>CM055202.1:17606965-18206965 GCA_029224185.1 Karalla daura | reverse complement strand
ATTTTACAAACTACAGAGCTTATAGTTTATGAAATCAAGCGTCGGGCAAACTCTCCTTAACTCCTGGTTCAATGTCATGCAGCTGTCAGATGCTCGTCTGGGCTTTGACGTGTGCTGTGGTCTGACAGCCATCATCCTCACCCAGCTGTTACTAGCATGCCTGCCCTGACCCGGCCCTCCGAAGGGTCATACCCATGTGGACAAACATTGGTGGGCCACTGCTGGCAGTGGATCCCCGCAAATCCCATTCACGGAGAGGGCGACCACTGTCTGTTCCACTTAGAGACCCGAGAGCATCAACCTAGCGACGGAAACTGAAGCGTGTAGCCGAAGTGCAGTTTTAGCGTATTTTAGCATTGAATCACACTGTGAGGTTTCAGCCTTCATGAGTGTTAAAATGTCTGATAAAAGTTTGTTGACAGTGAAGAGAAGCACCACGAGGACAGGTAAGGTGAAGGTCAAATAACGTGAGAAGAAAGACCTCAACATGACCGTGGTAAACAATGTCCATTGTCCATGGCATTTATCACTGATTTTGTGTGGAGATCATTAATGATTTGGCTGAAAAAGCTAAAGCAACAAATCTGTACCGGAAACAAAGTTGGTTTGACACAATATAAACGTTTAGAGTTCATAAACCCTATAGATATGGTTTAAGCATCAAGTCATTCTATCAGTTATAATATGTAATTATGTTCTATCAAATCTGTAGATATACTGTGTTACTTTTCACAACATTGTGGTGCTTTCTTTCCAGTAACTTTATATCTCTTCTAGTATCATGGCGAATTTAACCCCAACCCTACTGTCAGAATTAATAAATATTCTGATCCTGATTATGAATTAAAAGGCACAATTAATTGCATTCCTATAACTAATTGCATTCCTATAACATACACATCAGAATTTAGGTATAAATATAATCAAGTACTTTGCTTGGCATATATATCACTAAGGGGTTTTTCTCGGTCTCATCTTACACCAACTTGAGAAAAAAAAGATTAGATCAATATTTAACTCATCTTTTAGCTTTCATTAAATTACCCAAGGCTTCATAAATATTCCAGCGATGTTACAGTGCCACATTAGGACATCTCTTGGGTAAAAAGTGACATAGATAAAAGCCTGGAGCAAACAGCAGCTATAGAAAGTGATGCTCATCTCATAAAGGAATCAGTGGACTGTTCCATACACCCTGCTGCATAAAATAGCTCCCTGTAACACGATGTGCAAAACATCTGCGCCCCTCCATGAACCTTCCCTAGTGTTTGGTGATATCTGCCTCCAGAGCATGAGTGTGCGCGTGTTTGTGTGCACATGTACACACATCTGTACACCATGGTGAATTACACAGTACTTCCAATTCTCAGCTTAAGTGTCTGGGAGCTTCTTAGGGTGTGTTTGTGTACTGTATATGTGTGCCTCACTGTGTGTGTGTGTGTGTGTGTGTATGTGTGTGTGTGTGTGTGTGTGTGTGTGTGTGTGTGTGTGTGTGTGTGTGTGTGTGTGTGTGTGTGTATTTGCCTGTGTTTGTGTGCAAGTCCCCAGCTACTTCCCAGTATCACTCCTCAGCACTCTCTCTCCACCAGCGCTGTCATAAGATAATGTGACAGGGTGTCAATCATGCCGGGGCCTGGGGTGCTGCGGCGACAAGAGGGTTTTTGGCGGAACACTTTTGTGAGCAACACCAGGGAGAAGGCAACAGCAGGGACCACGGCACAGAGCAAATCATCCTTACCACTGCTAGGTCTCACACATCCAATCTTTTTTTTTTTCCTTCATGCAATCCCCCTCTGGCCCCTTCTGTAAATCCAACCTTTCTCCTGGTCTGAATCATGACCCCTGTACGAGAGAACCCAGTGGGGGTCACATGCAGACAAAATGTTCCGCTATCCCCTCGGAGGGTTTTCCCTGGCATCGAGCGAACGATCTGACTATCCATGCCTCCTCGGCGCCCAGGGGCCCTCGCTGTACAGTGGGCTAGCTGGGTGCTGCCACTCTTCCACTCCGAGCCATGATGTGTTGTGATGGCTCCGTCACTCGGGGAAGCAGGCCCGCAGACACCTGTGGAGGCGCCGGCTAAAGCTGATGGAACTGGACAGGACTTAAACTCCGTGCCCATGTCCAGTGAAGACTCTCCATGTGTGCAGGTGTTGAAGGACAAAGGCAGATGTTGAACATGTGGCGTTAAGTTTTTGTCAAGTATCAACTCTTCACACAGACTTGCATCAACATGAAGCTTGTGGTTGTAACGATACTGTTTTCCCGTCTCCTCAGAGCCATCAGTCAGTTTGACCCACATTTTGTAGTTATTTTACTCAACTCCGGCCATAACAACACTGCATCACAATCATTGGCAACTTAGAGTTGAAATAAAGAATTATCTCAGTTTCTTTGCACCAAAAAACCCACTTTATTCAACAGAAAAGAGAAAAAAATGTCTTTTAAGTTTTATTCACCAAATTGTTTGGCATCAATGTCTGTTCAACCAAAATGCGGTAAATAGAGTTTTCAAGTCACTCCTTCCAGGGGTGAAAACTAGAACACTAGATCTACATTTAAACACTAGATCTACATTTAATGTTGCTGCATGTTTTTTTTTTCATTTGTTTTTTTCTTCTTTCCAAAGGGGACTTGTCAGTTAAATGTAGATTCAACAAAATTCTCAAATTCCTAATAATTTAGGTTTAATAATTTTGCTGTGGCAAACAAAGTTAACAAGAAAAACTAAGTCATTTTCATTGTTAATTATATCATGTTGTGACTCATTTCTCCATAAGAGAAGTTTTTAATAAACTTCAGACTGAGTAGGTCGATGGGCCCTGTCTTATTGCAAATTTGACATTGACTGAATAAACTCATTTCCAAGACTGTGTGGCTCCAGCTTTTCTCCTTATTACCTATGCGTTTTCACCTCCCAAGTGCTGGCTACTGGTCATGGTTTCCATGAACACAGACTATATCATTTTTAAAATCTATTATCATGTGCTTCTGTTCTCCCTGATGAGCATGAAAGATCCATTGTTGCTCCCTGAAGGTCAGAGTCTTTATGCTCTATACTTGAGCATAAATGGATGGATGAGTGAAAGAATGAATTAAATGGCCCCATCAGGAGGGCTGCCAAAAAGTGAAACACTTCAGTGGTCTGCGCCCTTCAAGAAGACAAAGGAAAAGCCGCGCAGGCCGCTGTTTTCAAACAGATTTCTTGACTCCTGCATACACGCCAACGGCTGTCCAGCACATCTTTGTTTGTGGAGTCCGGTGGAGACAGCATGCTTTGTCCCCGAACAATATGGATGTCACGTTCGTGGCAGGTATACAGAGGGGCCGAGCACGCAACACACTAGTGAGCTGTGGCGGGAGTACAGTACAGTCAGCACTGTCAGCGATGTGCGGCTCTGCCATCGCAGCAAAATGTAAATATGATAAGAACAGATGCCTGCCTGCAGAGGCTCTCAATGGCGGCTCCGTGATGGACGCCGGTCTCCCGGGCGCTCATCTTGATGTGGAGGCCCTTATCATAGAGGATCACCATCCCCACATGGTTGTTCTCTGGCCTCACGTAGAGAACAAAAGGGTCCTTCACCACCAGCCATCTACAAAGTGCTCAGGACCACGGCTCACACACATTCACAGTGGTTTGGATTCAGTATGGGGCGAGCGGGGTCCGTTTCCACTCATTTGTACAGATCTGCAGTATTAGCTGATCTGGATTCACCTGAATAGGAAATGTAGTTTGCCGCTGATGTTTTAATGTAAAAGTTACAAACAGTAAAAGAAAACAATCTGTTTTTTTTTCTCATATTTTTGTGGGCAGTAGTAATTTATTGCTGCACGTGGCGTGAGTCTGCAGGCGGCAGGGCACAGTGAAAGGTGTTTGTTACCTTGCTGAGAAGTTTCAGGTGTGTTGCCTGTTGCCTGCAGCGCTCCACCTCACAGCTTCCTGTGGCTGGCCAATCTTTTCCATTACTCCCCGCAATACACCAAGCTGACCTGTTGATGGAAAATGCGAAAAATTACAGCTGTATACATGTTTTGTTTCAGGGTTTTCTTTTGTTTGTTTGTTTTTTGGAAGGCGTGCTAATGGCAAACATATTGCATTCCCTCCGATTGCAATAAAAGTCAATGTTTTTGTCTGTTTTTTTATCTCAATGTGATGCCGCACCAAAGGTTTGAATAATGTTGGCGGCTGTTTGTAATACATCACATATGTAACTACTTTCACTAGTTGACCATATAGGCTGAAGTAGAGTCATTCACTGGCAGACAGTAACCTAAAAAATATTTCTAAAAATCAGAATATGTAAGATTATGACTTGCAAACTCATGACTTATAAGCATGCAGGTTTACACAGTAAAAACTTTTCAGTTGGAAAGTTTAAGACGATTTTAATAAGTACAGAAAAAAAGAGCTGCACTGACCAGTTTCCTCTCCACTCTTTGAAAATTATCTGTGACAGACCGGATGGCTAATGAAGCTGCAAACTTTTCAGCAGATAATACTATTTCACTTCAGTTGCCACATAAGAACAAATTTACTTTGTTTTACCGAAGATGCTTACTTTGCACTTATGCATCATTATTATAATGTGTCATCTCATCGTATTTCTTTTTTTTTCTCCTTTGGGCAATGGATATTAGCAGCCATCTTGGCGCTTTAAGTGATAGTGTCTCTGCTCCTGCCTGCTGAGTTTCCCCTCATTAATGCAAGCTTTTCTCCATCACCATCTTCTATGAAGACCCTTTCCTCAAACAGGCCACAGAACTCTGACAAGGATGAAATTACTGTAAGCTTTCACACCTAATTAAAGTGTAGATGGCCCACCTTCAGTGGAGATGACTGTACTGATGTCATTCTCTTACGAGACAAGGCTTTGACTGGAAGTAAGTGAGCGGTTGCACTTATAGATGGATCCCGAACAACGAGGTGTCTGAGGACACCTCTCAGGCTCCGGCTTCATCTGTCAGGCAAATTCCAACTGTCACACACTCAGCTGGGGAGAGAGGATGTATCCTAATAACTGGAATGGAATGGAATTATAGCACTGATATTATGATTTCTTTATACAACTGTATGTCATGATATGGGCTGTCTTTTATGTTCCATCCATCATCTTACTCGCTCTGTACCTTTGGGAAAACAGCCTGAACAGGTCACCACACACAAAAGATTCTCCAATTGAAATAAACATGCATGTTTTTGGTCTGTGGGAGGAAACCAGAGTATGTTGAGAAAACCCACAAAGACACCAGGAGCAAGTGAAAACTCTTACAGAAAAGCGCATGGTCTGACCTCATCCACCACCATCTTCTATGTTTATTAAACCACTTCAAAAGAGCGAGAACACTGAACAGCTTGGCGTTTTCTGGGCAATCTTTTCTCTATGATGCCTGTTGGTTGGTTTCACCCTTTCTTTGTAGGTTGAATGTGTGCACTATCCACTCTCTTGAACCAGAATAAAAGTGCTTGGAGACTGGCACAGTACAACTGATATTTCTTAAATACAAACCTACAGTCGTTCTCTCCAAATCCCAACCTGCCACTGAGATCCTTCAGCGGGCTTGTTATATAAATACATTTTCACTGTCTGCGAGAACATGTTGTATTTTTCCGAGCTGCTGAACAGAGGGAAATGAGAGTGAGCTGAAGAGAAACTGGGTACGCTCAGCTGAGAGATGAGCACGCAGGGATATGAGGGAGGAAGGATGGGTATAAATAGGTTTCTGGCTTAAAATCAGTTTTGTGCACGCATTTACATCTTGTGTGATTCTGCAAATACTTGCATGTGTGTGTGTCTGTGTGTGGGGGGGTTGTGCACCGCATACGTAAGTGGGACACAAAAGGTGAGCAAATTAGCAGTTCTTACATGCAGGTTGGCAGGGGGAGCTTTAGAGGAGCCTTGAACATCAGCAGCTCCTGATGAAGAGCTTGGAAGTGCTTGAAACGGCGTTTGATTTTCCACGTGAAGTCCCCATGGCTCAGCTCAATCGTGTAGAGATTTGGATTCAGCACCTTTGAGGTGAGCATTTCAAAAGAGGACGGTTCAGCTCCACTGCATCAATAGGCGCTTACCAGAACTTTAGAGGAGATGAAACACATGTGACGAGACAATGCTGTCTTTAAGGATAAGTTTTGGGCATTGTGATAATAAGAAACTTTTGATCGGGAAAGGTGAGGCTTTCAGTTTTATCAGAATTATGATTGAAGAGCGCCTTTTTTAAGAGGTTCAGTCAGGGCGCATGACATGCGATGACTAAGTGCCTGGTTTACAGTCAATTATATCTCAGTCACCTTTGTTGTAGATGTCGGTTCTGCCTCTGTCACCCAGACAAAAATAGCTTTACAACAACACTTTGGAGTCCAGTGACTTTAATGAGGGTGGAAGTTGTAAGTAGTCAGAAGTGGAACGCTTCTTTCTTGTTGGAAAAATAAGCTAGAAAGAAATAACTAAGGTTTTAGCAAGCAGAATAAGGACTGGATTTTATCTTCCTTGCTGGGCTGTAGCAGACTGACTGGACAGCCTCTGCAAATAAGCATCACCATCAAGACCTTCCAGTAAAAGACGGTAGCCTTGTCTTGGCTTTCCATGCTTTCTGTATTTATGGTCTGGCCTTAGACAGACCACGTTTGACTCACCTTGTAATTTGCCACCACAGCAATTTCCATGACAGCACAGCACCTCTGCAGGTGCAAGGCACACAGGTCATGATTTCCAATAAAAAAAATAATATATAAATGAAAATGTAATCTCAAAGTAACAGCAGTTTGCATACTATCTATATGTATTATCTATCAATACAACATCAAGAAAGCTTCTTGCTCCTTTTCCTCCTGCCATGATGATCTTGTGCCATTCCCTTTTCCATATTGCTAGTGGAGGTTTTGTGACTTGCTAAGCTGCAAACAAAATGTGGAACAATTCATCTTAATGGGCTTGAATGAATATGTATTTGATGTTTGAGATCTGAAGTGGAAAAACACAAGAGATTTTGTCTTTCCCGGGTGCAAAACCAGCTTTGGTAATCTATTTTTGGTAACATGAGTCATCTTTAAAAAATGTAAAATATTTCAGCATGCATGTTTTGCAAATACAAACTTTGGCTGTCATTAGTAAACATGTTCTTTAAAAATGGGACTTTGGAGAATATCACTGTATATCACCCACTGTGATCAGAGATGGGAAAACTGCGCAGACGATGATTAACAGCTAATGATGAAAAACACATGCAGGCAGCATCGTTGATCTCGGGGCATTGCGTGATGCTTAGCCATTTCTTCCCTTTCACGCCATTTGACCCTGACCTTTCCTTTCTGCTGTGATTCTGTGTCAGACTGCACACAATCAATGTCTGTCACCTTCTGCGTGATCACAAAAACAGTGGACCCTCCCTGACAGGGTCTGCACTGGCTGCCCTGTCTCCCTGCATTTGGGCCAGTAGATCTTCTACTGGTGGTACTGGGACATCCTGCCTCATTATCTCCTCCACCCCGCCCTCCGAAGCCCACTGGAAGTGATGCTAATAACATGAATTCCAACTGACTGACATGGGTGAAGAACCCGGAGATGAAATCCATACTTCATGCATTTTGCATGGGGTGGTAATTAGGGAGTTTTGGAGGTACTAAATGCTTCTGCCGAGGTACCCATGTTTTCGACAAGATGTGGAAAAAGTCTGCTGAAAGCTTCCAATATCGCGGCCAGAGGCAAAATGAGTGAATGAAGAGTTACTTAAGTTACTTAGGAGCAATGAAGTGATTTGATGGTTTGCAGCTAACATCCAGCTGTATCTTCAAACCTTTAGCTTCACCAAGAGGGTAGTGCACATGCAAATGGTTGATATCTGTGAAGATACCAAGGTTGATGTTTTGAAGCATGGCCTTAATTATGTGTGCTTTCTTGCTGAATAAGTGTCTGCTTCTCTAACCGACCCTGAGACCCATTTTAAAGGTCTCAGAATGTGCCCTCGACAATCTTTCCCCCCGCTCGTCGCCCTGGGCCCCTGGCTCTGGCCATTAGGGAGATTCCTCGTCTTCCCTAAGCAATGACAGGTGAAGTGGAGCACAAAATCCCGAAGCTTGCCATGGGCCTCACCACAGCCTCAGCACCTCTAATTCTTACGGACACTCATCTTTCTATTAACAGCTCTTCGTACGAGCACATCCTCCGACGCACAACAGATTAGCAGCGTTTGTGACTGCAACCGCACATGTTATGGCGGACAATGTATGCCACATTCTGCGGCCTGACAAGGGGAAGTGACCATATTCGCAGACAGACACACTTTGACCTCAGGCCACAGCAAGCTAAACCAAGGTGCTACATTGTCTGACATTAAAAGGAAAAAAAAGATCCTCAAATATCTTTCTGCATGTATCATTCTTAATTTGAGATTACTGAATAAAATTGCTCTGGTCTGCCCATTTTATGCAAACATTTGTATAAAAAGCCGAACTGAGAGTTGTGGAAATCATACACTATATGTGTGAGCTTCAAATGATACAGTGGCACCAACATAGGGCCTAGTTAATCATGCCATGGAGTCAAAGCATTGCACAGATTTATGGGAATATGCCTTTGATTTCTGTCTACATGGTGAATGAGTGTTTCGCGCTGTTGCCTCCCAGCAAGGGGGACCCAGGTTTGAATCAGAGTGAGGCCATTTCTGTGTGTAGTTTGCACGTTCTCACCTTTTTAACATGGCATAAGACTTTGATCCTGCAATTATTGTTTTATCGTCATCACTGCTATCATCATAATGACTATTATTAATAATAGTGTTTAATATTGTTTTTATTTTCTCCTTGTCTGTGGTTGTCAGAATGTGGGAACGAATGGTGTGCATGTTTCTGTGTGTGCGCTGTGGAAGGATGCCTTTGATTCCTCCATGAGATATGTGAGCTGGTGGAAAAATTACTGTATCCTCATAGGAACCATGCTGAATCAAAATGAAGTGTCACTGACATTAGATGACTTGCAGAACAACCTGTTTTCTTAAGGAGAAGCGTCTGCCACCCGTAAGCAGCCAGATGGTTATTTATATCAGCTCTGCAAACGCTTCCTCTGCAAATGCTTCACCTGCAAATATCAGTGTAAGATAGGAAATTAATGTTGCAGGGCCACATCAAAAGGGCAGCCCCACCTGGCTCAGCATTACACACAGGTCACACGGTTTCAGCATGTGGTGTGCATGAGCCAAGTGAATAGGAACCACCCCCCTCAGATCAACCATACAGTAAGAACTCTTGATGCCACACAAATCATCAACAGAGAACATTGCAGACTGCATTGACTGTATTGTCTTCTTTCCTCGGCCAAAATTGCAATAAACCTGAAGGCTGAACTTGTCTCACTGGTCCAAAGTTTTCCATGACAAATGGTAACTATTAAAAACCAGCATCTTTCGTAACTGCCAAAGAAAATCTGATGAAGAAACTTGATAACTCAACAGTCTATCAACACTACATATTTTTACTGGTAACCTAATGAAGAAACTGAAAATTCAAATTTGTATTGAAATAAACAGACAGAAAGAAATAAAGTACAAAAGAAAGAAAAGGAGGAAGGAAGAAAGAAAGAAAGAAACTTCACTGATCTCCTAGGGAGGTTCCCTCAGTGAAACCCATGCTCTCGCCCCTCTGTGCACCTCTCCAACTATTGGCTAAATCTGTACACATGCGAGTGACGTCATACCGGAAGAGTCTGACCCTGAGCGTGTAGATTTGTTTACAGCCGTGGGTTTTCCTCTTTACCTCGGCGGGGCTGTTTTATATGACTTATAAGAAACATTACGGTATTTGGTAAACTATCGGCATTAATTAGGCCGTAATTCTGGCACCGCGGCTGTTGTTCGTCAGTCATTTTTGTGCTGTCGGAATATGAATAACCGGCGCTGAAGACAGGCTTTAGCCCGACAACTACACGTTTACACCTTCGTCATGTCTCAATGACAGATGAATCACTCCGCCTCTCTGCTTCAAAGTGCAAAGTTCATCACCTCGTGTATTTGTGCACCGGTTCGGTTTTCATCTCGGTCGGCGAGTTGACGTTTACGTTTTACCAGTTAGCCAGCCGGTGAGGATGCTAGCACGGCAGCGACACAAGACACGGTGACCTCCCAGACTCACGTCTCTCACGGGGCAAGGTATGGACCTACACACCGCCTCAACCCCGTGACTTCTGATGAGAGTGTGTAACGGGCTGCGGTCTGGAGAGCATCAGTGCCTGCCTCCATTCACTGCCTCCTGTCCTCCTCAGGGAGCGGATGATGGTAAAGGATGAGCAGAGAGCAGCTGCACCATGGCCTTGTCTGATGTGTACTGGGATCGACATGTTCCTCTGCCCAAGCTGGCTCCAGTCCAGGCCAAGGTCGTCGTGGCCCTGGTGGCACTACTGTGCTTCATCAATAGTTACGATGGGGAGTTTGTGTTCGATGACTCCGAGGCAATTGTCAACAACAAGGTATGTTATGTTGGACACACATCCAGCCATCACCCTGTTCTCGTTTTCGCACCCTAATGGTGCTGTGGAGGTCTGCCGGTGGTCTGTTTTCAGATGATATTGAGAAAATGCAGTTAATACACACATGGGCGGGTCAGTGGTCATCACAGCATACACACACACACCATTCATGCTCACTCTCTCTCCATGTTTTGGAACTGTGGGAAGAAAACCAGAGTTACATACATACATACATACATACATACATACATACATACATACATACATACATACATACATACATACATACATACATACATACATAAATACATACATATATATATATATATATATATATACACACACACACACACACACACACATATATACACATATATATGGTATCTGTCTCGCTCATATATATATATAGTGCAACACATTAAACAGCTAAGATACTGCACAGAAACCTGAATCTTCCAGGCCTCTGGTAGAGGACCCGAGCTTGAGAATGACACAGATACTAACCCAAGAGGCTGAGAAGGAGATTTTTTATTTTTTATTTTTAGTATATAGAGCATATACACATTTAAAAGTCTCACTGGTGCTGCCATTGATATAATTGTGTAAATGTTTGTTTCTGCTCCAGGATTTGAAACCAACAACCCCCCTGAGCAACATTTGGACCAATGACTTCTGGGGAAGCAACCTGAGTAGCAACACGAGCCACAAGTCCTACCGACCACTCACTGTCCTCACATTTCGGTACAGACACTCTTCTCCTCCGCCACTTCCACTCGCTGTCCTGTGTCTACTCGTGCCCTGACATTATGTGGGGGGGATTGTGATGCCCATTTCACCTGTTTTATTTCACTTGTTCAGTGAAATGTAACTGTAAACATCTCAACATTTCAAACATTTGTCTGAACAACAGTGACCAGGCTGAGATCACCCTTATTATAGGGAACGGCAAACAGAAAGTTTGGCTTTTCACCTGTGGTAGGTGGTGATCGCGTAAGTGTGATGACATGGTGGTGTCTCTATTACTGTCATCAGTTCTAGAGCAGGGTGCTAAAGTGAGCCGCAGGGTGTGAGTGGAGTCGACCTTGCACATTGATCTCAGGAAATTATCCGTTTACTCCGCTACTTCCACTTAGTTCCCAGGGTTGTTGTGCCTCAAACAGACATCCCCAAAGCCACCTTTAGGTCTTAATGCTGTTTATTGACAGTTTAAGGATCATGAAGCTGCATCGGTGAGCAACAGATGGCACAGCCTGAGATGCTCGGTTGCTAGCTGCGGCCTTGCTGTGTGAAAGGAGATTTGCCGGCACTCTTCCTCAGCAAAATTGGACTTAGTTGAGCTTTTGAGTCATCTTACTCTAATTCCCTTCTACAACTTCTTTGATGTTGTCTCCCTGCTATCACTACCTCCTTCACACATCCTAATAGTTGTAAGTCATGGCAACACGACATGTTGAGATGTTATACCTCTTATCCAGGAGACATCTTCAGTTCTCCCTTAGAACTGAAGATGTCTCCTTCACATGTCTCTTGTACTGTTGCCCCTCTGTCTTCCAGTACATTTAGCCCGGGATGCTCTCTCCTCTCCCCGTCACAGGCTGAACTACCTCGTGGGGGGGGGCCTCCACCCGGTTGGCTTCCACGTGCTGAACATCATCCTCCATGCTGTCATTTCTGCCCTCATGGTCGACATCTTCGCGATCCTGATCGGCGGCCTCGCCCGCCACGACGGGGGTGGGATTGTGAACCACGCTCCCAAGACCTCCCTGCTCGCCGCCCTCTTCTTCGCCGCGCACCCAGTTCACACAGAGAGTGTAAGTAAAGTTCACTTCATCTCATTCAGTACATCAAAAGGCACAACCGCCCGACTCAGTCATAGGAAAACAAAGCCTCAAAACAAATGAAAAAGCATTATAGGAACAGTAAATGTAATACACATAATCAGTAGAGTATAACATAAAATATAAAACGTCATAAGCAAGAAATCCAAATTTGTCCATTATATTCATGCGTAATGTCTGAGACATAATCGCCAGTATATATATGTCACATACTGATGCAATCAACTCCTTTTAATGCCATACATCAGCCTCACACCTGCAATCGGAGGTGGCTGTAAAAAAAAAAAACCTGTCAGATCTTAACGTGCTGTGACTGCTGTGAGTGTGACGGTACTGAAAATTAGAATCCTCCTTTCACCTACGGATGACAGACAGGAGGTGGGTTGATTGGACGGGCTCGGAAGCTCCACTGTCGCACGGTCGCTGAACCCTCTGTGAATCAGCATCTGTAGGCGCTGTAGTAAAACACGCATCGAGTGTTTTGTAACCGTGTCATCCACGACCGACGGCGTCTTCTTCACGTAGTCTTTTCTTTCTCCTCTCATCCCGGTCCCGTCCTTGCTTTGAACTTGGGCCGTCGTTATGAGGCCCGCGCAGCCGCCCCGGAGATGTGGACGCGCCGATTTTTGGGCTGCAAATCAACTTTTTTAAAAAACAACTGCGACTCCCCATAGCGGCGCATCGCCGCATGCCGGCGCACGGGCCCGAAAGCGTTCCACACTAAACATGCAGTGGTTCCATACCAAGAACAAAAGCGCCGGACCAGCAGGGAGCGTCGGGCCAAGGTGCATGTGGCGGCGTGGCCCGGCTATTAGCTGTGTGGGGATGCTTATTGACCCGCCAGCATATGTGTTTGCTGCAAGGCCTGGCTGGAAAGCAGCAATTCCCCCTCTCAATTCTCTTTAATCATGCAGGTCAAGGACCGGGTGAGACCTGGGGGGTGGGAGGCAGGCACACTGTTGGCTTCGCCCTGCTGTACGTATCAAAGCAGGCCGACCCCAGGATGCCAAGCGTACTGTACCCACACACTGTATAAAACACAAACACCAACAGGCCACGCTGGTAATGAGAGACTTCTCCCTTCCCCTTTTTAATAAGTCTCCACATTGGGCACTGGATGCGCCATGTTAAACAGAATGCGATATGAAAGACCGGCTTCATGGAGGCATGCATATGGTAATGCCGCCTCTCGGGCCCGCCAGTTAAGCGCGCGTGTGTCTTCCCGCACGCCGCCTCACTCTCTCACTCTCACTCTCTCTCTCTCTCTCTCTCTCTCTCTCTCTCTCTCTCCATCCTCCGCCAAGGTGGCTGGCATCGTGGGCCGGGCGGATCTCCTGTGCGCCCTGTTCTTCCAGCTCTCCTTCCTCACCTACTGCAAAGCTTTTGACAGAGGTAGGCACCCCCGTCAGAGTGAGAAAGAAAGAAAGTAAAGCGGAGGGAGAAGGAGCTCGTGTGTATGTGCTGATAAACAATGTGGCCCGGATCAGACATGGCGGGGCCGCTTGAGCCTGGACCGCTCGCCAGCTCACCTCGCTCTCGCCTCTTGTGTTCCCAGGGAGCGGCCGAGATGACAGGTTTTCTGTCCAGTGGGTCGTGGTCAGCCTCCTGCTGTGTGCCGCGGCGATGCTGTGCAAGGAACAAGGCATCACGGTCCTGGTACAGAGTCTCTTTCATTCCGATGGTTCCATCGTTTCCCAGTGAGAGCTCCCGTTCTGAGCGTCTCCCGTTCGTTAAGAACGTAATGGAGCATAATGGTCTCGTGTTTCACGCCCCTGTATAGATATATAGGAAATGGGGCTTCTTTCTTTTCCGCTGACCTATATGCATGCATTTCAATGCCAGTGCTCTCCTCTGTGTGTTTTCCTTCAGGGTGTGAACGCAGCCTTTGATGTCCTCCTGATCTGTAATGTTAATGTGTACGAACTCAGCCAGAGGCTACTCCTTAGGAAGAATCCGCTGGATGTGAGTCGCAGTTTACGCGCCCTCCCCTCCCCCCTCCCACCCTCTCGGTCATAAATTATGCACCCCTTTGTAAGATTAATGTCACATCGCATACGTCGGCCATGTAAAGCCAAATGACTTTCAGTCCCCCCCCCCCCCTCACATCCTCCCCTCGCTCCCGAGACGATGCTCACGAGCGGCCTCCTTCTGACAGGTGCGGGAGGTGTTGCGGTCGGGACTGCCCGCGCGGTTGGCTCTCATGGGCCTGGGAGGACTGTCGATGCTCTACGCGCGCTGGAGGATCATGGGGACAGGGCCGCCGGCATTCACCGAGGTGGATAACCCGGCCTCTTTCGCCGACAACGTCTTTCTCCGGGTGAGTGCTGATCTGCACGAATGCGGATGGGATCGCTTCACAACGCCACGGATCAGGCTCGCTCCGGCCCGACTCGGATTGTGAGTTGAAATGCTTTTCTCTCTTTCTCCCCCTCTCTCTCTCTCTCTCTCTCTCTCCCGTCCGTCCCCGCTTTGACTGGCAGATCGTGAACTACAATTACTACTACTCTCTGAATGCCTGGCTGCTGCTGTGTCCCTGGTGGCTGTGTTTTGATTGGTCCATGGGCTGTGTGCCTCTCATTAAGTCGGCCACTGATTGGAGGATGGTGTGGCTGTTGCTGCTCTGGTGCGTCCTGATCGGCTTGGTAAGCCAAGCCTTGTGCTCGCCGGACAGCCAGAGGAGGAGGTAAGCGGGGGCCACGCGGCCGCCTCACGCCTGCTCTAGATGAGGGACAAGCGCGCGTCTGGCTCCCTCCGCACGCTCCACACTTGATTATAAAAACTGCATCGCACCCACCACAGTGCGACCGGAGCGATTGAGTTTGAAAATCCTTGCTTGGTCTGTGTGTGTGCGTGATTGCGTGTGTGCGTGTGCGCGTGTGCGTAGCTGACAGGGAAAGTTCCCCATTTCTAGATGAGAGACGAGAGCCTTCAGACTAGTGTGTTGAGCCTGTGTTCCTGGGGCTGTGCGCCCCCCTGAATCAATGCTCCGCTCTGCCAGGACGCTGACCTTGGGCCTGGTGCTGCTCGTCGTGCCCTTCCTGCCGGCCTGCAACGTCTTCTTCAGGGTGGGCTTCGTCATCGCCGAGAGGGTGCTGTACCTGTCCTCGGCCGGCTACTGCCTGCTGCTGGCCCACGCGCTGGGACACTGCTGCTGCCACTGGGCCAAGTGCAGGGTAGGGCCCGAGCCGGAGCATGACGGATCACGGCCGAGCACAGCCTCTCCAGAGGCCCCTCCGGCAAAGAGTCGACCCAGTGGCCTTTCCCGTTTCTGTGAGCCGCCCAGGTCCGGCCGCCCTGCTTTGAAACTCCTTTATTTCGCCTCCTGTTTGCGCGCCTTTGATGGCTGAGACGCGGTGATGGGGCCGTGGGTCAGACGGAGAGGAATGACTAATGACCCACCTGTGAGGGGATGATAACAGCAGGCGGCGGCATGTGTCGCATAGATACGTTGGCGGAGCGCGAACGATGAGTCATAGATCACTCATATTTGAGCCTATGGGTTATAATGACATTCAGTCCCGCGGTGGTGGTGATGATGTCTTGTCCCCCCCCCTCCCCCTCCCCCTCCCCTTCCTCCCACCCCCTCTCCAGAAGCTGCTGTGCGTGTCCACGCTGGCCCTGCTGGGCGCGTACGTGGCGCGCTGCGCCCTGCGCAGCCACCAGTGGCGCTCGGAGCAAAGCCTCTTCACCAGCGCCCTGTCCGTCTGCCCGCTCAACGCCAAGGTGAGCCCCCCTTCCCCCGACGCCTCCCTCGCCAGCTCTGCCGCAGCCTGACGTCACGATGTCCCATCTCCTCAGGTGCATTATAACGTGGGTAAGAACCTGGCCGACAGGGGGAACACCTCCGCCGCCATCGGATACTACAGAGAAGCCGTCAGGTACGTGTCCGAGCCCCCCCCCTCTGCTTGAATTGAGGCCTTGCGTCAGAGACGTGTCGTGCTTGCAGGCTGCATCCCACCTACGTCCACGCCATGAACAACCTGGGAAACATCCTGAAGGAGCGGAACGAGCTGGCGGAGGCGGAGCAGCTGCTGTCCCGGGCCGTCTCCATCCAGTGCGTGGCCGCCGGAGCGGATCGCTCTCATGGTTTCGTCTTACCTCCCCGCTGACTGACTTTGTGGCTTTTCTGTTTTCGCGCGTTTGGCGTCTCACTCGCCGCGCAGGCCCGACTTTGCCGCTGCCTGGATGAACCTGGGAATCGTTCAGAACAGCCTGCAGAAGTTCGAGGCGGCCGAGCAGAGCTACTGGAACGCCATACGCTTCCGGAAGAAGTACCCGGACTGCTACTACAACCTGGGACGCCTGGTGAGAACAAACGGAAAACTCCGAACCCCATAAAAAAAAAAAAAAAGTCCTGCTTCGTAACCTCATCCCTCTCTGGCAGTACGCAGACCAGAACAGACACGTCGACGCCCTGAACGCGTGGAGGAACGCAACGATGCTCAAACCTGAGCACAGCCTGGCCTGGAACAACATGGTCATTCTGCTGGACAACACAGGTGCCAACAACACATGGACACTGTGCACAGGGGTGGTAGCGATTAGTAGGAAAACGTATGCATTCATATCAGGAGCTTGCCCTCTCCGCAAAAAGGCTGCTTACTTTAGGGTGTTTCCTGTACGAGCACTGATTGTAGCAACAGCAACAGCAATAACAATGAGCTGTGTAGATTTGCACATTTCTGTGAATCCAGATTACCCTGAAAGAGCTCTGTGTCCTGGCTGGAGTGTATTCCAGCATTAACAGCCAAGAAGAGCGGCGTTGTTGTTTTGGAAAGGCAGGAAATCTAAATGGCCAACAAGATTAGACCGGAAGAGCAGGAATCAGTAATGCTTGAAATTTATGTATTAAAGCTTTGTGTTGTGAGTTTTGAAGGCACTCTTCCCTGCCGTGTGGAGAATGCTCTGATTTCCAAAAGCTCGAGCCGTTTTGTCAGAAGCGGCTCCCGTGGGGGCGGAGTCTCCCAGGAGGGCACTGGAACTGTCCAATCAGGGCCCAGTATGTTCCTGATCAAACATGGGCAAGCACAGCGAGAACAGCGCCCCCTCAGAGTTCCCCCACCGCATTTGTTCCCCCAAATCTGACAGAAATAATTCTGCCCCTCTCCCCAGCTACCCCTACCAAACGGAAAAAGAGAGAGAGAGAGAGAGGATGGAAGAACAATAGGTGTCGTTTTCAAATAGCAAGGAATTGGGAATACCCCCCCCCCACCCCCCCCCTTTGATGTTCAGCTAGCAGCAGCCCCCCCCCTCTTTTGTTTTGATCATTACACAAACAAAAGGCAGAATGGCTGTAGATTCAGGCAGATGCGTGCACACACGGTTTCACATGTAGCCGCACGTCGGCCAGCTGTCTCTGAAGAGCACAGGCCATGACTCAGGACACGACTGTCTCTGTCTGTCTCTCTGTCTGTCTGTCTGTCTCTCTCTCTGTCTGTCTCTCTCTCTGTCTGTCTGTCTCTGTCTGTCTGTCTCACTCTCTGTCTGTCTGTCTCTGTCTGTCTGTCTCTCTCTCTGTCTGTCTGTCTCTCTGTCTGTCTGTCTCTCTCTGTCTGTCTGTCTCTCTCTGTCTGTCTGTCTCTCTCTCTGTCTGGCTGTCTGGCTGTCTGGCTGGTCTGTCTCTCTCTCTTTCTGCCTGCCTGCCAGTCTCTCTCTCTCTCCCTCTCTCTCCCTCTCCCTCTCTCCCTCTCCCTCTCCCTCCATTTCTGGCCAGACATCAGATGGGTCTGTGACAGAGATCAATAACCCAGTGGGCCTTGTGTTCAACCTTAATTAGGAGACTAAACCGCTCCTCCGTGCGTGTAGAGGGAAAAACTCCGCTCTGGACGCTGCTGACAAATAAGGCGGGCAGGCGCGCTGCCTCCGTCGTTGCAGCCGCTCGGCCGCCTTCGTGGTCTTCCCTGTGATTCAGTGTTTTCGGTGCTGTGTGTGTGTGTGTGTGTGTGTGCGCGCCCGCGCGCGCGCGCGTGTCGGCTGTGACGCGCCGGCAATTACGGTAAAAACGGCCGACGCCGAGGCGCCGGTCTGAGCCCTCCGCGTGCTTGTCTGCTCTGTCTCCGAGGCAACTTGGGCCAAGCGGAGCTGATCGGCAGAGAGGCTCTGAGGCTCCTCCCCGACGACCACACCATCATGTTTTCGCTGGCCAACGTCCTGGGCAAGCTGGAGAAGTACAAGGTCGGCTGGCGCACGGCGAACACTCCTACGCCGAGATGCTCAATTCTCATCTCTTAACACGCCCGTTCTCATGTGCTATGACGTCCCCAGGAGTCGGAGGGCTTCTTCCTGCAAGCGCTGCGCATCAACCCCAACGCCGCCAGTTGCCATGGCAATTTAGGTAAGCGACTGCCACTTCGCCGCATCCCGCACTCAGTGGCTGATTCAAGGTTCTCAGAGCAGCTGCAAAAAACCAAAAATACTTGCGTGCGCCTGCCAGAGCAGCTTTCCAGCTCCGCACACGACCTGCGTTACATGCACTAAGTGAATACAATCGGGGCGGCTGCTGCGTCCCAGCTTGAGCAGCGCTTGTGTTTTTCCTCAGCTGTGCTGTATCATCGCTGGGGAAAGCTGGAGCTGGCAAAGAAACACTACGAGCTGTCTCTGAAGTTGGACCCCGAGGCTCCTGGGACCAGAGACAACTACAACATGCTGCGGCGTAAACTGGACCAGCTTAAGCGCCACGCGCCCTGAGGGAGTTTACCAGGGCCCCTGCTTCGTTGTTAAACAATATTTCCCCCTCCCCTCGTTCCATTTTGGTATTATTTTATTTCACAAATTTTTTTTTGCTTTGTACCGGTTGGAAATAAAGACCATGATCTGTGTGTCAGACTCCCAGCTTGGTTCTTTCCAGGGAGAGAAAGGGGGGGGGGGCAATCGAAAGACAAACAAAACAAAGTGTCCAAATTGTCTTTATTTATAGATTGAACCACAACATGTATGTCTGTGTGTCTGTGTCCCACTGCGTCACTTGGGTTCATGCGTGTGGGATGAGTCTGGGGCAGGTGTGCTGGATGCCCAAGCTGGTTTATTGCTCATCCGAGGGCCATGTGGAACTGATTCCCGGTGAACCCCATCCTCTTTTCATCTCTGACCCTGTGTTGTGTCAGCTGGACCGAGCACCGTGCATGTGTGTGGACCCAGAGAATTCTGCGGCGAAGGAAAAAAAAAACCTATTTGATTTGGCCCTCGTTCAGAAGTTCCCTATGTTCCTGTTCTCGTGAGCTGCCATCGCTTGGACCCAGAGTCCCGCTCGGCACCTGATGCAGGAGAGCCAGCTCAAGCATCGTCCGGTTGCAGTTACGGCGTTTGTTTTTTAATGCCCGTCTCTTTTGTGCCTGGGCCTGATGACTATCGGGTTTAAAACAAGAAACAAAAAGCCCTCTCGCCTCCCCGCTCTTCCCTCTGTAGTTAATGGGAGAAAGGTGTTTGCGGCGGGAAGTTTTTCTGAAGTGTCCACGAGGAGGCACGGGGTCAGCGGAGACAGGAAACCCGCGGCCGGCGCGCTCTGAAAACAGCGCGGCAGCAGCGCGGCCCTTCAAAGGGAGCCGGGGACGGCCTCCCCAGGGAGCGTCCACACACGCACGCGCGCACGCATGCACACACCGGCCCGCTCCTCTTCAGGAACGCCGCCGAGCGCAAAGGCGACCCCGGTGTGAAACATCAGTCAACAAGTGTGCGCCCGGGGTCAGAGTTCGGCGCACTTCTATTTTTTCACCTGCTTCCTACGGCTCGGGGGGAACTTTTGAAGCTCTGGCGGGCTGGTATGGCTTTGCTTTAGGGGCCGCTCAGTTTGTTTGCACATACAGTACAATACACCAGTTGATGCTTTGATGCTTGAAAGATGTTACTGATATGCACTTTGTGTGTGTGTGTGTGTGTGTGTGTGTGTGGGGCGGGCGAGCGGGGGACAGGCGGGGGGGGGGTCAGCACACACGACTATCGTGTCCTTTGTGTAGGACCTCCTAAATATGCAGCCAATATCACACGATGCAGTGTCCTCGTTACTCTACTGTGTTTTTTATTTTCGCAGCTTTGATGTAAAGAGTCAGTGGTAGATACATCTGAAGCCATAACAAATAGCCAACACACACACACACACACACAAATGGACGGACGGCGAGCTCAGTATTGTTTAGTTGGAGATGAAACCGGCTTCAACAAGGCTTATGTAAAGGTCAGTGTGGTGAAAGGGCTTCATGCTACGGAGCCAATGCAGACAGGATAAGATCAAAAAAAGTTTGAATAGTGACATTTAAGACTGGAAGCTTTCCCCCTCACATTAGTTTTTGTCGTGCAGTGTGACATGCAGTGCTGCCGGTGTACGGCCGGCCGCAGCACCATCAACTATGCGCTTTATGTACTCGCGGAGCCTTTCTTTACTTTGCGTGTGATCCTTTCATTGGGTGCCTGCAGCTGACTGTCTAGCTGCACAGCTGTGCTGGCACATCAGTGGGGGAGCGCACTTTTATCATAATCATTCTTTGAATACCTTTCATTATCATAAAATATGTGAGTATTAAAGGGATGGATTCACCAGCTCCGCCAACATCTTCATTATCCATTCTGACTGACAAAAACCTGCTGTCCTAGGGAGTGACATTAATAAAAGATGGGCTACCACAGCCTTATGAAGTCCTCTCCCTTTTCTCCGGGTTTCCACTGTACACCTTTTACCTGCTCCGATGCTCCATCACAATGATATAATGAAATCAGCTCCCAGGAGGGGTCCTCTATTGTTTTCTATTAATCACGGCGATGGCTTTTGATCATAGTAATCAATGGGACGTGATTGTTCAGTCAAAAAAAAACAAAACAAAAAAAAAGCATCTGCGCTGCCCAATTCAACAAACTTGCTACGAGGAAATGCAAAACAAAACACCGACGTCCTTTTGTTGCAGCAGCATATTCGACAAGAAGCAGGGGAGCGCTATTTTGAACCCACGGAGGGCGTTTTGGAACAGCAGGTGTGCTATTTTGCATCTGATAAGCACCAACTACCCCCCCCCCCCCCCCCCCCCCCCCCCCCACACACACACACACACACACACACATACCCACAGCAAAAAAATAAACCTCTATACAGGTTTCATCAAAACTTGTTGGAACGAAATGTCCAGCGATTGTGAGATGCAGCAGCAGGACGTAACCATGACCCCGAAACTGAAAGCACAGAATCTTTCACGACCTCAGATGTTCTATTTTAACTTTTGGTACTGAAAGACGACTCAATGCATGGCTGCACAACCCATCCACCCTCACACACACACACGCACACACACACACACACAGGCAGGCAGACACAGCCGTACTGTAGATCTGTACGAGTCGCTTTGACAGAGTTCTCATCAATGTGACAGGATGTGATCAAGGGCAGTCTTGTGATGTGTCCGCTGGGCCTCTGTAGGGCCCTCACTGCCCCCCACCCCCACCCCGCCCCGCTGTCCCCGCAACCACAACAATCCTAATGGGCTCTGATGGGCACCTCCATCTTGCCTGTCTAATTGATGTAAATACTGCGCATTTGAACCCGCAGTCCTTCCCCACCATCGCCGCCCGCCCCCTCCCTCCGTTTCTTATAACAGTGGGGGTCAGGGGTCAGGCCGACTGAGTGATCATTAGAATGGCAGCCCTTATTAGAGGAGCAGCTTGTCTGACACCCCATCCACGTCCCGGAGAGGGAGCCACCCTGTCCGCTTCATCTAGATCATATTACATGACACGACCTCAGAACAGATACTACCAGTGCACTACAACACTGTAGGCCACTAGGGCACGTGGCATTTTCAGAGGGGTCCCCTCGCCTGTCACAGCGCCTCCCTGACACCACTCTGTCCGTCTGGCTCGGATGCACTCTGTCATTTTAAGGAGGGCCACTGTCACTGGGTATTGGGAGCGTCGTGTCTACATGCCCTGGCATTTTCAGCGGCAGTTCCCCGTACCGTGGCATGGAGACACCCTCTCGAGAGTCGGCGATGTCGCGGCCAATGATTAATAGTTAGAGATGGGCTATAAAACGTCCAGCGTGGCCAGATGCTAGCCAGGGCTTCGCTCAACTGATATAATGGACATAGTCTGCCAATTTGGCTCCCTTACAAAGCCTGGAAGTTCCCCAAGATTGATTCTGTTTCTATGTAGCCGTGCCCTGGGGGCTGAATGTTGAGGATGCACTCTTGCGCAAAATGTTGTGGTGTATTATCTTCAGCTGGGAAAAAAAAGAGCACTAAATGATCGCGGATGTAACAAAATGGCTAATGTTCTCAGTGACATTTGCATGCAACAGTGAGAATTTGGGCTGATTTAAGATTTTTTTTTCATCATTTCTTAAGTAAAGCAATGGCTGGCTGGCTGTGGATGAAAAGTGTGTGTGGGGGGGTGAGTGGATGCTGGGATCATTTGCAGCAGGAGCCTTCTGAGGCTGTTTTGCAAAACAAAACGAAGCAGCCAGACCCTTATTGAAAAATATAGTGCAGTGAGACGGAAATTTATTAACTGGCACCAGTTAATGTGTGCATTATTCATTTCTGGTGAGCATGAAAAATGATCTAAAGAGGTTTGAAATTGCAGATGCGCAGGCTGACTGCACAGTGCCTGGGCTTGCTGCTTCGTTTCATCCTCTTGCCGGGGTGTTCGGGCAGAGAGGTGGAGGGCTGGAGGGACAGAGGGATGGAGGAGAGGGAGGACGGAGGGGAGGAGTGCGAGCCCCTCTCTGGACAGTAGGGCTTTCCAGTAACAGCTGTGCTTCTCTCACGAGGGGGCGGCAGCAGCACTGGGAGAGAGGCTGCTTGGGACAGATGGACCAGCCCGGCACCACCTCCCCTCTCACCTCCCACCACCGCTTCTCTTATTAAAAATACATCTCCACCACTTTGAATGCGTGTGAGTCTGTGCACATGAGCACCTATGCTGCGTGGCAGCATCTGAGAGAGCCGGTCGTCAGATGTCAAAGTCACCGCGAGTTCATTACACGTCGAATCTGAAGCTGCGAGTTCAGGCTGCGACGTTTCGCTTCTTTCCTCTCTCTCCTTTGCTTATTTTCACACGTCTCGCTCCCAGGTCCTGCCATTCTCTCCGACTTTCCTCTCCTCTCCACCGCTGCTGCAGTAGGAGGCGGTGGGCAGGAGTCGGTGCCAGTGGCATATGGCTTTCCACTGTGCTAAACATTCATACAAAAGACAGGCCCATCAGTCATGGCTGTGGCCGGATGAGGGGAGAGAGCAGGCCTCTGATGAATGGTGTTTAGGACTTACCTGCTGTTAAAACATTACCTCCCAAACACGCGGCTCCCCAAAGCACACGCAGCATTAAGAAGCGTATAATATGGTGAAATACGGCCCTTGTGTGCACACATCATGTCCGGCAGGTTACAGCAAATAAGAAATATGCTTCTTAAAGCCCTCGCACAGAACCCCGGGTCAGGCCTTCATAGACCAATTAATGCAGAGCATCTGCTGTATAGAGGGAGCGCGCTAAAGAACTTTCGAGCCATTTCAGGCAATTTAATAAGGAGGAGAGCTGCTTCCTGCTTGCTCCAATAGCTCTCACTGCTAGAGTAAGCATGGAACGGCTCTCCTCGATTAGACCAAATTAATGCATTCTTCAGGGATTCTTTTTCTGGTTCTATGGTGAAACCGGCGCGCCTTTGTTCTTCCTTGAGCCCCGGTGTTTTTTCTGCCAAATTTAACAGAAGGCTCGGAGGGTAACAGGGGTCCAACCCAGTATCACCTTCTGGAGCAGAGCAACTAGCAGAGAAAGACAATCAGCCTGAACCCTGCTGTCTCCAGCACAAAGTGAAAAGACTCTAATTGGGCTTTTTTACGCTGCATTTTCCTGCAGGATTGCTGGATCATGAAAAAGCAATTAAACCTCAGAGCTGCAATTCATTCCTTCTCATTTTTATCCTTTCATTGGAAAGAGGCAAATTTCAAATCACTTATGTAGGGACTTATGTTTTTTTTTTTTTTTTTGCTTTTTTATTTTGATATGAGACAGACCAGCTGCTGGCTTATTAAAGGATCCTAACACGTTTCACACATGGATAGAAATGTAGTTAAATCACATTTACCAAAGCGGGGCATGTCAACCTCTAACCCTAACCCTACAATGCATATTATATATATTTATATATATATTTTTTTTTATTTACGCAAAGTCCTCAGACCTTCAGACGCTGTACAGGCAGTGCTGGCAGGGCTGTAGTTCTGCCTGTCACCTCTAGAGGCAGTGCTGCCCACAAAACCATGACCTCAGGACTGCTGGGGAAACAAAGTCAGACCAGTCAAGATGAATAATCTTCATAAAATCTGTCATGTCTGTATTAAATTTATATATGTCGCCTGCAAGGGAAAAATATCTTCAAGCCAAACGACGGTGACAGATGAAAGATAAACATTAGAACATAAAATGTTGAAAGTGCCACAGTCACTGCTGCTGTTCAGCTTTAATGTGTGCAACGTGTGCATATAGGAATCAGATATATATATGTATATATTTTTTTTGTTGTTGTTATTGCGGAAAAATCTGAAATATAACCACTAAAAATAAGACGACTATGGGAATAAGATAGCATGTATAATACAAACAAATACAACATCACAGATGATTGTTGATTGAAGTCTGAAATTTTACCTTTTGTGTTCTTAAAAATAATGACAGTGAAACCTGCACTCTGAAATTATTTCCTAAACATATTATTTAAGTGGATATTTTGTAGGAGCTGAAGGCTCCCCGAGGGGAGATTTAATTAAAGTTTCACTTGCTGTGTTGTAATTGGTAAATCGCCTCATTATATAAATTCTAGAAGCTTTTGCATCTCGCAGAAGGATCAAAATCTCGTTTATTAGTTTGTTGTTTTCTGGAAATGTGTTGAAAAAAAGAAACGGGTAAAATTGAAAAATAAATATTCAGAGGAAGATTACGTCCCTCTCTCTCTAAATGAGTTATTTCAGATGTATTCATCGAAAACAACACATGCGCTCAATGATAATTTGAAAAATATAAACCAAAAACGCACAAATAAAAATGATACAACTGGTGTGAAAAAAAAGATTTAATTAAGTGTAGTAAAACATTAATACTCTGACTCTTGTTCCACATTTAAGTATTTCAAATTACATTATATGCACAGTGATAATTACACCTCTCTAGCTTACCTTTAATCATGTTGGAACAAATTAATTTTTTTGTGGGCCACGTGGACATTTCTCTCTCTGTGGACTGTAACATCAGCGCAGCAATAAGTTATAATTAGAGACACGGGATGACCAGCAGCCAGCGGCGCCATTTTCAATCCAAGCTTTGTTAACCAAGCGCTTAACTGTCTCATAACTCTGAATGTTCCAGTCCGCAGAGTCCATACATTGTAAATTAGCTCTGTTAATGTACTCTACTCTGCTCCCAGACACAGAGCGGGACACTGGTGGGTGTAACCACACACACACACACACACACACACATACACACACTCCCACCCACCCACCCACCCACCCACACACACCCACACACACACACACAGATGCAGTAGGGCTGCCGTTGTGTGCACTTTTTGTGCTTTTCCCACCATGCACAAAGTGATCAACTATCACACCCCAGACGGTGAGATGTCAACATGAAATACCTTCATTTGCATCAGCTTTAAAAAACTGCCTCACTTCTTGTTATGCCAGCGACCCACCAGTGTCTCCATAAAATTCACTTTAGCTGCGGGGGTCCTGAGACCTTGCTAAATACTGCCCCAATACTGCTGTCAACAGTCCGTCAATCACATGACAAATCCTCCTGATTAAACAGAGCATCGCTGGCTGCTCCACAATGGACTGGAATCAGCTGAATTAAGCCTGGACGGGTCCACCTCGCACAATTATGTCATTATGTTATTTCTTAAGACATTTCTACCAAGTGGGTGTGTTTGACATACTGCAAGATAATGATCAAACTTAAAAATCTTTGAGCATCTGGAAGTGTCAGAATATCTATGTTGCCTGTCATCACTCTGACAGACTAATAAAATTATTAAATATTTGGACATTTAGTTTCAATTCAATTCAAATCGAGCGAGAGTTGCCTTGAGTGTGAGTGTAAACACAAAAATAAAACCGAGCAATTAAAAGCAGCAGAATTCAACCACCGTAACGATCGGATATAGATAATATTTTAAGAGTTTGTTCACAACTTATTAGTTTGTTTCTGTAGCTGACTGATTCTTCAAGGGAGCAACGAGTGGACACATGCAAATCAAGCTGCCTTGCTAAGAGCATCTAAGCAGCCTGCAAAAGCCTCAGACAGACAGACTGAATAAAAGGCGGCTCAAAAGACAGGCTGTGGTAAGATAAGAGGCAACATTTAATCTGACTCAGATAGCTGATACAGCCCTGCCACATCTAAATCCTGGAGGTTTGGTCTGAAGAGGAAGGATTTAACTTAAACCCCTTTCAACGTGCTAAATGTGTTTTTGTAATTAAACCCATACAATTAACACTGACAAGCACAGGTCACAGGGAGCACAGCTCCACTGTTCAAACGGACCCTTGCAAAGTGAAAAAGGACAGGGAGAGCGAGGACGGGAGAAAGACAGAGGGAAGGATGGGAAGGCAGAGAGAGAGAGAAAGAGAGAGAGAGAGAGAGAGAGAGAGAGAGAGAGAGACACACCACGCAAAGTTACAAAAGCTGCCGGTGTGAGAGAAAGAAAGAGAAAAGAAGGAAAGACAGAGGCGAATGAATGAAGGAGGGGAGTGAGGAGGGGAGAGAGAGGCACCTTCATTGAAGCCGTATGGATTTCAGCATTCAGGCTATATAGTGCTCTGCCAGTTAACCTCCAGACCACAGTGTTTATTCTGGGACTGTGTTCCAGATCTGGGGGGATATCCAGTTCCCCGACATCAAAGACTCGGAGCTGTTGGAGCAAAGCTTTTAGCTGCTCCTCAAAGCCCAACATTAAGTGAATTGGAGCAGCTGTGGCAATGTGTGACAATATTTTTACTATAAATACAGCTCCACATGGCTGTGGGTAATGGATTACCAACAGCAGGATTACTGTATCACATAAACTATCTTGCGATGGGAGAGCAACAAGAGCGGAATCCGAGCGCATTATTCGGAAGGTGAACAAAGTGAAACTGCACAACCGCGTACGCGGAAAAACAGACAAATGAGTAGAATGAGACTGCATGAATTAGCAAAATTTAATTGTACAAAATGAATGAAATATAGCGCTGGAGGGAGAGAGGTTCAGCCTGTGACAGCCCTCGTTGTAAAACTATGTTGTTTTAAGTCCTACAGTGAAAACTACACCACAGTTTACGAGTGCTTTGAGTCTCTGTTATAAAGTTACGCTGTTCATTTTTACGCATATCAGGTCACTTCCTTTAACTACTTTACAGAGGTGATTTACGCTCGTTTATAAATGTAAACTCTGTAAATGTGGATTCACAATAAAATACAATACTGCTTGTGAGAAACGCTCCTTGCCTTTTTCCCTCCCTTTCGTTTATTTCTAGATAATGTTTATCAAAGTGTCGCGGTGGCAGTTATTTTATTTACAAGATGAAGAAATGATTTGGATCTGGCATTACGCGAGTGATTCATCATTTCTGCGGCGTCTTCTCCGCGATATAAAATCGAGGATTCAGGTAATTCTAAGCGAAGCTGACAATACCTTTTGAGGAGCACGCAGTTAAAACTCAACCAGCCATGAAATCATAATGGATCTCATTCAGAGGCCACAATGATGGCCCACTCATTACCGTGGAGCCATTCAAAACATTGGTACTTCTGTCGCCGCCGCCGCCACATGAAAGGATTTAATAGAGTGAAGTGAGGCCTGCAAAATGAAAATGAATGAAGGAAAAGCTTTCCTCAGTGTCTGTGTTGACTGCATTATCCGTCTAATTACAATTGCACTCCACTGCTGCTCTACATTTCAATCCATAAATGTTTTGTTTTTAACCAATCTGTCTCTCTTCAAATTAATACATTATGCACAGTGTCAGTCGCCATAAACTGCTTATGGGCTTTCTCTGTTTAGCCAAATCAGGCATGTTCCTTCCTCATGCAAACACAGTAAAACGGCAAAACAAAAAACATTTTGAACCACGCACAAAAATATGTCAGCAATCAGAATAATAAGTAAAGTAAAATGCTGAACAGTAAAACCGATCGGGTCAGAGAGTGTATTTTTAAAACAGCAAGGAAAAAGCGGACCTTCCTCCGCCTGTGCGAGGGTCATGAGGGAGCCTGTGCACATTTCCTCCTACACAAACAGCCAGCAGAGCCATGATCTTGGTGGGTTCTTAGTGTGTGACCGATGTCACGGGCCTCACGGCCTGATGGACACAGCTGTCTTGCTGCAGGCAAAAGGGAGGAAGGAGGGATAGTGGGAAAAGATACAGACAGGAAAAAGAAGAAAGAGAGCGAGGGAGAGCCAGAGATTGGGCATGTGTGTGTGTGTGTGTGTGTGTGTGTGTGTGTGTGTGTGTGTGTGTGTGTTTGGCGGCAGGGTTGATTGTCCTCTGGCACTTTCTGGGGCATGTGCCCACTCAGTGTGGCAGCCCCGCTTATTCAGCACCCCACGCCGACCTCTCCCGAAAAACTCCACACACACACACACACACACAGTGGAGGGACAAACTGAAGTCACACACACGCATGCACGCACACACACACGTACGTTTTTTTTTTAACACAGAAACAACACCTTTTGTGTTGCTAACCCGCAACAGACACACTCACCTGACCACTTGGCAGGTGATGGGCAGGCGCACCAACGCAGCCACACGTTGAAACGTAGCCGGTGAAGTTGCTGGGCGCCATAGAGGAAGGCATACGCGCACACACACACACACACACACACACACACACACACACACACACACACACACACACACACACACACACACACACACACACACACACACACTCACATCCCATGTGACCTCCTTGTACTAAACAATGGACTGGACACAAATGCCAGAGGACTTGGCTGACAAAGTCTGGGAAACAAGGTAATGCCTCACACTGCTGGGTTTTTCTATTGGACGGACTTCAACCGAGACTGGAGAAATGTTGTACAATGCAGGTGACAAATATTTAGCCAAGGAGACCGACGCGGGCACGGCACTTCAACTTACTTTTCAGTAACAGATTATATGGAATATGGAATCTGTTGTGGAAAGGAATGGGTCTCATGATGAGATTTATGTTTATTAACACACAATGGCGTCTTGACCTTTGGGGTGATTGTCTGGAGTGACCGGCTGTTTCCAGTAAACGTTTGCTACTGCTTGTTTACGAGATATATTGGGTATTCAGGAAATGTTGCTTCCACCGAGTAATCTAACAGAAAATGTTCTTTGTTATATTTCAGAGCATGTATTTTGTAATTTGTAGTGGAATACGTTTCAAAAGCAACCCTCTCAGTCTCACAATCTGAAATTGTTAAGATATTCTTTTTCTTTTTCTCTGCAAACACGTTTTATTGCTCATTAAATAAAATGTCAAGTTGATGTGCCATTAGAAAAAAGAAGAAAAAAAACTGCGAGCTTTAAATTAGTGTTAGCTGTGAATCAATAATTGGACAATAAATTTTTGCTCAAGAAAACCCCCACAAATGATCATTTCCTGGCCATTCCCTGCTACCGCGGGTCAATAAATGTTTGAATTATTCCCCGGGCCTCGGCTGTAAATCCACACAATCTAATGTACTCCTCGCAGCTGCGTGTGGCTCCTCGGCGGGGCCGTGTCTGTGGTGGACAGGGCCTAACGGAGCCAAGCAGGGCTGGACAGGGCTGGGGAGGCTCAGAGCGCATGTTAGGAACAGAGGAAAGAGCCACTCACACCGGTGGAGAGCCACATGTGCCGGGGCCGCGGAGAGAGCCTCCGACACTGCTCACGCTGTCAACATGCTGACATATACATACGCAAACATTTGTGTGGAGGCGCGGACACACACGCAGACACACACCAGTGCACATACACACCGCGGGGCCAAGCCAATTAACACCCTGCCACAGCACAGATCATTTTCAGAGCAGTGGTGGAACAGGAGGGCATATGTGGATAATCATACATGCAAATGAGATGAACACGAAAGGCATCGAAATTCTGGCAACAACTCGGGACAACACCTCAAAGTAGAGCCTTGAGTCACCCATCAAAAATGTATATTCTTGCATAACAGGATTAGCATAATTTCATAATCTCATTAATGACATAGGAGGCTCTGAGATGCAGCACATTCACACAAAACTCCACTAACAGAGTAGTTATGAAGACTCTTGATGGAAGTTTGATTTCCAAAAAAATAAATCAAGAAACGTGACAATGCTAATCGTCATGAAAAGCTTGGCCTGGGTGCCGGCTCCGTGCACGACGGAGGGACGGGTTTTGATCCCATCCGTGTGACAAACATGAGAGATGGAGCGCTGAGGGTCTCCGGGCTAAATCGCTCCTGTCCCTGAAGTTTGACTCCAGAACCAGAAGATGGCAACATACCTCTGGCTGAGACACCGGCCCGCCTCCCTGCTCCTTTGCTTATTTATGCATTCACATGTTCACCAAGTGCTTTATCTATTTATTTATTTGCTTATTTATTTATTTACTCGTGCCGCAATACAAACATTACAAGTCTTGCGGAGTGGAGCAGGTAAATAGAGTGAATTATTCACCAGGTCCCCGACTTGACTTCTGGTGGTTAGGTTTGATAAAAGCCAGACACACAAACCCCAAAGGTTGGGTTTGAGTGTGCGGTGTAGTGTACCTCACTGTGTGTGTACATGTATGTATGCGTTTGTTTGTGTGTGTTCATGTATTCTGTATGTAAATCGGGTCGGATTGTTAATTGTGGTGGCAGCATTTACTGAACATCCTCTAATGTTCCTCAGAAGAACAATGCTTTTTCACAATGCTTTGATAATTTTTACTGATTTTATTTCGCTCCTCCTCCCCTCCTCCTCCTCCTCCTCCTCCTCCTCCTCCTCCACCTCCTCTTCTTCTTCTTCTTCACTGTATGACGTTTGTTACATAAGCAAACGGACAGGGACCACTACGGGGTTCCAGCGTTAACACCCAAAAAGCGAAGATACATCAGCATCAGTCTTGCGGAGTAAGGCAGAGCTGGTGCCTCTCCAGCAAGTGTGTATGAAGAAGTGACACAACAGAGTGAATGGTAAATGAGTGTCTCAGTTACAGTAGTAGCTCCCCACTATACGGCAGCCCTGATCCACTTTACCCACCACTCGCAGCCATGACTGTCACTTCAAACAGACTGGGCCAAGATGAGTCTATTTGCCATCGTAAACAATTTAATATTTGATGTACAGTAGCATGAGCAACCCTCCCCTCATCTTTTTCTCCCCTCTCCTGTTTGTTTTTGTGTGTGTGTGTGTGTGTTTGTGTGTTTGTGTGTGTTAGTGTGCGTGTGTGTGTGTGCGTGTGCGTGTGCAGTCAGAGAGGCTACATGAGGCAACGAGAGCATGTGAGTGCACTCATAAGACAGATGACAATGTAGAAAAGGCGCAGACTGCCGCGGTATCTGTTAGACAGAGATACAGATATGTTCCTGCAATGTCTGCCGCCATGTTTATTTATTTATTCCTCCCGCTCTTTTTTTAGGCGGCAAAAAATAGCTTGACTCTGACGGTGAAAAACAAAAATTTAAGCCACGTTGTGTCACTTTTATCTTTCCTGTTTCTTTGTTTTGTTTTTTTTTGTTTTTTTTTTTCGGCATCACCTGCATTTACAGCCTAATGTAACAAAACACGGCACAGAGAAAAAAATGACTTGGGACAATAATTTTTAATCTATTATTTTTAAGTATTCTAGTGGAACCCTTATCCGCTTTTGCCAGATAGATTCACTGGGACAATTAAATCTCATTACCGGGAAAAGAATCGTTTTACTATTATTATAATTTTTTTTCATATTCAGCCCTTGATTTATTTCTTGCCAGCCCTGATGCCACAACAAGAGCTCATGAGAGCCACAGTCGTGGGCAGCCATTCATCTGAAAAGAAATTCCACATCAACGGCAAACTGTACACTCGTATTAAATCTCTGCGTTGGGGGGCTGCGGGTCGGTGCCAAGGCGGCCCATGAGGGCAATGTGGCACGACCAGGAGGAAGGAGCCAGTTGGTTGGCTGGAGAGTACGAGCTGGGAGCAGAACAATTACAGCAGTCACTTACCATCACAGTGTCTGGTTGAGGCAATGGCACAGCAGGACGCCGCGGGGCAAGAATGAAGCTCTCATCCAGCTGGTATCACAAGATCAAGCTGGTCATGCCAGAAATGACAAAACAATATGCTGAGCCCAGTCAACGCTCCAAAACACGTTCTCTCTTTTTTTTTCTTATTTCTATTCTTCCTTTTTTTTTATTGCTAAATAACTGAAACCTGCAAATTACAGATATAATGGGCTCACCTGTTGTCACCTCGAATAAGTCAAAGGAGATAAAGGCTGTAATATCAAAAACTGGCAAATTACGTCTGAACATTTTATTTCTTGCGGTCCCATTCATTAGCTTTTTTTGTTTTGTTTTTTTTTTCTCAACGTGATTTCGCGTGCTCAACCTCAACATGTGTCGTTTGGCATCTGTCACAGTTTTGGTCCAACAGCAGACATGACAAACATTAAGAGTCAAACACTGCTGATATTTTGTCAGCTTTCAAAATAAAATTTTACATCCTACAGCTAATGAAATACTCCAGGTCCAGATGGAGAATGTGACTGGAGTGAAAAAATTAAAGAAAAAAAAAAAAAAAAAAGAAAGACTGCATGTGCCAAAACAACCACCCACAGACACGGACACATTCAGACACATGCGTTTACACAAATGCTTGTAAATCTGCATGCACACACGAGCGTCCGAGCACACGCACGCGCACCCACACACACACACACATGCACAGAGCTGAGGCAGTTGACCGCATCTGCCCCTCGTCCTCAGGTTCAGTGGTGGCTGCTCCTGCAGCCTCACCTCCCCCTGTCATGTCTGATTCTCCTGGTAGGATCCATCATCTGGTTGGCAGTCTGGGTGCCAGTCAGCTGCTTCCCGGGGGACTCGCAGGCGATGGGAGCCGCGAGGCACTGGGCTGAAGCCTCCCCAGCCTTGGCAGCAGCTGTGTGGGAGACAGAGAGAGGTGCGGCACAGATGTGGGAGTCTGGAGCCAACAGAAGGTATGGCTGATTTCAACGTCGGCCATGTTTGTTATTCCACCTTTTCCTGGGAGGAAGAAGCCGGCCCTTGATCTGGCTCACAGCTAAACACTTAGCTTTTGTTCCCGAGATGAATAACTGCAAGGAGAACGAGGCGTGAGGGAAAAGGAGCGAGAGAGGCAGGGGGGGAAAAAAGAGAGACATGGGGCCAGAGGAGAAATCCGTTGACCAAGTGCAGAGTGAGGCTGGACATCCTATACCCGGCCAAAACAGATCCTCTATAACTGAAAAAGAGCCTCTGAGCCCTGACCCACCTTTCCTTTTGCTACAGCTCCTTGAAGCTACCAACACTATATCACAGTGCCTGTAAAACATGTCAAACCAGCACAAAGCGACAACATCCAATTTGCTGCTAAACTGCTTTTGCAGCTAAACTGCTTTTGCTGTTAACTGCACAGCTTAATTGGTGATTACTGTATATATTTGTTTACGATCACAAACACATATGTATGTATTTCTTACACTTGCATGATGTGTGAAGTCTGAAGCCTTTCACTGAGCCTTTTATAAGGGATAATATAAAAGGCAAGTGTTTTACCACAATCCTCCTTAATGACAACAAGACTGTTCTAATGGTGTGAAGGGACTCAGCCACCCACTGTAAACACACGTGCTCCGCTGACTCTCAGCGGACCCATGTGATGAATAGTACCAGTCAAAATCATAGCTGACGCTCATAACCAGATTTTCACAGGGAATTTTGCACAACTTCATTTCGTAGTAACACTATCCACCTTGTAAAAATGAACACCCTCTTCTAACAGCACAAGTGAGAAATGGGATAGTTTTCCCACTGAGTTCCCAGATGTAGGATTGCCATTGTATTCACACACCCGGTGTTAGCCCAAGACGGCACCCTCAAATACAGCTCTGTCTTGGCTTTGCAGAAAAAACAAGACTGTTATATGGAAGAGGTGGCACTGCGAAGCTGTCAGTACAAAATGTTTGTTTATACTAGAATAACCCTGCAAGCAAAATTCGATTTGAAATCTGACAGCCTCTTCTCAGATTGCGCCTAAAAACCATTGTCCTAATAAATATTTGAGTTCCCATGATGTGCCCGATGCTAGAAAAAGCTGTGCATGCGTGAGACATTGTGTGTGCGCGTGTGCATATGTGTGTGTGTGTGTGTGTGTGTGTGTGTGTGTGTGTGTGCAGTACAGCGGAGCAGAGTACATCTGCAGTGGTAAGGAAACAGGCTGTTAGCATACAGCTTTGACAACTCCATCAGGCCAGTCTCAAGGTAGCTGTCAATCACAACAAATCATCTCATCCCTCAGCGCTGCGAGGACCTCTCTCCACTACTACACACATGACAGGCCCCTACAGCTCTATTTACCCATGCACACCCTCCCCGTGCCAATGGGTTTGTAATTAGAAGACAGGGAAAAAGAGACTGGGGGTAGGTGGTAAAAGTAACTCGGGAACAAGTTTGGATACAAAGCAAGTGAATGGTGCCTTTTCAACCAGCGACGCTGGCATTTCAAGAGGCGGTTGGCACTTGCACGGTGGCAGCGCGCTGAAAAGCGAAGGCATTCGCATTCACTCTCCTATTTAGGAGACAATGTGTGTGTGTTTTTGTGTGTAAGGGGTGGGGTGCGGGTGGCAGGGGTGTCACTCACTTACACACACATGCACGCACACACAGACCCGATTTGCAAGACTCATTTTCAGCTATCTATAATTAGATTAATGTGGTGATGGCATAACACAAAGCCAAGCGCACTCCACTTCCATCCCAGAGCGTCTGAATTAGGGACTAAACACGGCTCTCTATTCCAGGCAGAGAAAGTGGTGGTGTGAGTGTTTAGCATACCCTTTATGATGGGGAAAGATGTTAATTGTGTGCCATTACCTCTAAACTGTTTGCTTGTTGTATTAATCACTGTGCTAATTGATGCAGAAATAAAATTGTTGCCACGGGCGAGGAAGGGAGTGAACCAGAGTCAGGCATGGCGGATAAAAGATTATCGTAGTGAACATATGGAGATGGCACTGCTTTTAATGTCTGCGCTATATGCCCACCAGCGCCACATGGGATGACAAGTGGAGTGCCAAAAGCAGCGCCATCTCCTAATGTAAGACTTGTGCCGAATGAAACAAAGCATGTCGGTAGGTTTGTCTGCATATTTAGCAGCAGACAATAAATAACTGGAGACAGAACGAGTTTTATGATAATCTGAACCTTGTCGTTGCTGAATGAATAAAACATTTGCCCGAACTGGATGGTATAAAATAATCAGACTCAAACAGTGAGCTCAGGATACAGGAGAGCCTTGGGATTATTGACATAGTCAGTGAATTCCCGTGTGTACTTTAAGCGAGCTAATACATGTAATGACCATCGTGATTATGGTTGTAAAATTGTAATTTCTATCAGGGGAATTCAAATAAGTATGGTGAACGCCTTTGCTTGATGACTGACAGCAAAACCAGTGGTGCCTTTTAGTCACTTGGTGACAATATGGAGAAGTGGCAGTCAGGTCTCAAACAGCGAGTCACCATTACAGACATGTCGGAAAACAACCTACTTGTTTTTCAGAACACAGCAACACTTGATTAACCATGAGAGAAACTGTGCTCTTTAGTTTGTTCTATATTTTCCATTAATTTCAGATCATGCACTCTGGACTCGAGCATAATTTCCAAAGTTGCAAATGTCACAACCGTGGGTCATGTAAGTGGAAACTCCTTGCAAAAAAAAAAAAAATTGGGGTCCCGGGAGTGCAGCAAGTATGTTCCTTTCCACATCTTTCTTCACCCTTCCGATCTGCAACCTTCTCAGGACATCTCACAAATTCAAGAATTTCCGAGGTTTCTGTGAGATGTAGCCAGGGAAGTGATGTGCAGGTGCCAGCCAGAGGCACAGAGGATTTAATGTGTGGCTGTATGCCTCGCCGTCTCACTAGCCTTCGATGTGAAAGGGGGATAAACAGAAGCGGCCATTTAAAGAACCATAAGTCCATAAGGAGCAGGCAGTGAATGAGGAGATTCAGGGTGAGCTTCAGAGGCCCTCACTAGTGGACCGGCCGCAGCCTCTAAACCCGCTGTGTTTTTGTATGCAGATTCCCCTTGTCAGAATTCATTTATTCAACGGGAGTTATTTGAGAGAGCGGGCTATGAGACAAAAATAGTCGCATTCACATTGGTCTTGAAAAACATTTGGAATGCTAATGCCATGAGAACATGCCGTTGATGTGCTTGTGTTTGCGTAAGAATCTGATCCAGCGCTCCCTCGGCTTGCTGGCCGAGAGGCACGGCTCGCATAGACAGGAGACCACTGATACCGCTTACAGGGTTCAATAGTCTAAATCTGCTCTTGGGGAACACTTTTTATATTGCCAGGAACATTTACTATTGGCACTCCCCCTATGCAGCAGTTTGATCCTGTGGCAAACGTCAGAGGAATCTATATTTTTCTTGAAGGGTCATTAGATCATCCTGTTCACAGCCAATGTTCATACAATTGCACCTTTGTTTATCAAAATAGATGTCCTCGGTGATGATGACAAAATTGCCTGCCCTAAACTAAGAAGCGATAAATCTCCAGCATTTGGACCATGCCGTCACAATCTTGTTCTCTCTGTCTGTTTGTCCCTGTGTTTGTCTCCCTCTCCCCCGCTTTCTCTTGCTCTGCACAGGTGGTAGGAGCTTCCTGGTAGAGCCTTTTTTCGTTCCTTTTTGTTCACCTCCAATTTCTCTGATCGGGAGCTGTTGATGATGATGGCAGTGCTGACTGTCCATTGATTTGCTGTGGCCCCTAGTCGTGAGTTCACAGCAGATGACACTCTTCCTTTGGCTTTAATTAGAGCTGCCCCCATCTTCTCTTCTTCCCTGCCCTGGATGTGGCTCGACACATGAACACAAAGAGCTCCTACACACAAAACTCCCTGCTAGGAAATAGCCAGCACTCGCCTACTGCCGCCAGTATTTAGTGACTGTAATACTGTGTGGTCAACAAAGATGAGATGAGATGAGATAAAATAAGATTATGACATGTATCTGATAATATCAGACAGAACTTTATTCATTTACTGAGGGAAATTATTCAGGAACCTGGTTTTATTTCATGTACTATAAATATAAAAGGGCATACAGATGGAGGATGCACACTATTGTATTCTGGCACAGAAACATAATGCAGACCTGGTCATGCATAGTCTGTGTGCACATCCAGAACTACTGTATTCAAATTCATAAACATACACATGCAAGCATGCATTGACTGTGCCTGATTATTATTCCCATCCACAGGAGTCTAATCACAAGAGAGCAGCTATTAAACTGGTGGGTTGACAAATTTTGCTCGTCCGTGTATTACCCATGATGCATTGTCCTTCCCTCTGTTCTGCCAGGAGATACAGGGGCCTCATCTTACCATCTGTCCCAGGCATGAGCCACTGCAGACCTGGGTGGGAGTGGAGCGGAGAAGAGAGTGGACAGAGAGAATCCACGGTCTGGGCAGGGGCTATTATCTCAGTGGTCATGGGTCCTTGCACATATTTCATGGCTCCCAGGGTGTCTTCTCACAGCTATTAGCAGACTGTATTCATTTAAAGCACTTGTGGGTCACTTGTGGCCCTGGAAAGCACTCCGTTGAAAAACAAATGAGATAAGAAACAAATGAGATGAGAGCTGACTAGGTTATTATTACACGCAGGAGATTCAATCGCGTTTAGTACAACTCTCACAGAATTCATCACGGTTGTCTCGGCTTTCCCTCTCTCCCCGCTCTTTTCTCTCTCAGCTGCTGACGTGACAACACGACTCCACTGAGATGTTGATGGACAGGCTGACAGATGTCCATCAGGTGCTGTGAGTCTGGTGCTGAGTGACGCTGCAGTTAAGTTGACTTATGCTGAGGAAGTGTTCTGACATTGGTCTGTAGGGAATCAATGATTTCACATACTGTATTAAGTATGGCTTCACCTTAATCTTTTGCCCCTGACTGTCTTTTGAAGACAATGAAGCTGAGCAGGATGTTGCACTTCGAGTTGCTATTTTTTTAGGAGAGATGATCTTAATTTGTATTCAAGTCATACTTTAAAGCTTCAAAGGCAAAAGTATGATAACAGGTAGTACTGTATGTGCATATCAGGGGTATGTCACTATCTGTGACAAGGTAAGTCCTCGTGGTGAGGTTTTGGTTCTAAAGTATCTGAATTTTAAAGAGTCTAAAGGTTAGGGATGCTGCTGTAAATGGAAAAAGTCTGTATTGATCCTGGTGAGCTATGATCCTGTCATGCGTCCTGAAAAACGTGGCGTGATGACTCTGGTCCATGTACAGTACAATACACAGATGCAGAAACGCACACACACACACACACACACACACACACACACACACACACACACACACACACACACACACACACACACAGATATCTAAACATGTGCCCAAACAGAAATGTGCAGATGCTAAAATGCACATGCTTGACTGCATGCTTGCAGACAAGCACATAATCAATGCAGTCTTACAGCAGGGCTGACCAGTGGGGGTGCATGACCTGCCAGGTGACCCATGTATGTCTCCACTAGTGCCAGTGCGTGCGTGTGTGTGGGTGTGTGTGCATGTGTGTGTGTGTGTGTATGTGTGTGTATGTGTGTCTATTAGACTGAAAGTCAGCTGTTCATCCATGCGAGCATCGTATATTTCAGTTTACAAGTTCAAAGGTTTGCGACTACATAATGGAGCAGCAACACTGATACTCTCCGCTTTGCTTATATTTCTAATCATTTCTGTCTCTGGTCTAATTTACCCAGCTTTTCTTATTCTCCCATTCTTCTGTATCGCACTGCTGTCTGAGCATCACAGCATCCAGAGCTGCCTAAGTTTAGAGCTGAGGGCCTGTGAATGGCAGCAGCAGAGTGCAGACTGGAAGTCCTGTCATAAAGCCAATCAGGAGAGCCCTTGTTGGGCCTCGTAAATCTCCTGCTTTGTAAGGTTACTGGGAGGTCTGGGAAGTGAAGATTTCCCACTTATTATTCTCAGGAAACCCCAGACAACCTCCCTCTGAACCTGGGTCACGCAAGGTTATGACCTTGGACAATCATCATTGTTGTTTCAGTAACTATGACAATCAGGCGCCTCAGTGATGAGTTGCACACAGAGTGTGTCGGTAGCTTTCATATCTCACAGCAATTGTATGTACACACACACACACACACATACACACACACACACACACACACACACACACACACAAACACACAAACACACACACCATACTTTCCTTTTGTGGATAATTCATTTGGGCTGAGGATAATGCTGATCTGAAAATCTTAATAAACAAATAATATATTAAATGATTATTAGAAATAAATGTTTGTTTTGTCTAGACAAATAAATTTGTCTAGATCTCCTTTTGCCCATTTTGTGCATGTGCGAGTGTGTGAACATGTTGTGCTATGTGGGATTTTGATTGCAAGGTCTTACAAAGGGCTTCATGCCAGTGTTCCTGCAGACACCTTAACAGGCATGAGACACATTTCCAGTGGGACACCGACCATCTCTCTCTGTCTCAGCGGAGAGCAGTGCTCCAGTGCCAGCCCAGTGCCATCAGCACAGGGATAAGCTTCCTGGCAGAACATTGACAGGCTTTCAGAGTCTCCTGAGGCCAGTCCAGAGCCTGAGAGGCTCAGCGGGCTTCCAACAAGTGGTCCTCAGGGCATTGGGGCAGCACAGGCTTCCATACTGTGAGGGTCTCTGACAAGTGAACCTCAAGAAAGTAAGTGACAGGAGCTGTGGACAATTATAAACTGCCAAAGGCCCGATCGGTTGCAAGCCCCCAGTTTGTCACAGTGTTTGTGTGTGTGTGTGTGTGTGTGTGTGTGTGTGAGTGTGTGTGTGTGTGTGTGTGTGTGTGTGTGTGTGTGTGTGTGTGTGTGTGTGTGTGTGTGTCAAGACAAGAAAGCCGGACACGGACACTTCATTTGCTGAAGAATTACATCATTCATATTCCACCGGTTATTTTAAAAACAGATACGGCATAATTTCCCCATGTTGTTATAAACATGGTAAACATCCTGCCCATGTTTAACATCCACAAACCAAAGGAAAAGCAAAAAGCAGAATAAAAAGAAGATGAGGCACACCTTTCACCTCCATCACTTAAAAAGTTTCCCTTAAAATATCAAAACGTCTTTTTATGACTTCTGTTTCACTTCTAGTTCTTGTAACAGCCATATAGGCCATGCCAAATGTGCCCAGAAATAAGCTGGGCCTCCCCACTGTCTCTGAGATTGCCCACCCAGGAGTCTGGCACACGCCACAGCGAGCAGGAGGCCCTCTGGATTACAGTAATACACACTATCTCATAATGGAAAGCTGCCTTGCACATTTCCCTCTCTCCGCCCTCATTGTCCACACTACCAACTGCACAATCAGGATATGAGACTGTGATTGCTCCCGTTAGCATGTGTGAGTTTGCCGGTGTGTTTACCCCCTCTCCTCCCTGCGGCCTCTTATTTTTCTGAGCTGGCAAAACTAAGAAAAAAAAAACGTGAAGAAACAGGTATAGCATACTGCTAATAACTCTAATAATTTGCAAAAATAAGCCACAGACCTCAAAGTTAAACAACGTCTATGTCCTACAATATCTCAGACCCACAGATGTGGAGGGCTTGATTAATTTCAGGCAGCAGAGGTCATGGGTCACGAGGAAACAATGGCATAGACATCCTTAACCTGAGATTCTAACACGGTTAAATAAATAATCAAAGGCCCTCCATTCGGACCCGCCACACGCTAGGCAAACTCCGCCACTTTCCCTCTCACCCCATAATCACCAGAAGCTGTAATTAATGGGGAGGCTGACCTACGGTTCAGGGCAGCGGAGAGGAAAGCCAAACAAAGTTGAAAGCCATTAAGGGGAGAGGGAGGTTGTGGGGAAGTGAGGGGCACAAGCATTGGAGGGCTCTGGACTTTGTTAGCCACCCAGTCTTCCCTGGGTGGCTAACAAAGGGGCAGGTGGCCCAGGGGTAGCAGAGGTGCACTCCGGCCAGACTTTAGACCACCAGGTTACCACAGGCTGTACGTAATTACACCACAGCGGTCATTTACTGCACTAAGTGGCTTGCCTACACCAAACCCTGCCGGTGAGTGCACGCTAATCAGGCTTGATGCTGCAAACAATGGACCATGTGTGCCTCTGAGTGTCGTGGGCGGAGCGGAGGTAACCAGCAAACCACAACCGATCAACATGGACGAGATGTTTCAAAAGAACACAAAAGCTGTGAAAGGGGGAGAGTGCGGGGTGAGGCCAGAGGCAGACAGACGGACGGGGAAGGGTCCACTGAAGTTGCAGACAGGCACGTCTTCAAACCTGTATTTATCCGGGAGGTTCTCTAGGACAACGGCAGATACAGTGACACTTAGGACAAGCGTAGGACAGATGTTTTCTCACACAAGGACAAAGAGGATTTGAAGACATTAACAAACCACAAGTCTCAGATATCTGCTTTATTAAAATGTTAGTGGCCCTCTACTTTCCTTTGCTCTCCTTGGCCAAGCTATTGTGACGTTGTTGTTGGTTACTCTTTAAAGTGTAATGAATAGAAAATCAATGTATCAAAACAAAAAATGAAATGATGCAGGGTCCAGCTGATTTTTAATTGTTTGCAACCCTAACCCTTATCATCATCTACTGACTGATGATTAGTGATGATTGTACCTATTAAAGAAATTATTTTCCTTTTTTTTTTTGGAGATTTTCAAGCATTGAGAAATTTCCCAGATTCCAAAGTGTCATGCAAGGCAGACTTTTGTTCAACCAATCAAATATACGCTAAAAGTGTTGGACATCAAATGAATGATAAAGCCTTACATGTAAAACAAAATCCTCAGATTAAAAAAAAAAAGCATCAGGTTCATTTTTTATTGTGCTGTTGTTCTTGGCAGCCATCTTCGGTTTATGTAACAAAGTAAAACAAGGATTTTTTTTTTTTCCTGTCTTGGAAAAGACACATTAGCAGACTGTCTGACTGTGGCCTTCATGACACACAATAATGTGAGCTCTCCTAATTAGAAGTGCGCTGACCCCACCATGCCACTGTGAGTTACACAGGAATTTGGCAGCACTCTAGTATGATATATGTTTACATCAGTAACAAGCCAATCAGGCCTGCCAGCAGAGGCAGTGGAAGCACAGAGAGCCATTAAAGGCCTGGCTGCAGCTACAAAAACAAAACCTATCCACCTGAGACTACAGAGGGACAGGATACAGGCTACTTATAGCAACCCAAAACCAACCCACAAGAATAGCAGGAAAAACGACTCGGTACGGGAGCCGCACTGAGCCTTTTGAAGTGCGCCACCTCTAAACTATTCTGATACGCCACCCCGGCATCTTTGAAGGCAGGTTATCCTCCGCAGCCGTGTGTCCTGTTGTGGACGAATTGTTTCCTCTTTCACTTTGTCTCTATTTTCCTGTAGAAACTGACACTGTTTTATTGTTCTCCTGGGTCAAACTGTTGTCTGGGGGGAGAGCGCGGTGGACGGGACCTCTTGCTGCTGCCCTGCTGGTGCAGGCAGCGGCTGGGAGACGCACGGTAGGCTGCTCCCAAGCGATGTAGGGATGTACCGTACCGAGGAGTCCGCGGAAGGATGACCCCCCACATATTGCAACCATTTCCTCTATCCTCAAGGTCGTGACCTTTCAGATGCCCTCCTGCCTAAGAATGGACCAGCGGAGTGATTAATCAGTCAGCTGTCGGTGATGTCATTGCACAAACAGCACAAGAATAGGGAGGACAGTGACATATTTTGTTGTTTTTTGGCGTGGTGCTGATGGCTCAGCTCGTAATACAGATTTATGGCGAGGGAACATGCACCTGCTACTCTGTGCAAAAAGAAAAAAGAAAAAAAAAGCAAAGACATCAGACATTCAGAAGCTGCTGTGGAATACATGTTTCATGCCTGTATTTGAGTAGTAATTTACAGATAATTAGTGGCTGTGAAGCACAGTATTTACTGTAAACATTATCAAAATGTGATGAAATGCCCGAAAAGTGTTTTTTTTAACTATTTTTTGCAAACTATACATCCTTCTGCCAATAGCATTGTCACCCAGAATTATCTGTGTCATCTGAGATAGAGGTACAGTGCATGTGCTTCCCTTCCTGTGGAGCAGCAAGGCTCACTTTAACACTCAATATCAGGGAATCTAATTGAACTTACAAATTGTTCCTTTTGGATTGCCTCTGCGGAATATGTCTGTGGCAAAAGGTGTCATATCACAGTCCTGTCAGGCTTATTATGGGCAGGATATCTGAGGCTCGGTCGCACATCACTGACAGTGCTGTGTTGGATCAGATAGACTCTCTGCAAGAGGTTAATTTAGGATGTCCAGCGTGATGCACTAATAAAAAACTTGTATTGATGCAGTTACATTTCAATCAACATTCTCTCTTATCCTTTCAACCAAAGAAGTCATGTTTGCCCATCTCCAGGTCATGCCAATGTGTGTGGAGGGGGAGAGAGTCGCATCCTGCAATCCAATCTAGACAGCGGTTTGGGCTGTTTTTTCTATGCTATGTCTACAACCACACTCTCCAATAATACACTGATCATATATTATTCATTTATTTAAATGGCCCTCAAATACTGTTTGCATAATTCCCTGTACAAAAGCTTTTCCCACTGTGCATGGTACACATCGTGCCCCTGTGAGTTTTGGTGCAAGGGTTTCGTTATTACTTACTTATTATTGCTATGGTCACATAAAAATGCCCCGCTATAACAGACATTGCCCTCATCCTGCCCCTCCTATCGTTTTCTTTCTCCATTTATTGCATTGTGCACCAAGGCCAGAGTAAGCTCTGGTATTTCCTCTGAGGAGTCGGCCAATGTGCAGACGTGATTCTTTCCGTGCATGGGCACTGGATCAAAGTGCAGCCTGGATGCTCACTACGGAGCTAAAAATATCTGATATTATTCAGGGTAGAGGTTAATCTGTCTCACCTCTGGCAACGACATTGTTTACATTCGGCGCAGACACTGATTGGTTGATTTGATTCGTTTCCCTTTGCCTTATCTGTAAATCCACTTCCACTCGTATTCACCCAATACAGTTTTTTCTCCATTGTTCGTGTCGTGCCAGTAGCGCACTAACACTGCTGTAGTGATACGATCGTCTCAACGTCAAATGCAATGTTTTGACGATTACTGTTCTTTTCACACAACTGTCCCATAGAAAGCACAGTTTGAAGAACATTAACCACACTGAGTGCACACATTGTTTTCCGTCATGAAGAAAAAAAGAGGTTGAGCTGTTTTGTCTTATTCACTGGGTAAGGATATGCAGAGGTTTGACCTAATTTCAAGCTACGTCTCAAGCAACACATCACACCTTTTACCCCATGCTGGTTTAAGATAACGGGGAGAGTAGGACCTACAGACCTACTGTGGCGCCAGGTTCAGCATATTGGAACATTTTGGGAGAGGTCTGAGTTCATCTAGGAATAGTTAAAAGTCTTATGCCATTATTTTTTAAACAAAGCATTTTTTTATTCAAGTTGTCTGACAAAGAGAATTTTTCAATGAATGTGAAATGCTGATGGCAATGTTTGGCAAGATGTAGAACAGTTGTAAGACATTGGTTTTTCAATTTAACATTATGAACTGAGATTCAGAGCATCGGGGTAAAATACATAGTCATCTACTACTGCGTGTTCCTCATTTTGTTGGTCATATGCAGAAACTTTATGACAGCAGAAGACAGTGTCTGAAAGTGTGTCCGATCATGAATAAAACCTGCCATTTGCCTTTGTGTGGATCCCTTTTGTGTCAGTGCTTGTAGGACGACGAGTTGTCATTCATGTAAATTAAGAGAGCTAAACAAGAGAACTTAAACTAATGGAGAATTGCTCGCAGTAATGACAACAGATGAGAATAATGGATTGTTAGTTCGCTTCATAATGACGTTAGATATCCGGGGACGTGTAGATAGGCACATTAGAAGTCAATAGTGTTCCAGAATAATAGGAAGGCTCAGAGATAATGTACTCACACAAGGGGGCCTCAACATTAGCAACAGCCCAGCAGGACTCGGCTTGCACGTGTGCCAATGACGCATTAAATCCCTCAATGACAAAAGATAAAAGAAAGGTAAATCTGTAGGCACATTATTTTGCCACCATCATACACCAGACACTGTACACATGCCAGTAACACAGAGGGATTTTGAAGTGGTTAGCAGCAGTTAGTCACTGTTTAGTTCAGGAAAATGGAAAGAAAGGCACATTAAGCGGAGAAATATGTGGATGTTCATCATTTAAAGACAGGTCTAGATGGCACCCCAATTCAGACTAGACTCAATCTGAAAAAACACAAATACAATTCATTGCTTGTGATTTTCAAGGAATTGTTAAAAAAATGACTACATGCAAGTGTCAAACATGTTTTAATCAGCCCACACTGTGATGAAAGCACAGTTCCAGTGTGAACCTCACGAGATGAAAATAAAAATTAGACAAAAGAACGAAAGTACAGATGACATTAACTTCTGCTCAAATGAGCACAGTAGGAGAGCGCACAAAGTATTTAGCACCACTCTTTCTGCCGTTTGATGCTGTTTGTCAATTCACAGCATCCACTGCAGTATTTAGTGTTTTCAACCTCTATCTTCCCTGATGGCATGAGTGCAGGACGAGTGTAGTAGTGGGCCTCTCCTTCATTAGATATTAATTTATTCATTACATGTTAACTCTGCGAGACCTTGGAAGGAGACGCCAGGTGACTCTTCTTCATTTGGTCCCCACCGCTCTCCACTGGGCCCAGGAAAACCACAGTAATGCCACACAGTTGGGGAAGTGGAGAGCAAATTATTCAGCTCCATAGAGAGGGACTCTTTGTGGTAAACACACGGTGGGACGCTCGTGCTGTCATAATTAAATCTGCAAATCCATAAGAGCGGGGTGCTTCCATTTTGGTACACAAACGCATGGTGTGGTAAACACAATCAGGCTGAAGTCCAGAACAAGCACAATGCATACATCTGTAAGCCACAAACCAATAAAAGTATAAATACTAAAGCGAATATTATTTTTCTAGTAGGTGCAGAATGCATATACACACAAATGCAAGTGCAAAAATAGAACTACTTCAAACACTGATTGAATTTGGTTGTTTGAGCTTTTTGGTCTCTTTGTGAGTAGAAATTAACTTTTAATCATTTGTAGTACTTTGAAACCAATGATAGTTTGAAGTTTAACTGACATATGAAAATGAGTGCCAGTTACACAGGGATTGCTGTAAAAATTGAGGAGTGAGAGACGGAAAGGGAGAGTTACTCAAGAGGGGTGATGGGGACTTTGTAACTTCCTCAGAGTGAAAGAGCTCTCAATCTTTGACCAAGCCATGGCAGATCAGAGAGAGAGACGCCAGAGAGCATCAATCCCGGCTTCTCTCTGTGGCCCATCAATGGGGGGAAAATCCCCAGTGAACAGGCAGCCTGGCTAATCCACAGCTAAATGACACCTCCAGACGCTAATGCCCAGACTGACCACAGAAGCAATCCACGGCGACTCCTCCACACATGTACCCACTGATGCTTTTCAGCCGGGGGAACTTGAAAGGGCCAGGGCCGTCTCTGTCTCTCAGTGTGCCACCTGCTTAGCATCCCCGCGCTGCAAGCTGCTATAGAGAGACATCTCCGGCAGAGGAGAAAGGCCCATTGTGTCCAGCCGCCTTTGAGGGCATTGTTCTGCCTCAGTGAGGCCAGGCCGACATCTGCACCATTCACACTGAAGGAAGTTGTAATCACTCCCCTGCTCTTAGCTCCGTGGCTCCAACTTCATACCAAGAGGGCTTGTGAAGTTGGGCCTGTGGTAAACAACAAGACGGAGGGAGGGGGAGTGGGAGCACAGGATTTGGAAGGGTGGCTGTTTTTGTTGAGAGGCATCAGTTTAAAAAGAAACTCTTACATCGCCCCATAGAGGCCCCCTGATCCCCACTCTTCCTTTCAACCCTCAGCTCAAGCAAGTGCACTTGCTCTACACAATACAAAGCGGGCAACTGATTTACAGAGTTACCTCTCCATCAAAAGCACCAATTAATTGCTTGTCTTTCACAAGCGGTGCAAAAGATTTCAAATGTGCCCATGTAAAGTATAAAAACGTCTGGCTGCCGCATTTTCAAAATGCTCTTTCACTCCACTCTCCGTTGGTAAAATAAGAGAATTGGAGAGGGGAAAAGAAAGAGCCACTAAAAGCCAGGACTGTTTCAGTGGTCAACTTAAGAAGGGGTTTTTATGTAGTTTTCATTTACATATAATTACACTTTAATGGAAGTCTGACTGGTGTGGGGTAAGAGGCTGGCCATGCGGGCTGCAGAGGAGACCCCCTATGATACGGGATGACAGGCTGTAGCACTAGCTCCATCTCCGGCTAATTAAACGAATCAATTAAGAGACTATTGTTGTAACTGTGTAACTGATGTTCTGTAGTGGCAAAAATGGTCCCTTGGGGAGGCCTTCCGACCATATTAAAACCCCTATCCTCTACATCTCCATCTGATACCAATATAGACACTTATTTGCGCCTTGCTGTCATGTCATTGGAGGCGGGCACATTATGGAAATTGAAATGGAGGGGTTGAGGGGAGCAGGGCTGAGCTCAGTGTGAAGCGGCGGGGTTCACTTCCCATCACCCTCCAAGGAGAACTCGCTTCAGCAAACTCCAAAGTCCCTCAAAGTTCCCTAATAGCAGAGCCGGAGCCAGCACACCCAGCTGTGTGCATCCAGTCACTAGGTAAGGGTCGCACAATTAGCATACTCCTCCCTGCCAGGCGAGTCGCGTTGATGCAGATAAATTATCATATTAGATTTACCCTCCTCAGTTCAACTGATTGGCTCCCAAATTGTTTTAGATGGCCGTCATTAATCCTTAGCATAGGCTAAGTGCTTTGGCTTCAGATCTGATTGCGTGGCGGCGCCTAGGGTCAAATTAACAGAATACTAATGCCTGAACTCTATCTCATTTGCAGTGTCAGGATGCTGGTTCTATTATAGGAAACAGAAAAGAGTCAATTGCCATTTATCTAATGTAAGACTTAGAAAGTCTCAAGATGGTAATTGAGGTCTAAGGTAAGAACAGATGATGTTATTGAGTGAGCTCTTTCTCAATGTCTCAGCGTGTATATATGTATATATATATATGTATATATATATATAGAGAGAGAGAGCGAGAGAGAGAGAGAGACTATAATGAAGGTATACAGTATTGTGATTGCAAAGACAATGAAAAATAATTATAATGCATTTTTACATTTCATAAGCACACAGAAGGAGGACACTCATGACCACTTGATAGTGTGAAAAGCAAACACAGTGGCAGTCCCAACTGCTGCTGACATTGTATGCCTGTGTGCTGGGAGACTGACAGATTTATGAATTGTGAAAATCTTAAGATTCGACTGAGATTCCAGTAGATAAGTGTCTCTCCCTTGTCTTTTTAAAGCGACCCTGTTTGTTCAAGGCCCACAGAGCTGGCACCACATGAGTGGAACGACGCTGCCTTGGCGCCTGGGCTGTCCTGGCTCCTGTGTCCAAAGTCAGCACTGGCGTGTCACTGGGACCTTGTGATGGAGATTCTGAGGGGATTATCCTCACCACACACACCACATACACACGGACCGCGTATTTTCAGAATTTTTAACCACGGATATATTTTCCAGTAGAGCTGTGAAACATTCAAAAACGTACTCAAGTAGCCACACTACACCTGATAGTGTCCGATCGTCATGTTGTACCAAAAAGTCATATAGTCCACAAAGGATAGCAATTGGAGCTGGGCTATTACATTCTTGGGTAAACAGTGGTGGACGCCAGTCACCAGGACCTTCCAAGACAGCACAGACATCATGTAGCTTGAATATCAGTCCTTAGATCCCCTGATAAAGGGCTGCAGCAGGGTGCAGGGATCCCGCTAACTCTGAGATCATTTCAACCACCAGACAGCACAGAAGGACACATCTCTCTGGAATTTTTTCAATAAAGATAATTAAGCTTGTATGTGCAGAAGTTTTACTGCCATTGCAATGCACACATAGTAGCAACATCAGGTGCAGTTCATGCTGCACGTTGTCAGAAACTTAGAAAGAAGCACAAAGTATGGTGTTTTGTGTTTGGCAATTTGCTGAATTACTTTGGAATACAGAGCAGGAGAGATAGAGGGTTATAGCATGACCAGAAACAACTATCATGGTCAAACAAACAGAAGATAAAACACCACCTGTGAAGTGGAAAAAAAAACAAAACAAAGATGTGACAGCGTTGGATCTCTTGGCATAGCAGCAAATAATAACAGCAGCAGCAACTGCCTCCAATGCACTGGGAAAAAGTTGCAAATGACTGATATAATGAGAAAGTCGCAGATAATAGTGTTAACCAGTGCTATGGGAGACAGAGGCAGAGCTTTATCAAAACTTGGCCATGAAATGGTTTACACTTTCCCCAGTGTTTTTTGCTCTTTGCTCTCTGATTAAAACACACCTCTCCTGAGAACATTTACTCCCAGCTGTGTTGCTGAGGTCTGAACCTTATTCATTGCCCTTCAACTGGCCGTGTACTGTACGTGTGAGCGAGTCTATGTGTGCATGTGTGTGTGCATGTGTATGTGTGTGTGTGTGTGTGTGTGTGTGCGCGCGCGCGCATGTGTGTGTCCATTTAGGTGTGTGGATGGAGCCAGCCCTGTGTTTCTTGCGTTTTGCCTCCTGAGTCTCTCTCCCCGCCTCCCCTCATACCTGTCATCTGGCAAGGCTAACCCCTGGTAGCTCCCCGCCAAATGCACACACGGGCGCACTCACGCACACACACGTTGCAAATCCCCGCCAAATGCCCGCCCTTCCAGCCCCCGCACACGCCAGCCGGTGTCAGCGAATCAGCTGAACCGTCTCCGCCCCGAGAATAACCCCATGACAGACAGCCCTAGTGGCCTCCCCTTGTCAACGCAGCCTGCCTGGAAAGCTGACAGCCGGGGCACAGGGTGGACAGGCTTACTGTAGGCAGGAGTTTACACCGGGCTGGGGCCTGGAGAGGATGGGCCTTGAGGTAAGGACGGGAGAGGGAATGGCCATATCTGCAGAGGTGGGAAGTGGGATTTAACTCGGGATGTGGAAGGCAGTCGTGTGAGTACAAAGGCTGCGGCAGAACTGAAGATAGGGCTTATCACAAAGCCGAGGATGGGAGCGTAGCTGGGGATGGAAATAGAGAGCACAAGGCCTGGTGTTAAAACTTATTAAAGCTTGTTTTTTTCCCTCTCCAGCATGGAATAAGCACAAAAAGGAGCACTGATACATCAGAAAATAGGGATTATAATTGCAGAGGTCAGCTCCTGTCAAGGTTACTGCAGCATTCAGTGTACAGTACTTGGCTGGCAGTGTTGAGCGGTCAGTCCCTGCAGAGCAAAGATTGAAAGGTTCGGTTTGGCCCTCGGCCGGGAGACTGTCATTCTTCTAAACCTCTCTACAACAATTCAGATAAGAGACACACTACTCTAGCTTCTCTGACAAGCCTTCATAAGGAGCCCTTACTCACCCATTCAAAGCCAAATTCCATGTTGCATGATGTTTTTGTTGTGTTTTGACAGATAGTTGACATCCCATTTATATTTAATAATTTGGCTCAGCTTGAGAATCATTCCACATTGCAAAAAAAGGCATAGAACATCATGATACATTTGTCTCAAAAGTGGGACATGTGTGACACTCAACAAGACAAAAATAAAGAACAATGACTGCATCTTCCAAAGTCTCTCTGTCATGCAGATGATGATTCCCTTTTGAGTGCTCGGCCTTTGAACCGGGTACATATGTGCACACAACGCTGAGGCACAAAATGATGAATTTTAATTGGGGACTTCTCAATTGAGAAAAGTGACTGATGGAAGACATATTAACAGTCTTAAAAAAAAAATGTCCTGTGTGTGCAGGACGACGTCGTCAAAAGATACCATAACATCTTGAGCTGCAGTGCTTTTGTTTTTAAGAAATTAGAGTTATTAAATATCTCACATTTAACTTCAACTTCTCACCACATGAAACAGCTTGCTGCCCTGGGGAGAAAGAGCACGATATTAGTTTCTTGACCTTTTACATAGTAATATGAAGATCAGTCAATATTCTATGATTGTGTTTTGGTTATGGAACCGTTACACCTAACACTAACTAGATGGCAACCGAGAAAGAACATCCTGTAACCATCCTGTTGCCCTTTGAGCTGTATCAAACCAACTAAGCTATCATCTTAAGAGTGACAGGAGCAAAGCTTCCTCTTTGTTCAAGTCCTGAAGCAATGTTTTTTTCCAGGTATCCTTGTTTGCCGGTAGATCTTAATGATTTTTGAGAATTGTCAGAGAACATAAGCACTTGCATTGTCTGATCCTAATAATAGTGTTCGAAGAAAAAAGGGCAGAAACAGTCACTGGCATAAATAAAGGAAAGGAAGAAAGGAACAGCGCGGGGCTCAGCAAAACAGAGTTCCTGATTAAGACACTGCTTCAAATAGAATGGTAAAACCAAAGAGAAAATCAATTATTGTGAGGACTGACATGGTCGTTAACTGAAGAATATGGATATGCACGTCTGAGCTGAGCTGACTGCAAACGGGCAGCCCAGGAAACACAAAGATAGAGGACCGAGAGAGAGACACGGTGGTTCAGTGCTAGATATGAGGCTGCTGCAAATACACAAGCACAGAGACACACATACATATGTACACACATGAATGCTTACTCACATTCACACATGCACACACACAGGCATGCTCAGACACACACATGCCAACTGTGTAGATAAAAAGGGATCATCACATGACAGATTCCCAGCAGATTGTACATGCAGAGATCTTAGGTCTTAGCTTCTGTGCCTTTTGACTTGAAGCGCATGCAGAAAGTGTACACCCTCAGAAAACACAGGCTGCAGCCCAAATCAAAATGCAGGATCAGGATTACGTGCGCAGTCGGACACATCTCAATTTTCAAGGTTAAAAAAATAAAAAATAAAAAAATAAACGAGCTATTTTGGGGATGATTTAAGTTATATCTTAAGACTATTCTGACGAGAACGGCTTGTACGATCCCAAACCGAGCTTTGAAAATGATACACACGGTGCTAATGAAGCCATCAATGGAGACTGACAGATACAGGCGGATGAGAGAAATAGACAGACAGATTGAAAGATAGATAGATAGATAGATAAATAGATAGATAGATAGATAGATAGATAGATAGATAGATAGATAGATAGATAGATAGATAGATAGATAGATAGATAGATAGATAGATAGATAGATAGATAGATAGATAGATAGATAGATAGATAGATAGATAGATAGATAGATAGATAGATAGATAGATAGATAGATAGATAGATAGATAGATAGATAGATAGATAGATAGATAGATAGATAGATAGATAGATAGATAGACAGATGCTCCATCGTTAACAATGCCTCTGGGATGCTTCCCACAGAGGTCCTGATTCTCCCAAGATTTCACAGTCTTGACACAAATCTTTTAATCCCTTAGATGTTTATGTGCAGCTTCAGTGCCAGGAATGTGGAGCAGTAGCACTGTAGTGAGACCCACTACACTGTGTCACTTTATTCTTTATTTGGCAGCATTTACGATTACAAGCGTGGCATTTACCTGGATTTTATCTCTGCAAATCTGAATCACCCCTCTGCCGGGCGAGTGTAAAATCCCCCTGTCGTGACAACCTGTATCAGAATAAACTCAAATCAATCATCCTTTTGTTCAGCTTTCTCCGAATGTGCCCCGGGAAGTTGCCTCCCTAACTTGTGAAGGACTGACGAGTGAGAGGAGCATAAGGTTTGGGGCGAGCAAGGCAGAGCAGAGAGCAGTGGGACTACACAGCTTAAGCCAAATACATATTTATGAGCAGCATCCACCCACAAGCCTGACTTTTCAAACCCAGCCAAGCTCAGGCAGGCATGCAGGCACACAAGCTGGGCCAGAGCAGGGCAGGCTGATTGGGCCAGAATCTGCAGGGGTCTCCACTAAACTTTGTTTACGTGCTATTGTGTCCTCTCCTTTCATGGCTGTTTCAGTTTATTCGCCTGTCTTGAGGAATATGCAGCATTTTGAGAAATGAATATCTTCCACGCAGATGAAAGCTGAAATCTTGCAACCTTTACATAACGGGTCTAAGGTGGGAGGACACAGAGCGAGGAGGAGGAGGAGGAGGGTGAGAGAGGGACCAGCACAGACCCTGAAAACTTCAGAGAATTTTGAATAATCTCTCCGCCGAGTGGCCTCTCTTCCTTCCTGTTGATGTTGCTCCATCCGTCACGAACTTTACCTTCCTCAAGGTCGTGGCGTGAGTCATTAAGATCTGCCAGTCTGGGAGGGGAAAGAGGAGCTCAGTGTTCAGGTAGCAGCAACGTGGAGAAGCAGTGCAGTGGGTCGACTATTGACTGGCCAATCCGGTGTGGCTACAACCACCACAGTTTGGTCTCCTTCACCCACTTCTTCAAGGCTGCCTTTAATCTCTCCCTGTGCCTCCCAATCCATGCCTTTGATGTGGTGATGCCCTTCCTTCACTTACTCAATATTTGATCTATCTCACTTCATACAGCTAAATCCAGTTGAAGTGGATTCACATGGACGAGGTACTCCCTCTTTCCTCCTGGTTCTTCTCCCTCTTTCTCATGTTCAGCAAAGTGACCGCCTAACAGACTAAAGAAAATCACTTTTTCGCTCCATTGTGTAACACGGAGCTGGCGTTTTGTGTTCATCGATGCAACAGTCAATCGACAGATTTATATGCCGGGATGCTCTGCAAAAATGCCTGGCACGCATACACACACACACACACACACTTTCTCTGTTTTGCACAAATAGACACACACATAAACACGCACAGACACACGTATGCTGCAACGTCTTAATAAAAGTCACCCAGCTGCTGTGCTACCACCCACCACGCCAAGCCAGAGGTGTAAGTATCAGCTCTCATCTCCTCCCCGCCTGCACCCACAGACGAGCCTACGAAGTCGAAACAGGATACAGAATTACTGCCTCTTTACTTCGACTGGAGACCTAACACATGTTGTGTGGGAAGATAGACTTTATTGTTGGCATGAAAAAAAGAAAAAAAAAGCTGTGGCTGTATTTCCACAAACATAAACAGATGTTTCACAGTGTAACAGACAGAGCAGTAGAAGCTCATAGTCCTAATGTAAAGTCTGTGGGCTATCGCTGACTGACTGCGTGTATATAATTGCTGTCTCTTTATGGCGCGCCATAGTCAGTGTCAAAGGATGACCCTGCGGCCCATTCCCAGGTCTTCTCGTCTCTTCGGGATGACGATGAGACATCTACCATATGGCCTGGCCTTCTGCAGCCTTGTCTCTGCATAATCACCAATGCTGTGTATGCAGGGTAACAGTTGAACCACACAACAACAAAATAAATAAGCGACAACAAAAAAGAAATAGCAGCACTGCGAGCACATATCATATACTGAGTCGGGAGGGTTTCGCTTTCCTCAATGTGTTGGTTATTTGAATAGAAATGTTCTGTGGGCGTCAAGCCAAAGAGATGTCGCCAAAACAAACAGACAAGCCGTAAAACAAACAGCGTTTCAAACACGGCCCTGAGCAGCCAGGCGCTATCCCTACTTAGCAGCAATCAGAGACTCCTTATTACAGTGCAGAGGGTTTGTGTAACACTGAACCCAAACCCTCCACTATTCTCTCCCACATTAGTTCCACTTAGTTGGGTCCCAATGACCTATTCAATGTAAATGCACGGAGCAATAATGATGAGTGGCGTAGTGCGGCAGCTCTTTAATGGGTGAGTACGTTCCAGGGAGGGTAAAATGACAAGGCAGAAAGAGAGCGAGAGAGCGCCAGGTTCAAGGCCTTTTCAGGATGGGGGTGTTTAAGCGGGGTAATGATGGGAAAGCAAATGACGTTGAAAGGAGTTGTTAGGCCAGGATGGGAAGAAAGCCAACCGTGTCTCGACACGCACACCTCTGCATTCATTCAAGAAGGTATCAAGCCGCTTTGTTACTCTGATTTAGCAAAGGACAACAGATGAGGGGGGTGAATGCACCTGGGAGACTGCAGGGATGACAAGATGTCCTCAGAGGTAAGTGACCCACAAATCAGTGTGAGCCTCACCTGGAAGCTATCCGTCGCGTTTTGATTTGAGCGAAAAAGGGGCTCAAATTAATGAGTGAGGTGAACAAATGAGAGCATCAGAGACATATTAATGACTTATGTGTTAAGAGCAGCGCGGCAGCCTCTTCTTCTTCTCTCTTCTTCATCTCAATTTGGCAAGAGGAGGTGTTGGGGGAAATAGGCTTTTGACATAGCGCCGTGTCGGGAGCCAGAGAGTGTTAGAAGAACTTGACTCAATCTGTCACGCTCTGGGACCGCCTCTCTTAATACTGCTTTAGCTTAATGGCCTGAGGTGTTTGTGTGTCTGCACTGTGTGTTGAGGAGGGTGTATGTCTATTTTTTTTCCTCCTGTGTGTGTGTGTGTGTGTGTGTGTGTGTGTGTGTGTGTGTGTGTGTGTGTGTGTGAATGTTTGCGATGCATGTGTGACTTGTGTGTATGGTGATGAGGGTGTACCTGCAGGTCCTCAGGGTGCTGTTTGATGCGAGGTAGCACATGCAGATGCCAAGCTCAAATCGTTGGGCTCGTTCTTTCTCTCTCTCTCTCTCTCTCTCTCTCTCTCTCTCTGTCTCTCTCATCTGCCGCCCGTCTCTCTCTCCCCATCAGAAGCCCTCGGTAGAAGCCTGGAGACAGGACTGTTACCTCTGAGACAGACACCAAGCAGATCTCAGGTTGAGCTCCCTGTTACCATGCGGCAGCCATTGGAAACAGATGGTCTCCAAACAGCCTGTCATGTTTACTGCTGCTGCCATAAAAGACAAGAGTCCAACAACACAGTCCCTCAGGAGCCCCGTGGGATCGCACAGGGGCCTGCAAACAGCTGCCTGGGGGGGCCCATTGGCCCTGTGCGCACACCAACACACACACACATACACACTCAAACACACCTTGAACTGACTCCTACCTTAGCCACCATCCAAAATGCCTCTATTACTAAACACTCGCACACACCCAGAGTACATACCGACAGAAAAACGGCCAGGCACGCACTCCAAATGTCCTCCGCCAACCTGTCCGGACATGCTACATTTACTGCAATTAAACAAGCATGCCATTTGAATATCTGATGACACCTTGCAACCTGCTCCATGGGCTCTGAATATAATGGTGTCCCTGCGGAGCCCGGGAGAAATTGTCCATGTCACAGTTAATGAAGGGAATTTGCATTGTTATCTCAATTAAGGGCAGCAGAATAATGAAGCTCACTTCTGAATTAGTTAATCGACAAAAACTTGTACAAATGTGTTCGCATGGCCCATAGGTACGGCCCGCGGCTAATGTATATTCTTCGGGGTTAGCGGGGTTACGTCAGGCAGAGGGGGGCGGACGGTAATGAGGCAGGTGCTACCGGACACTTCTCCTCCTCTCCAAAGGGAGTCGAGATGCTCCTCTGACCTCCCAACACCTCATTCCCCATCTCTTCCTCACTGTCTCTCTCTCACGCCACGTCTCTCTCACCTCTCTCGATTGGCTCCCTCCCCAGTGCCCCTTTCTTTCAACTGCATGCCACATCAAATACAAGAACCAGAAGCGGACAGCAGATTGGAACCAAAAAAAAAAAAAAAAAGACAAGAGAAAAATCCAGGTGCTTTTCTCCAACCCCACATCTCCCCCTCCTCCTCCTCCTCCTCCTCCTCTGCCTTCTCCTGCTCTTGCTCCTCCTGCTCCTCCTCCTAAGCACTGATGCTGACCCTAGCAGGAGTTTCTAGATACAGATACAAAGCGAGTACTAAAAAGACTGAAAATAAAATCCAATTGCCTCCAGTATTGTCAGGTGGGGGAAAAAAAATCTCAGCTTTGGAAGGAGGATAATGTTAAGTTTGGGCTTCCCATTGATCTGCTGTGACAGTTTAAGTGGCTGCTTTGCTGCGGTTTGAGAGGAGTGTATTCTTGTGTGCGAGGAGTGTTTAAGTGGGTGTTTGTAAGAAGTGACTAAAGGCCATCACTAAAGGCTCGCACAAGTGCTCTTCTGCTCCAGGGGCCTCAAATGGCCAATGAATTATTTATAACAGCCAGGACATGAGTTGATGTTAGGGTAGAGGAGGGGTGGCACCCGTGCACATACACGCACACAAACAAACACAGTGTCACACATCCACCACACACACACACACACACACACACGGCCTCTTAAGGGGGTCAGTGTGCCAGACAGCCACAGGCTAAGCAGACAGCTCGTAGTCAAAGAGCACTGTGGGACAGTAGAGAGAACATGACTGGTCAAAGGGGAAATTGAGGATTTCATCACAGTTTTCTGCTCAATCTACTAACTACTGGAGCTCGAGGGAATAGAGAAAACAAAGCAAGAGAGCAACTGAAACAGAGAGCACTCGCAGTTATTGTATGGCATGCAGGCAGGTATCAGCCACCGACTGAGGAGCAGCCTCCCAACGACACACGGCAAATGAAAGACGACAGGGTACATTTGATGAAAAAAGACAGTTCTTTTTTGTATCTGCTTGATGTTCGCTGAATCGTGCACGTCCCCCGAGACACAACAAACAGAGGTTAGCAGATGTGTGCTCATCTGTCCACAATGGAAGTTGTTCTGCGCTGATAGATTTATATGAGAACTATTTCTGTGTGAACATTCATGCATACATTATTATTTTGAATTGAATCAAATGACAAATGTATTACTGGCTTCTCTGGCTCTTGCTTTTCTTTTGCATAGTATAAAGGGAGCATTAAAACAAATCTGCATGATTAACACAGTCTCTTAGCTCGGCATAGAAAGCATTAAAAGCATGTGTGTGCATAATGAAGATCGCCATGTGCAGAAAGTTGAAAAAAATGATACAATTACTGCTGAATTACAGCAGACTGACATGTCCTCAGTGTATTCCTAATGTAGTAAATCCTTCAGCCGCGGCTCTACTCTATGATATCTGAATATTACTACAGGGATTAGGCTAAACTTCTGCATGTTCTCTCTAAAGGAGAGCCGGTGGTTATAGGCATACACACAGAGAGAGAATTATAATGATAATCTATGAACTCACGTGGTCTCGCTAAACCCAGGGGTAGGAGCTGCCAGCAATGACTTGTGCAAACAGTGACTTTTTTTTCTTCTTTTTTTTTATGTTTGACGAAAAGATTCCCCATGCCAAAATATAAAATTGGCCATGAGGTGGGATGGCACCTAGCCAGGGCTCAGGTCCGCTTGTTCCCACCAGGGGCTGCATTTAGATTAAAATTTGTGTCTATTCAATCACTTTATAGAGACGTTTTAACTTTCTCTGATGCAGGATGGGCCGGAGGATGATATTGTGTCTTTCAGTTCCTTTGTGCATATCTGTAACTTCACATTTCTCTTGTGTCTGGTTGAGCTGTGCCAGTAGTTTCCACTGCTCTGGGATGGATCCCTGACATTACTCCTACCCCATGTCCCCAATTTCCCACCGTGGCAAGCTATTCTTTATCATCAAATATGTTAATAAATTTCTATTGTTCATTATATTGCACAAACACACACATTTTTGTTTGGAATATTTTGCAACAATTAACTTGAGATAATATCCAGTATCTTGAGACGAATGACTTAAGAGGCATACAAAGATTTATTTACGCATCTTTCTCAGTGGAGCGGCTCAGTGAACAGCAAGTCAGATGGAGGAAAGAAAATAATTAGATAAGCAAAGCGGAGGCACCAGGTAGACAGGGAAAACGGTTCTAATGTGACACAAAGAAAATGTGGGATTAATGTGGTGAATTACTGACATGGAATACAACAGGACATTTAAGATGATGTAAAATGAAACTGCAAAGACAAATTGACTGGATTATTTTATATGCAGTTAGATTTGCAAGATGTTTCTTGCAAGCTGTTTCATTCTGCGACTCAAAGGTTTTAGTTTGCACAATCATTATGTTGATTTATTTTATAGGCCTATTATACACTCAGTATTACATTACGGTACTGGCAGTGGATCTTCAAAATCACAAAACCAAGCAGTCAAGTTTAAGGCTCTATTATTTAGCTGCCACAGTAATGACTGTGAAATTACGGGAAAACCCCTCAAAGCATGATGCCATTTTTTAGCACTGTCCTATTTGAAGTGCCAACAGAAATTTATCAGATCTTTCCAATGCGTTGAGTCTCTTTGTGTGAGAAAAGCTGCTAAAATATTATTGTCTGTCTGTCAATGAATTAATGGTCTTGGTGGACAGAAAGAAAAGACGAGACTGGCATCAATAAGAGCTTTTTCCTGCAGATTCTCATCTGCTTGTAATTTATTTACCAAGGTGTGTGTGCTTCTCAAATTGAACAGAGTGAATGCATGCGTGCTCTCATTTACTGTGTTTTATTGAGATGTTTTATAGTGATGTTTTGTTTTGATGCAGCAGCTTTCTGATTCCAGGGTGCTTTCTTTTCTCCTGCAGGAGACAATAAAAGTAACCATAACCTTAATAAGTTGTGGAGAGGAGGAAGCAAAGGAGGATTGAAAGGTGTGGTAGAACATCAACTCAGGGGTTCAATGAGGGTTAAGTCCAAAACTAAACAAAGTGAATGTGGATGTCAGCGGGGAAAAAAGCTTCTCTGAAAGGTCATGAGTTCGGGAGGTCGCTCAGACGGATTGTCCCCACCTCTGAATTGTCTCCCTCATTCTCTGCAACACCAGAGTCGCATCCCAGCGGCCTCTCCGCTCTGATGCAACATGGCATCTTAAAACAAGCAGTTTACATTCAAAGGTCAGCTGGGGGAGGGCACCATGCAGAATCTGCAGCTCCAGATGAAGAGGACACCCGAGGAACAGCAAGATTTAAGCACAACACACAGACAGAGGGAGGGAGAGGAGACACTTCTGTCTGTCTTTTGTTTTGTTTTTTTTGTTTTTGCCACAAGCAAATACTTACATACTGTAAGTAGACACAAATTCTAGAAGCACAAACATACGTCACACACGCACACACACCAGCACAAACACACACACACACACACACACACACACACACACACCCTTTTACCATTTCTCCCAGAAAGCACACAAGGGACCCAAACATATGTGCAAATACCAAAGAAGTGCAGACTCGCCTCTGAAAGGTTAGAGAAATCCAAAAATTAACAAGAGCAGAGTTTAAATGCCACACAGTTTCAAATACACACAAAGTAACAATTACGTCAGCGAGGACAACTCCCAACCTCCCAACCTGAGAAGAGGAGAAAAAACAAAACCGTTTTTCTTTCGTCTTTAGTCAAGCCAACATGGGCTGCACAAATAAAGCAAAATGTACATCTTAAACTTTTACTCATCAAGCAAAATTTTATGAACTTTATAATGAGATGTATAAAACAGATGCAGTTACAAGGTTAAATTTCTATTTGTGCTTTAATGTGTGTGTGTGTGTGTGTGGGTGGGTGCGTGTGTGTGTGTGTGCGTGTGTGTGTGTGTGTGTGTGAGTGTGTGTGAGTGCTTGTGTTCTTAGAGTGATAACTACTTCCTCCTCTAACACACAGCCATGGTGAACGGCTGCTTGATTAATTCTGATCCACTTAATTAGAAAGCTGACGATTTCCCGCGTGAATACTGATAATGTGGGGAACTGCTGTCATTGACTGTTATTGACTGATGAGTTCATTAAGCTGGAGGAACAGTTGCAGAACTGAAACTTTTCTGCTGTGGGGAAAAAAAGGAGGAAAAACAAAAAAGGAAAAAAAAAAGTCTAGTTGTACACGTCACTGGGTGTTGGAGCCAAGATGTCCTTTACAGCCGAGGTGCCGAAGCTGCCTTGGTGCAAAAGTTCAGCGCCGAGGACGAAAGGCGTGTGTGTAAGTTTGCAATGGAGCTGAGGCAACAATCATGCTGTGTGCGGCACGTTTAGGTGTAACCCTCCGTGCTAGCACGTGTACCAAGAACATCCCCTCTGTTGAAGCAAAGCAGTGTGTGTGCCTGAACGTATGTGTGTGTTGTCTAGAAAAAAAAACAAAAAAAACAAGTCGAGCGTCAGCAGGAAGTTTTGACAGCTGCGAGTGTGCAGGTGTAACTTCTTTCTCTTACCACCACGAGCGGTGTGATGCTTTCGCTGTAAATTGGACTCCAATGTGCAGAAATGTAAATCTGTACAATGACACGTCCTCTTTTACATTTATGCGTGCCGTGATTGTCAACACAGCCCATATTTTGCACCTTTTAATGGTGTTTATCAACACATTCCCACACTGTTCACCACACAGCAGCTTTTCTCTTCTTTTTTTTCTAAGATGAAGTAAGATATCAGAAAATGTGGCCAGACTGAGAGGAAGATGGACAGGCCAATAGTGAGGGTATGTGAGGAATGTGTGCGAGGAGGTGTGAGGGCTGCACATAGACGTGTTGGGAGTGCGGGGAGGGGGGCCAGAGGGCACTCTTTCCCCCCATGGAGATCCCTCCAGTATGTGGATAGTGATAGTATGGAGGCCAGATCTCCAGCCCAGCCACGTCCAACTCCTGCTGATGACCGGCGACTCTGCTAAACAATGCCTTAATTCTCCATGCTTGCGCTGCCTTTCTCTCGCCCGCCCATCTCACTTTCTGTTTCGCTCGCCCTCTCATTTACAGCCACTCTCTTTGTTGTGAATGAGCACATGCATGTGGCAGCTCTGTCAGTGACATGGATGCATTTTTTTTTTCCTATGATAAGGCCGCCAGCGCCTGCAGGAGCAAACCTCGAGTAAAGGGTGACAGGTTGTTGAAAACACACAACTAAAGTCAAAACACATCAGCGCCATTTATCATTCTAATTTGAATGTCTGTCTGCTTCAATATAGGGGCCCAAATGCATACATACTCCCTAAGTGAATTGGTTACAGGCCTCTGGTCTCCTACACACATCTCACACAAATCAACTTAGGCAATATTGAAAAGCCTTGATTATGCGTAATCCTGATATATTGCTTTGGTTTATTAGGCAAAAAAAAGCACAGAAACCAGAAATGTGATCTATTTCTGTGTTGCTCCCTTTGCCATTTTGGTAGCTCCCACTCACCTCTACAAAACATATTAAATGTGAACTAGGCGCACAAAAACACACACTTTCAGCCACAGAGACGAAAATCATGCAAAAACTTTGGGGAGGTCAGGTTTGGCATCGGGTTCCTCCTTTATACGTTTTTATTTGCCGAATTTAGGTCACATATCAATCTGAAGGCAGACAAAAAAAAAGGGAAGCAAACTATTTTCACAAGAGACAGGCTGTAACGTTCCCATCTGAGAGAGGTCGTTTGCGTTGTTCAACATTCACTGTTCTTCCCACAACCCAACAGTTGTGCCCCAACCTCCTTTGAAGTCAGCTAGAATTACTTATGACACAATAAGCTGCAACAATGAAGCAACAAAAGGGACTGGAATTTAAAGGCCATTCCACTATACCAAACTCCACCCAAAACAATGCCACAAAGTCCCAAGCAGTTGTAGCTTTGGACGTGTTTTACTACGGCCCCGTAACAGGCGACGATCCAAACGTGATGGTGGGTGGTAGTCTGGCCACAGCTGAAATGTCCGTATCTGTCTGGAAACTGAAAGTATATGATAGTGTTTTTAATATGCTTTCCAATGATTAACATCTCAGTGTAATCCAGACTTGGCAGAGGGACTTAACCAGAGCTTGCACACTGGCTCTGAGCCAGCCTGGCGCTGTGACTTGTCTTCCCACAGACAGAGGGATGAGCCTGGGACGGGATGGGAGATGCGGGGGCCTGGATGGACTGGCTGCAGACACAATACTGGCACAGTGACAACAGGCGCCCATCAAGACTAATCTCACACCACCAAACACAACACACACAAACACACACTTACGGACTCATACCCATGCAAGTGTGTATTTTTATAATGCTGCTCATGCTTGGACACAAACAGAATTCACCACAAACTGCACAAAGGAACACCTCAGGATATCATTGTGTGGGCTACGAGAGCCGAGTCTGACACGTGCAGGATTTACTTTGCAACTTTGCGAAATTTGGATTGATTAGGCCCTGGATTAGGATATTTATTCATGTTTGGCGATTATGTGTAGGAGCAATTTCAACACTCAAGTGCACAAGACTGAGGCACTGTCACATTTTCCATCAGTGAACTTACAACCCGCTGTCGTCTGACTGTGCTCTTCACTTGGCAATTAGGACAATCATAATCAAACAGGCTTATCCATAGTTCACCAAAATTATGTCACTGTAGATAGCCCGGTGTCTTGTATCTATATTTGACCGCTTGGTTAGGAGAACGAGGGAGACATTTGGACATAAAACACTGTTAATAGTCAGAGCATCATTAAGGGATCTTTCCTCATAACTGGCTTCACGGGGGGCAGAGGAATGATCAAGAATAATGTGCGGTGCTTTGTAGCCACCCAGGTCACAGCCTGCATACAAATCCGCAATAAGGAGGAGAGGCAGGGAAGGAGGGAAGGCCGGGGACGAGGCGGGGGGTCTCAAACAGTGGATGGGTTTGAGAGGGAAAGAGAGAGAGAGAGAGACAGAGGGTGAGGATAACCGATCCCAATAAGGCGGGTCATTTCTGTGTAGCAAGTTCAGAGATTGTGTGGGTCCTTGTGGGGAAGAGGTGGAGGGAGGTAAAGGGGAAGGGAGGCTATTTGAGAGAGTTGGGGGAGAGGTAACAGGGCAGAGAAGGGGGAGTCTTGTGCAGGCTGAGGCCCAGAGCTGTATTCAGTGGGGGTAGGCTGCTCCAGCTCCAACACTACTACAAAGCTGGACTCCTAGGGTTCATGAATAAGGCGAGGAAATGATCAGAAAAAAAAGGGAAAAGAACCCTGAGAGATGTTTAGACAGATGGCCCACTTGAAACGACGTGAGGACACAGACAGAGAGAAGTGATTTTAATGAAACTTCAGATTCGGCGAATAATTGATCTTTATTTCCCCCTCAAAATCCCAGCAGAAAGGTGAGCGTAAATTTGATGTGTTACAAGTGCCTTTCCAACGGACATTAAAAGGTACCGGTTGCTTTAAATCCTTTAGATTGAATTAAATTGACATCATGAGAAGGGGCTGGGAGAGAGGGAGCGGGAGGGAAAAAAGAGAGAGGCAGGGAATCAAATGGAAGACGTTCAGAAAAGAGCTGTGGCGCCAAAGAAAATAGATAGCAGGGGACTTCTCTCCTCCTCCAGTCACAGTAAAGGGCCACTGAGAGCCTTTGAGGGAGAACATGCTAGTCAGTATTTTTAGAAATTTCATTTGATGGGATTCTGGCAAACATCTCTGCTCTGGGCCTTAGATGTAATATCAAATGTTACTTGCTGGGGACTAGATGATGTTTTATGAATTTAGTGAGCATGAATTATTAATGGCCAAACTGCTATCAAATATCTAAAATGTGCAACTAATTATTCGATGGGGGAGACAGAAGGGGGAAAAAAAAAGGTATCGCTTTTGTGATTCTATCAAATTAATGCTGATTATTTGACCATATCAAACCTTCACACTTGAGCTCCCTCATAAGAGAAAAGAGCCAGAGGAGATTTCAAAGGTTTCTCGGCTGCGTGGCAGAGGTTTATTGAAGGCTTTGAATGGAGGAGCAAATATAGTGCAACGTGTAATGCCCAGGCAGAGAGCATAGTGTATACAGATAAATGGCAGAAAGAAAACCACCAAGGCAACAGTTTAGGCAGAAAGGACACAGAGCCCCCTGGGGGGGGGAGCTTCACCATATTAATGCTGCACAGTGTAGGTACGCTGCCAACCCACTACCGATCCTTTATAATCATAATCCATTTCCACTGCTATTGTCCTCCATGGAAAAGGCGCGCTCCATGAGATCACCAAATGAGAGATAGAGGGAGAAAGAGAGAGAGCAATAACAGAGTAGGAATACTGTGTGAATGTGTGTGTGTGTGTTGAAGGGGGCAGCTCTCGCCAACTGAATGCCTATTAGAAAGTCCCCCTGAAACCAACCTGCCTATCCCACCCACGGCCTCCCCTCGGCCTCACCCAAACCTACCGAGGCCTAATCATACGCTTGGATTTCTCTTAGATGACATGGCCTCAGTGTTGTGGCAGTGGCAGTTAACCACTCCAACCTCTACAACATGGAATTAGATTTAGGACGGCGATGAAACCCAAAACAGCTTGATCCCTGGCCTGTGTTCCAGACGTAACCTAACATTTGAGCCGTGTATATTAACCCCTCCGCGCCAACTCTCCGAGGTGTGTTTGTGGTGCGCCTGCGTATGTTTTGCCCAAAGGGTCGTCTGCCCTGCTCGGGGTCTCATTACCGAGAGAGTGAGCGATGGCTGTTCTGCTTGGCCGGCGACGGGAGCAAAAAGGTGCGCCTCAGAAAATGGGTTTTCTGGATTTTGATTAATCAGATTTTTTGTTTTTCCTCGGTTAGAGAAATCAAATCAAAGAGCTGGAGGACGGACTTTAGACATTTAGAGAGCCTTGAGTCGAACACACTGCAAAAGCCAGATTACAAAACAAAAGGTGAGATAAAAAATGGTGATTGACAGAGCTTTCTGCCAATTTAATTGTATACGAAGCCGATATGTGTACTATATTGAAAGGATCCCAATAGCAGGGAGAGAGATGCTCATGAACACCATCATGCCAGCATGTGTGCGTGTCTATGCGTGTGCTCTTTTAAACATAGGAAGCGAGAGTGCTCACTTAGAACCAAGCACGCTGACCTCTCTAACTGCCCTGCGATTATGATAGTCTGCCATTACCACAAACACTCCAGGTGAACACACTGCTCCGCTCTCACTCACACACACACACACACACATAGAAGCACCACTGTGGCCTGAGCAGCTTACCAGCATTGATTTTCACTTAAGTCGTACAGGTCCAGCATACACCTCTAACCCCCGACCATCCACAATATTTACCTAGTTGCCAACAGGGGACACCCTATTGTCGGGTTGGTGTGGTGACAGATAGGTGTACATTGTGGCTGAGAGGCCTCTCCTTTCACATCTGTGTAGGCTCTATTCAGGCGGCCACCACAGGGGAGCCGCCTATGAGATGCCCTCTGCATTTGTCCGTTCCTGCGCTGCCTCCATCCTCTTGCTTGTCTAACTGCTCCATTTCTCCCGTTCTTGTTCTTCCCACCTCTTGTCACCCCCTTTTTTCTATATGCTGGTCTGCTTGTATGCCAGATGTAATGGCTGCCTTTCATCATAAGCCACGGGCACCTTTTCTTCTGTTGTAACAGTCACCTCAAAAGCCACAAACTAAATTGCCATTGCATGGGATCTGCACATGCAAAGGCAAAAGAAATGCTTTGAGTCGGTGTACAGCAGAGGGTCTTTTCGCATTCACTGTATGTTATAGTGATTGTTGACTGAGGGGTTGCCAGTTTTGCTTTTCACTGTTTTCTTCCCATGTCACCTCTGCACTCACTCGTGGCTCAAGGCTTTTCTCTTGTTTGCCGAAAAGTGTGAATGAGGGCATCTGTGAAAAAGCGATGGCAGAAATGGAAAATTTGAAGAAATATTTCTATTTTGAAGCTTTTTGCTTCCAGCATGTTGGCTCTATTTTTGTGGCGCTCATTTTCAGAGTGAGAATCCCACTGAAAGTCACATTTTTTTTAGACTGTGTGGGAAAATTCAGCATGCAAGGAAACTACAAGTCGTATCTGATACAGACCACTCACATCAGCGTTTTGCTTTTATGTCAGATATCCCACCGATGTCTCATTTAGAAGATATTGTTAGAAAAAAATGATTGTGAAAATTTGTCAAAAAAACAAGGTGAAGTTCTGAGGTCAGGCCTGCCACTTCAAGGGGCTCAAGTCCTTCTCGTTGGCTCCTGAGTGATGGATGCTGTTGCAAATAAGATAGAGGTCTGGGGCCAGTCGCTCTGCAGGTGGTTACCAGGAAAAAGCCCAAACCTTGTGCAGGAATGCAGGGGTCAAAGGTCAAGCTGCAGGGGACAGGTACGGGGACGGCACACTCGGCTTCAAATACCACAGCAGCGTATAGTACAATGCCCGCCCATATGTATGCCACACTGAACCAGAGGCAGACACTGACACAGGCATGCAAACAGCAGGAGGTGCGCTGTCTCAGGCTGCCAGTGGCTTCCACTCAGAAAGTCAATCAATGGGAAACAAAGAGGAGAGAGATCTTAGTGGATTCTTCAATCCACCTCTTTGCGTTCTTGGACAGGAAGAGACTCGCTGTCTGCGCTGTGACAGTTAAAGTTCAAAATTATAGCAATCGTCATATGTGAATATTCATGGATGGCATGTTTCCAAGTCCAGCGGTGAAGGAGAAACACAGGCTGTAGAGCAGATTAAAAGCACAAGTCAAAGTCCTGGGGAGGAGTGTGAGTAGGTGTGTGTTTGGAAAGAGGGTGTGTGTGTGTGTGTTTGGGGGAAGGGAGGATCCAGATTTTAATGCATGGTCAGAAGCAGGCATCATTGATTTCAACACTAAGTGAAGGACAAGGAGTGCGGAGCTCGATTCCAAATCAATGACACAGTCCAAAATGTCTGCCATGCCGAGTTCAAGGCTCCCAGATTAGTGTGCAAAACGCAGAGTGGCACGAATTTTGTCAGACACACATACACACACATGACGAAACCTCCGGGTGCACAGAGCTGGAGACAGACGCTCCGAGAGACTGAAGAAGACAATCCTATCCCCTGTGACGCACACAATACAATGTTTGTTCCCCCCCCCCCCATCATTTGAAAACAACAAAAAAAGAAAGCTCATCTATGAAAATTGCCTGGCATATGCAAAGGAGCACCACTTACAGACATCCTATAGAGACCAAAGCAGTGGGTGTGATGGACTAATTAAGTAGGGCCTGTGTACTCAGACATCAATAGGTTCCATCAGACTGCACATAGCTTCTATAATGGCACATCTATTCCCAGTCATAGAGGGAATACTGCTGATTACACACCTGCACATATGCACACATTTAAACACATGCAACGCTGAAAATCTGAAGCTGCAAAGTCTGTACACTCATTTTTTTTTTTTTTTAAGAATTGCTCTAAGAAGAATGTAATGGGAATGTTTGTTTTTATGTGCTCACATATGCTCATATTTAAAACAATACTGTGATGATGATGTGTGTGTGTGTGTGTGTGTCTGTGCATATATATATATATATATAAAGAATTGTGAGGAAAAAAACAATGGGAAGCTGAAAGTGGAGCTTGAAATCAATTTGCACTGACCTCATGACTGGTTAAAGAGTAGCAAAAAGAGATGTTAGACAAAGAGGAAGAAAAGAGAAAACCTCTGACTGTTGTCCAAGTGGAGGTGCGAGCAGAAATTAAAATGTTTCATATCGAGCAATCCGAAATGAATTGGGTGAGGCTGGCGCAGAGAAAAGAAAAATCAATGGATCTCTGGCTGTGGTGAAAGGGACGGCATCACGAATGGGATTTGCCAGTGGGGCACAGCAGCTGCCAAATAACCTAGAGCTAAAGAATTACAATAATACTGATGAAGTGTGTGAGGGCTTTTAGAGGCATTGCTGGAAAATTGCTCTGATGGAGGCATAACAATACTATCTAATTCGACTGCCCTCTCTACTGCTCTGAAAAGGCACAGCAACAGATGTAACGTTGTCGTCCACGTCCACCCGAGCTGGCTTTAAGGAAAGAGACATGGACTGACGATGGACGGATGTGTCTTTTTTTTCTGTGATTCTTCTGTGCGATGTATGGATGACAGACTTTTTTTTATCATAATGTTCGTTGCACTCCTTTCACCAGAATACGACTCCACTGGCTATCGTCACCTGTCTGGCTCCAGGAAACTACCTGCTCTCTTCCGCCCCCCCTCCCACCACTGTTTTTAGTACGCCCGCTGAATCCAGAGAAAAGGAGGAAAGAAAACAACAAGCGCCGTGTAGGAAGAAAAAAAAATAGCAAACAGCTCTTCCTCAGCATTTTGAGTATACCACGGCTGTAAAAAAAAAAAAAAAAAAAAGAACGAAAAAAACAGTGGCGGAAGAAGGAGAGATGAGATGGGGTGAATAAAAGGATGAGAGGAACAAGCTCCCATCATCTATTTTTATGCTGCGTTTAATTTACATTTTCTTTTTGCTGCCGATAAAAGCGGACAGGGAACACAAGGACGGTGACACGGTGAGAGCTCCCCGGGTCACAGGGCAGCAGTTAACCTGTCAGAAGCAGAGTACTGATTAGAATAAATCCACACACACACTAGAGGTCAGCCCCGGCCTCTGCTGCAGACCTGACCCACCACTCTCTCAGCCTGCGTGCGTGTGTGTGTGTGTGTGCGGCCACATGTGCATGTGTGTTTTTGTGCCTGTGTCTGGGAGTGTGAACAGGTCTGAATGAACACATGAATTTGCGTAGAAGTCGGAGCTGCCTTTGTCTTTTCTCTATTCGTCGCTTCATGTTCAAGTTTGTGTGTTTGACACTTTGGCTCTTTTAGGTTGCAAACGGCGAGATTAAAGGCTAAACTTTCTGGTCGTGTGCATTACTTTAAGGTTTTTGCTATATTTAACTACCTTAAGGGCAAGATTGAAATCCGTTTACAGTATGGCGAGCTCTGTCATCAGACTGTTAAAGGAAGGTGATGTTTTGCAGATGTTTGATGTTACCCTGGTGCGTCTATTATTGTCTCCCTTTAATAATGATTTCCAGTGTTCCACGACACCGCCTGATTGTTCCTCAGATCTTGTTGCATGGTGTGTGCGTGTTACATCAATAAATATTATTATATTGAATCAAATTCAGTCTCTTTGAAAGAAATAAATGGGAAGATCAAAACAGAAGTGAGGAATGTAGCTCTGCGATGATGTGGGTAGAAATAAAAGCGACCGCGGTGATAGCAGCCCACCGGCAGCAATTTATCCTAAATCTTCACTGCCGGTGGAAAGTATAAAAATGTAAACCAACGAATTGTTGTCCACTCCTCTTCTTTAATGTGAGGAGAAAGGGAGGGCCGGCTCTGTGGGATGGAAATCTAACGCACATAAACACTAGACTTCATCTCTGGGGCTCGGAGGGCAAGACCCTGTGGCCCTCTTACAGAGGATGAAAGAGCCATCCCTGAATAAAAGAGTGAGGCTGCCAGTATACACACACACACACACACACACACACACACACACACACACACACACACACACACACACACACACACACACACACACACACAGAGTACCTCATATGAAGGGCTGGAGGCTATCACAGTGTGAGTTACCATGTGGGATGTTTCTGGGCCCACACCTATGGAGGCTGTGGGGCAGCTGCTGAACGTGAAGGGTGAGATGAGGTTACCCGGTCTCTAACGCTCACAATTAATCTGCAGCTCATCACTTGTTGGTTTTATGAACATATTCGCTCCACCATTTCCTTCTCCACTGGTTTCCATTTACATTTTCAGACATTTTAGAGATTAAGTGCAACAATGGAGGGGGCTCCTTTTCTTAATTGCCACCATCACAAGCAACCAATGCTAATGAGTACAAGGGTCATCCTCTGCATCCAGACAATACATGGAACAAATGCCCCTGTGTGCCTTGAATTTTCATTTTATCAGAGGCTGCTAACAAGGGATCTTCACATATTTGCATGTCATCTTTTTGCAGAGACAACATTGTATGCTGAGAGGTCTCACTATCAATACAAAAACTGTTTTTGCCTCCAATCTGCATTATTTTAAAATTTTCTCATCCTGCTTCGCGTATTAGCGGACGTTGTAGACATGTCAACGGAGCCAGACACACTTTTGTATTGCTGTGCCAATCAGCCGGAGGCTGCAACAAGATCATCCACACCAATTATTTACTAAGGGGAAACCAGGTTCCCTGCCACTCAAAATCTCAGCAAGTCTCAACTAACACAGCTGATTTTAAAACCTGTGACAAGTGAAACCCAAGTGGTCGAGAGAAAAAAAGGAAGTAAATTAACGAACATGATTTTCAGGGAGAGCAGAGGCAAATAATGAAGCTATCATCAATCATCTCTGCATACTCTCCTGAAGAATGCGACATGTGGTGGCATCGCAGATTAATAAAACACACTCGCACAGGTGCTGTCACACACACCCGTGCGGATCTGCACAGTGCTTGGTGCGATACTGTTGAACTTGCCACCGTATAGTTCTCAATTGGGAATTTCTTTAGAAATTGTTTAGAAATTGTTAGAAAGTTTTACATTATCATTCAGAATTATCACAGGTCTTCAGTCGAGGTCTTTTGAAGATCTAACGACATTGATCTTGAGGCAGTGCCCGAGAGTTACTTTGGTATTAACGCCTTTAAAACTTGGGGATGAAGTCTAGACACACAAGTTTTGGATAAACTGTGTTGTTTGATTATCTCCAGCACACACAAGGCAAAGGCAGGGAATTCACCCTGGACAGGTCTCCAGTCCATCACAAGACACACGCACAAACCATCCACTCACACCAGACTCCAGTCGAATGCAGGTTCTTGGACCATGAGGGAAACTGGAGTGTCAGAGAATACTATGCAAACTCCACACTGAAAGGGATTTGAGCCAGGGACCTTCTAGCTGTGGGGAGAGTTTGTCAAGCTACTGTGCCACATCACCCTAAAATTAAGTCCAGTCTATTAAAAAACTGGAACCTGGAACAATACTAATAACATGGAGAAAAATGTAAATTATAAACATATCTTATCATAATCTTGGGTTAGAGGGGAAGTTGTATAAGTATACATAGTAATGAGAAGTGTGTGTCTCTTATCTTAAATGCATACTAAGCCAAACTCTTGATAAAATTGCCCATCGAGGCAGGTGCCTTTGCACTAACAGCAGCACACAATGCCCACAGGTACTGCATCTCCTACCTCTTTCTTTGTGTGAGTCAGCCGGAGAGATCAGTGGTGTCAGAACTATCAGGGCCCAGCCTCAACAGAAGGGGGGGTCAGGTCAGGGGAACTCTTTCTTCCTCTGACCTATTGTTCTTCCTCGGTTTGAAAACACACCGCAGCTCTTTCATCCGCGTCTCTGCACCCAGAGAAACAGGAAGTGTCTGCATCATAGACTCCATCCATCATCTCCAGCCAAAAGACCTGTCACATTTATAGACTTTTGACTCTCATTGTTATCCGCCTCTAACATGACTGACTCACACCATTACTCATGGAGGTTTGAACATTGTCATGATAATCTGCAGCTCCTACGCAGCCGTTTTCAAGCGTTCCTTTCCTTTGATATTCATGCTTTTCTTGTCTTCCAACACCGCTAATTATGGTTTGAGATGGACTTGGCGAGTGTTTGAATCTGATATGGCTTAAGTTCACCTTCTGGAGATTGACTGGAGAGGTCCACTCAGACAGGCTTAACTCTCTTTGGCTCTCCTTCACCCAGCTCCAGGCCAACTCTAATAGCAATCAATGAAGTCCCAGACACAATAGCTAATTCAATTTCCCTGGACCAGTTTTCTCATCAGGGCTCAAGGTCCTGTCCCCAGCTGATAGGGCCCCAGAACATGTCTGCCAGAGCGAGGATTTATCCAGTCCGTCAGCCACCCCTCTGTAATAGACACAGATAACCGGATTGCCGGAAGAGGAGGGAGAGCAGAGTGAGGTGAGGACCAGCTCACCTGCCTGCGTGCCCAAAGTGAGGCCCTTACTCCCAGCCGCGAGACACATCCCTCTCCCCAATCTGCCACTGCTCCCCCCCCCCCCAGCGCCATTAAAAAAGAAACGTAATCAAGAGACTTCCACTTCCACTTTGCCATGTTCAATGAGATTCAGAGACTTAAGGCGAGACGGGTGGAAAAAAAAGGGAGGGGAGAGACCTAGAAGGAGGTGGAGGAGCGCAGTGCACATCTGAGGGAGGGAGGGGGGGACTGAGGGGAGATTAACATCTGTGTGGCTTCGGTTCACTTACCTGGGGTTCCCAAATGATTCCCTGGGTGCAAAACGGTGCGTATCCCAAACGGCAAAGAGTGAGAGAAGAGAGGATAAGAAGAGAGGCGGCACCCTCCTCTGGCTGTCTGACAGCTGGTGACCCATGGGGGCAGAGGTTTGAGGAGAAGGGATCAAAGACGAACCAAAAAGGGGAGAGAAGCAGTATGTGAACAAATGCAGGGGGAAAAGGTATAGTCAATGATCTCTTTCTGTCTCCTTCGATCTCTGCCTCCTTTTTTCCACCCTCTCTTTGCTCGGCCTTTCAGCACTCCTGGACAGTAACCTGCTGTCCGCAGCAGTCACAGTAAATAATACAAGGCTGGAGTGAGGCCTAAGTGCGCAACAATCTCCTACATGCTCTGGGACAACAGAGTAAACAATACAAACATCAGAGACACAACAGCCCTCAGGCGCTGCATTCTGGCTCTCACACAGCCTCTGTGAAGTGTGCGAGCGTGTTTTGTGTGTGTGTGCGCGCACACCACAGCTTTTTGCCGTTGTTTTTTTTTCTTCCATGTGTGTGCGTGTGTGTGTGTTTTTTTTTCTTCCATGTGTGTGCGTGTGCGTTCAAATGTCATGTTCGGCAGTGTGAAAGCAGAGACACCGGCGTCTCCAGCGCCATCCAGAATCCCCGGTGAGAAGACACCTGATGGCAGATGCTGCAGTCGGATGGCAACCGAATTATCCAAACACGGCAAACCATTACCTCCGCCTAACTCCTCGTACGAGCGCAGGAAAAGAACGTGGCAGCTATTAAACGAAACCCGAGGTAAATTTCGGCCCCCGATTCAGCGTGCGTGGAAACAAGCGGAGGCAAATCCATCCCTTCACAACAAAGGAGATGGGCAGCAGAACCAACGGGAACACTGATTTCCATTCCTAATGCATCAGACATGGTGGGGAGATGTTGTTTCTGAGGTCTTGAATGGCGTGCCGGCAGTTGTCATCTGTCTGCTGTACAGCGAGTTAAAGCCGCCATGGCAGGCCGTCCAGACTGGTGTACAATGAGCTGGATGCCAGCCAAAATGTCTCCTCTCCAAACATCACACATCTCAGACGGCCCTTTCAACTCGCGCAGGGTGGAGGGAAGGCCGACTTCACGGAAAGGAAAAAAAAGGAAAAAAAGAAAGAAAGGATATAATTCAATTTCTCCCAAGCATGAAATAAGAGTTAAGAGGCAGGAATTTTACAGAAACACTTTGTACAATTTCTAAAACCAGGCCCAGAGAGCGAAAACAATGCCACTGGTGTGATAAATGAAAATGTCAGATAATTGTTTTCCTCGCAGCCTTTCATTATTCCGTGTGCCCCCTCAAAAAGCCCAAACTAAAGCAAGAATTCATAAAATATGTAATTTAGCGCTGACCTTTGGCAGAGTTCAGCAGGTCCCCATCTGTGTGTGAGGAGCAGAGAGGAGCAGGGAGAGAGAGAAGAATGATGACCCCTTTAACAGCTTGCCTGCGACTACCTGCTGATCCAAAAACACTGGCCAGACATGAAGCCCCTGCATAGTCAAAGGATCAAACAGGGCCAGAGAATACTGCTTATTTCAGAGGAACAGAAAGAGGGGGTCTGTGAGGGTGGGGAGGAGGGGGCGGCGCGGGGGCTCCAGTGGTACGTTTTGTGCTACTTTGGCCACCAGGGAAAGAGGGAAGGGGTGAAAAACGGGGGGATGTGAGAGAGATGTAGCCAGCGAGGAGGACAGGAAGAGCCACAACTGTGCTCGGAAAAAGAACAGGAGGGAATGATAATGGGCAAACGCCGCCATTAGAGCTAACCCATACCTCGACTGCTGGGGGAAGAAGGAAACAACAAAAACTGTGCCGTTTGAAGCCTAATCCCCTTTTACATTCTTAATTAGGAAACAACAAGCCATAAGCCCCTTTGTTGTGCTGACCCACACATACTAAACGCCCATTGTGTGTGGGTGTGTTAAGATCTGAGGAGGAGAAATTTCTCTGTGGTCTGCGCCGCCATTGGACGAATGAAATGTACACCGCCATATGAAGCCTCTCTCCGATTCAGCCAATTTGCGCGTTCCAGCGGCCGAGATGAATTTTCATGTTGTGATCACGTTATTTATGTTAATTATACGACAAGTTGTTTGACTGGCAGGGAGATGTGGACCGGCAATGCCTCGCACAGATTTGCTGTCTCGCCGGTGAAGTTACATTTGCAGCAGCCTCTGTTTAACAATCAATACAGGGAAAGTAGAGCTAAGCGCAGGTATAGACTTGTTGTCTAGTCGATCGGTTCCACAGACGGGGGAAAATATCTATTGTGAATGGCGCTGATGCTGTTTATGTCATCTTTGCTGTTTGGCTTTTTTGGAAATAATGCGAAGAAGGATGTGGAGCTGTTCCTCTTTAAATCACATGAGCCGTTTGCTGTCAAAGTAAACATTTAGGGATCTTATTCATTTTATTCATAAAAATAGCAGGCTATGCCGTTCACACAAACGCTATGGGCCTACGAAGGCATTCACCTCTTAATTTATGTTCTCTCTCTCTCTCTCTCTCTCTCTCTCTCCCTCTCTTCCTCTCTCTCTCTTTCTCCCTCCCTCCCTCGCTCTCATATACAAACATACGAGTAAGCAGCTGGGGAGCACGGCGGCGGGTGACGTGAAATGCCCACAATGGCTCCAGTGGGATTAATTTCTCCCACTTTATTTGTTTATTACTGCATGAGGAGCAACCGGGGTGGCAGCGGCACAACAAACAGGATATAGTAGTGAGTGGCTTCCTCCTGTGGTTTCAGATGCCGCCTGCTGATCCCTATATTAAGATGACTCAGTTTGCCAGCGTATACACTGTACATTGCGTTGTTCCCCACTAAACTGTAAAATGCCTCTGTGATGCATGAAATGAATCTCAATAAATATGTATTAACCTGTATCCAATGGCTGCTATCATCCCGACACCCACCATTAAATGCCGTTTGTACCTTTTATTGGTGGTATGTTAAACTAGTTTCTTTATTTATGCCCTGATTCTATTTTTCTCATTAATGATGTCGTATCATATTGATATTTTACTCACACATATGCACCCACACGGTGTGACTGTTGAATAAGAGGGTAAGATTGTGGTGCAGTAAAGGTGTTTGAGATGATATTTTAAGTCAACAGTTACTTCCCAATTGATGGCTTCTCAAAGATCATATTGCTATACCTGCAAAAGTCATCTATCAAAAATGTTTCATTTATTTCAGTCAAATTTGTATTATATTTGTCATTTGGAAAAAAAGTCTCTCTGTCTATAACCAGGTCAAAGTCTACATTATCGGAAAAAAAAATCCTGCTTTAAATGGTACTGCAGGTACTGTTTCATGTAACTCTTTTGTTATAAGAGGATATGTGATTTCCCAAAACCATCTCAGCAGCTAAAAAGTACAACAGCCCATTACATTTAACTGAATGGAAAGGAAAGGGAGACATGAGACAGAAAAAAAGCCTCTGAAATGAGGGTAATGCTTGTGGAAGAGAACATGAAATGTTAAGTTGAACACTCTCAAATCAGTGGAACTTAATCTGGGTTCCAGTGTCACCCAGGATGAGCTTGACCTCCTTTTTTGTTACATCCAGAGATATTTTTGCACCTTCTTAAGCCATGTTCCTCCCTTCTCACAGCAAGAAGCCCACTCTGGTTATCTCTTATGGGACTAATGAAAGTCATACTTACACATACAGTACAGTAAAACACACACTCAAACACACACACACACACACTTACATTTACACCAGAAATCACATCAGGCAGCAAAGAGTAAAAAAAAAAGACAGTGACTGGAAGCATGTACTGTAAGAACATGGACAGCAGCTCAGATGCCTCTTCACTGTGATTGAATTCACAGCACAGCTTATATTAATGAAATAAGCATCCAGTAATGAAAAATATTAATTATACACAATGAAATGAAATCAACCCTCCTCATCAGACCATTAGCTTTTTGCAAGAAAAGGGCATTCTTTCAAATTAATTTCATAATGTCCATTCAGTGTCGTGTTTGTCCATGTTGTAATATCCAGCTAATTTCCAGCTAACTGGCAAAATGATATTCAATTAGTTAATTAAGTATGATCCAGCTGCGTGCCATCTCTCCACACCAGGGGCTGTCTCCCCGCGGGCCACTGGTTTAAGCCTCTGTGCACTAATTATCACACTGACATTATCAGGCTGTACCTGACGCTCTCCGTTACCTTAAGCGCAGCGCCATTATGGGCTGCTACCACTGCATCGCATTAAAGGAGAGTGATTCATGCTCCGTCTCAGCGCGCGAGAGCATGATAGGGTCTGGCAGTTTTCTGGACTTGAAAGACAGATTTAATTCTCGCAGGCGTTTAGATGACTGTTCCAGGATCTTCTTAGCCATTTAAAACAGTCTGACAAGCACTTTAATGTAAAATGTGAAAACAATCAGCTTAAAGTAATGTCAGTAAACAAAGGACTATAACACTTTGGATGGAACTTGGATGTCATTTTAATTGTATGATGTGTGTTTTCTGGCATATGTTTGGATTTTCAAATCCCTGTTCTGTTGGGATTGTGCACCTTTAATTACATGTTAAATATATCACTGCAAAAGCATAAATGAGACAAAAACAAACAGGGACATAGAGACAATGATGATGTTTGCTGTTATATGAAGAGCCAAAGGGGCGCTATAGATAACCACAAAGAGACATCCTGCGAGCTGTAATAATAAGTCCTATAAATGTCCAGCTATACAAAAACACAGATTCCACCTACGCGCCTCTTCTGTAAACACATACTAGGAGATGAGGCTCTCTACTCCGCTCCACTGTGCTGTATTTAATACACCTTTTTACAGTGTCTCCATGTTTGGACGTAACAGCTAATTAAAAAACACTTTGGGACCCAGGACAGTGTGCACCCAGAGTGTCCGGCCCACCCATGTCTACCTGACAACTGACAGCCCAATCTGATTAAAGGCTGGCTGGAGGAGGGGCCTCCGCCCGGCCATCCACGGCAGGCCAAAAGTGATCACCATGGCGATGGGTAATTACAGCTGTCAACGCATCCTCCATCCTGCTGGCACCGGTTTGATTGCGCTCGGCAACAATGATAGACAAGCTTAGCATGCACTCTCCCGGCCGCCAATCACATCGTCCCCTCCCTGCTGCATTTAGCTGACATGCAACATTCACATGGCCACACAACACAGGCCCGTCATAGCATCCTATCCCGGTTTTAATTGTTTCTCTCTCTCTCTCTCCCTCTTCTTTTCTTCCTCAGCCTCAGCCTCCTCCCTCGGTCCCCTCCTCTGTTCTCCTGTCTCCCGCTCCTCTCCCTCTCTCATGCGGACAGCTCAGAAGTGCAAGTGTTATTACATGAAACTCCCGCTGTAGCATTAATTGAAGGGAGATATGGTGGGACAAAGACGACGGGGGGTAGAGCATGCCCATTATCACTCCTGCTTTCAACAGGTCTCACATTTGGAAACTGCAAATTGCAAAAACTTGCAAGGGCAAAATGTTTGACATTATTTGATCTGCAACCATATGGTGTAAGCAGGGAGGGGCGCTGGGTAAACACAAAAATAGATAAATAACCAAACAAGAGCAGAGAGAAATACAGGCAGCACAATAGGAAATGGCTGGAAAGTAACAAACAAATCAAGAGAATAATTATCTTTAGGGTGTAATTAATGAGGGGTTTTACTTGCAAAAGGGAAATGATGTCAAGTCCTCTCTCCCTGCTCCCCTCTGCCATGCCCTTGCCTCCTATCCTATGGCTGACAGTGACAATAGCCATACTGTGGATGCTAAACAGCCTATTGTGAAGTCCGGGAGGCAGGATTACAAGTTCACATTGAGAAAAACATAGCCTTCCTGCTAACATTGTGACGGTTGATTCAAGCTAGGTGTATTAATGAAGTCAAGTGTGAGTGGACAGGGCTGACTCCAGCCTCCATATCCTCTCTTAATTACCTGGCTTTGTCTCGGCATGCTTGTCCTTAATCTGACCTAATGTGGCTAATAACTGAACTTGAGAACAATCAAAACAGCAATTAGCAACAACAGCCCAGAAATAGTGAATTCTCAAATGAATGCAGCAAAAAAGTGTTTGCTGTCTTTCATGTCAGCGGGACACATTCAAATGGCATTCCTGGGCTTTACTGCGCGGAAAGACGCAAAAAAAGAAAAAGAAATAGAAAGACTAAAATCACATAAAACAGTGATGACTTTTGTAATGAAGAAACAGGGGGTTTTACCATTTGTAGCAAAAAAGCGATTTCAACAAAAAGAAGGAATTAGAAATATCACATCAAAGGTCACGTTTGAATATAGATTCTCATCTTTCCACATTCCCTGAATAACATGGCAGGCCTTTGATTCCCTGACCAAACCATTCTAAGAGGAGAAACTATTTTTTCTCTTCATTTGTCCTTTTTCCCTCTTTTCGAACACAAATACGTCTTCAAGGAGGTCCTGTTTAAGCCTGTAAATTCCCCGAAAGTGGATGAATGATACAGTCCCGGCATGGTACTGACGAAAACAGATGAGTGTTTTTCCTGAGGGAGAGGATTGTGGGTATGGAACGAGTTAGCACTGCCTGTTATTGCAGCTGATCATAAAAGGCTATGTGCATGGGAATTCCACTGTAAAAAACGGAAAATGTTTGTTCCCATAAAAACATGTTAATGCAAAGCAGTAGGGTGAAAGACAAAACTCCAGTCTATGGGGTCATAAAATAGCAGCATTTAATTGTCCACACCACGTTAATTAATGAATCAAATTATTAAAATATGCTGTTTGAAACAAGGTGAAGAAGCACAGTCCACAAAGACCCAATCACAGAGTAGGCCAAACATTTTGTCTTTACAATCAAATGAAAATTAAAATAGATGAATAAATAAATATCGTAGCAACATGTGAAATGCAGGTATATGCAGGTAGATAGAAACGTAAACATCTTCTATTCTCAAGCTCCATTTGTCAGATAAAACACATCGTTTTAGAGAATGCAACAATATTGAACTGACTTTTTTTTTTTTTTACAATTATTTGATTTGCTCTAACCAAACCAAACCCTGACTGTGGGCTCAGTGGAAAGCAGAGCAAATCCTCACTGATGTTTGATTGAATTCAGGCACCTCCTCTCTGTGGCCCCCAATGCTGCCTCCATCCACCAATGGGGCGCAGGCAAGCGGATTAGCAGGAATCCTGAGAGGAAGTTTAAACAAGAGGAAACATTAAGTTAGAAATAAAACACAGGAAACAGGGTTAACTGCAACTCCTCCCACCCAGTGCCAGTGGCAGGGCTATTTTTTGCCCAATTATCCTTGGTTAACGGGATTAATTACTCTAACTTCTCTTTCTTTTCTTCCCCTCCGAGCAAACGGGCAATAAATCCTTCTCCATGCAGCACGGTCTGAGAGGGTCGCTCTAATTAGCATAACAAGTTACAAAATCATTACGGCTTTAAACTGCTTACAGAGAAAACAACATCTGAAGCGCACAGGATGCAGGATGCAGGATTTAGGAGGGCTATTTAATTGAATAAAAATGTTTGGGGAGGTGGGAAAAGGGGCCAAATACAACAGAGGTGATGTAAGGGGAGGGCAGGGACAAAACCGGAGGGTCTGACTTCCACAGGACTGTGACCCCACTGCGTCTGGCAAACACACACACACACACACACACACACACACATACACACACACACAGCTAAGGATTAATGTGTATCAGTTAACAGACAAGAAGCAGCCCAGGGATGTATCGATCACATGCAGAGCATCAAAATTAGCATGAGTTTGACTTAAGGAATATTGAGGACTTCTTGCTTTCGGTGTATGTCTTTAGACTTTTTTGGTTAACCTAAGTGGAGGTTTACTAAGTTCAGCGTCTAATGCAAATTGCAGCAGTGTCTTGCAGGTCTGCAGCGCAGAGAAGCGGCTACAATTCTGGGGCTGTTTGCTCACTATCTGCCGCCTTGTGCCAAAGCCCACGCCGCAGAGTCTGAGGGCAAAAACAGCCGTTTTCTAGCCAACCTGTTTAGCATGAGTCCCACCCAGTCGTCTGCTTTCACTAACCTGTCCTGACAAGTACCCAGATTAACGTAATCTTATATCAGTGCAGAGGAGCAGAAGAGAGCAGATGGACCCCCTGTGCCCCCCTCCACCGCCACCGCCACCGCCACCACCACCCCTCCACTCGATTCTAGCACACACACACAGAAACACAAGCAAGCACACAAGCAAATACAAACTCTCACCGTCTCGTACACGTAGCACAGACTTAGCTGCAGAGTGCTTAGCATGCAAAAAGCTGGGCCCCGGCCACAGCAATTAATGTTCTCCCAACAAATTGCCACAGCTTTGGATGATGCTGATTGGGGAATGTTACCCTGTATCCTCATATGCTGTGCCTCTGCGAACACCGCCGTCCTGCTGGTGTGTAAGTGTGCCAGTATGGTCATTTTCTCGTCCGAAAAAAAAAAAGGAAAAAGAAAACACACACACACGCCCAAAAGGCACTTCTCATTCTTTTGGAGATCGATATATAAATATATAAACAGACATGTAATTGAATAAAAGACTCAACAAGAGACTGTAGGCTGGGGAATTGAATTTGGGATTTCTAACACTTGTCATCTGCTGTGTCGAAGTGAGCTTGTCTTTTTACAGTTTCCGTGGTAAATCTCAACAACTTTGCTAAACTGAACAGATGGGCTTGCTAATTAGCAGCGCTCAGGCTGTAAGTTTGTTTATAAAGAGAGAAAGGGTTCCAGACATCTTGACACATTTTATTAACATATCATACCTTAAAGCTATGCTTCTTGATACCCACCAGGCTCTTTAGCTAAATGTGCACACACATGCGGAGACACATGCTTTCACACATGCACATACACTCTTATATAAACATGACCCTGTGCGTCAGTGTGCACACGCGCACACACACACACACGCACACACACACACACACATACACACACACACAGACACATACACACCAGGGAAACAATAAAAGTCAGCCTTGCGAAACGGAACACCCTGTATGTATGCTCATGAATATGCACAATTAACTCTGTGTGTGTGTGTGTGTGTGTGTGTGTGTGTGTGTGTGTGTGTGTGTGTGTGTGTGTGCATGTGTGTGTGTGTGTGTGTGTGTGTGTGTGTGTGTGTGTGTGTGCATGAGTGCATATCTTTACAGAAGTGTAACAGCCCATTTTGCACATGAGTGTATGTGTAGAGTATAAAAATGTGTGTATGTGAGAGAGCTGGTGTTTGTTTACGAGGGTGTCACTGTGTGTGTGCCATGCGTCCATGTCCTTGCTAGGGCAGTGGCATGCTTCTCTCCCCACCAGGCCCCCTCCTAAATTCGCCCCCCGCCGCTTTGTCAGCTTTCACTATTTTGTGTCAGGACACCGACACTAGATGATGTCCCAAGCAGACGGGGCTGGAGAACTCCCCGAGGGGCCTCGGAGTATTCAGCAGCGGGATAGGATGGACTGCAGCTCCATCAGTGCCATTTAAGCCTCCTGCCGGGCCCCACTTAGGACAGGGGCGACATGACGGCACCGACCCGCTACACTGATGCAGTGAGATGTGAAAAATTGTGCCGGAGAAAGACAATGACAGAGGAAGAGTGCATGGAAGAGAGGGAGTGAAGAGAGTGAGAAAAAATCCATCACCAATGCCCGATGATAGAGCTCATATCACTTTGTTATCTTTTTTTCCCTCGTTCCAAACACAAGTACCAGCAGACATACCATGGCTTGGTGGTTCGGCAGGCACATATTGCCATGGTGATCCTGGTTAAGAGGCTTACATTCGGCCCATGCTGATGGTTGCTGGGGGACACTCCCATTGCCATGGTGATGGCTACCGGGAGGACACTCACATTGCCATGGTGATGATGGCAGGAGCCAGGCATGCCAACCAATGGGATGATGGATAGATGCCATGCAGGAGGCAAAGGGAAAACGTGACTAGAATGCCCGCTTGTCATGTCTGCTGTCAAGGAGACTTTTCATAAATTGTATCTTCACACACGCTTACATCCAGAAGCAACCTGCAGCACACAGGCATGTTTATGCATTCATGATGGATCAAAATAAAAATAACATGGTGGCAATAAAAACAGAATTTCTAAAAAGAAGAAAAAAAAATATTACTCCAAAGATTAGAATAGAACACTGCAGATTACACATTTAAGATTGCAGATGATATGAATTATGGATAGGACACATGCAAAGGCAGTGCTTTAAATTTAAAGTATGCAAAAAAAAAGTGCAAATAGATCAGAGGAAAAACAAAGATCAGTCACTGGTGCTACAAGGTTGGAGCCCATTTGTGTCAACGTTTGCTTGTGAAATATGAATACCTCCTAATTCCACAATCAGTAGAAATAACAAAACAGACACAGCATAGGTGGTGGTAATCTGGTGATTTAGCTCGGGATAATAATGCGAGCCATTTCGCCTGACTCCCAGCAGAGGGAGGCTGGGGCTGGGCTGTGGGCCGGTGGGACAGTGCTGGGAATCAAGGGACTGGGAGCTGCCTGAAGGCATGGACCAGGTCCAAACCTGGCCCGGTGTAAATGACTACCAAGAGTTGTTGTTCATGTGTTTGTGTGAGGACCAGAGGAGGTGGGGCGGAGCGAGGCAGGGGGTTTGCTGGACTGAATCTATCCTGTACGATTCACACCGAAAACACATGCACATGCACACAGCGCCACACACACAACTATCTCTCAGTCTCACCTGCCTCTTATTGCCTACTGAGCTGTTTTTCTACAAGATGGAAAGTTCTGCACGTCTAAATATACTGATCTCCCATAAAGCAATGGGCCAACACCTAAAAGGTCAACCCCAACATCTCATCCAGCTTTGCCTCTAATACTTTAAACCCAATCACATACATACACACACTTACAAGCACACACAAGAATGCAGAGCTCACCACATGTTGATGTCTTTTCTCTCTCAGGAGCGGGTGAAAATCTCTCAGCCAATGGGAGGCAGCGCTGAGTGTTATCACCGACCCTCAGGCGATGGGACTTTAAAAAATCCACACTTGAACTGGACAAAGTGTGTGTGAGTGTATGTGAGTGTGTGTGCACGTGTTTGTGCGTCCACATGTGTGTGTATGCTCATGCACGAACGGCTAGAGCCCTCGTTTCAGTGGGGGGTGCGGCACCTTTGACCGCCTTCATTTTGCTCAAGTTGACAGTTCAGCAAAGCAAGAAGATTTACCTTTCTTCCTGAAAAAGTGACACACAATACACCGGAGAAAGAAGGTGTTTGAAAGGCATTCACGAGTGTGTCATGTCTACAAATCTGTCTCTGCATGGGCAGGAGCGCCTGCAGGATACAATCTCATGGCACCCACGAGGTGCACAGGAACACCCGTTATGCCCAATACCCTCAATAACACCACCTCAGGAGATGGCAAATGCAAGCGTGTCCTCGAAATTGGGACTCATGCAACGTATATTCAGTGTAGGGTAAATATGTAACTATATATCATCATAAAACTCAATCACCCTCTGAAGCACTTTGCCTCTCATTCAGAGGAGTGCTCACACCAGGTGTAGCCAAACACACTATAAATATCTATCAAGCACAGCGTGATGAAAACCACATCAGCTTGGGTGCAATAAAACCATTCAGCACAAATGCAATAATGAGTTTCCTCTTTTCATCCACATGTAAATCCAGTCAAATGTAGCTCTATGGGATCCAATAATGCAGCTAGAAAAGGCAGCTCTCGAAGAAATCGTATCACATAAGAGCAAGGCATGATGAAAAAGAACAGAACTGATTTTCACAATGATATCATGCTGTATAGGTTTAGTCTGCATCTCCTCATGACTCAGAGCACTGTATGGTGAGCTCAGTCACGTGACCAGTACCGCACATGATGTTTGGACAGACAAATGCAAAACACAGTAAAATGTTATACCATGGAACACTTCCATGTGGCCAAGCTACTTAGTCTAAGCATTATGAGGTGTTTAGTTCATACATTTATTGAATTCTTTGAATTTACAGAAGACTGTGTCTACCTGCCATGGCGTGCAATTCAACATGTGTATATTTTTCCAAATTTAATGATGGTAACATCAATGTGCTGTCACAGCTGTGGTTCTGAAAATTTGCAACTCCAGTCAAGGTTAGGATAAGCCAGATTTGGTGTGATGTGCACGGTGCATGAGGTGAGGTCAGATGCTAAAATGCTGCTTTCACTGCAGTAACTCTTGTCAGAAACTTGTCACAGTTTCAAATACTGATGTAAAAAAAGTGAGTGAACACCCTAAAGAACAATGCTTAAAAAACAACTTTCACATGCCTGGGAATATGTTACCATTATAAATCTGCTACAGAATAAATTATATAATTACTTTATTTACTATAAAATAAAGAATGCAGTATACTGCAGTATACGGCTGACTTCATTCAGCAGGGTGTATAGTTGCAGGCGACGATGCATGGATCCATCCTTGGAGATTATATACACACAAACACACATTAGCACTCCAAACTAAACTAGATTTTACAGTAGTTTATCAATTTATACATTTTTGGTGTAAAGATAAACATGATAGGAACTTGAATAAACAGGCAGACCTTTATTGTAGAAACATGAGGCTATGGAAAAATGGAGGCGACATAGTCCTCTATTTGTAATTCTTTTGTGATTTTGTTTCAGCTTTCCATATTCAGGGCCTGAGGGAAGGAAATATGTGTGGATTACACCTTAAAAGACACCCCCAAACTGGCCCAGCCCCTGAGGAGACCAATCAAGAGCTGTGTTACCAAAGTCCCCGCAGAGACAACAAGCCGTGTGAAGTGTGAAACCTCTAGCCAACACGGATTGAAGATCTCAGAAAACGTACATCAGTAAGAATGGAAATATTCACGGAGAAAGGGGAGAACGAAGGGAGAGAGAGAAAGAATGGACAGACTGCTGTTTGACAAATATTGTGAGACGTGGTAGAGGGGTGGTGGTGTTTTCATTGCTGACATCAACATAAATTTTCCTGGCGTGGCTCTCCTTGCCCAGCGTGGGCTCAGCACTGGGAAACTGGAGAGGAAATTCTCTGAGCCGCAAGGGAGAGGAATCAAAGAGCCGGGGCTCCAGGACCTCTGACACACTGAACTCCTCGCTGACCCCACAACTCTCTCTCTTGTTCTCACACACACACACACACACACACACACACACACACACACACACTCACACACACACACACAACAGTCACATACACACGTTCCTCGCACAGTAAGCTGTCCACAAAAACAAAATGTGCACATACAACACTTTCAAGACATTTGGGATCAATGCTCTCTGGCTCTAGGTATGATCTATCTGAAAACAGTGCATCTGCTCCTGCCAGATGATAAGCAGTGTTGGGCAAGTTTCTTCCAAAAGTGATACATTATACATCACTAGTCATTTGAAAGAAATTATTAGTTACATTAGAATTTAAAGTTCTTTGGCAGCTGCTGATCTGTATTGTGCATAAGTACTGTAGGTAGGGTGATGGATGGATGAATGGACAATATCACAATCTCTAGACTATATTGTGTTCCACTACTTTCATCTTACTTTTGATTCACTTTAACCAAAATCACAGAAGTATTTTATTGTTGTTTATTGCAGCTAGTTAGCTAGCTAGCCTACTCCACATGGGTCAAACAGTGTGACAGACTATACGAAATGTAATCTTTGTGGTGTAAATTTAGCCCAAAGTCTCAGTTAGCTTAATGTTAGCAAAGGACTTTCTTTTTTCATTGTAGTGAGCGTTACTGAGGCTGCAATGGGTGCCAGTTAACCGAAATCTCCATACATTACTGGTAAAGCATACATTTGTGTTACATTTGTAACATGTCACTCCCAATGCTCCTGAAATGTAGTTTTTGTCCCTGCGTGGCTCACAGGGTGGCACACACTGGTCTGCATCAGAGCTACGTGGCGTTGGCAGTGTTGGGCCAAAGGTTCAATGAGCCCTGTCTGCGGAGCCTCATTAAGACTCGACAGACACACACACACACACACAAACTCAGAATCGTGCGTGTCATACTGGAACACATGTGCACACATACACACAGGCAAATACGTGTGGCTCGAGTTAATGATGATGTAATTAGGCCTGATATCCTTGAAATGTCTGCTGCCAGGAAGTGGGGATATGCTTCATGTCATCTGCCGCCTCCGAGTGCGAATGTGTGCATGTGTGAGCACACTATGTCTTAAGAGTTCCCCGAGACTGTACAATGAACGTGGTGGCCGCTCTGCTCTATGCCACAGTGAGTAGCCTTTCCACCTCAGCTCCCCCGAAAAGAAGCACACGCACAATGGCCGCCAATAATGAGGAAGTCTTCCACGCTGTCGCACAAACGCGCAGTCTGACAGTCTGAGCAGGTGTGGAGGGCAACTGCTGCAAATACCGAAGGCATTTTCATGAAGTGAACTTCCTTGCGTGTGTGTGTGTGTGTGTGTGTGTGTGTGCGTGCGTGCGTGTGTGAGCATACTCTGCTCAGGTTCTATGCTTGGATCCAGGAACCATTCATGATTGGGCACCAGGTGGAAGAGGCTGCAGCTGTCTGACATGAATGAATGCTCGTTCCTCTGACCTCTGTGTGTGTGTGTGGGTGGGTGGGTGAAAGTGCACACACATTTGTGTGAGTAGTGGGTCCGGGGCGTGGGAGGGCATGAGTGGACAAAGCGACTTTCAGATGCCACCACAAAAACACATCATCAGGCTGAGAGGAAGGGTAGAGGGGTGAGGGGAAAAGGGGGGTTCACAACACTGCTCAAGCATAGCCACTTGTTCAAACTTCCTTTTTTTGTGTGTTTGGGACAGTCTCGCCCCATCACCCACTGTTTGTCAGCGGGACACAGTACAAGATTCTCAGGGGGTGGAGAGGGCTTTAGTCCACTATTTCACTATTCAGTGGTGACGTTAACAAAATACTGACGGGAAGTAGCGCTCATTGCTTTCCTATTCCACAGTTGTTGTTTCCTGACATTTTGTGTGCATGATGTGTTGCTCTGATTTATGTGTGTCACCTACCGGAGAAGCAACAAGGTCCCCAATCAGGGCTCAGAGCAGACGCTGGGGCCCACCGAGGTCTGTCAAAGTGAGCAGGCTGTTTTAATCCACCCTGCTGGAAGCCTCCTCTGTAGGCGTGTGTATGTGTGTGCCTGTGTGAATGTCTGGAACAGTGGGCACGATAAGCCACAACAAGATAAAAGACAGCTTGAACAATGATGTCATAGATTTCCACTGATTTTCTGGGAGGTCGGTGAAGTCAGACCTGAATGAAGCGGAGGCCCCGTTATGCTGTAATAACGTGACTGTGATAGCTACAGGATTAGCCAGTGCGATGGGTTTGTAGCTTTCACTTATCCATCAATATCATACTCAGAGCACCCAAGTGGTAGCCTGCTCTCCCTCCCTCAGCATATCTTTTTGATCCTTACTTCCCTATATCAGTAAACACTTGTTCTCCCCTTCCATCAAGGAGGAGAGAGGAGGGTGACTAGAGGACTCCAAATAATGCAATTAAACACTGACCGCAGGGTTCAGTGCTGCTTATCAATACACCCAGCAGGGGAGCAAAGACCAGCTCAAACCAGGGCTTCAGCTGTCTACCCTATGAAGACAGGCATTTTATTAGACCACTGCTATATCCTCCGTCTCTCAAAACGTGTCTGCCCTCTGCTTGCTGGAACCAACGCCACATGTAAAATTGATTCTGTGGCAGAGGTGTTAAAACGGGTGACAAGAGAGAAAAATAGAAATAAAGGGAAAAACGAGAGAAAGAAAGAAAAGAGCAGCTCATTGTCAAACACTGGCGAGCACAATATCCATAGGTGCGCTGTAGGGGACGTGCTCCCCACTCGGCGGTGAGGACAGGTGTGCTGTTCGACACGTTTCTTCCCTCTCTGCCCTGTTTCGCTGTCGGCACAGCTGACCTCTGCGGGAGGCTTGTCTGAAGCAGAGCCAGATTGAGAGCTCGCACACCAGCCTGGGAGCCCACAGAGCACATGAACCAGTCCTGAACCAGGCTTCTGCAGAGCAGCGGAGCTCCCAGACCCTGCCGGGCCCCGCCCACCCTCGCCACCCCCTCGGCCAGCCCTTGACAAATGCCGGGGCTCTCCCCAGATCTCTCGTTTCCCCAACCTGGACGCCGGGCACCTAGAGGATAAACCCACTCATACATAATAACCACCGGCCTCGGGGCCTGGTGTGTGATCTCATCATGCATGTGTTCTCCACAGAAGGAAATGTGACAGACTGCAGCGAAGAAGTGTGTGTCGGGGAGGGTGGCGTGTGTGGAGAGCTGCAAGGGTGCCAAACAGAGTGGTACACAACAGCAGCATGCATCCTCTCATGCCCAGTGTGCGACGCTCTACTGGCCCGCCCTCATCTGCATAGTGAAAATATGCACCGATAAGGATGGTTAAACTGACACAGGGCCTAATCAGGAAAAATGACTGTCTTCGGACCACAGGGAACCACTGGTGGAGGAAGCTGTGGGAAGACGGAGGCAGAGGAGTTACGGAGCCAAAGGGGCAGGACAAACATTGGCAAGAATGTAGACTGTCATACACGCTCAAATATGCATAAAAAAAAGATTGAGCAACTGATAAAAGGGGGACATTTAGCCCGGCTGGATTGATGAGTGGCTCTAAACAAACAGCACTGAAGAGTTTAGTGAACAGAGCCAAGCACTTAGGCAACATGAAAAGCACCAAAGCCCTGGCGAGGTGGTCCAGCTGTTTCATCGCTCTGCGGGCTGAGGAATCAATGGGAGCAGGGAGAGGGGGCATTCTTGGACCACTTACTAACTAACAGAAAAAGAGAGAAGAGAGAGAGAATAAAAGAAAAGAAAAGAAAAGAAAAGAAAAGGCCATGGAAGTTTAGAGATACAGGGAGGCGGATTCATCTAGCACACGCAGTATGAAACTATGTTTTTGCTGTGCGTCAGCCTCGACCGATTCATCTCTACTTGCGTTACCAGATATTCAACTCAACACCACCAACCTCTCCACGATGCGAGGGTGCATGTTCCCATAGCGTGAGGGCGGCTCATGTGACAGGGCGTCCCAGTTAGCTCCAGGCCGTCCCACATCGACCAAGGTGGGCCTCAGAGAGGGAAAATAAGCAGCGGTTCGACAGCAGTCCTCAGCTGCTATCTGCAGCTGGACAAATGGACTATTGAGACAGGTGGACAGCACACGGACCACAGAAACACGAACTAATGGACAAAGAGCGTTATCCAAATACATTCTCATTGGGATAGACACAAGATACTTTTTCCACGTGTGGCCGAAAGGACTTTACGATACGAGTTCTCAAGTGCAGTGTTGACTTTCTTTTGAAATAGGACACTTGAGAAATCTGTCACAACTAAAGTATATCAACAGAAATGCTGATAAAATATTAGGAATGTTAAACACACACTAATGAGTGTGAATCACTTTTTTTGTTGGGGCTTGTATCATTTTCTGCAGAGCTAGCTCAGCGTAGAGGACACACAAAGTCTAAAATACACTGTATATCAGCCAAAGCAATTAGCCAAACAGGGGCTCACAGAGGTGGGCTTTGATCACAGAACTGTGAAATATTTATGAAGAGATGTGATACATGAAATGTGCTCTGCGAATGAGTATCTGTGGGGGTCCAAAGCCGCTTCCCTCCGAGGGACCTTCAGGGGAGGACAACTGCTTGGACACACGGTGGGGTTCCTGTGGGCCCAACGCCCCATTCAAAATGAAGGGCAGGAGGGACCGAGCAGGCCTAAAATGGCGGCCTACTTTCGAGGCACAGAGCGGAACGTGCGGCGAGTTAATCCACGGTGTGGGACGGGAGCGGAGGCGGCCGGGGTGCCCCGTGCGGGCCCTGCTGTAGAGTGAATACTGTCCGCCGCTCAGTTCCACTCGGTTCCACTCAGGATGAGGTGCAGGACTCACACACTCAAGCATGCGCTAATTAAAAATCCACACTCTGCACCACTGCTGCAGCAATCAATATGCTTGATCAACTCATCCAGACATCACCGATGCCAGTGGTGGGAGGGTTACTTTTAAAATGTACTCCACTGCAGATCACAAAAATGCATGCTCCTAAAATTACACACTTACACAAAACAAGTGACATAGTCTGTCCAGGGCTACTCCGTATGCCTCTCATTATCACTATCATCATGGTTCTTCGTGATTCACAATCACTCACAACAAACTTCCACTGGAAACAGTCGATGGCACCAGACAATAACGCAGAGGGTGGAGACATTTGTGCAGAGTAAATAAACCAGTGAAATAGACGAGTTGTCTCATGTAATACTTTCGTGTCAACAACATAACTGCATCAGACTACTTTCTCAAAAAGTGACTCAGTTACTGTAGATGCATTCTATTACTCGCCAACAGTGACTACTGCACAAAAAGTTTCGATACAGCCTGCCAGGAGGGTAATAGCTTTTTTCATTAACTGCCATGTTTTTATTATCAATATAATTATTTTGAACTGCTGTCGTTGAGTTCTTCGTTATAAAACTATTATCACTTGTTTGATTTTTACCTCTTTTCAGATTGCAACTGATCAAGTGCAAGGTGTGGTGTACATGATATACATTCCACCTGTGATTAATGTTAACTCGGTTTATAGATGGCTGCACATGTCTCGCTGCCTCTCTTCCTAATTAATTCACCCTGAGAGACTTGAACAAGGGAATAGCTTCATCTTGCAGCCCCGGTAATAATCAAACTGCCCCCTGGAATATTTTCACACTTCAGCATGGTGGGGAACTTGGGATTCTTAATGCAGCCTGTGCTCCTTTAGGAAGTGCTAATTTGATAATATTTGAATATCAGAGGGGAAAAAAAGCCTATTAATAATTCCGGTGACTTTTGATATGAGCAGAAAATAAGTCAGACATTGCAGCAAGGTTACACACACTTTTTGTTTGTTTGTACGCTTGTTCCAATTAAAGCAGCAATTACGGAGCACAGAAGCTACATGGCTTGTGACATAAATAGAAAACATTTTTCAGTAATTTCTTTTCTTTTTTTGAGAAAAAGTTTTTCAGCCTTGTTCCTACTGTTTGGCTGTTCAGTGCAATTTCCTACAGGAGTGTTGGAGCGGATGGCAGCCCTTTGTCCATTCATCAAACACCCTCAAATATACCTGCCGTTTGTTATAGACACATTTTCAATGTAACAGAGAAACAAAATCACAAATATGTGTGGAGGGTGACCGACAAGTGTCCACTTACTGTGCTGTTCCACCCAAAATATTTGGATGTGTATGTGGCTCTATGTCCTTAATACTTTGTCTGCAATTCAGTTGAAGACAATTCCATTTGTTTTATACCAAAGATGGGAAGTTCTTGTGAAATAATTTATAGGAACTTCCCATCTTTGGCTATGGTAGTTAGTATAGGCCCTAAAAACATATTTCAAAACAACAAATCGATAGGAAATAGAGAAATCAGAGACACAATCTGGCAAAAATAGAATAGTCTGTGAGCAGTTTGTGGAGTACTCAAGGCAAAAGAAAAAAAAGAGGTTTAACTTAGTGGGGGCTAGCACACCCTTAAAGATTGTGGCTGAAATGCAAAATTTCATTGCAGGGTTCTTTAGTTTTGGCTTTTTAGTGGCCACTGACCTTTTTCCAGAAAGTGAGTGGATGCTGTAAATTGTTTCTTCAGGTTTATGTACTTTATTGTGGACATGACCTCAGCCCCTCTCTCTCTCTTTCTCACTCTCTCTCAATATGAGCTGGGGCCCCCTCGAAGCGAGCCTGCAGCACTGCTCTGCTGTTTGTTGAGGGAAAGTAGAAAGGAGAACCTTGAACGTGACCCTCCAAAGGGCTTTTATTCTCGGTTCACGCAACACAGTTCACGTGAACTCCCTCCTTTATATCCCACTCTTTATTTAACCCTGACTATTTGCTGAGTTTCTGCTAAAAATCCAATTAGGTTAATTTGAAACAGCCCTGGTGAGAGAACCTTATCCTTTTGGCACACAGATAACTAACCTAATTAAGACTAGACCTCTACCTCTGCCTTCTTTTGAGTCTACAAATTAAGAAAAGAAAAAGAAAACTTGTCAGAGATTAGGCTCGAGATTAGATAACCAAAGCACTGGAGGCAAGACCGCATCTTTAAATGGCCTTAATTTGTTTAGTGCTTTTTCAACACTGGCCTTTCACAACCACACACTAAAGCAAAGCAAGTGAAGAGGTCAAAGTAAAAAAAATAAATAAAAAATAAATAAGAACAATGACAAATGTACTACAACACTTTAAGAAGAGACAGGCAAGCAGGGCCACAAAGAGAGTGACGTGACCACCTGTGAAAGTAGACCTTGATTGATTGTGTTTTTACAGAAACCTTTTAAAGGTGCTGGAACATGTGAAGAAATATAAGGCTTGTTCTGTTCAGCTCTCACAGACACACACACACACAGAGTAAACACAAACAACAGGCCTGCTGAGTTTAGTTTGCTCCTATCAGCTGGCTCTGCCCGGCCATGCAGACCACCCCGACTCCTCAACTCCTCTCTCTCTCTCATCGGGACAGGAAGGGGGGAGAGTGGGGGCTGGGTGAGCTGGGCTGGGGGGGATTTGGACAGAGGGGGATGGGTGCAGCTTGGTGCAGGGGTTGAGGAGGGCCCTCCACCAAATTAAAACCCAATCAATGTGAATCTCTCTCTCTCTCTGTCTCTCTCCCTCTCTCTGCCCGGTCAAAACCGCTCTCCAGCGAAAGCCCCTATTCCCTCCGAGCCCCCTCCTCCTCCCCATCAGCCTCTCCAGTCAGCCTCCATGTAACCCCCCTGTGACACCAGCGCCTATACGCCATCCAATGCCCCCTATACCCTCCCCCTGACCCACACTCACCCAGCCCTGTCATGGAGCGCTGACTTCAGGCGCTGGCCTCTATTCCTCTGCTCCACAGCCGGCAGAGCAGCCAAAGCAGAGCCAGCTCTGAATTACAACACAGTGGGGACTAATCCCTGGATAAAAGCATGCAAAAACCAACCTGATTATAATAATTTAAAGGTTTTTTTTTTTGTAGACACACGTTAGTATGTGTGAGGATACAAGCAGGCAGGTTATTTGGACACAAACAGGCAGGCTATTCTTCAGCATAACATTATGTGCACATGCAGTCAATCCCATACTGTTTTTTGTTTCAATCATTGTCAAGTGGTTATATAATTTCTCTATACAGCTCGGAGGAAATCAGGTGGTTCTGTGAATTATATATATATAATAATAATATATATATGGAGAGAGAGAGAGAGGGAGAGAGAGAGAGAGAAAGAGAGAAAAACTGAAATTACACAGATCAAAGATTTTACATCCATAATGAAGAAAGTAAACAGTTATATATTAGCTGAAAGAAGAAAATACTCATTCCTACAATCACAATCTTGCGTCAAGATCTCAAATTAAAATCAAATCAACAAAGGTTTGTTTGCTCCTGTGCTGAGGCCAAAGCCAAACTGTCCTGATATTTCCAGACATCACAGTGTACAATGATGCACATGCAAGCATGCTCACACACTTCCATGCACACACGTACACACACACACGCACCACCTGCTGAAGTAGAGATGGAGAGAATCCTTCCTGGCTGAAGCCGAACAGTGGGGAACAATTAAACCAGGGAGCAGCCTTTGATCACTTGGTCATGTGAACATGACAGGTGACCATATGGCTAGGAAAATGTAAATGACAGTGGATGTTTTGAGGGCCTAAAACTGTGTAAAGCAGAGATGCCTTTTAACGACTTCTTTGCTAAGAATTTCCTCCACAGAACTGGATTTTCCATGCCCTGAGTGTTACTGAGGGTCGTTTTTATGTAGTGAAAATGTTGTTACTACATAATCTGTATTCACTCTCATCCAATTTAGGAAGTCTGCCCCTTATGTGGAGAGTGGATTCCAGCCTGAGTGGTATGTGTGTGCCTGCAAAGATTACACTCATACACACAAAGATGCAAGGACAAAGACACGCACACACACACACACACACACATGCACAAGATCATTAGACTTTTATAGCAGGACGGGCAGACAAGAGGGAAGGGAGGCTGGGTAACAGTCAGCCACCAAAAACAATCGCTTGCAGATGCTGGAGCTGTTGTTAGAGAGCGGTGCAGGGGTGAGAGAATGGAAGGTGAGGTCACATACATATTTGTGGCAGGATGCAGCAGAATAGACCCACTGTGTAATGTGATGGCACATGCATACCCCCACAAACAAGCATGCAAACTCTCTCCCGCAAACATACACACAGGGCACTGAGAATGGTAGAGGGCCCAGAGGCAGTTTCCATCTAGTAGCAGCAGGGGGAGCAGCTCCACTATTGTTCTGACTGGATCCAGGCCCAGGGCACTGGACTGGGTGTGTGTGTGTGTGTGTGTGTTGAGGGGTGTGGGGTGTGTGCATGTGTCTGTGTGTGCATGTGTGTGAAGGCTTCTGTGTGCTTAACAGTATGTGCCTGCATGTTCATGACCAGGAATAAAATCCACAATATACTGTCTGATATTGTCACGTTCATATTCCCTCACTGTGCTCACTCTTCATGCCACCTGGAATTTGGGTAAAAGGAGTAGAGAAAGGAGAGAAAAAAAATCTAGATTTCTCTTTTTCTCTGCACTGTAAGGCAGAAGAGGGTGTCTGTTCAACTCAGTAGAGGCACTGAGAGCAGCTGAGAAGAGTGAATGCAAATGAAAGCTTGCTTTAAAGGATATGGCTGGCAGGAATCCCTCTTTTTATGTTGAACAACAAATCTCCTGAAAAGACTTGAACCAATAATGAAGTTATCCTGCGAAGCAGCACTGACTGCGTCGTTGCAGCCTGTGCGCACAGCTCCATTGTCATCCGGAAATAGTTGAAGACACCAGATTTCTCCATTACAATGAAAGCTGCATTATTTGACGCTGAGGGAAACTCCGTGTCAGGCCGACGTCACTGAGCGCACACGGGGATGAGGCCCTGAGTCTGTATTGCTGACAGGAAAAATAAATAAATAAATGCACAGGGAAGAGGCACCCAGAGCAAACATATGCTTCCTGCATGTGTCCTGAATGTATTTTCATACTTAACCAAAATGAATTGGACACTTTCATTGTTGTCTCTTTGTGTAATTTGATCAGAATACAGAGATTAATACATATGTTCTCAATATTTGCCATGTGCAATAAATTAAAAACCATTTTAACGATATTTACACATTCAGAGAGCTTGAAATTATTATACATTTTGGGATTCGGCTGTTTTCGTATGTTTTGCTGCCAGCAGCAAGGAATTATTTACATGAACAGTTTTCAAAGTCAAGATTGAAAATTGCCCACAGGCCCGTGTTTCTGAGTAGAACTGCAATCATTTTGTAGTTGACCACTTAAAAAAGAGCCACTGGATGCTGTGAGCACAAACAAAATTTAACGATGGATATAAAGATAGACAGACGTGGTGAAAAAACATCAAACTGTTGGTAAACAAACTGAATACTTGCAGCCTGGTTAAGCAGACATATTTAGAGACCAAACACCATTTCCACATGCTAACCTTGTGCCTTTGTTTGTCTTGCTGACAGCAAATATGCAATGCGAACACCAGCCATATTTGCTTAATTAGACCCCATCCCGACCAGAAATATGGCCGTAAAGGCAACTTTTCAAGCTGTCTCTAATATTTCATATTTAAGTTTAGTTTAGAGGGCAGATTTGAGGCTGTAGCAATTACAGCTGGAGAGATGGAGGAAGTTATACAATGTAGTCTGAAGAGAAAGAAAGTGTTTGACTCGTTGCGTGTTGTGTTTTAATCCTATCTATTTGAACCTATGATCTACTAGCAAACAGCAGCAGCTTTGTTGCCTAAACTTAATGAGACTGCAACCGCTTCTCCTCCACTTTGCAGACAGCTGCTCTGTCGCATTTCCTCTGAGCTGTATTCCTCAATCCTGAATTCTGTCGGTGCGAGGACGCGTTGTGATTACTGTTTGCATGTGAGTGTGTGTCTCACGCGGCCCTCACTGGTGTGTGTGTTTGCGGTCTTTGTCTTTCCTTCACAGTTGTGTGAGGACACTCGTGGTAAATGGCGTTTAACAGCACAAGTGTTAAAGCATCCAAATGCAAACAGCCTGAGAGCTGCTTTGCCAGAGAAGACGGACGACTGCCGCTGTTGCTGCTGCTGCTGCTATGGAGGGGAGAGTGCTTTTATTCAGCACCTCGCACTTTCTTTTCATAAGCAAAGCCTCCAGCTCAAAACACAGTTTAACAGGCCACTTCACCTCAAGAGCAGCTGCACACAAAATCAACACACCCGTGTATGCAAACACACAGAAGTGTCCACTCTCAGAGACGTTTAAACCACACTTTGGGAAAGGCCCCCGAAGATGGTGGCCATCCACTTGATATAGGTGGATAGAGAGAAAAATAAAAGAGAGTTTGAGTAAAGAATCGATGGATGTTCAGGAAAGGACATCACATAGAGTGAGTGAAACACACACACGCGGCCCCATCAATCTCCTCCTTCATTTTCACCATGGCTTTCCTCCCTGCTGAACAGCAGACCTGAGTCATTTGCCACTGGCCTCCTGTATGTGTGTGTCCCTTTACCTCCAACGGGACCCATCACCTTGACCACTGTAGCAAACCCGATCCACACTGACCTTGACTTTTCCATCTGCCATTAATTCTAAGTCTTACTGTCCATCTCTTCCTCAAAAGCCTTCATCTCCTGACCTTGTCTCCCAGGGTACGTACACTTGTGTGTGTTTGTATGTGTGTGTGTGTATGTGTGTGGTCTCCCATGGTCAGGGGAGCGTGCATGTGTCAGGTCCAGTGAAGGTGACACCTTATGCCTCGTGCCGAGATAATGAAGGCTTTAACTTTACAACTCAAGCATATCAGATTGCAGCGCCGCAGTCCCTCAGACACGCGCCCATAACATGAGTGATCTGAATGGGTCGCCACCCTCCATTTCATGTGCACCGAGCAGTGTGCACTGTAAAATTTGCCAAAAGGCCTCATCATCATAACCATCACTTATTTCAGAGAGAGAAGGGGGGGAGAGAGCGAGGGGGCTCCAGGATGGGGTTCAGTGAGACACATCATAGCGCTCTGCTTGTGCAGAAGCATACACCTTTGGAGGAGGGCAGACGAGGTGTTGCGTACTGTTTACCAACTGTTACGGCAGCCGGAGGCAGGAGAAGAAAAAAAAGCAGCTCGGTGTGCTTAACCTCAGAACGTATAAAAAGTCAAGATGTCAAAAATCATCCACGTACCTCATGGGCTAATGTGGTGAGGGAAAAAAAAAACATCCCTCCTAAATTCCCTCACTGCCTCTCTTCTATCCTTTCTCCTCAACTCACCTTTTCCTCCCCCTTTCATTCAAGAAGGGTTCTTTCCATAATAAAAGGAACCTGTGGAACTAATCCTTGCAAATCTCCTGTGCTTTCTGTCCTATACCTCCAGGCAACACAGCACACTGAAATCCTCCATTTGCATGCCTAAACTGCACTAACTGTGAATAAACCCTTTTAGCTGCTAATGTAATAACATCTCCATTTCAGGAAAGGAGCAGGGGGTTAGCCAGCCCTCAGAGATTCAAGCAAACTCACCCCTCTCCCTCCTCTTGCCTACCCTCTCCCTTTTCCCCTCTCATCCCTTCTCCTCTGCAGTACAATAGGCCTGGCATACAGATGCATCCAGCGGCCCGCCTTATCAGCCACATCTGGTTAGGGTCAGCTTTGGAAATGGAAGTGGAGTCCTGATTACAAGCAGATAAGCCAGAACACACACACTCACTCACAAGCAGCCCACGAGCCCCAGTCTCACCTTGGGCTGGACTGTGTACCAGGGGATAAAAAGTGATGTTGAACATGACTTGAATTTCGATGGCTCAAATCTCTTTTATTCACAGCTATTTAAGAAATTACTGACCATGCCCTGCATCTGAATGTCACTTTAAAGACATTTTTTAGATTACTTTAAATGTGGTCTTTTTTGTAACCCAGGGCACAAAAATCTAAGCATATACCCTCATGCAATAAAAAAAATATGTACGTCCTCGAGTGCATTTAGAAAAGAGAAATCCACTCGCTGCATTTCATGCCGTTTTACGGGATCTAATTGGCCACTACCGCTTCCCCATTTCTCTGGAACAATAACCCACAGAACCCCGTCACTGCCTTTCATCTCCAACTCAATTACGTTTACACCGATAAGAGGCCACAGAACGCGCTTGCTGTACCACACACTGACACGTGGAGTTACGTAGCATTATTTTCCGCAGTCATATCAAGATGAGGGTCAGAATACATTACAAGCTTTGCTTTCTCTGCCTCAGAGCAGGCAGCGAGAGATGCCAAGATATCACTTTAATTGTCCAATTACATGGAATATAGCTGTTCCAGCACGCCCTGAACTGGGTTCTCCTCCCCAAATTCTGCTTCTTTTCAGGAGGGGTGGGCTGATGGAGAAAGGGGGTGGGGGGCATTTAGGATCAGTTTGGTTGTTGCAGTGATTTTTTTTTTCCTCCCTCTCTCTTCTGTGAATCAGGGCTTGAACGGTGGAGATAACTGAGACATCTCTCACGTTTCCCCCTCTGAGAGCTGGCGTTCGCTACCTCACAGAGTTCACATGAATAATATTAACATCAAAGAGAATTTCTTGGAAACCATCTGATCAAGCTGTATCATACATGGCTGTGACATGTTTACAACACATCCCCCTCTCTCTCTCTCTCTCTCACCCTCACACACACAAACTGTATATACTGACACGCCTAAATTACATTGGTATTCTCCGGGTGTAAGGGGGAGATCCAGATACTTCAAAGGACCCATTTCCCCTGCTACTACTACTACTACTACTGCTGCTGCTGCTACTGCTGCTACTCACTGATGTGATAAGACATAAATACTGAACACAAGTGCTGTACCTGCAGTCAAAGAAAAACTGAGCAACATTGCCTATACGTCTAAAGATCTATCACACAAATTGCTTGTAGGAAATGTATTCTGCTGACCCATTTTTTCCCCATTCATCCAACTGCGCGTTCTTCTCTTCTTATTCAAATTCACAGGAAGGAGCCTCACACTGGCAACTGCTCATGATCCACCTGCTTCCATGTGTTTTAATACACACACTCTGTGATCTGCACACATGGACGGATGTATGTGGACACAGGCAGAATCACACCTCGCCGGTATATGGAGAGAAGGGCAATGGAAAAACGATCATCCTTGATGTTTCATACTAAATAAATAAAGGCGCACTACATGCAGCAGCGGGATGAGAAAACACTGAGGAGGAACAGCTTGCAGCTCTGCCACTCATCCAAACCAACCAACCAACCAACCAAATGCCAAGCAAGCCCCCGAAAAGACACACATGAAAAAGATGAACTTATTGAGGTCTCTATTTCCATGGCAACACAGAATAGTTTTGATGATGTTCCTTCCCAGTCGGCAGGCAGGGTTTGGCCGAATCACGGCACAGATTGGTGCTCCGTGGCTTGTTACTAAGGGCGGGTTTAAAACGTGCAGAGAGAGAAAGAGAGAGAGAGAGAGAGAGAGAGAGAGAGAGAGGCGCAGATGGTTGGAAGAATTGCCACTTTGAAGAAAACCCCAACCCACACTCACAACTGGGTTCTGCAATATTGATTTGAATGGATGGAAGGGAAGAAAACCTAGTGGCCTATGAATAAGTAAGTAATGGATAATATGAGCTAAATCAAAAGCCATTCAAACTGAATAGGATATGTGTTCTCAATGATGCAGAGGTCCAGTGCGTCTCTATCTCTACATGAGGGCACAGCAAACTATGGCAGTGAACAGACCTGTCAGTCCTCCTCATGTCAGCCCTGTAATACCTTCCATCTACGAGCCACAGAATAGAGACAGAACAGCTAAAGAGAAAATGAAAGAGGATCAAAAATCTTCGCCTGATGTGGCGCAGTTTTATTTAAACGAAACCAAACCTCTTTGCCAAAACGTCATCAAATATTCATTATTATTTTATATCAGAAATATTGCGGATTAAACAGTGGGTTTTGACGGACAGGACTCCTAACCAATGTGAGTGTTGTGATGCTACGAACTCATTAGGGTTTGCTGCAATCACTGCTGGACAATCTGAATGGTTGTTAAATCTTAATCTTGATGTCTTTGCAGCACACGAGTGCCTGCGGTTCTTTTCTGAATAAACAACGTGCAATCATTAGGGGCTTGGATTCAGCCAGCAGGAGAGGTTGTGCTAAATACCATCTCTTTGATAAAGAAAAAAAAAAAAAGAAAACGAATAAGAAGAAATTCTCTGAAACTTCCTGATCTCTTTTTCTCTGTGTCTGGGGCTCGCTCGCTCTCCCCTTCTCCCCGTACAGAGAGCAGCAGCGGCAGCAGCGGTTTGTGTAGGGCAGGAAGCAGGAAGGCGAGGAGCGCGGGGCCCCGCCAGGCCCCGGCGAGCCGTGATTGGTGTTCGACACGACGCCACTGCTGTTCAGACAGACGCGGCTGAAGATGATCGTCACTTACAGGAGCACCGGCGAACCCGCACGCCGTCCCTCTGTCGCCTCACCTGCCTCAACCTTTCTGATATGCACCCACCCACACACACACACACACGCACACACTTTTTTTTTCATTCCGACCTCACAACCCTAAATCCCCCCAGCACACGGTGACATGGCAGACAGGCAGCCACGCAGACAGGTGACCGTAAACAATTAATCAACGTGCTGACACCTCTACATCTGCCAGCCCCAACACGGGGAGGGGAGCTGTCAAGCTCGCAAAACAAAGCAGCCTCCCAACACACACACACACACACACACGCACTAACACAGTTGTGTTAGCGAGTATCTCACCAGTTCATAGAATGACAAAACACAGGAGCTTGTAGGTATAAAATATTTACCGAACACACTGGAGGAGCGGGGACTTGACAAACGGGTTTTTAACAAGTGAAGTCAGAGGAGGCCTCTTGCCAGTTGTGTCGCTGCAGCGATTCGGTGTGAAACGTGGCTCACCTTTCCTGTGTCTCATGTCATGTCGCGTGTAACCGCTCCTCTGCAGCCTGCTGCACAACACGTTAGTGTCACGACAGCGTTCCTCAAGCGGCCTGAACCGCTTGTCGTCCACAGCGCATCGTATCCCGTCACTGCAGCTGGCGACACAGCTACACAGTGTGTGCTAAATCAAAGTCCACGTAAGATATTTGTAACTTTTTGCATGGTAATGATATTTATTCGTATTATTTTCATTGATTATTCTGTGGTTTGCTGGAGAACATTTGCAGTAATTATCTTTTTATTAATTCGATTTTAATGAAAATATTTCACAAAATACCACTTGACTCGACTTTCTTTTAATGTATTGATAAAACATGCTCATCAAAGTTAGCAGAACCAACTGCTCCACTCAAACTGCAGTTTTTTTCTCACCACATCGGTGATAAATTTACAATCCATAATCACCTAAGAGCTCTCTTATTTTTCCCCTTACTCACAGCAACGCAGGGCAGTTTTTGTGAAGCTCCTTTGGAGGGAACATTTTCAGCTTTCAATTGATCCGCCATGTGGATGTGTTCTATTATCTCACACAATTGATCATCAGTGTTGAGGATGTTTTTCTTGATTTGCCACCATTGTTTTAATCCAACCCCCGTGCCCCCGCATCCATCCTGCAGGCCGGAGAGAAAAACAGAGTGGCATATTCATATGGATGAGTGTGGCTAACAGGTGATGAATGTCAGAGCCGCTGGTGGCCTATTGTCACTGGGGACAAGGACAATGCAAGGGGGAGATGGAGAGGTCAATGCTGGGCTGTCTGCAGCTAAACTTTAAACCACAGTTGACTTGTGTCATCCGTCAATGCGGACACATTAAAATAGCCCCTGAGGTGATGATGAATTCATGTTTACAGGTATAAAACTGCTCCTCAGGCGGAGTTTACTTGTCAGACTTGGCATTTTTAAAAGACATTTCTAATGTTTTTTTTTCTTTGCCACATTGTGAATTTGTGATATTGTTTTGCCGGCTGCATATTATTTTTACTTGGATCTTGTTGACATGAAGATGCAAAAGGCTAGAGTGTGCCTGAGCACAAACACTCCTGGGGATTCTAATAACAATGCTGTGGTCCCGGGGAGCCATGGAGCTGCTAGAGCTGTCAGGCCTTTTGTTTCAAGGGGCCACTCATTACATTACAATCCCAGAGATAAGGCTCCTTCAGGGGGTGCAGAGGGCCACGGAGGAGGAGGCATTGTTCCTCACTCCATGCACACCTCTCTGCTTTTGCAAACCTACAGGAAACATACTCTTGGGAGATGAACAGAGTTTAAAAAAAGATAAAGGTTTACAATGAGAGGATGTAGGCAAATGGCACAGCTCACCTGGAGAGGGGAGGAAGGGAGCAGAAAAGAAGAGGAGGAGACAGAGGAGGGGAAGAGAAAGAAAATAAACTTGGGTTTAGATTAACCTGCCATTTTCATAAAGGTAATCATTATGCTGCCAGTTGGAAACTTGTGGGATGAGAGCCCAGAGCACAACACAAAGGTCTCATTTTGATTTTGTTTGTTCTTTACAGAGCGGTGATCGGTTAGAGGGAGGAGGTGAGACGTACAGTGGTGGGGGAGATGTTTACCATGGTTTTTGGCTTTTGGGGGGCTTGTTTGGTGTTGGGCTTTGACTGCATCTCACACATCAAATTGCAGCAAAGTGAAACATGTGAATGTTGTGACAAATGAGACACACATGATAGAGAGCAGAAGTAGGTGAGAATTGGGAAGCAGGGGGAAAGGTTCCCTGGGGAATGTGCAAGTGTGTGTTTTTATATATGGATGTGTGTATATGTGTGTGTTTATAAAACCCCAGTTTACAGGGATGGTTTACAACAATTGCAAATTATGAAAACAATGTTATTTTAAATTTAAATGTGCAGAGTTGTGAGGGCGTTGTGACTGCGGCGACTTTAAGATAAACCGATTACAAACTATGATTCTGTTTTACTTTCATGTAACATAATCTGTGCCACACTCCACGGAAACATGTATGGAGGAGGGAAAGGTTATCAGCTGCGAGTTCCTCTGCTGTCAGAAGTGAAAAGCTAATCATCAGAGCATTGGTTTTTAAATAGAAGAGAGCCTTTTTCCCTTTGTGTCAACCCAGCCAAAGGAAACCACCGTCTGCGGGAAATACATTGATCATCTTCCCATTCGTTATGTGCCCACATCCATTTGTGAGTGACGGCTGGGCTTCAGCTCTGTACAGCACGCAGGTCACAGTCACACCTCAGACTGCATCCAGATCACCTCCTGTGCTTGTTTTAGATAAGAACAGCACTTTGATGGAGGCGCGGAAGACTGCCAGCTCTCAGAGTGATCTATCTTTGTATTAAAAACAACAACAACACAGGGGACAGATAAATATAAATGAAATAAATTGTCAGTGAATGCGTTGCAGTCGCATTCAACTCAGCAAATACAATTAGTAATAATGTTTTCTCATTATGTTGATAAAGACTGAATGAATTACGTTTCACGTTTCCTCAAACACATTTGCAGTTGCAAATAAAAAAAGGGATTTCTAGGCGACAATGGAGCTGAGTGAGAGAGCAGAGTGAGTAAGCAAACACAGTGGGAAACTCCAAAATGAGGTTTTTTTTTTCTCCACGCTCGGTTGTGCCTACGTTCAGATAAAACTTCTGATCTGATCACACAAATGGGCGTGTATTTCTGACAGGTGATAGAAGACAGTTTAATTTGTGTTGTCTTAACGACTTCGAGCGGCATCAAAAACTTCAAAAACAAAAGCGCACAGCCCGCACAAACCTATCGCAGTTTGCGTAATGAACTGTGGATACGGGGTGGCCGGTGTGGTATCTTTATTATCCACTGAGCCTCAAAGTGTGGCTCGGTTTTTGAGAAAGCCCACAGCTGCGATGGGAGAGCTGTGAAGCCTACGCACACGGCCGCCGTAGGTGCGTTGCGGCCCTCAGAGTGTACGTTTTAAATGAGGCTTGAGCTCAGCCCACCACCGGCACCGCATCATTCCACCTTTCAGTGTTTATCACAGCACAGATACAAAAGCCTACCCTGCAAGATCTCGTTTGTTCATTTGAACTAAGTTGCCACCGGCCATGATGGAAATGTGGCAAACTGATAACAGATGAGTGTTTAAAACACTGTGGTCATTAAGGACTAGAAGACCAGCCTGTAATGAAAGAGGGTGAGGGGAAAAAAAAATAGCCCAGTGATCACCCTCGCTCAGAAAAACCTGACTGCACTTTCATCACCTCGTCGGCTCTTTCTTTCTGTGCCCCTTTAATGTTCCACAAATGCCAGCAAGAATGTCTTTTAAGCAAAGATTAAAAGACGATCATGGATTTCCGCCATGTTTGATACTTTGCTCCATTTCGTTTGCATCTGTTTATGTGAGTTCTCTCTTCGCCAGAATAAAGTAGACCATAGGGGTATCAAATATAAAAGATATGATATTAAATTATGAATGGATTCAACAACACTACACACACTGCTGTCTCAAATCTGGAATCCATACTAATCACCTAGTTTTTCAGTCATCATTCAGTCACTATGGACTGATGCATTGTCATCATGTTTCTAGATGGGAGGGGGAACTGTTTCTGCTCTTAACACTGGCATGGGTTAAGTTTGCATCTTTTCTCCAGAATATCTTAGAAAAGGAAATGCTGATCCTGTCCCACGTGTAACCCTCAGGGTGCCCGCTGGAGGAACAGGCTGCTTTCCAAATTTTACATGGAAAAACGTCTGTGACTGTAGCGGAGGTGCTGGCCTGACATTTTGCTCTCCATGCCTTCTCCGCTCTGCCTGGACGACCATTTAAGTTGTCTAATTATCCATACAGAAATAATTGGTCCTCCTCCGTGTCCAATGACCCTTGTGTCGTGTGCATATGTGTGCGCAAGCACACACGTGAATGAGCGTACATGTGCAAATCAAGTTTTCACTCTGACAATCACAGCTTTAATTAAATTAAAGCAAAGGTGTTAAAGCTGTTGATTGTCAATGGGAGCGGGTGAGGAGCGCATAATACAATGCATATCAATGCAGCCATGAGTGACTGCAGTCCCCCAGGTGTCAGCCAAATGAGTGTGAATATTCAGCTTTTTCCCCTCCACTTAACTCTCATTTCACTCTGATGACATTTTATTAGCCTTCCCTTGGCAATGCTGGTGGGTAAGCGATTCACAAAAAAAAGCACTCTTTGTACCGTTCCTTCCATCCAAGTACAAAATGATGCACAAATAAACAACAGACAGTCTCTTTGTTCCGTTACGGAAGGTGGATAGTTTTCAGTTTTAGCTTGTTGTCCGACCAGCTGGATAAATACATTCTGACGACGAATGGAGAACCTCCAGGACAACATGTTAAATGTTTATTTGCAAAGATGTTTTATTTTAAAACCACAGATAAGAAATGGAAACATAGGGGTACCATCATGATTTTTGTGCACTATGTACACAAGAGAATAAATTGTTTGCACAATATATTTTTGCTCCCACAAGCATTCAAGGAATAGGACAAATGAGAGTTCATACAATACAATGATCTCGCCCACACAGAATAATATCCTTTATATTCTTTTATGTCTCTGCGAACTTCAGATTGTTGAAATGTGCTGTCGCATGACATGATTATCTTGTTCCTGCAACACACACAAGATAATGTGGGATAATTTCATGAGTTTGTAAGAACTCAGGCAGCATATAGTTTGAAGGGAACAATTCTTCTTGTGCACACAATATAACAACTTGTTCCTCCAAAATTTTGGCACCCAAATATTGGCTCATGAGATTAAAAAAAAAAAAATTCCATAGAACCAGAAGACAAAATGCACTGTCCTCAATCTGGCCGTGTTCCTCATGTCAGGGCCGGTTGGTGTGAGCTGCTGAGGGCCACTCCCCTCCTCAGTCGAGCTCGTCTTTTCTCTGTGCTGCATATCGATTCAAATGAAAACAAGTTGCCAATCCAAATAAACACCATGTCAAGGAGTCATCCAAGCAGACAGAAATATCTGCCCAGCATGATACCATGGGGCAGAAAACCACAGGGGCACTGGTGCTCCTGACCTCACGGGGGGTCTGCAGAGGCTAGCGAGGTGTATGTGTGTGTGGACACATGCGTACACTCATATGTGCATGGGTGCACATATGAGTAGCTAATCATGTGTGGGCTTGCGACTCTATTCAAGACATTTATCTGGTCAATAAGTGCTATCATTGTTATTGCAGCCCCTGCACTGCTCTATAAGCAATTCCGAAAAGACTCTTATATAGATTTCCTCATGCAGGAGCGACCACTGATCAACTTCTGCCTGTAACATAATATGAGGGCTCTCTATAATGATTCCTAAATTGTCTTGACTGCCATGTGCTTCAGGAGTCTTCACTTATCACTGTGAGTGCAGGCGCTTCACTTCTGCAGGCAAGAAGAAGCTGGATGCATTGAATAGAGCTCTTGGGTTCATGATGTTACAGTTAATAAATGACTGTTGTACAAATGATCAGGATCCATTCATTTTCTGCCTCCCCTTACCTCTTGACAATTAAGCTCAGACAGTTATGACATGCTGAGCAATGGATGCATGTATGTTTTGTTTTTTTTTCGGTTACTGTGGAGACATTTGACTTTACTGCAGATATCATGCCACTGGTTATGGTTAGGTACTTAATGTTATGTTAGTTAAATGTTTAGATGTATGTTTAAAGCTTGAAACCCTCTTTCAAGCTTCAAGTCAATGTTGGCTGTTTCAATATTTACTCAAGTCCTGTTGTGTGAGCCAAGACATAAACATATCATGCCTTAGTTGCTGTGAGATGATACATTATAGGGCATACTGCAGGAAATGAGGAAAAAAATGTGTAAAAAAAAACAACTGTGAATTATGCTGCCATATGAACAGTTAACTGCTAATTTCCCAATTAACCAAGAATTAAACAAAGTGTGATCAAAGAAAATATTATACAGACGAAACCTTTATATTACCAACATGAGAAACTTGGACAAGTAGCAGTACTTCAACAGTCATTAATTAGATTTTCTGAGCCTAGAAATTATTATCCTCATTGAAAGTTTCTTGTCTATTCTGAGGGCGAGGTGGAGGCTACAATGAGCTGCAAGCTTTTATTGCTAACAAGTGATTTAAGGGACGTAAGAGCAAGCTGTGGGATCCCCCTTAGCGCTGTGGCAAATAAAATTCAAAACGTCTTAGTAAGCCTCAGAGAGGAGCCACCCTTCAGGGCAACAATTTGAATCCAAAAGTGGTCCCTTCCTTTGCTCGCCACGTGAGTGATGATGATTTGGGGTTAGGACACAAGGAAGCTCCCTCAAGGAGCGTGTGGAACCTATGACCTCTACCTGTGTCCTGATGTGGTCCTCCAGGGCGCTGTGGCGCAGAGGAGCCACAATCATCGGTTGGACCCCACTGAGCGTGAGCGTAGCCATGGCTCACCAGGGTCAGGAAGAAGGACAGGCAGAGCTGGTGGTCCACAGGGCAAAGGGGAGTGCGCGGGGGAGGGCTTGTGCCAAGGCTCTCATGGTGTTTTTAAGGTCATGCTAATTGCCACGGATGTACAGCATGCCTTCAGTTAGCCCTGGCTCTGCTGAGGAGGAGGAGGAGGAGGAGGATGGGGGTTGAGGAGGTGATGGTACAGGTGTGGACCTTTAATTAAATACCACTGCAAAGGTTAATGCACAGAACCAGGAACTGCAGCCACTGTTAAGTGGAGGACATTTAGACACAACTGAGAATAAGCCCCACACTGTGCACGTGTATATGTGTGTGTGCATGCATGTGCATTGGTAGATGTACATATATACGTATATATGAGAGAGAGAAAGGCCAGAGAATGAGCTGAAATTTTTTAAAAAGTGCAAAATTCAATCCTTTTTCTTGGACAGGTGCAAAGACTTGGGTGGTTGAAATTCCAATTTAATGAAACTTGACAGGCCTTGTACAGAAATAGGATTAAAATCATAGTCTAGAGTTACTAGTTAAAGAAAATACCCAGTTCAGTAAAATTAAATCAACTCCACGTCATTAACTAACTCCTCTTCTGTTACGTGTGAAGAAGGCAGCATCTGCACTGCATTCACAAAACATATTTGAAGCTATATCAGGAGGTATTGTCACTCTGTGAATCACCTAAAACACCTTGTATGTGTGTGTGGATGCATGTGTGTGACCCTTGATAATGAGTACCATCTGCCATATTAGAACACCTCTGGAGAGACAGGTTATCTTCACAGAAGCAAGACGGACAATTTGATGTTAATATTCCTGCTCCTGACAAAGACTGAATAAGGATGATGGAGAAATAGACTAAATGTGAGAGTTGCATTTTGAATATTTCACAGTTGTCTGTTTATTTAATACCCAGTAAAAGATGTTGTTGTGTATATATGCAGAGATAGGCCCCGAACATGAATAAACAGAACACTGGAAGAGGTTCACAGCTGTACATGCTCCAATGTTCAAATTACTAAAAAGGGAAAAAAAAACAAAGATGTCTGACCTCTATTACAATTTTGGCTCAAAATCAGCTCCAGAATGAAGTGTTCGATGAAGAACACTTGCTCACACACATACACGGCAACACACAAGTTGTTCCTTAGAGTCATCAGCAGGAAACTGCAGACTGGAAGAAGAGCTTAGGGACCATTTCAGCACAACAGAGATATTCACAAAGCCAAAGAATACACACGGCCCAAATCCACCAATTCAAATATGTCTTCCTCAGGGAGAGGCGGCTCTTTCATCTCACGTCTCAATTTAGAAAAAAAACACACATCGTATTGTCTCGGTATAATAACAGCAAGCTTGTATGGAAACCGCGTTTGCAAAAGAAAAAAATCCACATGTGCCCATCATGGTAACGGAGCGGTGTGGGATGTCTGCGGCTAGCGAGCAGACGCTGCGTCTGATGAACGGCAATGAGATCGTGAAGTGTGGCCAAGCCGTAGTTGTGGTTGTTCCAAACCTGACCAAACACGCCGTTAGACCGTCACTCAGAGCACTAATTGGGTATTCATGTGGCGTTTTGTTTGTTTATCACCATGCTACCATTGCAAGCCTTGGTTGAACACATCTCATTTTCATCCCGGACATGAAAGCCAGAGATAGTGGAATTTCTGCACTGTATTTTAGCCACAGAGCATAATCTCAGTTAACACAAGCCGGTCCCAGTTCTCTTTTGCTTTGAATTACCACCCGCAGTGGTTTTGTTGTCTCCCCACCATCCCCCTATGTTTCGTTAAATAATTTATTCTGCCTTTAAAATTCTCTATTAATATATACCTTTTTGTATGCAAGGGAGTGAGGAGGAAGATGGCACATGTGCCCATGAGTCTTTTGTATGTGGTTAGTGGTAATGCTGGCTCAACACATGACTATGTGCTGTGGACCTCCATTGGCTATTTCTTTCTTTTTTTTAGAGCTGTCACTGGCCTCTATTCTCCTTCTCCAGCTCCTCCTATCGCCTCCACCTCCTTCGCAGTCTCCGACTCCTCCACAGCTTCCATATTGAAGCAGCCATGAGAGGGTTTTGGGAAAGTGCCAATCCCAGCAGCCGTTGCCGCCATTTTCCTCAGGACATGATGCTCATTACACATTATATTTGTATCAAACACTGACAACACCACACAATGTGCTCTTTAACAATGCATGGTACAATCAATTGATTCTATCAATTAAAATTACTTGTATTAGGACATGCAGTCCTAATGCATTGTAATTGTATTGGTAATGGATTGAATGTATCTGATTAATAAATATGCCACCTATCACTGGTCCAAATGTAGAAATGACTTTTTCAAGATAGAAACACGAAATACACAGCCCTCAGCTCCACTTTCAAAAAATACCTTTCAGGTGACGTTGTGTTGTGGGTTGGTTCAATGTTGACACTAAAATTATTTGGCGGGCTTTAGATAAGTGTCACTGTGTCACTTAGAAAATGGGTTGTGGTTGAAAATCACATTTTGGCCACAAGTGTATGCTCATGGTCCAGAGTTCCTTTTTAGTCTAGGTCTGTTCTTGTTTACTGCTGTTAAAGCCGCCTTACTGGCAGAACACCAACATACATGTGTAAATTGTATAGGTGAGGCAAACCATTGCATTATCATAAAGAGGAGAGAACAGTCTCTTTCCTGCTTCAGGTGTGAAACTGTGTAGTTTTATGGTAATCTGATGCCAATTCAACGTGTTAGCCGTCATGTCTGAGTAAGCACAGAGGTCACAGTGAGATAGGTCCAAGGAGTTATAACATTGCAGCAAGTGGACATATTGCAGTTTTTTAAAGGCGCTTCACCTCTCATTTTTAAGGTGTATTCAGTTCTGAACCGGGAGGCGAAATGTCTACAAACATCTGTAACAGGTCCAGTTACCACGACTCTACAACTCCTTGGATAACAGTGACCTGGCTTAATGACAATCTCCACAGATATAGAAAACTTTTATCAAGAACATGTTAAAAGTTAACGGGATATTTCCATATCAGCTCAAAATTGTACAACCCATGATGACCATCATACTCAGACCATCTTGTGTCATTTGTGAAGGACTTACAGCAGACGGAAGAAGTTGTTCCACATAAGAAGATTTGTTGTTAAAGACAGGTCTATGCCCTTTACAATTCTCCTCAATTAAGACTTAAAATTCCTAAATTTTGGAAATCCACCAAGGACTGAGTGAGGAAAAGTCTTCCTCTTCTTTTGAAAACAATTGAAAACTCACCACTCTCTCCGCTCCTCGTTGCCTCTCACCAGGTGCTGAACATCGCACACAGTTCCCTCCCTGAATGTGCTCTCCTGTCTGAATGAAGCTGTAAGAAATATCAATATGAAAGTCTCCTATATCTGAATGCCAAAACGTTGTCTCTTTAGCAGCTGGATGAAGCCAGCAATGTTACGTGCTCCGCGTCTCAAAAGGCCTGCGCTGACATTGATGCACTGCGTGGCAGGAACTTTGTGTCTGCACAGTTAAATATTTAAACGTGCAAGCAGAAAAAGAGCAGCTTTTCAAATGAAAAGAAAGAGAGATTTTCACTCATTTAGTCACCTTGATTCACATCAAACATTCGCGGTTCACTGCGACCTGTATGAAAATCACTGTTGTGACTTATTACCTGTTTGATTTTCTTTTTTCTTTTTTTCCCTGGAATTTAATTTGGTGTAGGCACGCACACGTGTGAACTGAACTGAACAGCGGGACCGCACAGATGTGCAACACGGTGCAGAAAAGAGGCGGAGGGGGAGGTGGGGGAGGACTGTATGATCTCACATATGTCACAAAAGATGCTAACGAAAAAAAATTTGTCACTGATAAGTGTGAAAGCAATGTGTTTTACTACATCTAAAAAGATCTGGGGGAGCCTTTTAATGGTTACACACTCATCTCCTCTCCAACACTAATTCCAACTGCTGTTTCCTCCCAATTAACAGAGTTTGTGGTACAGAGGAGGCCTCTTGCCATTTACTCCACACATGGATCAACTTAGTTCGCTTAGAAAACCAGTTGCTTCCCCTTTGCACGTGGAGTCACACAAATACACACACATAAGTGTGGAGTGGAGCGGGTCTGCTGGTCATCCAGGCTCCTCCTGGCTGCTGACATTGTTTATACATGCAGATTGAAGAAGCAAACATTTAGATGCTGCTCTGTGCTGGCACCCTGGGCAGAATGGCATAATTAAATTGAATTGACTAAAAGGGATGCAATGAATATCCCAACACAGTGTCAGGTCAGGCTTACTCACAAATTAAAGCCAGGGGCTAAAGAGGGTAAACATTAATTTATCTGGAGTGGGGGAAGCAGAAAATGCACTCAGGACATGCTCTATGTTTCATTTTGTGTGTCTGTGATATTCCCTCTTGTGTGGTATGGAATAATTTGATTTATTTCTGTTGGAAGACATCCCTTTCATGCATATGTTCCCATTAAAGCTCACAGTCTGTATTTCCTATATTTTGCAGCATATTTTACGGAAAAATATTGTTTTCATGGAGATTGACAGTGGTGACTGTGAACCTGTCCCTGCCTTAGATGGATGGAGAGGTGAATGGATGGATGGTTTTACATAGGAGCTACTTTAGTGAAATACAGAGATTGCTTTAAATGAAAGGAAACATAATCAAGAAGATTGTGGTAACGCCCTATCATTGATAAAGGACCAAATAAGATGTGCTGCCAAGCCCTTTCCTGTCCTGACAAAATTACCAGCACGGTCGCATTTTACAAACCAAACAGCACCTGCAAACTCACTTGTATATGTGCGCAAACACAAATGCACCTGAGGAGCATGTGGCGCTAAAACAGGAGGCTAATTGGAGGCTAAGTGACAGACAACATGACAAGGAGGAGGCATGTTCTGGGAATCCTATTACCAAATGTGTCAGAGCAGCAGCAGCACATGGCTCTCAAGCTTTATGAGCCTCTTTGTGCTGACACGTCTTGTCACTGAGAAATGCCTCTTTAGATTTATGACTTAAACGTTGCCACCGTACAAAGGAGAAAAAAGAAATATGGAACAGATTTGTTCTCATGTTTCATGATAAAATGTTCAAGCTGTTTTAGCAGTCAGTCTGTTCACCTCTACACTGACATGGTACCTGTTAGGCTACAGTCGTCATTCATTTTATTATTATTATCATTTTGCCACAAATGCGCTATAATTTTGCAAAAAGATATGTTGTATATGTTTTCAATAGGGGTATTCAGTTGTACATTCCAAACTTCCCAAAGGCCCTATAAGACGGTTGGTGGCATTCTACTCATTACTTGCACAAATCAATATGTTAATGTATTATCTGTTTTACAAAGAAAAGTATAGAATGGTGGCATTCTTGTAAAAGTCACTGGATCACAGAAATATCAAGGTTTCTGCCTCTTGGGACCATGAATGTATACATTTTCACATCAGAGCATCCTATTGATGTTTGATATAGTAACAAACTGACTAATATTAACATGCACAGATGTGCCTCATGGGACCCTTTATGTGTCCTGTCCTGTTAAGCACTGTTCAAAGTCTTGATAGTTAAAGTGGCTGTTGGGAGAAAAAATGGCTACATGCTCTTGACATGTTGACCCTGAGAGAATTTCATACAAGAAATGCCACAAATGAAACACACATACAGACAGACACACACACACATATATATAGGCTACAGTGTCCGATTGTGATTTACACCCATACCCCAACACCATGGTGGCTACAGACTTCAGCCTGACAACAGATGTAGATAGTTGAAATGGCCCAATAGTACAGTTGTGGGGCCTGAATGATAATGGGCCCTTCTGTGAGGGTAAACCTGCGCTCCATCTGTAGCAGGAAACAATGGCAGAATGGCTGACGTGTTCTGAAACACTTCACGCTCTGTGAGAAAAAACATTTGCATCATAGGCCCAGCAATCCCCGTGTATTGTGATGTAAATACGCTTGTCCAAAGACATGAATCTGTGTCCAACAACAGACAAATTGTTCCGGTTGCAGTTACTTGCAGCTCTGCTTCGCTGGTGGTTTAAACAGCATCTGATGTGTGGAGCTCGAGAAACACCTGAAGATCTTCTGGTTTACTGTCTATTGTTCAGATGGTGAGATTATCTGTAGTCAGCATGGCTCCGCAGTTCAGCTGAGAGGTGTAGAAATCTGAGTTGCTGTTGCACGTCTCCATCTGACTTCCGAGCCCCCATACTGTAAGTGTCCCATTAACAGTTCTTCTACGAGCTTAGCGAGATTGGTTCTCAAAAGCTTTCCTTTGTGTTTCTAATGCATAGCACAATTGTTGGCTGAACGTGTGTGACAAGGCTGAGTGAGGCAATCAAAACAATCAAGCATTCACATGAAATTAGGCAGAGCAGAGCAGAGGGGAAAGCACAAGAGGATGTTTTGCTTGACACATTCAAATCCAGAAATTCAATCAGACGAGATATGAAAAATAATGAAACCATTTTAAGCACACACAGGCCTGACCATACGGTTGTTGTTTATAGCACTAAAGTGAAGAGGCCGGTAACAACTCTATTGTGCTCCAGGCATGCCTCTTATTGGTGAACAGGGCCCCTGCATGTCAAGCAGAGGTGGGGCACTGTCCCGAGAGTCCACTATCACAGCAGGTTAACCTGGCACTGCTTTTCTAAGGACTGATTGCCAGGCCCCCTGCAGCTCGAGGTAAACCGACAATTTTCCATCAGCAGGGAACATGGCTTTATTAGTAAAAGTAAGGGGAGTGGGTGGGAGGTAAGAGAGAAAAGTGAAATCAAGTTCGCCGAGTTGCTGTAGTTGTAATGTGGGAGGAAGTAAGGTGCGATGGCAGACCCTAATCCTGGAATGAATTATTATATCAGCGCATAATGCAGGACGGCAGAGTGGTTAAGCCATTTCAGAGCAGAAATTAGTTTATACAGCCCTCAGATAATGAAATAAAACATTGCTGCCAACATGACATCAACCGCGAAGCTGTAGTGCACACTTCCTTTTTTGACAAGCTGCGCAAATAAGCTCTGGGGTCTGTCTCAAAGTCGTCAGCAGAGGCTGTAAAAGACAAGTCTGCATCTAAAGACTTACTGTAAAGTCAAGCAGGATCTCATCTTTAGCAGACTTTCTGACAGGTGGGAAAACATTCACCTGAATAAAATTGCAGCCCTTGTATTGGCGAGGAGACAGACTCTGTGAACAGCAAATCAATATCATCCCCAGGCTGCATGTGAATTTAGAGGACGGCGATTCTGCCAAAGACTTTTCATTTCTTAGCAAAACATAAGTAAATTTCCAAACAAACACGGGCCACAGCGCAATGCGGGGGGAAATAATAAATAAAAGACACACCTTAGAGGGCAAACAAGCAGTGCCTTATGGTTTTCAAGGTCTCCATTTGTTTTTCTGTGTTCTACTGTCAGGTGCAGGGAGAGGAGAGAGCAGTGGAGAAAATGGTGAGCCGTAGAGGGTTAAAAGGCCATGGCTGGGATTATAGCACAAGTAAGGACCCCATACTGTGGCTTGACATGCCTACCAGCTTACAGTGCATTTTTCTCTGACAATACAGGGTCACACGCGGTCAGAAAAGCATGAAATGTTCTCACACACATGTTGAAAGACAAGTGAGATGGCCAGTGTTGAAGAGCCTCCTTCCCAGAGGTTATCTGTTAGTGTGATGCTGTTAAATAACAAAGTCGTGTTACAAAGTCAAAATATAATTGTCGGGAAAGGCTGAAAAAGCTGCTCATGATGTGTGACCCTGAAGGACAGAATAGTGTGCTCGTGTACTGGCTGGAGGGTGGTCATTTAGGGAAACCATCAAAAATGTCAAAAAGCCCAATCACCCACCATGCTCAGAGACAAACATCACTCGTGGAGCGTGCACTAACGACTTCTTGCTGTCCTCAGAATGATTCCTCCAGAAATTCTATATGTACATAGCCCATTACTCCCTCCTCGCTGTTAATGAGGGGCCACTGTGCATGAGGACATCGCCAGGGCCGGGTGGTAGTTACCGATCAGCATGGGAGCCAGCTAATCCTGCCGCTGATGAACTCATCTGTCTATCTGTCTGTCCACTGCACCCTCAGACAAGTGCCAACACGCCGTAATCGTCATAATTCCACTCCTGCCCTGGGCCCTGCCACCTCAGCCACCTGATTAGGGCCCCGAGTCCCTGAGGTATCAGTGTTAAAGCATTAGTAATTCCACACTTGGCTTCACACCACCCTGTCTATAGCCTCTCCATTAAATACGGCACATCCGAAAGCAGGGGGTGCAGTGCTACAGGAGGGAGGGGAGGTGGTTGTTGTTCGTGGAGAAGATCTCTGTACATCTGACAAAAACAAGGATGCCGCTCCATGTGTCATTGTCGCTGCTCCCTGATGCAGGACTGGTTTGTCTTTTATCAGCAGCTGTCAATGACACTTTCCAAATATTGAACACATGGGGGATTTTCTCATTCAATCTGAGTGTGTTTAAACTGTTTCCCCTTCAACCAGCTCTTGTTGTTTTCATTCCTCCGGCCGTGAAAATACCTGTCATGAATACCGCTCTTTTCATGTAATTCCCCGTCCTCCTGCTTCACTGTAAGTGGCTGTCAACAGAGTCTCTGATTTACTTCTCAAGTGTTTGGTGGGACAGGGGCTCCCGCATGGCACTCCTGGACCAGGAGGGACGGAGAGGGGGGGGTGATTCCAGAGGGGGGGAAGGTAAAAACCTCAGCTCCCCCCAGCTCGGGAGACTCTAGGTGGGAAGTATACTTTGCAACCCACCCATCAACACCTCCTTTGCAGGTGAGTGCAGGAAAATAGGAGACGGGGAGGGGATGTCAGCCGCCAGCGCGGCGCAGGAAAGAGCCACACACGGGGCGGCTTTCGGAGTCATGTTTATATTCATGTGTTACAAGACAAATATGGATCCTTCAAAAATATATGCATGAAACTGACAGTGAGGAGAGCAAACGCACACTGACAAACGTGCGCTACCCTGACACCTTTTATCACACATGTAGACAGACATGGCACACACCACCATCTATCAGCTTGACGCCACTGGGATTTCTGGCCCTGACAGCAATGAATGTCCCTTCGAATGATGTGGATCTTCAGACGTTCCTGATATTAATTCCAGTTTGTGCTGGAGGTGCATAGTTCGCCATCATACCTCATGAGCAAAGTTACAGGAATATTTACACAATCTCTACATCGCTCAAAGAAAGCCATCGAGGTAACCTTTTATTTCAATGTGGGGCCAGAAGGCCAATCAACTGTGTTTGGTTTTAGATTTCAGGGCCAAATGGCGAATGGAGACCAAACAGAAGGTGTTGGGGAGGGCAACATATTTGCATAAGAATGAGTAATCAGGTTAGCAAAATGCCCTTAAATAAACATTCATACATATATTATCTTACTTAGCAGTGTTGTTTCGGCCTGTGTTTGGATGGTGAGAGGAAGAAAACCCCAAACAGAGATGGGAAGAACATTCAAACCCCTCACACAGCAATGATTCTAACCTTGCTGTGTTATTCGCAGATCCAGTGTGTCACACCTATTTTCATCAACTTCCATGTGTCATTAAATGAATGAATAAATGCCTGATGAATAAAATTAAATTGGCAAAAAAATATTGAGTATGTATGTATGTATGTTATACCAAGACGCTGTCTTTCCAGAGCCTTACTCAGTGGATAACACTGCCATAATCTGTTAGATTGCTGGCAAATAAATCAATGCCATTAATGAGAAATATACCGAAACACCCGGACTCTAACAAGACCAGAACGAACTTGACAGTGACATGTCAAGTGCTAACTGACTGCCAGTCAATACACTCACTGACCAGAAAGGCCTCATACTGTCAGGGGACTGTGAACTATAAGGGAGAGAGAGAAGAAAATTGGAGGTGAAAGTCAATCAAATTAGCTCCTTCCAGCCCACTAAACTCACAAACTGGAGGCTGGAAAACCAGAGTCTCCTTTTGAGGGAACTGACCGTGGGGTGCAACCTGAGCGGCACCCCGCAGGGAGAGGCCGGCACTCACAAATCTGAGAGAGAACAAAAGTCTCTCCAGATTCCAAATAGATATGAAAAATGCATCAAGGAATGCTCCGTATCAATCCAGCGACCAAATGCTGGTTTTGATGGAAAAGCCTAAAAAGAACAAGTTCAGGCTCTGCTGATTTGCATGTGACAAAGCTTACACCGGTGTGTTATTTGTTTGTCCCCCCCCTGATGAATGGAACCCTCTGGAGAGAAGCAGACAGTGAAAACGCTGTTAAGATCAGAGTGATAATGACTTACTGACTAAGAGTCTGTATCGCTGGGACTGCAGCTGGTTTGATCCCTGTCCTCTTTCATTTCTGTCTCATTAGATAAACCTGTGGAAGTCAGTCAGCCTTTTACCACCGATGTGTTTTAAAAGACACCCAACACTCAACACAGTCGTGTCACAACACATCATAAATTAAATCATGTCAAAGTGAAGGGGATTTTAGTGAAATCTCTGTTTGCTGATTTGCTTTAGATTGAGAGCTTGTGTCAGGGGTTGTCTTGTAAGATTTTAGAAAAAAGTCAATAAACAGTATCTGAAAAGAAGTGAAAACAGCGCAGGTGACAGATGGCTGGGAGGCTAGTGTGCTGGTGTGTGTGTGTGTGTAGGGGGACTAGTGGGGGGCCATATCTAACTCATTCCTGTGTCATGTCATATAAATATATTTGAATATGAGCACTGACTTTCATGTTCTGATCATTCTTGAATTGAACATGACTGACAGCAGAGGGGCGCGCCAGCACCAAGCTCACATCCAGGTTTACCGGCATGAATTGTTTCCCGAGACAAAATAAACAAATAAAAGGAAACAATCGCTCTGAAACTTTACTCGTGTGTCACCACCAATGTGCAGAACAGGAGCTGATCTACACTGACGCGCATAGGACATTATCGCATCTCCTGTAAAAGACACATTTTTTATCTCTGTCAAATGAATAGCTTTTTTTAATGGGTTATCAATGGCGTCTTATTTTAGCTAAGATATCGGCTGACACCAGACAGACAATGACTCTGGGCTGGATCATAATTTTCACATGAAACTTAATGAGTCGACAAGGTGTCAAAGCTCTACCTCGCGTTTCATTTGACTTCGTCACATCCCACTTTGCCATTCCACCTTAAGGGAACAATATGTTCCAATACAGGGCGACATGGAGGGTCAGTGAATAGCACTTCCGACTCACAGTGCAAAGGTCCCCAGTGTGAATCCTAAGGGCCTTTCTGTGTGTACGGAGTATTCTGGCCTACCCCAACAGTCCTAAATATGCATCGCGGTAAACTGGAGATTCTAAAGTGCCACTAATGTTAGTCTTTTTTTTATATGTATAGCTGGAATTGTGAACTCAGCACATGCTTGTTATTCAAGTTGGTGTCCTGTACTTATTTATGCTCTTTACCTTCCTCTTTTGGCGCCTCACACTATACCAAGTTCTTGGCAATAAACTCAGTTGTTATTCTTGATCTAATTTGGCAGCTTATAATATTTTTTTTGTTTCTTTACTTTTCGAAGTCAAGGCTGAGTAAGTTTTGCCTTGATTTGTGTGCTTGCTCTCCACTCTGAAATATTCATTCTTTGTCTGCTTTGAGCACCAGCTGAGTTGGTCTTAATGATGATCTAGCAGACTTCTCTGGCATGGGCTTAAAATATGAAGAAGTAAAAAGGCCACAAGGTATGTTCCATTACTGGCCAGCATTCCTATAAAACAGAAAACGCACACACACACACACACGCTCTCACACAGCGCCCAGTCACCTCTCTGCACAGGGTCCCCCAGGGCACAGCTCTGGTCTGTTTGAAGATCAAAGGACCTAGGCTAAAACAGCATGTTTACAGGTGTTGGGAAATTGAAAATTTCCTTGGCTGAGTGTGGTTTTGAATGGAGGAGGAAGTCTACGTTGGAAAGTGTTGGGGTCTGCGTCAGGCTGGCAGTCAGGAGGTTTACTCATGACTTTATGTTTCTTCACAACATTCGACATGTTCCAAGCACAAGTCACATACAAGCATTAACTGTGGCCATACATTAAGGTTCAATTCCCAGGTGAATTTTTTTTTAAGTTTTTTCTGTGTGGGTTTTTCTCTGGTACTCTGGCTCCCTCACACAGTCCAAAAACATGCATGTCTAGGTTGATGTACAATCTAAAGTGTGAGTGTGAGACTACGTTTGTTTGTGTAATGGATAATGGATAATGGATAATTGATGATTATGACAATGGATGGATGGATAGATGGATGGGTGGCTGGACATAGGGGTGGTATCAGCCACTGTGTGCCTGTGTGGTCTTTTGCTCCGCGACAGTACACCTGCTCATGTCCAGAGGAGCAAAGCCTTACCTGCAAACGTCTCACATTAACAGCGTGATAAATGCGCCAGCGCGTGGGAGCCATGTTGAGAAGCTGGCTGCAGCAACAACAAGAAAAGCTCCAGTCTGGGGTGGATGCAGAGTTTGTGAGGGATTAGGTGAATTCTCTGACTTTTTTTTTTTTGGGAGGGAGGGAGAGCACAACAATAAGGGCACCTCAGCCAGGCCTGAGTGTGTCATTTACTCTGCACCTCTCCACTTTGTGTTCCTCTGTGTGCATGAGAGGACCAGTCATGCCAAGCCGTCTGCATGAAAGGGAGAGTGTTTAGCTTTTGAGGCTATTTGTGCTTCTGACTCTGTAGTGTTTGTGTCCGATGGGAGGCGCCTGCGCCAGCTTCCTTAAAGGAGCAGGGGGTTTTGTTTGTTTCTCCGCCGTGCCAGGAGAAGTGACAGCCATTCCGGCTCTTTCACAGAAACACATTCATCTGTGTGAGAAAAGGCGGCCGCTGAACTCAGATGAAAGGCCACGGGGGCTGCGTTGCACAGGAAGGCAGACTGTACATCGACTTCAGTACAAACACAGCACAGCCTATGTCAGACACACACTCACACGCACACACACACACACACACACACACACACACACACACACAGACATACAGACAAAAAGAAAGAAAAAAGGAAAGAAAGAAAGAAGTAAAGAAAGAGAGAGAGACTATACTTCCTAAGAACATAAACAATGAACATAGAAAATAAAGTGTAATCATTACACTATAGAGTTAATGTGTGTGTGTGTGTGTGTGTGTGTGTGTGTGTGTGTGTGTGTGTGTGTGTGTGTGTGTGTGTGTGTGTGTGTGTGTGTGTGTGTGTGTGTGTTCTCTCTGGGAAGGCCCATCCTAAAGCTTTTGTGTTTACATTAAAATAATAATTAAAGTTTCCACTGCTTTAATTTATATTTGTCCACAAAACATCACTGTGAAGCTGCTGGTGCCGGGAATAAGACTCAATATGACTGAAACATTTTTTTTTTGGTATTTCATTTTATCGATTAATCGATTAATTGTTTTGCTGGAATGAGGGAATCTACATAAAAGTTATTCATGGGGCTGGGTGGGGGGAATGGGGGGCATCGCCGCAGTTTGGGCTGACACTGAGTCGGGTATAAACTTCCAGAGAGCGTTCATTTGATTGGAGCAGCTGAAATTCAATCAGAGGATGTGGCGTTTGTTTCCAGAGTTTTCTCTGCAAACACGGCGGCCGACTAAACTCTTTTCTGTTATTCCAGCCAAGGAGGCCCGTTTGGTCAGGATCACACACGAACGAATTTGATTGAAAAAATGCTAATTTAAAGTGCGAAACTTGCCTGAATAATTTGCTTTTAAAAGTACAGATTTCATAAAGACCCAGATGTTTACACAACTAATGAAAAACTTTTAACATGCAGCTCCGTATGTAATCCCATGCCTTAAAATCAGCACAAAGCACGTTGAAACGAAACGTGGAAAAGTTTGTCTGCCATCTTAATTTATTTAGTTGTTTTTAATTAACTGATGACAATTAAAGTAATTTATGTTGTTCAAAAAAATCAACTTTGTAGTAGAGCTTTGAATACACCACAGCGCATATTTATTTATTTGTTTATTCATTCATTTATTTATTGCAATAATTTAGGGGCTACCATTTTTGTTTTAATACGTAATAATGCTTAAACAAAGGTTCTCATCTGTATACTGGAGCACTTCCGCAATCATTTACTATAGACACAAATATTTAGTGCCGCATGTTGCGCCTCATCACCTCTATTCGTGCGCAATGACGCTGCGTAGTCTGACGCACTTGACGTGCGCTTATTTATTAAAAAGAAATGAATCTCCTTTCACATAAGAGTAAGTACATGTATATAAAAAACCCAGAAATGATCAACGTTCGTGAAGTGCATTCATCTAAGACCACGAAGCAGCAGTGTACTCTTAATTTCCTGATATAAAAATGTTAAAATTAATGCAAACATTACAAGTAAATAAATAAATGAAACATAGGCTGTTATATATTAACGCAGCAGTGGAAATTGTCTTGGTACGTTAGACCGGAAAAATAAAACAGCAGAACTCACCTGACAAGTGTGTGCGTGTGTGTGTGTCCGCGCGCGCGCGCGTGTGTGCGTGAGGGAGAGAAAAGAAATTATCTGTTAATATCAAAACGCAGCCATAAACGCACTGGTGCCAGTGCGTGTCAATAGAGCAGAGACATTCACCTGAAATGACTGACAGGCCTGACATACTGCTGTGGACACTACAGACGCACACACACTCTCTCTCACACACACACACATACACACAAACACACACGTACACACACGCACACACACACATGCACGCAAGACTTTCCCCTGACCCGCGCACCCACCGCTGTCTGTCTCTCCCCCCGGAGGCCTCACAGTCACACCAGTTGTGGTTTCTGGGCTTTTCTCTGACAACCCTGACTCTGACTCCATTTCTGACTCGACACAGAGACAGCACAACATCTAACGATGCCGTCCCAAATATCGACAGGCTGGCTATGCGGACGGATGTGGATGAAAAATGTGTCCCCAAAAATGGCCCGTGACAGGGCCCTCTCTCTCTCTCTCTCTCTCTCTCTCTCTCTCTCTCTCTATCCCTCTCTCTTCCTCACACATTACGCACATACACAGCAGGGAGGCAACACTGGCGGTCACTGTAAATAAAGTTATGTGCTATAACTCAACCAGTGGGTGATGCCGTGAATAAATATCCATCAGCATAAATATGCACCGTAGCCTGCTCTCCTGGACCCAGGTCCGGACCTGAGGCTTCTCTGCTGAATGGCAATCAGAGGACGTGATGTCATGCACAGGAGTTCACGTTCGCTGTCTGTGATGTGTTCCTGGGTCTCTAATTGGGTCCAATTCTTTGATTTTTGCGCACAGACAAATAAATGTGGCGTTCAGTGGGGTGTCCTATGAGTGCTCTCGGTTCAGCACTGCTCAGTGAACCCAGTGTAAAGATTTAGGCTTGGCCAGACTCCAAGTATGGCTCCTGAAAACGAGATATCAGCCATAAAACACATAGAGAGGCGCGCTGGGTGCGTCCTGCGCTCGCAGCGCACAGTCAACAATGCTCAGGCCGGTAGAGGAAGACGAGGAAGCACAAGAAGAGGGAGACAGAGAGGAAAAGAGGAGGAAGACATGGAATAAGAGAAGGAGTGCTTCCCTCTCTGCGGATCGATATGTGCGCAGCTGGAGGCCAGCAGGAAGCGGCCCGGACGCACCGTGGAGCCGACCTTTCCCACTCCCCGCAGGTCATACCTGAGAGGTCAGCGGGCCCTGAACGCACCAGCAGCATCAGCTGAGTTCAGGTGTTGAATAAGACGCCAAGATTCACCCACTGTCTTCAACAAACAACAAGCTCTACGCACGACTCTTCCTAGGCACAAAAAAAAACAAGATCTGTTCCTAATATCGTTTATATGTGAGGTATGGGGTGTGATTTAAAAGCAGCTTCTAACTGAGTTTTTCTTTCAGCCCAGCACACCATCCTCGTGTGCCACAGGCAGCATCTCTGCGTGCAGCCCGACTGTGCGTGTTCCTCCTGCTCCTGGACAAACAGCACATGAACAACAATAGCCGCAACTTATCCACGCGGAGGCTCGAAACACCACGGGGCGGACACTGATTTCTCCTCTCTGCAGTCTGTCCAATTCACCCACAGCCTTCATTAATGCGCAGGCCTCCCCGGACCTCCATATCCACGCCATAAAAGAGCCTCAGATCCGTTCACATGGCGGCAGCCTGTGTCATTATCTTAACTCGCAGCGCTGCAAAAACACGTCAAATTAGAAGAAACACGCCTGAAGCGCTCCCAGAGCAGCTAAATGAAGAACAGAGCTGCGCGTGGAGACATATGGACAGAGCAGGTTACAGCTCCCGCACTATCAGCCCGGCCAGGTTCAAGTTCAACTCCTGTGCAGCCAAGTGTCTACTGTCTGTGTGCTTGTTCGTGTGTGTGTAAGAGAGAAAGAGATGGAGTGTGTGCGTGTGTGTGTGTGTGCGTGTGTGGTGTGTGTGTGTGTTTAGGGGGTGCATTTATAGGTTGCCTTGTTCTCAAATGAACCCTGATTTTGGAAAATGTAACGTGACAAAATATGATATATGAAGGTGAGACTACTTTGCTGTGGAGTAACCACACACACACACACACACACATACACAAACACACATGCATGCTGAGTATGCAGAATGACAATGCTTTGTTTGCTTTGTTCTTGTAAGACTCAAATTTCTTAATGTCTTAGTCATTATAGATGTATTTTTTAACAATGTAGATTTGGTTAAAAAAAAAAGAAAAAAGACTATTTCCCCAACTGACCTCAATGTTCTTTTAGTCACCACAACAGCCACATGGTCTGCAGGGACTACGCCACACACACACACACACACTACAAAACCTGGCACAAAAAGCACCTAATTCAGGCTAGGGGGACAAGAACTGAGAACAGGAAGAATTTATCAAGAGTCGTGGCGACGTTATGAAGTCTGAGACATAGTAAGACCACTCCTCAGAATGCCTGATCAATGCCAAGACATACAAGACTGCCTCCCATCCAAGACGCAAGTCACTAAGCTGCACCAGCAACCAGCAAAATCAGGGATAACATGAAAAAGCAAAGGGAAATATTTAGCACTTGCAACACCTTTTATTATATTTGTATGCAGTAAAATTCTTATCACAATAAGGAAGAAAAACACCTCTTAAAACTTTGAACAAAAGCACAAAACGAAACAACTGCCCCATGTTTAGCTCGTAATTGTACATATTTATAGTAAAGAAACATTCTTTATAAATACTGTTTCATCTGTAGCAAGTAAATACCATAATTTAATTACAAATGGATAAATATGGCAGTTGATATATACAAAAGGAATGGTGTAGTTACATAAAATCGAACGGCACAACGTTTATTTTTCCTCACAATCTTTCCAGATAGTATTTCACAATTCAAACTTGCAAAGCACAAAACATCACAAGTTAAGCCCAGCGAACTAAAATATACATTCACAAGCATAATATTGTGGTCTGTTGGAGTTAAATGTTAACTTTGGCACTCTTTCCAGTTTATAGATGTTTAGTATGGTACAATCAATTTGCCTTAGGATCACAATATTCAACATTATAGTACAATGGTCATTGTAATATGTGCACTAAAAGTCCAGTTAGAGAAATAGCTACCATTGAAGGAACATCTATACACCAAAGACGGACAAACTATCACAACCAATGGGAAAGTGGGCTTTTTTTTTCAGCAATATTTACAATATGAAATACACCTCCGCTATAATACATATTTTCCTCTGTTGGTTATCTTCCCTGGTGGATCAAAAAAATAATAAAATAAAGAAATGTTTGTGTGCCTCTGGTGTGTCCCAATCTCCTGCTGGATGGTCCAGTGCTGTGAAATGAGTGTGTGTTGCTTCACTTCAGCTTAGTCCTACACATACCATTCACTGAAATTGGAGGACAGGCCACTGTGGCTGGTGGTGTTGTGCACGGCGGAGGCCGGGGACAGGGTGGTGTTGCTCTGGGTCTCAGTGGTGGGAGACACCAGGCCTGGAGGTGTGGAGGATTCGTAGCCAGAGCTGGCTGCTGGTGAGGAGTCTGACGCTGATGGAGAGGATTCGTGGACCTGGAGAGAAAATAATAAAAACATAGGATAAGGAGGGTGATAAGGACTGTGAGCCAACATGTGGAATAAAACAAATCTGGATGGGGATGAATACAGGGTAAAGGCCTTCGACGCACACAGACACACACTTGCTTTGTGTTTACCTTCATGTGTTTTCGTAGGGAGCTGGGGTGTGTGTAGGACTTGTCGCACATCTTGCACAGATAGGGCTTGTCCGACGTGTGCACATGCATGTGTTTCTTTCGGTCGCTGCTGTTTGCAAACCTTCTGTCGCAGCCTTCAAACTCACACTGGAAGGGCTTCTCTCCTGCAATAGGGGGAAAATGTAACACAAGAATAGGCATGGTCAGATTTGTCCTTTTTTTCCCAACAAGGATTAGTGCGTAAAATTCCGAAAGTTCTGCTCTGCTCTGCTGTGGCTGTTTCCTCCTCTAGAAAAAAAATCGCATCGTATTCCACGAGGACATGTGTGTTTAATGTTGGCTTTAGGATGAGATGGGGGGGGGGTCGCTCACATCTTATTTAGCCTAAAAAATGCGCATAGTGATTTGGGAGGCAGAGGGTGGGGGTGGGACCGGAGGGGGACAGGGCCGTCCTCAGCAGGCCTGCAGAAGGAGAACCATTTGCTGGGAGACAATAAAAATCTAATTAGCACCTGAGCAATTCCGTGGCACGGCACCCATAATGTATTTGTCCCCCTCCTCCACGAAAACAAGTTAGAAATGTGAGGTGGTCCTGTCCGGCTTCCTACTCCCCCTAACCCAAAACAAAAGGCACCGAGCCCGACTAAAGCCGTGTACACACACACACACTCACACACTCCTAAACAAATAGGAATTACAAATCAATGAGGAATTTAGTGCAAATAAATTCCCCGAGGCTGACGTAAAACAGAGGGAAATCTATTTGTGATGCAGTGGGAGCCATAACATTAAACCAGCTGATATGATTTACTACCAGCCTGGGACTCTCACGCAACGCGCCTCCGACTGTCCCCTTTTGACCCATATTTTTTTTTAAATAAAGTTCAGCCCAAATGCACAGCCCAGACAGGCCGGTCTGCGGCGTTGTGCACGCCTTTACGCAGCGTTTGCGCCACTACATGCGATAGAAATGCGCCCGGCGTGCAGGGAACTCCTGCAGGAGCCATGCCTTCACCCTCTGCCGCTCTCCTTGAGGTGCTCCTAAATCTGCTTGGGCTCTTTCTGCGGATACTAACTACTTTAGAAACCCGAAATAGTCGCAGATAATTAGATTCCCAATTTGGGCTTTAGGCGCAGCGTGGGGAAGGCGATAGGACCGACACGCACACCACCGTAACAGCATCTAGTTTTAATAACAACAATTAAAAAAAAAAAAAAGACAGTACGGAGTGAACGGTTTTTACCTGTGTGCGTCCTCTTGTGGATCTTCAAGTTTTCCGAGCGGGCGAACACCTTCCCGCAGCCGGGGAAGGGGCAGGGGAAGGGCTTCTCTCCGGTGTGCACCCTGATGTGGTTGACCAGTTTGTATTTGGCCTTGAAGGGCTTGCTCTCCCGGCCGCAGTCCTCCCAGAAGCAGACGTGGTTGGTCTGCTCCGGGCCGCCGACGTGCTCCACCGAGACGTGCGTGACCAGCTCGTGCATGGTGCTGAAAGTTTTGTTGCAGCACTTCTTGGGGTTGCTCAGCTGCTCGGGGTCGATCCACTTGCAGATGAGCTCCTGCTTGATGCACTGCTGCCTCATGTAGCGGAAAAAGGCACCGGGGTGGTGGTGGGCTGCCATGTTCATGCCCATGTTCATATTCATGGAGCCGTACTGGTTGTGCAGCTGCGCCGCGGAGTAGGGGTCCGTCCTGGGGCTGGAGACCTGGTGGTACTGCTCGGAGCGGCCGAACACCTCCCCTGGAAGTCCCAGCCTCATCTGGCCGTTCAGCACATTGGGAGAGCCGTGGGAGCCGTGCTGCTCGTGGATCCCCGGGAACAGGATGTGGCCCTGAGTGTCTGTGTGGGAGTGATGCAGGGATCCCGCCGTGGGCCCGAAAATAGTGTGCTGGCCGCCCGCCGGAGAGGACTCCCCGAAGCCGCGGCTGCGGAAGAGAAAGTCCCGGGTGGAGTTGAAGGGGGAGCCGGCGTACGAGGTGACATGAGCGGCGTGGGCCCCCAGCGCCGCGGCGGGGTAGCCCGGAGCCTGGGTGCTGAAGGCGGAGCTCTGTCCCGGGGAGAGGTCGTGGTTCAGCTTGAAGGCACCCATGTGCGCAGAGTCCACAAAGCTGTTCTGTGCCAAACTCAGGTCCCTGTCCTGCATGTCGCCCGCTGAGTGGTGCCTGGCAAAGGAGCCCACTCCCAGTCCGGGAAACTGGTGACCAGCATCCAGTAGCATAGTGGTAGCGGGGTGATGAGCGAGTCGAGGAGGCGGTTGTTTAAGACCGAGATAAGTTAGTAAAAAAATAAAATAAAATAAAAACAAAATAAAAAAAGAGGATCAAATGCTGGGGCGCAACACTTCCAGCCTGGGAAACACCATCACTTCAGGACGCGGCTCCGCTCATCAGGAAAACAACAAATAAATCTGACTGGATTTACTTCTACTTAACTTGGAGTAAAGGGGGAAAAAATCCAATTGCAGCGGAGTTTCCTTTGCGTCCTCTTCGCCTCACTGCGGCAGTGAGGTTAGAATAAAAAAAGCGCACTGGTAGAATTAAATAATTATCTTACTGGGTGTCCTCTGCGCACACAGGGCGAGAGTGGATGGAGCATCTCAGAAAGCTCCGTTCTTGGTGTCTCTCTGTCTCTGTGTGTGTGCGTGTGTGTGTGAATGTGTGTATGTGTGTGTGTGTCCTCGGCTCTGCCTGTGTTTATCGCGGAGGGTCCCTGTTTCTCCGTGGACTGGCTCTATCTCTTCTTCCGCCCCCTTTAACTGCAGCCCGGTCACTCTTTCCCCGCGCTCTGATTGGTCCCCGAGCCTCATCAATCCCAGGTGCTCGGCCAATAGCAGGTAGCGCCGCGGCGACTTAATAGCGCAACGCCATTTTCCACTAATAATTACCGCCTACTTTTAGGGAGAGGGTTTTTTTCTTTGCTTTTCAGAGGGGTGTGTGTATGTGTGTGCGCGGAGGGGGCGGGGGGGGGGGGTGTATAAGCGAAGGGATCACGACGAGAGAGAGAGAGAGAGGAGAGAGAACATGTTTGTGTTGTTTATGTGCCGGAGGTGTCGGGTTGTGGGAGCTTTGCAGCATGAAATAAATGTGCAGGGGAGTCGGGAGGGCGCAGATGGACTTTTACGATTGAAGAAATGAGAAGAAAAGTTGAGAAGAGTGACGGGTTCTTTAGTTTCCTGGTTGCAATGCAACAGCTCGGCGTATTTCACGTTCGAAAAGTGTAAAAGGAAAAAAAAATGGCCACGCTCCTGCTGATGCAGCCGCACAGCCGTGCTGTTAAAAATGGGGCAATGGATGCGCAAAATGCGCACTGGTACTGCGCATTCTATTGCTTGAATGTTGGCATTTTTTTCCTGACCAATTTGTATTGAAATAATGCTGGAAATGCTGAAAATAATAATGATTATAATAATAATCATTATTTTGATTATAATAACCATTGTTATTGCTGTTACCATTCTTAAAAAAAAACAGGCGTAGCAGTTTTTGGTGTATTAACGCAAAGCCGTATTAAAATATTAGATTTTTCGCCACAAATAAAATAGAATAGCTCAAATGAAACACATTTCGTCGTGTGCTGACGGGTGTAAATGTGTTGTTATGTGGTGTTACAGTTCAGAATCTGGCGAAACACTTAATTCCCCACAGCTGAACAAGCATGTGTGTACGTGGTGGTTTTTCAACTGGTTTCTGAGGCACAACTGGGCCTTTAGCGGTGCACCAGTGCTCACCGCTGCATGCGTGTCGTTGGTTCCTCTGTTTTTTACTGGTTCCATATGTTGCCGCTTGTGCCTCCTCGGTGGTTCTCACATCCACCGCAGCAATTATGAAGAGACATGTTCTGGTGGTGAACTGCGCTCACATCTCAGTTAACCATTAGTGACCCAGAGGGTCGAGCCTTCCCCCGGACCCACAATAATAAAGTCTGGCCAGTAAAAGTCGCATGTTTTCCACTTGATATGGAGTTAAGGTGTCTAATGCGTGCTTTTACGACCCCTCCTCCCCCAAAAAAGACCATGCCTAAGCGTTTGTACACACGCTGCTTCAGCCACATAGACACACATACGCAAACACATGTACCTGACACATGGATGTCGTTTTCACAGCAAAGATTTGCTTTTTTTCTGGCAACTCTGTACGCTGTACTCTGCAACACACACACACACACACACACAGACTGCAGCTGCTCACTCTCTCTATCACACACACACGCACACGCACAAGTCAAAGGAAGCTTACTTACATTTCCACCAAGTCAAAATCCCACAAGTAGGTGCTCCCGTCCCACTACACAGCACCTCTGTGTGCCTCTGTACTGCTACAGCAAATAATAGTGATCGCGAGGGAAACGTTTAAAAACTTTTTTTGTTGGTGGTGGTGGTGGTGGGGGGGGGGTTGTGTCTCTCTTTGCTCGGAGTGGGACAGGCCGAGCCTTGTGTGTCCCATTCTTCCCAGTCTATTTCAAGCCGCACCGCAGGAAACGCAGGGAGCTGATCCAAGTTCAAAGTCACGTCTGCCGACCCCTATAAGAAGTTCTTTATTTCTCTGGAAACCTTCCCCACGTACAAACGCAAGAGAAAATTAAATGAGAGAGAAAGGGGGTGGGGGGGGGGGGGGGGTTGTCTATGGAGGCTGTGAGGTTTCCCCTTCTGCTAGAAGAAGAAAAGTGCTGCAAAGCTTCTAAAGAGCTGTGTCTCAACAGGTGGAGCGAGCAGGGCCACAGATTTCACATATAAATCATGTGAAATGTTTCCCAGATGAACGTCAGTGCACACTGGAGCCTCGAGCCCACAGGCTGGACGCAGTGCTGCGTGTTATAGCGGGGGCCAGTCCTCCTCCCAGTTATCTGACAATATCAATATGTTGACACACTGGAAGGTTATTGGTGCGCCTTCCCTGACCTTGTGTTTCATGGATGTTTGACCTCTGACCCGTTAAGACCACATATGTCGCCCTCTTGACTCCTTTTGGTAAAATAACCCTGTTTATGACAAAGCATCTTTGTTTTAAAGGGGGAGAGGGAGAGGGGTTCAAGATGTGTCCCTCTTTCGTCTGAGGCATCTGACGTGGGAGCCACAGGTCGATGCAAAATGAATTTCTTCCTCTGAGAAAGCCCTCACCTCACTGGAGCAATATTTTTAAAAAAATACAATTTCCTCTCCGCTGAAATGTTGTTAACACGTGTAAACGTGTGTGTCCTCAAAATTAATGAAAAAAATAAATAATAAATTGCACTCCTTGTCCGCTCTGTGTGCATTAGGGGCCGTTTAACGCGCAGTTTAATTGAATGTGTATGAAGGTGGGGCCCCTCACACTCATCATAAAGCATGCGCCCACCTCCTCTGACTTTTATGGCTTTCCAGAAGCTCTGCTCACATTTTACTTATTTGGCAAAATCCCCGAGACAGCGCACACACACGCGCGCGCGCACGCACGGAAATGTTGACACAAGCACGCATGCAACTTTTAAAATGCAGAGGAAAACGTAAAGCATTGTGGGTCGTTAAAGAAAAATATGCAAACATTACTACCAATTTTTTTTTCAGCAAAAATAAGATGAAGAGTATGCTAGTGTGTGTGTTTTTATATAGTTTTTCAGGGTCGTCAGGTTCTCCCATCAATTTTTAGGGGCGTAGGTGTAAACTGTGCATCCCGGCCTCCATCAGGTGGACGAATGAGCTACACCTTAAGCAGCCCCAGGCCCACATCCTGCAGATAGCTGAGCCAGACTGTAAGGTTTGCATTTGGACTTGGAGAACAGGGTGCAGGGTGAGGCCAGATCGATGGCAAAGGTGTGTGTGTGCGTGCGTGCGTGTGTGTGTGTGTGTGTGTGTGTGTGTGTGTGTGGATGAAGACATATCAGTGACAGAGGCGCGTCCTGCTGTCACCAGGGGCTGTGGATCTCCGTCACAGTGAAGTTGGAGGCGCTTTAACAAGTGTTTGACAGCCTCGATCACAACCGAGAACACAAAGGGGAGGGTAAATGATGCTTACTGTGGTGCTAAGGGGGGGTCACAATACATGACACCTTGTGCAGGTCAACACCATGTGTGTGTGATGTAACACGGTGAGGTCTGTATAAAACAAGACCAATTATATCAATGGAATTCATTTCACATTATTTTATTACTTATTTATTTTTTTTATTTATTTGGAAACTGTCTGATCAGGTGAGAGTGATATTTAGTTTTCTTTTATATGTTGGGTTTGCCTGGCTCCTTCTGAATCTCCTTTACTTGGAAGCGGGCTGTGATTTCTCTGTCCATGCAAAGAAAATGAATTATACTCATGTGATGTGAGAAGAAGCTGTGGCAAGAGGAGCTAAATTATACAAGAGGGAAAAACCAGGATACCTACATATCAAATTATTACCTTCTTGGATCCTTTTTATCGTCATTATTGCTATTATTATGATGATCATTTAGTAAAACTGTTTCATGCAGCATCACAGGTGCGCTTTTTTTTCTTAAAAGCACCATAAAAATAAAGCCTCAATACAAAATGTCGTGTTTTTTTGGTTTTTTTTTTCATCCCGGGTCCCACATACATCCACCAGCAGCGGCAGGCTTTTGTTTTCTCCCTCTGTGTCTCTCCCCCTCTTTCTCCTCCTCTCTCTCTCTCCCTCTCATTCTCCTTTTTTTAATGGTCACATCAAAGCAAGACCCTCGGACAAAACCAAGTTTTAAAAAAAAGAAAGAAAAAAAGGTGAAAACATTTTTTATCAGAAATAGCGGCCGTCCAACATGCGCCAGAGCCACACAAACAAGATCCTGTGGCAACTTTGCGAGCCCCAACTTTTTGGAGTCAACAGCGATAAAGAGAGTGAGGGGGCGGAACCCTGCTGCGCCCCTGCGCTGAACGACAGCCAATCGCTTCGTTCCCCTAACTGCCAGTCACCGAAATCCGTCCAATACCCGCAGTGCCATTTCTAAACTGTATTCCCCACTGTGTCCTCCAACTGTTGTATGTTCTGCCAATCGCTTGAGGACAGAGTGGGAAAAGGGAGCAAGCAGAGTTAGACGCCGGACAAAAGAACTTATAGCGGCCTTTATATACATATTTTCCTAAATGTTTTAGAGCAGCTCGGTGTGGTGGTTTTGGTGGGGGGAGAAAAACAAATTGCGCTGAGCGCGGATGGACTTGTCAGTGTAGTTATGGAGCCCCCTTTAAGCAAGAGGAACCCGGCGATAAGATTAGCGGATTTGGCAGCGACTCAACCCCTTCCTCATCAGAATATGACAGGCTTCCCGGGGCTAGGGGGGCATCACCCTCTCTCCCACCATGCCCACCTCCACCCTGGGGAGCTGGGCAACGACCCCGGAGTGGCACTCACTCCATTTGGACCCGAGCACATGGCACAGACAAATGCTCTCAAACTTAGCCCCTCTCAGCACATTCAGAGCCATCCCGAAGCCCAGACCGCGGCGTCTTTCACTCCAGCTCAGACCACAGTTGGTTTCCCCGTGGCTCACCCCCACTCAGGCTACTCTAGCAGCAGGGACTTCATCCTCAGGAGAGAGCTCTCAGCCTCTGCTATGCATGCACTTGGCGACCAGCATAGTTCCGCCTCCTCCCCTCATCACCATGGCATGTTCATCTCCCCAACAGGTGCTTATGGGCACACGGAAAGTGGGGCCCACTCACTTTTCACTGGACTCCACGACCAGGCGTCCCCAGGTGCGCACCACCATGCCCTCAACGGGCAGATGCGCCTGGGTATACCGGGGGACATCTACGGCAGGCCGGAGCACTTCGGGCACAGGCCGGAGCACTATGGAGCCTCTTCCCTGCACAGCTACAACTCCATGAACCTCAATGTGAACATCGCTTCTGCTCCTCACGGAGCGGCGGGGGCGTTTTTGAGATACATGCGGCAGCCCATCAAGCAGGAGCTCATCTGCAAGTGGATCGACCAGGAGCAGAGCCAGAAGAAGCCCTGTTCCAAGACCTACAGCACCATGCACGAACTGGTCAACCACGTCACGGTGGAGCACGTCGGCGGACCCGAGCAGAGCAACCACGTCTGCTTCTGGGAGGAATGTCCCCGAGAAGGAAAGGCGTTCAAAGCCAAGTACAAACTGATCAATCACATCCGAGTGCACACCGGAGAGAAGCCCTTCCCCTGCCCCTTCCCCGGCTGCGGCAAGGTGTTCGCTCGCTCTGAGAATTTAAAGATTCACAAGAGGACGCACACAGGTCAGTGTCACGATTTTAGCGTCGCAATAAGAGATAAATATTCAGCTTCGCTGCGCTGCTCGGTCCCGGGCGGCTGTGCGTAATTGTGCACACGAGAAATGAAATTTGCAAAAAAAAAATCATGTACGTGTGTGTGTGTATTTTTAAAAACTTTTATTTAGTGACGCTTTTGCCCAGATCTAAACTTTTTTCTCTATTTTGTTTTTCCCCCGCCGAGACGCCTGCAGTAGGCGTGAGAGGATTAGGGCATATCATTTGTAAAACGTGCTTACGTACGTGCAGGACAGCGTTAGAACACGCGTAAATGTAATTATCCGCAGGCGTAGCACGTTTACGCAAAAAAGATGCGTTTGTTGTGCGCACGGTGCACTGTAACTTCTAATGCAGCACAGGACGGATTTAGGAGTGTTTAAGCACTTGGGGGAGAGAATGTACAGGAGCTGTAGTTTACATCTGTCTGAGAGACTACAATTTAATCTTGACACCTGCGCTGACAGGAGCCGCTATGTGAGTCTGTGCAGATTCACTTTGCTGACACGCTCATTTTAAGAGCTGGTTTTATAACTGCACAGAAACAGGATTCACATGCCTTATTGCTATAAATATAAACATTTAAACGTTGCACGCCTCGTTGGCCACCTCAAGCGGGGTGTAGAAAAATATACGTCATCTGAAAGTCTCTATATAGTTATTTTATTTTATTAAAGTTCACAATTTTGCATGTGCTCAGGCTGGGATTTTTCTTTTATAGAAATTTGTGTCACCATATGCCCGTGTGTGCGTGCGTGCGTGCGTGTGATGAGTTATAACCACGGTGCATAAACGACTCCTGGTGGTCTCTCTGAGAGCCCCCTCTCCCCCTGCATATCCACTCAGACATGTAGCCAGAAGGCCTGGAGGCATGTTACACGTGTTCACACAGGAAAAACTGCTTTGGACAAGTGGGGGTGTGTATGTGTGTAAATGTGTCTATGTAGGGAGTTGTGGCTCCATAGTAGATGTTTGCTGAATAAACCCTGGAGGAGGAGGAGGAAGGGGAGGAGGAGGAGGATGGCGCCCCAGTGGAGCAGATAGACGGATAGATGGATAGATGGGGAGAGAGGGAGAAAGAGAGAGAGCGAGAGCTTGGGTTTCAGAGGCTTAGTGTGAAATGTGCGTAAAAACGTGCGTAAAAGTCCAGGACCGCACGCCATAATCCCCAAACGATTCTGAGTGCCTGTGTCTCTGGTTTCTCGCAGGGGAGAAGCCTTTCAAGTGCGAATTCGACGGCTGCGACAGGAAATTCGCCAACAGCAGCGACCGGAAGAAGCACTCCCACGTGCACACCAGCGACAAGCCTTACTACTGCAAGGTGCGCGGCTGCGACAAGTCCTACACGCACCCCAGCTCCCTGCGCAAGCACATGAAGGTGCACTGCAAGTCCCCGCCGCCCCCGTCCACCACCTACATCTCCTCCACCAACCCCCTGGGAGACCCCCTGTCCCCGGGCTCCGAGGCGCACCACCGGAACCGCTCCTCCACCCTCTCCCCTCAGGTCACCAACCTCAACGAGTGGTACGTGTGCCAGGGCAGTGGAGGGGGAGGGGGGCCTAACCACCTCCACACACCCCCCAGCGACGTGCCCACGTCAGATTCAGAGGACGAGGACTCGTTCAGGAACTCAGACCCCAGGACGATGCTCTGATGCCCTGCGCACTGACTGACAGGCGCTGTTTGTGCATACACCCCTACCCACCCACCCAAGTCCACACAACCACCCCCCCACCCTCCACCCCCCACCCCCCATCACCTGTCTTCACTGTAGTGTTTGGTAAGAACCACTGTGCTGCCCTGAACGCAGCTCCTTCACTGTCCTCCCAGGATGCAATGCAGGCCCCAGGAGCCAGAGGAAGCTTTCTCTGAGGTGACCCCTGACCTTCACCATAATGGTAAACAGACTGATTCTTATACAGCAGTCTCTTTACACTATCAGTCACATCTGGCGCATTCACACACTGGTGGCAGAGACTTGACCACAAAACAGGACTTCTAACCCTTCACATGTTGAGACTGACGTAGCATCAGTGGCAGTTTGGGGTTTCTTGCCTTCATGTCCAAATATCCACAGTCCTAGACACAGTCATCCCAGAACTAGATCCAAAGTGTCCAAGAGAAACATTTGACGCCTGAAAGACAGAAAAGTCCTGCTTCGAAAGGTTCAGACATTTTCAAAGTGAGCCAAATTCTGACTATTTAAACCTGAATAATCTTCTTTCGTCCTCCTTTTTTCATAACCAGAGCAGTATGCAGGGTTTAACGAACTGCATGACTTAGGACTCAACTGGTGTGCTCGAATGACATTTTTCATGTCAGCTCTCATCATCCCCTCCCAGTGTAATAACTGGCCCGCCATCCATCGCTGTCACACTCCAGACGTTTAAGGCAAACAAATGGTACAGCTCGAGGCCCCCACAAATGGACACGATCTAGATCCCCGGGCTGTTTTTTTAATGTCATTATTTCATGTGATTTCTTTAAAGATGTGGTACAAACTTTAATAAACCAGTGAGAAAAAAAAGAGAGAGAGAGACAAGAAAGCAAACATCCGAGTGTCTTAAGGGTCTTCATTTTACCTTTTCAGATTTATACAATACATGTGTTTGGATGGAATTTTGTAATATTTAAGAACTATTTAAGACTATATTTTATGCAAAAATACACAAGTGTTATGCTCGTTACAGAGTACGAGTAAGTCCAATGAGACCCTAAATGTCTACACTGACAGGCTTTGACCCTGTAGGATTTGTATATATGTAATTGTACTGATGCTTGTGAATGTTGTGTAGTTTTAATTACAAAAGAAGAAAAATGTTTTTTTTTGTACATTGTAATTTATTTGCTGGTATCAATGTTGTACTGGAATTACAGGAACACCAAAGAATAATAATATCAGTTTTGGTGATGCATAGTACCCTGCTGATGTTTTTTTTTTTTTTTTTTTTTTAATTTTACACATTTTGGTTCACTTTTTTTATTTTTACTTGTGGTCTGTAAAAGAAGAAAACATTTACTTGAATAAGCTGATGTGTAATGTGAAAAGTCCCTCTCTCGCATGCCTTTTGTAGTGATCTGTCTTTCTCTTGGAGGTGCATGGTGCCGTTGGACATGATGGATTAAACAGAAAAAAAAGAGATGAATCAGTGTTGACCCTTGCTGTTCAAATTTTTAATATAAATTCCGTGCTTTAAAAAAACAGGATTCAGTAATCAGTTGATAATTAATAATAGGTGTCATATAATTATGATGATGTTGACCGACAAGGGGTAATTAACAGATAGATACACATGAATAAAAAATGATGTGATGTGAGATTGCTATTTTTGTAAATTTCAATTTATTTATTTAAAAAAAAGATGACACGAGCAAGGGGGAAAAACAGTGTCATTCTCACCTCAAATAGATAAAAGGGCGTCTGTTCACTACTTCCTGTGCAACCTTATCTATAAAACGTCCACTCTTATGTGACAAACAGGCCTGACGGGCCGAGGAGGCTGCAACCAACTAATCACTGAGCTAATGGGAAAACTTGTAGCCCCCTGATGGAGCTGCCTGGCACCAAGCGGCCCGGGCCATGAATCATTCATGGGCAGAAATAAAAGATAAAAGATACGTGACAATAAGCCGAGCCTTGTATAGAGTGTATAAAACAAGTTCCCCCTCTTATTTCCTCCATTAAAACGCGCAGTCTCACTTTCAAAGAGTGTCTTGGTCCAGTGTATGGAGTGAAATGGACCAACGCGAGTCCCTGCGCCGCTTCAAAGAGGAAGGCCGGGCCGCTCCCAGCGCCTTCACGGTGCGTTAGGAGGCCACAGAGACGCTCCCGTCCCAGTGCGTGTGAGAGTGGGAGGAAAACACTCTAACTACCACTAAATCAAGTCTCATCAAAGCTCCCTCCGAAAGGCGTCCTGCGACTGACAACCTGTCAAATTCAAATGCTTTTATTTTGAAAGGGGAGGGGGGGGGGTAAAAGTCCAAATTGAAGCTTCGTTAGAATTAAAAAAAAAAAAAAGATACCTTTAATTCTTTAATTTCCTCTCCACTTGACTCGGCTTTGCGTAAAATGCTCTACGTAGATCCGCAGCAGAGGTGGAGGAACTGTTACTAACATGAGGCCGAGGGGGCAGAAAAAAAGAGCCACTTAAGGCACCGGCTGCAGCTGGGATTGGGCTGTTTCCACCCGGCCTCCACACCCGGAGAAGGAGCCCCTCACAAGGGGCCAGGAGCCCTCTCCTCCTGGGCTTTCTTTTTTAGGAAACAAGGCGCTGAATGGATGTTGCAAAATAAACACGATGAGAAATAAGCAGAGACAGTTCCTGCGGCATTAAAAAGGAGGGAGACTTAATAAAAGGAGTGAAGCAGTCACCCTTGAGTGAGAAGCGCTTTGAAGTAGAACTTATTATCTGAGACATACTTTGGGGTTGTCCTAACGACGCTGCTGAATGGGAAAGGCGCTCCTTTGTCAGCGATTTGTTCTCCTTTAGTGGGATGCCCGTGGAAATCACTTACATGGGCCACCTTAACATACTGGCTGCAAATCAGTAACCGGCAGAGTCAGACATGCAGACGCCACTTTGGGGAGGACAAAGCAGAAAGTGGCAGTGAAAACGCCGCTGCTTCTCAATTGCGCCCTTTAAAGGGCTTGAATGATAATTTCTCAGACGAGCGTAGAGCCAAAACAAACGCCGTCTTGTCAGACTTTACAAGCATTATCCATCTCCTCAATGCCGGCCGCACAATGCGCACGAAGCCGCCTTGTGAAGTGATCATTTCGCTCACAAAAGTTAAGAGGCTCAGATGAAAATGCAGGTCAGGCACCTGTGCCGGAGCCCGGGGGCCAGGACCGGGGGACCGGGGGCCACAGCGGCCTCACCTTGAAGCTGGTGGAACAAAAATAATGCACATTTCTACATCTGAGCTGGAAGTTTTGTGAGCAGGAAAGCAGGTGTGTGTGTGTGTGTGTGCGCGTGTGTGTGTAAAGGAGCACTACTTCTCCACTCCCACCCTTCCATCCGCCCGCCACCCCCCCCCCCCCCCCCCCCCCCCCTCTCTCTCTCTCTTTCAGAAATGAAATATAGCAGAACAGCAGCACCTTGTGACAGCTTTGGCCTGCTCCCTCTTCTCTTCTCTGTTACTCGCAAAATGAAATCACACTCCTCTTGTTCCCGGCTATGAGAAGTGAACACTAAGAACTGGCTGATAAACTGGAGTCCCTCTGGAAACAAGACTCAGGGAGGGGCGCAGATATAGATTCACTTAGCGAAGACCGGTACGGTGGACACATATATAGGTCATGTTGCAGAAGGGTGCGTGTGTGTGTGTGTGTGGAGGGGGTGGGTGGCTGTGGGTGTGTGTGTGTGTGTGTGTGTGTGTGTGTGTGTGTGTGGGGGGGGGGGGGGGGGGGGGGGGGGGGGGGGGCTGTTCCCTTCATTTTAATGTTGCCTAATGTGAGTCATTAAGACATTCCTCACATTTTTACTGCTGCTTCCACCAGCACCGAACGCACCTTACACCCCCCACTAACTAAGCGGGGCTTTAATGTCAAACTTTGCTGTGGAGTTAAGCCAGGTCTCACGAAACTGCTGCAAACCACAAGTGCATCACTTGCGCGTCTCCGTGTGTGTCAGTGTGTGCCTGAGAGTGTGTGTGTGTGAGTGCGCACACCTGTTTCAGACGCATATTTGCCATTCAGACAACTCCCCCCCTTCCCTCCCTTCCTCCCTCCCTACCTCCATCTATGAGGAGCTTTCCCAAACCGTGGAGCTGAACCCCGGTCTCTTGAGATTTCGTTATAAATCGTAAAACAAAAAATGACGGGTCTTTTATTACAATCACGGAGCCATTTTATTTATTTATTTATTTATTCATTTTATTTTTTGTTTTAAATCGGCACTGTTACTTTTACAGTAACTTTTAAAGTAACCAATCAGTCGGCATTTTTCTCAGACTTGTTTGTGTCCTATTTTCTCTCTCTCGCTCTCCCTCTCTGTTCCTCTTTCTATAGGTTTGTCTGAGCTTGCAGAGAGGAACGAGGCTTGACAATTAAGCATCATCACAAGTCGCAGAGCACACAGTGCCACGCCGGGGGAAATTGGTTTGTTCTTGCTCTGACATTTCCACAGTGTTGTTTCTCACCTTCCATCTCGAGCAGAGAATGTCAGCAGTCACTTAAGGTTCCCCGCACCCTCGGAGCACCTTTCCTTAGGTTCTGCCGTTTTTTATTTTAATTTTACTAAGTCTAATTAAACAAAGTCTAAAAAAAGTTTTTAAAAAAATGTTTCAAATGAACCAAGTGGCCAAGCCAAATTAAGCCAATTGGAAATGATTTGGAAAAGAAAGCAGTGGGAGGGAGCAGAAAAGAAGACTTACCAGCATGAAAATTTAAGGCGAACAATTTCAATAATTTCAATGACAGTTGCCATAAGAGAGGCCTCTGCATAACTTGAATAATACTAATTCAAAAAGAAAAAACAGATGGTATTTTTTCATTCATGAACAGATTATTTTTAATTTATTAAAAAGCCCAAACACTGAATTGTGATAATTGTATTTCTGACATTTAAACAATTTTTGTGTACGAAGTATGGTTCATATTTATAGTGGGACCCTTTTAAAAAATTCAAAATAGAAAGAAAACAAGAAAGAAAGATGTTCCAGCAGGTTGATATTCTCCAACATGACATCATTTTAATACCGGGGTGTATTTTTACTCCACTCATGTCTGTGGCGGGCATCACGGCTGCTCTACAGCCGAGCTTGGTGGTTCAGAAGAGCGTGATACATCACTCAGAAACTGACATAATATCTGGTGGCTCAGTAACATCTGTGGGGGTAGAGACTTGGTGCCGGTCCAAAGCCCCATCCCAGGACTGGGAGCCACTCCAAGGCAGTAGGTGAGGAGAGCAAGGTCGTCCACGGACAACCGCATGAGCCAGGCCCTGCTACCTGGCCCTCATATGGCCCACCGGCCAGAAAGTAGAAACTAAAGTGCAGATAAGCGTGTGCATGCTGCCCCAGTAGTCTCTTATTGAGTGACAGGGCTTTCCTAAAAGCCTCTAAATGCAGGATGTAGGCTTCAGCGTACTTGGACGGCTGGAGGGAAGTGGAGGACTATATACTCTGTCAAAGAGAGCAGATGGACTTTTTAGAGTAGGCTATTTTGATTCGTGCCCAGGGAAGATGCTGCTTACAAGGTACTTTAGGCTGGACTAAGAGAAACAGCTTCATCGCTGGCACATCCTGTTTGACCCCAGATATGTTCCGGTTATTTTGTGTAGAGATGAGGGCTGTTTTTTTTTTCTCTGAGCAGATGAAAATTGGTGGGATTTTAAGAAGCGCCCACGTGCGTCTCTTTCAAAATGAGTGCAGGTTTCAACCCCTATTAAGGATTTTCACCTCAGCTGTGCTGATACTTACAAACTAACCTGGGATAAAAATGGCAGGTTGAGTCCTCTGGTGATTTCTTTATAGATCTGGGATTACCTTCACCCAGTGATCCCTGCTAATCAAATTTAAATCCATGTATCACCCATCCTTTTCAACTTAACATATCTCAAAAACCTATCTATGATTGATCAGAGTGATTTCAAAGGCATGGTGCCAGTCCAGCATTTCTAATCCACCCCCATTCCTCAGCCTTGCCTTTCTTGCCATCTCTTGCTCCATTGTGTGCACAGATCGCTATCTGTGCCAGATTTGAGCAGAACTATCACGCCCGCGACATCAGAGGCCGGGCCCTGAATGCATCTGGTTTTATTGTAGAAAAGGTCAGCATTTAGAGAGGGGGAAATCATTCTGTCGCAGCTGGGGAGAGGGGAGTGGGGTCATCCTTGGAAAAGAGAGGCGGCTGAAGGATGGAAGAGGACAGTGTCCAGGTAAGAAGAGTGCGGGAGGACTGAACTCGAGAATCGATCTTGGTAATAACAAAAGGAGCACGGTCGTCGCCCCCAACTACAGATAAGCTTTGGACTCCATTTCGTGCCAACATCTGAGGGGTCTCCATGCGGCTGATCTACTGGAGGTTCATCCTGGGCAAACTGGTGAAGCTGGTTACCAATCATCCTCAGCTCCCAGTCTCACTGTTGGAGCTCTAATCCAATGTGATAAGCCAGTGCACCAGCAGCACAGCAGCCAGTGTGGAGGCACCACTGCTTCCTCCACCACACAGAGCCAGGACCTCCCTCTGACTTTATGGAGGTGCCGGCGTGGATCCCGAACATCACAAGCCCCACACCCATACTCTTTAACAGACCTGGGTTTGGAAACCACAGATAGGGCTTTGGATGGGCAGGAGAAAATGTGGCGTCTTGATGTTTCCAACTGACCAGGGATAAGCCAGAGCGGATATATGGCTGGATAGGCAATGAGATTGAGATATGGGGTCTCCATTTGACCGATGGCTTCAAAAGAGATGTGGCGTTGGTCTGCCAAGGCCCCAGATGAGGCTTAAGTCATAAATGATTGAATACTGAGATGACCTATGGCATTAACAGTGCCAGAAAATAGCTCTTCGTCCATTTTTCCATTTGTTCCAGAAAGGAAGTTCAGAAACAACGTGGAGTAGGTTGAATCATGGAAATCACAACCCTCGGACTCATTTGAGGACATAGGCAGCTTTGTTGTTAGGCCCGGCTCTTTTACTTGCTGTGAAGATACTGATGACAGCCATAATGTGTCTGCTTGTCCCACAGGGCACTTAGCTCTGGACTGTCCCAATCACAAGACTAATTGTATAATTAGGCCAGCTCCGCTGGGGACGGGCACCTTTTGGCCCTTTCGCAGACACTTGCCATTGTAAATGACAGTATATCTCACAAACTATCACAGCTTATCCATCTTAGTGACACTAAACCTTGAGAGATGGTGATATTTTATTAACATGACTGATAGTTTGGGAAAAATCTAAAAGTGTGGGATATGAGTCTAGGGTGGGACATGTTTACTGGAATTAATGTTATGACTGAATGTTATGTGTTTCTGTATGATCCAAGTTGGCAATGATTTTCAGATGGGGGCAGATGGAGTTACAGACATATCCAAGGTCAAAACAAAAAAAAAACATATTAGTGAAGCAATAGACACAACAAAGTTGTTGCCTCTTCGACATTATTATCAGAGATATTGAAAGTATCATGAATGAGCAAAAGTCCAAGCTTCCAAGATCATTGGTCATGTCTCACTATCTTGTTTATTATAGCCTATCGCTGTCAATGATCAGTATCGCCAAGGCTTTGGATCCAGAATGATTTCAGACACATCTCAGGGGTAAAATTGAGGTTTCCAGTTGTTTATTTGCAGAAGTAATCCCCTGTGACCCCAAATCTGCTTTTGAGTGACATCAGTAAAGAGGCACAGACCAGAATTGGGAACATAACAAAAACATGTCTTTGAGATAATTTAGCAGTGCCATTAGGAAACATGTAAAAATGATCCCGGTGAAGCAGTGATGAAGATATGAAAGTTTCTTATCTGGAACCTATAAATAGGGTGTAGTCTGCACTCTGTGAATGGTTTTAAATTTAGTTGGTCAGAGGTGAATTCATATCAAATGTTTATGAAAACAATCACTTTAATATAAAAAATACATAGTAATAATACATAAAATTGTGATTTTGAGGATAAAAGTAAATGTGTTTTACAACACAAGCACTGCACACCTGCTTAAAATACAAATAAATAAGTAAATAAGTAAGTAAGTAAATAAATAAATAAAGAGATAGATAGATAAATAAATAATTAAAAGATACAAGCTCCGAAGCAGTCAGGATGTAAAGACAGAGTGGTTGTTGGTTGGCTCTGAAGGAAGCAATCATTCAACTAGGGAAGTTTTGTAGAAATGGTTTTGGAGCTTGACGGGTGGTAGGGAGTTAAGATTTTCAGAATTTGCAGCTGATATTTCGAAGAAGACTGTGTTGCTGTAGATTAGTGATGATGCATTCACTACTTGCAGCAGAGTGACTGCATTTCTGTGAGGCCTGAGTTGAGTCCTGGGTAGAAATGGAAAGATTCCCTCCCCCTCTTTCACAGACGCGCAGAGTCCTCATTTCCCTACCACAGCCCCTCCTTAGATTTTCAGCATCACCATGCACATCATTATGGCTGTCAAAAAGTTGTGCGCAGAGTATGAACTCTGGGCGACGGGGGTGGGGGTGTATTGTGAGGGGCGGGGGGGGGGGGGGGGGGGGGGGCGCAGGAGGAGAGGTTAGGACACCTCTCCATCCAGGAGGGCCCCATAGGTGCCCTCATTACGCGGACTCCCGACGCACAGAGTGTGCCTCTCCCACCTGGCCCCTGTCTGTCTGTCACAGCCCCTATAGGGAGGCCTCCCAATCTGAATGATAATAAGCACAACAGCCTTGCTTGCATGCGGATTATTATTATATTGCAGCCGCCGCATCAATTTCACAAATGTCGCCCGAACTGAGTCATCACTTCCGAAGTTACTGCTCCGACGAGATTTTTCCAGAAACACAGCTAGTCCCTGCTCTGTCCAGATCTCCGCAAACGCATCTCCTCCTTTCTGGGAAGCTCAAAGGAAAGAAGTTTGCAGAAACTTCCCCGCTGCACACTGTGACCGGGATCCAAAGGGCAAGTGGTGCTTCATTAACCGTATCCCCATTTACTTTAGATCCCCCCTGAGTCTCAGAGAGATCGGATTAATGTCAATTACCTGTCATTTTGCAACACCTACAATATGTTACGTCGGCTCGGGCTTAATGGAACCACGTCGCCTTCTCCTCTCAAACTCTCAAATCACATTTTGGCGACAGTTATATTTATAGATCAGAAAAATCCACATGCTGATTTTATTTTCTGGGAGTTTAGAATAAAACCAGTCAGGACTGGACTGGTGATTTTTGCACAGGGTCTAATCTTCTTAAACAAACGACTAATGAGGCGCACTGTAAGACACACACAAAAAAATAGTGTAATTGTTTCCCCAAATCCCAATTAGCGGCCTGTTTGGATTACAGCGGGCTAATGAATGCAGATGAGATGTGGATATTTATTAGGAGCAGGTCTCCCAGTAATAAGTGTCCCCAACTCCGGTTCCCCTGCGCGGGGAGGAGAGAAAGGCCCGCTCCGAGGAGCGCACAAAGAGAACACCATCAGTCTGGAGGACCAATGAGGGGTTTCTTTCATTTTTCAATCACTAGCTAGTCGTGGCCGGGATTAAGAGAGGGCTCTTGACTCCCTCTTTCACACAAAACCAAGAGTGCTTGTCAGCAACTCGGAGGAGAACAAGAGAGGAGAATAATAGGTGAGAGCGGGGTTATCGTGTTTAATTGGATTAGATGGTGTCATGTTGAAGTCCGGAGCATGACAAACAGGAGATGGCTGCATCCCTGCCCCGGCCTGGAGAACTAGAACCATTCCCTGTAGCAAAGATGTTTTATTTACAGGGGGAAAATGACCCGCTTGGCAGAGGCGTCTCGGGGAGCCTCCTGACAGAGGTGAGACATGCCGGGGCCGAGGACTGCGGCGGCTTTGGAGCCCGTCTCCATTTTATTTATTTTTTATTTTTTTATTGTGTGGGGATTGTGTTGCCGGCCGTGCGCTGCGCTCATCTGTGCGTCCAGCCGAGCGCCGGTAACAAGGTGCGCAGCTGTGCGCACAGGTGCACCCGAGAGAGAGAGAGACGGAGAGAGACAGAGAGAGGGCAGAGACCAGTGAGCAGGGGCGTCTATTGTGCAGAGGAAACTGCGAAATTAACCCAGGGTTTAGCATCACGGTTCGGGTACTGTTTTATGGTCTCCTAAAAAAGTGAAAAAGAAAGTTTTTTTCTTTCTTTTTTTCTGAAAGCTGAGGAGGGGTTGGATCACGAGTTGTGAACGTCCCGGCAAAGTGTGCTTGGGTGTCTGTGCAGGCAGAACCAGGTGATATGGGGGGGGGGGGGGGGGGGGGGGAGTGCGGCTCGATAAAGTTTCCTCGCTGAGGGAGCGTTTATGGCAGGTGCGCAAGTATTGACGGTGTCCAGGTAAGCCAATGAAACAGAGGCGCGTGCGCGGAAGCGCGAGACGCTGCACGCACTCAGAGACGCACGCACGCTCAAGTTGAATTTCTCCGCCCATAATTCCCAATGTATGTAATATGTGCAATAAGGGAAACAAGCGGGTCATCATTCTTAAGGTTTCACATTTTACTGGCTCATTAGCTGCAGGAGGCAGACAGGTGTGTGTATGTGTGCGCGCGCGTGTGTGTGTGTATCTTTACGAGGCGCTGCTTTTCTCCTCCCTCCTCGCTTTAAAGTGTCTGCGTCGGCCTGATTAAACTTTCTATTGGTCTGTCCTGTCTGCCGGCTTCACGGACACGGACACTTACACATTACACAGACACACACACACAGCTACAAACAAACAACAAATAGGAGCCACGAGCTGCATCCGGCTAAGGCTGCTCCACCTTTCCAGTCCCAATGAAAAACTTTGGGGAGGGCGCGATGCTGTCAGATCACACCCAAATCCCCATCCAAGACCCAGACATAGATTTTTCTCTGTCCACTGTTTATGTAGAGAAATATAGAGCGGCCTGCAGCAAAACTGAGCAGGTGATGAGAAGTTGGAGCAAACTTGTCACATGTGACGACAGATGGGTACACGCACGCACGCACGCACACACACACACACACACACACAAAAGTTGCCGAGACTTTTTGTTGCGCTGGAACAAGCCTCATTACGATGCCAGCTCCCCACCTCCTCTTCCTCCATCTCCTTCTCCTCCCCCTCGTCCTCCACCTTCCTCTCTACCGGCTGCAGCCGCAGACAAAGCGGGCCGGGTTTTAGTGTCTCCGTCGGGCCCGCAGCCTTTGATCTGAGCCCGTTAAAGAGAAGACAGTCTGGGGGGGGGGGGGGGGGGGGGGGCTCGGGCCGAGAGGAAGGTAAAGTCACCTCAATTTTTTTTCTTACCTATTTAGTGATATTTGAAAAAAAAAACGGACTTCATTGTAACAGCTTTGATGTTGAGGGACAAAACCTTGGAGGCAGCAGCTCTGAGGCTGACATGCCTCCAGCCACTTCATTTCATCATATTAACCCTCCAGGTCCACAGATCCAGGCCCACCAGGACCTTCTGCGGAGCGGCACAGGCCCACAGGGCCGGACTGTGTTAAACTGCTATAGGTTAAATTACCAGGGAATAGACGCCTCCCCGCCCCCAGCCTTTACTTTAGACCTAAGTATGTCAGGTGTCCTCTTACTGCTGCTACAGCAGAGGAGGACAGGTGTAATGAGAAAGCTGACATTATTTTGTTTTATTCGGGCCAAACGGCGGAATCACGCATATTTATGAATTTTATGAAAGCATTTTAGCGCGTGCAAAATTCACACCCAGGTGACACCTATACAAATAAAACCAAGCTATTTTCCAACACAATTGCTCAACACGACTAGAGGTAAGTTTTAATCCCAAATCAGAGGCAGCATTTATGCTTCCTGCACGGGTAAAAGCTCTCATGCGTCCATCTCTTATACCTGCTTTTTTGCTGTCTGATTTTGGGTAGACCATTACCGATGTGTGTGTGTGTGTGTGTGTGTGTGTGTGTGTGTGGGCGGCGACAACAAAAAGTTGGGCTTCAACGTGTCTGCTGCTGCTGCTGCCGGGGACAGTCAGACAAAAGGTCTGCTCCTCAAATGAAGTTAGTGATGGTCCACATGTGCCAAATCAGTCAGCCAGCGCCGACTGAATCACACATCAGGCGCGCGCACACACACACACACACACACACACATAAAGAGAGAAAAAAAGAAAGAAAGAAAGAAAGGAAGAAAGAGGGGGAGAGGGAGAGAGGAGGATGGAGATGCACCAGAGGGGGAAATGAGCGAGAAAAAAATACAGAAAAGAATGAAAAGAAAATCAAAATGGGTTTTTGGTGTGGTTCCAAATATCAAATAAATATCCCTGCGCTTGGAAAATACAGTGTCTGACAATAGTGAAAATGCAGGACTGTGTGCGTGTGGAAAACGAAATCAATAAAGGTTCTGTTCACACACACGATTTTTAAAAAGTCCGATTTTTTTATTTGTTTGAATCACTAATAATCTACATTTCCCATGCCAATTTCAAAGGCGGGTACAAACCGCTATCTTAGCAGTTAAATGATTATTAATCCATTTTGAAATTACAAAAAAAAGCTTATCTTAAAAGGAGAAAAAAGAAAATAATTTCGTTTTAATTCAAAGTCTTTTTATGGGGATATTCCGGAGCAATAATTGATAAGGAACATATAGATGCTGTTGTGTGCCTGAGGGCTGTGACGCCCTGAAAATGAGGAACTTGGAAACAGTTGTGGCTCCGTTTCTCAGAGGATGGAGGCCTTGCCGCACAGCTGAAAACCTCGCGCTTTATTTAAACCCCGTTTCTAAATATTGAATTAATTATCCCGACCAAAGCCAGACACTGTCTTCCTTTTATACGGGATCACATAGCTGCACACGGTAACGAGCTGTTTCCCTTGCTGCAGAATCATCTCTGGCTGCACTGACTTTGTCATATATTGTCATTAGAAGTCTATTAAAACATCAAGTCATTATTTGGTGCATCCCCGGGCGGGGAATTACAATAAAACCATCTCTGCCACACGGGTCCCATTTAGATTAATGGAAAAATATGTAAAACATTTGCTTTTAATTTTCCTCTGCCGGTGTTTTGCATACATGCATTCTCCCCGCCTGCGCTGTCCCTCATCATTTATGGAAGCAATCTAGACCGGCGCATTACCGGGGCTATGAAATACTGCTCGCAGCCTAATTGATTCCCGTAACCATTTTGCGAGGTTATAATCGTGTTAATTGTAATTTACTCTCTGAGGGAATAGCGCCGAGAAGTGTTTAAATACAAGTGCGGCGCGGACTGAGCAGATTATATCAGTTCCAGGCATAATAGAAACGTCATGTAGAATTACACAGCGCAGGCAGGCAGGCAGACACACAGACAGCCCTCTCATCAACACAGATGTCACTGAAATCTTTTGCTTTTCTTTTTCCCCCTCCTCCTCCCCAACACCTCCCAGATGTTGGTGCAATAAAAGCAGGACAGGTTGTTTCACCTTCATCAGGAGGAAGAGAGAGATGAGGAGGAGAAGGAGGAGGAGGGGGTGTTAGTGGATGAGCCAAATATAAATATCTCCAAGTGATGTGTTTTTGCTCAACACACGTTGGTGCTCAGAAGAGGTTTTGCCTCCACCTGTAGGAGTTTGGACCCTTCAGCTGTGGGACCCCCACACCCCCTCCCACCCCCCAAGGCTGGATCTAGTGCATCGCAGGCTCCCGGGGAGCCTCTGCCTCATCCTGGTTGCTCATAGGTTTGTGTGTAAGAGGTTTCCTTTTTTAAATAAAAAGGTAGAAATAACATCTGTATACACCTGAAGTCCCAGTCCAATCATCGTCAAACTTCATTTGCATCTTTAATTCATTTTAACACACACAGACTTGTCAGACATGAAATCAAAAACGAAAGAAAACCAGAGGTTAAATTGACTGGAACAGTTCTTTATTAATATTTAGTTGTCTCAATAATTTAATAAGACACATTTGACCCTGATTTTCCCTCAGGAAACGTTCCCTGGGCAAAGTTTATATCCTCTATATCTATCTTGACTTCACTGCAACTTATTTGCACAAGAATAAAAATGCTTTCAGGAAGAAGAAAAAAAATTCTGCATCTATTTCCTAGTGGCCAGCGACAAGACAGAGCTGGAGCAAATGATGCATGAAAGAAAATTTAGTCACAGTCGAGTGCCCTCAAAGTTTGAACAAAATCTGTGGCGGTCGAGGGGATGTTATGGCTACAGTCGAGAAGTGATGGTGACTCATCTCCTTCAAAAAAATGACACCATTCACGTGGACCCAAGCACACAATAATGGCCTATTTCTTTCAAATATCCGGCGGAGCCCGGCAAAATGGCTCAAATAACCCATGTTGATTTATTTAATGAAAGTCACGCATAATGGAGGTTTTTGTCCGGCAACCTCGGGGTACAACAGTGGAGTGGGCGAAAACAAACAAACAAGGCGAATGTGAATTCCTGACAGAGAAAAAGTGAGCCAGGGGTGAGGGAAATATGTGGCCGAGTGCCAGGGAGACAGCTTACTGTCGGGCTCCGCGGCCCGGGCGCAGGAGTGCTCTCCATCTTTTTTGTCTGGCCTGGCCTGGCACCGAGCGCAGCCCTGCCCCAGACACAATGGCTCATACAGTACGAGGGCCAGAGAGGGGGCCGCAGAGATGAGTGGATGAGGTGGGGTAGAGGGGAGGTGTGGTGCCTTTCATTACCATGGTCACCAATGGCACTATTAACCATTCAACACCCCCCCAATTATCCCCCCCGTCCACAGGCACAGAGACAAAGCCCAGGCCCTGGTCTGCTGGAGCAACATGGCCACTAATCTGTCTCACTCCAACATCACACCCACTTCACTGTCTCCTCTGGAAGTCAGACATGGACAGGCGTTCCGCGCACACCCATTGTACTTTTATGTGGCTCTGTGAACCGGTCGAGGACCGTGTTTGTTTCTGTTATTTAATGAAAGAGCGAGTGGAGATGCAGCCGAAGCAGGATCAGGTCATCCTAATGGAGAAACAACAGCAGAAAATCCCAGTTAAACTCTGTGTTAAATGAGAGATCAGCTAAAGAACACAGCCGCAGCATGCATGCGTACGCAGTGTTTATTTTTCGTACGGGTCATGGTGTGTCTGACGCCGCACGCCTTCTCCATCAAGACCACAGGCTCGCGGCTGCCACAGAGCGAGCTGCGTGTCTTTGCTAAGGAGGCCGACACACAAAAAGCTAAATCGTGAATTTACGCACTTCCATCTCTGGGTTTTTTGTAAGCGAGCGAGACTTTGATGTTTGCCTGGGCAGGGGGCTGAGGCCTGACTGGAGAACTGGGGCCTAATGAATGGATCCACAACAGCGGCTTGTTGTGTTTGTTTACCCTTTTCGCCCAGCTGCCTGGACCGTGGAGATGGGCGAGCATTCATCATGACCTAGGGGAGAGATGGGAGGCCCGGGCACGCACGCCGGAGAGTGCCTTGATGGCGCACACACTGGCAAAGTGTGCCAAGAAAGTGCCCACACAGGGTACTAATCCTCCATGCTGGGCCTGGAGACGCAGCTACCTGCTGCTCCCCTCTTGCCACGAGTCCATCTGATAGCGCTCCAAGCACCTAAAGGGAAATTCCAAACCTAAACGGGGTCTCAGATCCAGAGCTGCAGCCTCCATAACAATCAAACAAACTCACCCTCCTATTGTGTTCTGGTCAAGTAAGTCTTTTTTTTTTTTTTCTCTTTGAGAAATGCAGTTAAGTCTGCCTGCTTGTCATTTGGAGCATGCGACAGTTGAACGCACAGAACTAATTTAGGGAATTTTGTTTTGGCAAATTTTGTTCTTTTTATTGAACCTATTGTTTACACTCAGTGTGTTCCTGGTGAAAAGTGACCAAACGATTTCAGATGTTCATCACATTATCTTTTATGCTGACTCGTATTCATAGAAGGTTTAAACTTTTGGTACATCTGGTACGTCTTTTGGTCTCAGAGATGTGAGGTCATGCAAATGTTACCTTTAGCAAACACACCATACAATTAATCTAAATATCACAAATACTCAGATAAAACATAATGCACTTAGTTATTAACAAAAAATACTCAACTTTAGTGTCAAACAAGTAAAAATAGTGCACTATGTTACATTTGAGTATTTGCTATAGTCAGATATCAATGTGAGAAGCCTTGTGCCTCTCTACATAGAAACATGTTGTTTGACCTCTGGCTATTCAGGCCTACAGACCATAAAAACAAAACAAAATGAAAGACCAACACTTGTAATGTTCACAAGAATTTGGGATGATAAAATGACAAAACACAACATAAGGTAATTACTTATTCATACTTTTTATCACCTAAATGGTTTGGTCAGTTTTTGGTCAGGAACACCAAAGAGGCCTGAAAAAGAGGGTCAAAATCTAAAAAGAAAAAAGTGCCGCTGTTACTGTGATGAATCCCACAACATTTTGCATTCCTCGTCTGCCTCTCCTGGCAGGGACGGACTGGAGCGGCCCCTCCACGTCCTCCTCTCCCCGGTGGTGTCATTTCCCTGGCACCGCGGCGGCCAGCGTCACGATGTTCTGCGCCTGCTTCAGCGAGGGCATGTCGATCATGCTGCCGCGGAAGGTGAACGCGCCCTGAGCGGGTGGACAACAAGAGGAGAGAGCAGACAGAGGGGCGTTAGGGCAGGTGGGCACAGCAGCCGCAACCACAAAACAACCTGCTGGTGAGGCAGGGAGTGCAGGCTTCTCATCGTTTCCCAGGACTCTTCTGGCTGCATTCTGCTGCTACAGTACCACAGACAAGTTGTCTCGCCATACACTAACATGCCACCCCGCTGCCCATGTCATTTTCTACACTTGCACCTCACGTTTTGTACATTTACCCAGATTTCTTTCATGATTATTCCCCTCTCACTGACAGAAGTCTGATTTAAAAGATGTGTAATCTATGGCAATAACTCATCCATGAAATAATTTATGACTCATTTACAGACTATGCACAAACCTCTAAGATGTTAACTCACAGGGTAGAGAGGCAGACAGGGAATTTTACTTTTTCTCTCATTTTGTGTTTTTCATATATGGAAGACTTTTTTTCCAGGTTTTCCAGGCTACAAGGGAGCTCTGAAGTGGATGACTATATGGGGAAACACTACACACCACCTCACAGGAGGGTGGAGGGGGCAAAGCAGAAAAATCTGTGGGGTTCAGATTACACAGACTGCAGTAATATGCAATGAATACGACGAATTACAGTCCACAGGATGCTGCAGAGGCAACAATGTAAAGAGAATTCAGGAATAATACCCCCTGTTCTAAAAGACACAGATCCCCCAAAAAACCTGAAGTCAGGCAAACACAGTCAATAGCTGGAGGTGAGAATTTTGGAAGAACAAGCACCTGTCGTGTTGTGAGACAAAGGGACTGACCCTGCTCACTATTCAAACCCTCAGTCTCACATGCACACACACACACACACTCACACACACACAGCAGCAGCAGCAGCAGAGGGATGGGTAGGATATGAATCCCTCGGGCGATGCTTAGTGGGAGCAGGCCTGGCAGGGAGAGAGGTGTGGGCAGATTGTGTATTACCTCAGCAGATAGCCCACAGAGCTCAACACACAGGATCCAACCATGCACTAAATTAGGAACGATAATATTGTACACTTAATTGGCCTAACCCCCTCCCCCCGTTTCCCATGTTGTATCATAGAGTCACCCAGGGGTGTACAGTATATGCATTCTGTACAACAACAGAAGTGTGCCACCATCATATGCTCTGAGTTTGTAAAAACCAAGTTGAGATTTCAATGCACCATTGAAATTATTTTTTTTTGGGAAGGTATTTAAAACAAGGCCGTGCTTGGGCTGTGTGCCTTTTATATTTTCTGGCTGCACACCTTTCGATGTCACTTATCATTTGTGCAAAATTTCCTCTATAGGCAGCTGAGCTGTCTCAATAATGAGCTACGATGACTGGCTGTTTCAGACTAAAACACTGCTGCTGAAGAGAGACTCAACATGGTTACCTTTCCCTCCTTTTGGTGTTGGTCAAAAGCAGCAATGAGCTCTGTGGCCCACTGGACCCTCTCTGGGCTAGGGGAGAACTCCTCCTGCACAGCCTGGATCTGCCCCGGGTGGATAACCTGCTTACCTGCACAGAGAGAGGCGAAGAGACACACACAGAGAGAGAAAGTGAAGTATGCTAATGACAACAGCAGGCTATCTGTGGCTTCCACCAGAATTAAATACAGGAGCCATTTGTGCTTTAATTTTTTTTTCTTTTTACTTGTTGTCACAGAGCTATCAATAACACAGTTTGGGCCAATTACCCACCCTGATTATAAAACAAAAACACAAAACAGAAAAAACAAAGGAAATGGATTTTTCGATGAAAAGTGCTGAGAGGATAAAAAAAGGGGGGAGCAGAGAAAGTTTGAGAGCTGGGATTGTAAGTGTTTCTGGGAGAGGGGAACAGCGGCATGCCGAGGCAACGAGACGAGCAAACAGGAAATACAGGAGACCGCACAGTATGTGTGTGTGTGTGTTTATGTCTCAGTGTGTCCTATGGCAGAGAAGTGAGTCAGAAGACTGGCCTGGGATCCGGAGAGGCATCACGAAGGACAAAGAGTGTGTTTCTGCTGTCAGAAACGTCTGACAGAATAGCAAGATGAGGACAGACACCACTGTGTCAACACACACACATACACACACACACACGCACACACACACACAATTAACAAGAAAACCACACACGTCATATACCTGCAGACAAAGAGTCTCCTAGTTTCCCCATAAAGTATTTTCAACCAAGTGTAAACAGATGTAAAATCTCTTTTTTTTCCCAACAAATCCTTATTTTTGAACAAGCAATATGAAGACAGTCGTCTCTGAAAACATTTTATTTTGCTCCGGTATCTAAGATTGCTCAGTGTTCGAAGCTCGTAGGCCATCGATCCAGATCTGTTCCATAGCAAAAACCATTTATTTCATCAATTGGCTGATTCCTATTTGCCTAAATATGCACAGACTCAAATTTAATTTCCATTTAAAACGGGAATAAAAATTTCTCAGAATGCTCTGTGTCTGCACGTCTCACGCCTCACACTCCATCTTGCATCCGGCTGAAACACAAGCCTGACACAGAGTTAGGGCTCTGTCTGACACAATCCTCAGCCCCCTCCTCACCCTGCGACTCCCACTCCCTCTCAGTTAAATGTGGGCTAACGCTGCAGACATAATCCCGTGTACATTTGCAGATCAAACTTGTAGCGATAAGTTAAGGTTATGAAACGTCTGCTGAGAGCGACGGCTCAGCGGCAGCCAGCAGGAACTCGACACTTTAGGGCTTAGCTCTGTCGTCGACAACAAATCCTTCAAGGTGGCCGGGCGGGCGGGCGGGCAGGCGGGCCAGCACCGGAGAAACATTTCGTCCAGGAGAGAAAGGAGGAGAGGCGGGAAGGGGAGAGGAGGAGAGGCTCGGCCGGGAGAGGAGAGGGGGAGGAGAGAACCCACTCCCTTCATCCAGCTCCGTTCACCCCAGTTAACCTCCGAAAACACACACACACACACACACATACACACACACACTGCCACAGCAGCCCCACAGTCAACACACTTGAACAATTACTGATGAGAGAACAAGAGTCATTAAAGTGTGACTTATGATTAATACGGTTCCTCTGAGGGAGGTGTGCATACTATGAAATGTGACATTTGGCACATGTTTGTGGGCCAGTGTGAATGTGCGTGGAGGCCTTCTGTTTGTGTGTGTGTTTGTGTGTGTGTGTGTTTGTGTGTGTGTGCAAGGAAAATACAGTACCTATGCACTGCTTTGTCAGAGCCTAAACAACCAGATCTGCCATACTTAATTTACAAACATATTTTGATTTTCTTAATTTTCCCTTTTTGATTGTTAAAAATCTGTTTGCATGCAAGATCCTTTATACATTTCTGTGTGTCTGAGTGTGTGTTTGTCCGTGTGTGTGTGTGAAGCAAAGACTGTAATTGTGCACATTCTGCAGGACTGCAGAACTTCATTTACAAAACATATAATAATACCACACACTTAAGGTCTTTATAATGTTGTGAATACATATCAATGCAGCAACTTGTGTGCGTGTGCGTGTGGTATGTGCATGCATGTTATTGTATGAGGACTGAGGCGAGAGGTGTGTGCGTTCCCTCCTCTGCCACCTGTTTTACTTGTGGGCTGACGACAGGAGCATGTTTCCACACTGAAATTGGCAGGCTTAAATATACTCAAAGAGGGTGACTCTTCATGCGTGTGCATGTGTGTGTGTGTGTGTGCTTGCGTGTGCGTAGGACGACAGGCGAATGACAGAGCGAAGAAACACACGGGGTGACTCAGGTGCCCTCGGTTACAACCCATTGGTTCTCCCAAAATGCATCATTCATGCCCTGCAGCCAATCCCGGCCTGCCATGTGGTGCTGGCATCTCATTGGAGGATTGCTATTTAGCAAAGTGCTCTCAGGCGAATGATGGGCAGGGTCCCGGGGATGGAAGTGAGACGTGGTCCCAGAGAGCAGAGAATTTTGTGGAGCCGTTCTCTATTCCTGGCTGCCAAAGGCATTGAGAAGGATCAATGAGTCCTTGCTGCAGCATACAGTTTTCAGCACATAAAGCAGGGTGCCACTGGAGTAAGTACAATCAAATCCACTAGTAGACGACCTTCCTCTCCAGCAGATCTGATACTTGCCGGGGTTTAGCAGAGTTTTGCCTTCGCACCATCCTGTTGGACTGTAAGAGGCGCTGGGTGTTTGTGTTGACCAGTGCGTTCTGTGCTCAGTGCTAATGGGTGCTGTATGCGGCTTAGGTGCTGCCAAGGTCAATTACTGCACAGGTAGAGGCTTTTGGCTGCCCCGTATTATTGCTTAAGCACACTCGGGCCAGTAATAGCCACTGACTAAGATTATACAGAGTGCCCACGGCTTGTAAGCCACTAATCCAGTACGTTGAATGGTTCTGTTCCATATCAAAAAGCATTTATTTCATCGAGCAGCTGCTTCCAGCGTTAAGTTCCTAAAAACAGCAGTCCCTTACAGGACTTTCCGTTCCCTAAAAATAAACAGCCTCACGATTCATTTTGATTCAAACAGGCGCATATAACCAGACGGCTGTGTAAAAATAAGAAGAAATTACAGGTGGCGTCGCGCTAAATATAACACTGCACCCATCACGGTGCAGTGCAGAATTGCCAGATATCAGAACTGCAGAAATACATTCAGCGAAAAGGTGCAAATCATGCAAAGAGAAAAGGCAGTCGCTGAATAATTCTGACACCAGCCCTGGCGTAAGCCTGCAGCACCACAGAACAGAGGTGGCAAATGAGGTCATCTGGAAAATAAGCAGCCGTACTAGACGGCGAGAAGCCGTCCTACAGGAAGACGTGACGATGTGAGGTGCAGGTAACGCGCTGGCGTCCAGGCCGGAGCAACACGGAGAACGGGCTCGGGGACGCGCGATTTTGCTGTGCTCAAGAAAAATAATTTTTAAAAAAAGAGAGAGAAAGTGTCAAGTGTTTTTTTATTTTCCACATTTCTTTCCAATCTGCAAAAAACGACTAATTGCTGATGACGTTCCGCTGACCTCACACGCGGGGAGAAAACATTACGGCACGGTAAATAAAACCCGATGAGATTCGACTCTGTCTTCTCCTTCCTCACAGTTTGGGGGTTTTTTTTCTGTGGATACGCACCACTGAGGGAAATATGTCACATTTCGAAACAATCTAGTCTTTAACTGGCGAAAACAAATACGGATACATTTTAAAAAAAGCTGAAGAAATAAATCTGCTGCAGCGGAGGCAGAGTGACTGGAATACCCACTTTGGAACAGGCGGCCCTGCCTTCTGTGGTCTGTTACGGGGCACAGGCACGCACACACGCACACACATTCTGGAAGCGTTGCCTGGCTACAGCCACACACGGGGCGCTGCTAAAGTAGACGCTACCACACTTTGCTAATGGCACCCTTTTATCATACTTGCACATATGCACGCAGGTGTGCACGCGCGGCGTGCAGACGATTTTTTTTTTTTTTGCACTAGCACAAATGTCAGCCGATCTTTTGGAGGCGGCGGTGCTGTGTTTGGATCGGTTTAGCAGCACCTCAAGAGCTGCAAAAAAAAAAAAAAAAAAAAAGAAGGCGAGTGACCTGCGTGAGGCCGTCATTTTAAATGACAATACGTGGTCATCTGACTCAATGCAAAAGCAGACGTTTTGCATCTTCCTGCTGTTTTTAAACTAATTTTCGAGGACTTTTTCAGTTGCCCCGCCATATAAACCTACCCACAGAGTTTGGGAGATGTGTCATTTTCAACAGGTCTAGAAAATACAACTGTAAATTTTTTTTACCAGTACCATTTTTGTAGCGTTTACATTGCTTTCATGTTTATTATTTTCTGGCCCCCAGAAGTCCGACATGAAAGATGTACATGTCATTGAAATAAACTGTCAACCTATAAATTGCGACATTCTTACAGATTATAGATTTCTAAACCATCGGTTTACATACACGGTAGGGAGACGCAGAGAGAGGGGAAAAAATATTTTCAAGGACACTTTTGTTTTTTCTCTTATTTTCCATGGCTAGAAAATTAAAAAGTCACAAATTTTCCAGGCTTTCCCAGGATGTGTGAGCACCCTGAAGAGAGCGCAGCCATTGCCTGAATGCTGCTTGTGACAGGAAGTTGAGGGAAGCCTGCTATTGTGCCACAGGGAAGAGAGAAGAGTAAATGGGATGCAAACAAAGAGCAACTACTGGAAACGATGCGAAGGGCAGAAATCAGAGGCCTCCAGGCAGCAGAGCCACGCTGAGGTCAGAGGTGGGACAGGAGTGGGACAGAGGGGGGCAGGGGGTGGATGTGGAGCTTTACCTGTGAAGCCCATGAGGGCTCCCTCTCTGGCCTGCCGCCTCAGCCCCTCCACATCTTTGTAGTCGATGTAGACCAAGTCAATAGCCTGCAGCCCAAAAGCTTTGGTGGTCACAACCACCTTCTGTCTGGCGTAAAGGAGTTCCCTGGCATCTTTGGTCCGTGTGGCTCCTGGAGGGCAAGATAACAGTTTAGATCTCAGAGGAGTCTCATCCACGACGTGACTGTTGTGTGGTGGTAAGGTTCGTGTCAGTGTACAGAGTAAAATGTCCCATGTGATTATTCACATAAGAAACAGACAAGGACAACTAAGTGGCTCCATGTAATTGTCAGGATATATGGCATAGTTGATTAGCAGCTCAATTGCTGCTCTTTGATGGGATTCGAGTCGCGACAAACTAACTAAACACATCCTCCCATTTTCCTAACCATAGGCTATACTTCTAATTACACACACATCAAAGTGTCCGGCAATTAAAACTAATGGACTTAATAAACAGACCTGAGGAAATGCCTCCTCATCTCCATCTCATTCACTCTCTTTTGTATATCAGGACACTCCAATTTGTGCAATCACTCCCACCGGCATAAATCATCTTATATTGTCACATAATGTCTACGTTCTTGACCCCTGTTCCAACTGTCCTTCAATCATTCATCCAAAGAGGGAAAGGGGGACTGAGTCAAGCTTTTAATTCTGCAGTACAGTAAAAACCTGATGCAGTCTGTCAGCGTGTAAGCAGAGGGGGGGGGCTCCAAATATCTACCTATGCTGGCACAGAAGTCATCAGAGCCAAACACCACGCCGTCATGGTGGAGACCAGCCTCAGGAGCCAGCCGACGGAGTTCCTCACACACCGCCTGGACAGAATACACATTTACATTTGTTGCTTATCATGGGGTGTCCAACTTATCAAATCAAACATGTTAATTCAACATTGATCACCAATGCCGTGACATGACATGTATGGAGCTACATTACAAAAATATCCTGCGAGACATCTCTGTTTGGAGAGAGAGCGGTCTTGAAACAATACTGCTAAGATGAGACTATCGGTCACAATTATTATTGCATGTGAAAAAAAAATTAATTAAGAATTAAAAAAGGAAAAAAAATGGAATGTGATTGTCTATGGTGAAAAGCAAACAATGGGAATGTGTCTCCTGCTTTTGTTGGCCTCCAAATTAATTTCACCACTGGCTGTGCCACAGTGATTTTTTTTTTCCCTGTGCTTGTAACCTGGGGTTCAGTCTGGGCAAAGATACAGGGTGTTCTCAAGGAAGCACACAGAGGCACCCCCTACCATTAAAACACACACCCACACTCATACACACACACACACACAGGCACAGCCGCAGCAACACAGTGGAGAAGTACAAAACAAATCAAAAGAGAGAAGAACAGCTTGTTTCTCCCCAAATGCCCCGAACCATGCCCTTTTCCCCACGTTGCTGAAGGTCGTGCGGCACTACAACAGGTTTGGCGCTGCCAAAATATCATTAAGAACTTTTCCACTATGATGCTGTTAAAACAACATCTAATTAAAAAGTGTCAGCATGTACGGGGAGGGACAGACAGAGCCATGCAGATACAGAGAGAAAGGAAACAAAAAAAAAAAAAAACCTCAAAAGGCTCGTTTTGAGAGACCGTTCGAAAGCTTTGGGTCCCTTTCATTTTGGACACGTGGAGCGCTCGGCTCGCTGACACACTCTTTAATCTAAAGTGAAGAATGGACAAACAGCAAAATGCCTTACGCAGGCAGTTTTTCTTTTTTTTGGGTGGGGGGGTGGGGGGGGTTGTTTGTGATTTACCTTAAAATTGAGCAGGCCCACAGCGGTTTCCACAAAGGTGACCAGGCGAATGGGCTCTGTCAGCGGCCGTCCTTTCAAGTTGCGCTGAAACCTGTCAACAAACTACACAGGCAGAGACAATCTCAGGCAACGACTCATTAACAACACAAACCATCTCTGTAGACGGAAAACAATAAACCTCCGACGCAATCACCAGAAATGAAAACGGTCTTGCTGCTCATATGACGCTCGTGCCTGGCTGGAGCAGGTGTATTCTCCGCATTCAATTCTATTCATGTGGATTTCAAGTGCCAATATGTCACAATGTCATGTCCAGATGCTCTGCATTCAGAACGAGATTTTCACAAACTCTTTATTAAACATAAATAAACAAGGACAACCCAACAAATTCCAATTGTGAGCAAGCCGGTGAGAAAGATGTTACAAAGATACTTTTCAGGTTTAAGATGATACTGACTCTACAGACAGTATGTTCAGTAAGGTATAAAGAGGATACAGTATATCGAGTACATAGAGTGTGATCGTGGTTAGATGGGAAGAGAGATGGAGGCGTGAAAAGGAGTGCAGCAGTAAAACAAACACGTAAATAATATTTAAATGATTTAACATGGTTTTCAAAATCCACAGTCACAGTAAGACAGGCAGACAGTGGGGAGAGAAGAGACACCTGAAAGCTCACTTCTGATACAAATCTTGACACCTTTATTACCTGCTCTGCTCCCAGTCCGGGTCCTTACTCAGAAACATCTAGGTGGGTTCAAATAACGTGGAGAGCGAGCACAGGAGAGTGGCAACAAACGCAGGTGGAATGAAATATTTTACAATATCACCGGGGTTCCCCCGTCGTCTGAAGTCTTCTGCTCGTGCTTCTTTCACAGGCTCTGTGCAACTACAGCATGTGCTCCCCCGAGAGCGTGCACACACGTAAATGTGCGCACGCACGTACCGGGCACATGCATACACACTGCAAACCTAAGAAGAAACAAAATACCCCAAAAAGGGGAGAAGAAACAAGATTTTGTATGTCTTTGAGTGTGTTTTACTCCTACATTATTCTGTTTTGCGCCCCCCCCCCCTCCTCCATGGCAGGGACCAGGGAGACTGGAGCAACAATCAGAGTGTGATGTGACACTTTGCTGAGGCCTTTATTCTGCACGACTCCTGCTAATATGCAAGCTCACCTAAGTAGGGCTTTAAAACCAAGTTTAATTCTTTGAAGACCAAAGCATTCCAATTTTTTCCAACAGACCAGTTCACAGCTAGCCCTGGACTGCCAGTGGGGAAGCCCAAATTCCAAAATCTATCATCTGGAAACACACAAAAGCCCCCTCCGTCAGATATTTCCTTTCAAAGCCAGTCAAAAAAAAAAAAAAGAAAAGAGAAAAAAACGGAGAGAGACGGTGCAAAAGCTCAGAGTAGAAATATCTAACTCCATGTCCCCCCCTCCTTCCTCTCCTTTTTCTCACTGCCTCTTTGACACACCAGGAAAAAGACGGATATAAATAACCTCAGGTACAGCGCTGCTATTTTTCTAAATGACGAGCAAAATAACCCCCGCGCTCGCACTCACCACTCTTGTTCTCAAAACTGAAAGAGTGGGCCTCCATTGAAGGATTTCAAAAAATAGGGGCAATTTTAATCATCTCTCCATTCAATCTCAGTTGGATAAATCATATCTGAGAGATTTGCATAAATACAAACCATCAAAGACTTTTCATCTTCAAAGAGGTTTTCAAGACCCAATAGGCTTTGTACTGTAATCATCTGAGGTCACAACCCTGTGGGAGCAAGGCTGCTATGGCAACATAAAAACTAACGCCGGGGGCTTAGCATAATATGCCCCCCTCCTTTGCAAACACAGGAAGGAGGGGTGGGGGGGGGCTGGCGGGGTCCGAGAGGGAGTGTGAAAAGAGGGTGTAGATAAACCTATTTCTGTGACAGGAAACGAGATAGATATGGCCTGTTGTGGGGAAACCTAGCTGATATTACACGCAGAGATTAGCACCGCGACACCGAGCCACGCAACTGTCGACAAGGCCGCGCGGCGAGCGGCGCGGCCCGTTTGGAGCCGGCCGCAGGAAAACAAATGACAGCTCAATGCAGGCGCCGGCGGATGAAGAGCCTCCTCGTCCCTCTGATCGCTTGTTTCAGTCGCACTGCCCCAGTCTCCCCTTCAGCTATTATACACTCTGAGGGCCCGATTTACACTGAAGTAAGAGGTGCTACAGTTCATTGTAACTCGGGTGCGTGCAAGCAAGCGTCAGCTGTCAATGGCTCTCAAAACTAGCACACTTTAAGATGTTATTCACCACCAAATTGGGGGGAAAAAAGGACGCAAAGAAAAAGGAAGAAATAACACCTCTCCTGGCCATTCAGAGCCACACTACAAACAAGCCCTCTGACAGTTTTGCCACCCAATCATGAAAGGAGAAGGAGGGAGAGATGGAGCTAGAGAAAGAGGGCTATAGTGGGACAAGTTTCAATTAATTTTCTTCAAAAGGGGGCCAGATTAAATGTTTCCGGCCTGCTGAAGTGTTCATTTCACAGAGGGGAAGCAGAGAAAAGGATGAGGGGAGGGGACAGGAGGAGGAGTAGAGGAGGAGGAGTGGGACAGGGTGCGATTCTTTCGGTCCCAGTGCACACCAAATAGTGTGGCGGGCAAAGAATGCTCATGGCTCCGAATCTGTGTGAGAATTGTCCTCAGACAAAGGAGGGAGTTACGCCTGTTATAGCCCAATAAGGCCTGTCAGTCACACAAGGGCTGGGGGAGAGGAGGAAGGCAGAGCTAAAGGTTTCCACACAAAGGGAAACAAGCAAGTCCATCTTTTAGCGACAAATCAGTCTGGAGGTTCCTGTGCTAATATCAATAAAAAAGGGAGAAAAATAAACAAGTGAGGGATTTACTGCGCCGTCTTACAAGAGTGGAGAAAATCAGACACATGCTTACAGCGCAAGACATACACACACAGACACACATGAAAGTGTGTGAGAGGAAGACGGGAAGAAACTGAAAACTGGAGCGAGAAAGAGGAGATGATGAGCAGATGTGTTCAGGATCCTGAACGGAGCTGAGTCGGGGCTTGAGAGCACCCTCGGTCTTATTGAAAATATTATCCAGTGATGCTTCACTTTTAAGCAATAAGAGCAAGATTAGCTGGAAATCATTAGCATTTTTGACCTGTCCATGTGCTTTCATTTTCAGCATGAAAGGAAAAAAAAAACCTTCTATATTTTCTTGGATCTGCTCTTGTGTTTTATCCACGAACCATGTTGAGTCAACCCACTTCAATCCAGTCAGAGTTTGGACATAATTCATCGACACAGAGTGTTAAAAACATCATCAGCAGACCTTTATGTTAGGTGAGGAAACAGCGAAGCGGAGGGGAGGAATCAGTGAACACCTGTCAGTAATTACACTGGGAAGAAAGAAAAGGCAGCAGGAAGTAGATGTGTTCTAATTAAAAGCACTAGTTAAAAACTTCCTGCTCCAACGCCATGTATGACTTAATGCATGTGTGTGTGTGTGTGTGTGTGTGTGTGTGTGTGTAGTATATGTGCGTAGTAAAACTGAGGAGAAACCCCTCTCTCAGCAGATTAATCTTCATCCCAGGTCTCCCACTACTTTCAACATATTCGTACATCAAGAAAATCAAGTAAATCAGCCCTTCCAAAAATGTTTACATGTATTGCTTGCTCATGTAACAAAAAACGAAAAAAAAAAAAAGACAATGACAGATTTCAGTAAAAGAGGAAAGAGCATAAACAAATACTTGAATGACAGACAGAAAAAGTGAAGAAGAACGCAGAACCTGCTTCCTCCCGGGAAGTGAAGCATATGGAGCTGATCGGAAAGGCCTGCATTAATGATGTCACTGGCTCCTGACCTTTGGGGACGTGACATCCGTACAGCGCCCCTTTAAAGAGAGCCAGAGGGACGGCCTGGCCCAGACCCACAGCCCGTAACATGTGCACTGGCCAAGACATATGGATAGACTGCAAACAGCACTGGACTGGAACAAAACTGGGATCAACCACGTTTCAACCACACTTACCAGCGTTACTATTATGGTAAATTATGATTAGGTTTTTGATACAAAAAATGTCAAGCAATTGAATTTCAAGACATCTAGAACACTGGTAACTTTAATCCAAAAGATTAAAACAAATTTAGTCTAAAAAGATTTACACTGCATTTATGTTTTTGGGAATTATTAGCTTTTCACCTTGAGTGACTTACATAAAAGAAAAGAAAGCTTGTAGAGACTGTAACATAACAATAGGTACTGCTCTAGATTCTTCAGGCAACCAAAGGGTGAGATTACAGTCATGTAAGTACTAGTACAAGTGCAGAGTTTAAGCCAGTTGAGAGGAGAAAGCAGAGGGAGGGATAAGGCGAGGGAAGAATAGGACCATAAGTGCATGTTAGAGGAAAAGCTAAGTCCTCAAGCTCCTTGAAGATGGAGAGGCATATAGTTAAGCATATACTTGAATACAATGCGAGTGAGCGAATGTAACAGCATTTGGTAATATCTGTCTGCCTGACTCCGCCGACACTGATTCAATTCATTTAAAGCCACAACCCGACACCGTTGACGGCGCTGTCCAGTGGGTTCAGCGGTGGCAGAAGGCTGCGTTGTGTTGTTGCAGAAAGCTATCGGGCTTCTGAAGCTAATCCGACGAAATGTCATCCGTTTCTTGAGCAGTAGCCAAGAAAAACACCAGTCTGTCCCCAAGCCCTGCCACAGGGATCGATTCCCACTTTCACTGGGAAACGGGAAAGTTTGTTATGATTGCTTTGAAGAATCCCGCGGTTTCCTCTTACTTGGTGACTTTGTTGAAGCGTGTGTGTTTTTTCTTTTTTTTTTTTTTTTAAAGACACCCAGAGGTGAAAGAGAGAAATGCCATGGGTGTTTTAGTCATATTTGGTTTTTGCTTGTACTAGAGCCTGGTGTTGTAGTCCTGGAAAAACAAATCCCTTTCAACAGGATCTACAATGGTTACATGGAGTATTTGAACGGTTTCTCCCGTGTTAACATAAAAGCTTTGGGACAGTGATCTAACCTGAAGTGAAAAAGATACAACAAATCCTATCCTATCCTAAATCTGACAACCATACACAGGCTTAATGCTGATTGGCTGCCTTGCCTACCACTGACTGATCACATGACTTTTCCTTGCTGAAGATCAGAGTTTGGCAACTGAGCGTGGTGACCGGAGCGGCCCAGCTGTGGAGCGCATTCCACTGCTCAGTAGGGCACTATTTATTTAGTGAAAGCTGATTGGTCCGAGAAGCCCTTTCTAACAGGAGGTGTAGACAAATATGAAAATTCTTCTGATTTATCTGAACAACTCATTTCTTTGGGCAGTGTCCAAAAAGCTACTGAAGCTAAAGAAAGATACTAAGAGAGGAGGACCGAAACAATCAGCCACTAAAGACTGAATCATATATGAATCATGAATCATCATATTCAAAGTTCAGTATATTCAAAGTTTTTGTTGTAATAAAACTATTTAAAACAGATTATTATACAAATTGCCTCAAAAGATCCTATGCAGTCAGTTCATTTTCAGTGGCATGCAATAAAATGTTTTGTATTTATGATCACTGATGATGCATATGGCCATTAACTCCCTGTCCTTGGCTGACACATTGTTTACATTGGTTTTCTGTTTTAATGACAAGAGGCCCAGAGTGGTGATAAACAAAACAAACTGTTTTGAAGGTATGGGAGGTGTGGTTTAGGTTACACTCGTATATTATGTCACATTCTGTCTCTGTCACCACTGTTTTACTTTCAATATATGAAACTTATATATGAATGAGCACATGATAATGTTCATGGATCTTCTGTTCATCTTAAGCTGGAAATCGACCAGGGAAAAACTTGGGCAAAGATTTGTTACTTACCCAGTGCACCTCTTGCGTGTCCTCGACTTTGGGCAACATGATGGCGGGAGGAAGAACCTCCGCCTGCAGAATGACCTGCAGATCTGCCTCAGCGAAGCCGCTGGACACCGAGTTCACCCTCACACACTTCTCTGTCCGGCCCAGGTCCAGTTCCGCCAACATCTTGGGAATGGTCTCTCTGGCCTCTGTCTGCAGCGCAGGAACACAGAAACACAGACAGGAACCATGATGATCGACCGGACACACTAATAAAGCCGTTGATGATTCAGAATTGAACATTTTAAAAGAAAGCATAGATGCTATTAGAGGAGAATAATAAAGGATGGACAAAAAGTGCTTAACAGATGAAGGAAGGCTCCATGTTTAGCACTGGGAATAAGTTCTCCCCTCTTTCAACAGGCACCAGGCAAATAACTGCATACTTTGTTGAAGGATGCGGTAAAAAGTCCAATTTCCTTCGGGAAAGTGTCGCTGCATAAATGATATTGACCATTAAGCATGATCATAGAAATAAACGAGGCAGAAGTAATGTAGTGATCAAAGTGTGAGACTGACAAAGCCGCCATCAGCCTGGAATAAATAAAACTAAGATGAAACATTGACACATTAAAAAAATACATCACAGCACATCTGCACTCTCTCTTCACTTTCACTTTACATTCATCTTTATACAGTATTCCGCAAATCAACAACAAAAAAGAGGAGGCTGTGCACACAACTTTGTTCTCTCAATGCAGGCATTGTGTGAGCTGAGCAGGAAGAGAGATGAGGAGGATGGGAGAAAAAAAGAAAAGAAAATCAAAGAGAAGCCTACAGTCCCAGCCTCTATCAGTAACACAGTAGCACACGCCGCAATATTCAAACCAGATGCTGGGCTCAGAGAGCGGAGAGAGCGAGGGCTGGAATGAGGAGAGAGGTCCAGCCTGTGAGAGTGGAGAGGCTCTCTGGGAGAAATGTGGTCTGAGTTAAGCAGCATGAGGAAACGGTAGCTTAGGAGTTGTCAGGTCTGATCAGAGGCTGGAGCCTCTGAGTGCCTGTGTGAGTGTGTATGCGTGTGTGTTGTGGAGATGCTCAAATTGGCATTTTTTTTTCTCCTATGGACTTACACGTCGAAGTGATCATGAAGGCATAGAGATTTACCGAGTTGTGCAAGCTGTTGAGATTCCTGAAATGAAATGTGTGGCAATCGAAACAGCATCAGTGTAACCTCACACGGTACCTGATGTATGATGACGCAAATGCTTTGATGATGCAAATGAATTTAAAAAAAAAAATCAAGACGAGTAGATCATTAGAAGACTCGAAGACACACACACAGAGTCATGTGGTTGTGTCCTGCAGACAGATATTAGACGGAGAGCCCATACATCACACTCTCTTGTAAAAACCAAAGTGGATGAGAGTCAACCTCGGTTCAGTTGTAGGAAAGCTTATGGGGACCCCTCAGGGGTCACGGGACAGCCTCTGAGACAAAACAGCCCTCGCTCTGATCTCCTGGAATGCAGAACTGTACTTGATATTACAGACACCCCTCCAGTATCAATAAAATATGGTATCAAAGCACATATCAAAGATTTGCCGGGGTTTAATAGGGGTCAGGAGTGGGCTGGGCTGCTCTGTGTCATCTGTGTCTCTCTATTGCCTCACTGAACGAGACAAACGGGATTGTCACTCCAGATGACGAGTGCACTGTGATCTTTGACTCTTACTCGGGTTTTGCCGTGACCTATCTGTTACTCTGCCTTACTGCCCCTTTCATAAGCCAAGATAGACCCGTAACTGTATTGTGGTAACTTAAAACGGATGGGGCGATTTACGTGGCCATAATTCACTCTTCATAAACCTGCTACTTGGTGGATAAAATTCAGCCAGTCCCTCGCCAGTTCATGGGGACTGGAGAAAACTGATCTGCGAGAATCACCGTATGCCAAGAGGCACATTGATCCCTGACAAAACTAAATAAATAGCTACCCAGGAGCGACCAAACAGCACGGTTTATAACACTGACAGATCAAATGGACTCCAGCTCCAACCTGAGCCTGATATACTTTATGTCTTAATGTATGAAATTCTTCTAATGTAACCAGAGGCCGCTCATTGCAATGATTGTCTGCTACACTTTCTCCTTTTGTGATGATTTTCTGGAAACCGTAATGCCAGGAATGGCTCAGGAGATGGACAGGTCACTGTATGCCAACCTGTTTTTTTTTCTTTATCTCCTTCTCCTCTCGAAAGCAAGAGAAAGATTATTCTGCCAGACACCTTGACCCCTACGGGCTCTGCTACTCCGAGCTTGAATAAAGCCCTTTGAAAAGGAGATATTTTACATTAATGGACAGCCATCCAACAAGTTGCTTCAAAGCTCCCTCCCCAATCACCTGGTTTCCCATGGAGCGCTCGCCCCGACGTCAGCCCCATCTCCTCTTTGATTCCCTCCATCATCCTCATCATTAGAAGCTGACACACGAAGCAGGCGGGCGGGCGGGCAGTCGGCCAGGCGGGCTGGGCCGTCCAACGCGTAGATGCGCACGAGAAGCTTTTCAAGTACAGAGAGGCTGACCTTCCAGAGAGGGAGGTCAGCTCTTTAACACGCAGCCTGAGCCTCGACGCTGAGGATCCTACGGAGTGCTGTGCATACCTGACACAGCATGGCCACCGCCTTGTAGCCCACATCAGACCGCGGCGTCCAAACTGATGTGTGTACAGTCCACAGCGGGACCACGCTTCCTGTCCAGCATCACATCATGGATGTCCAAGCTCAGCCGTCATGCAGCTCGAGACACGCAACGTCAAACACCACCTCTGGACAGGCTCCCACACTGCATTGCCTCATTCAATCTGAATTAGAGCTCAGGGCAATGCTGGTTGCTGTATACGCTGAATGGAAACAAAGGCAAATAAAGGTTTACTGCACAAAGCTCAATGAGGAGCAGAATTGTTTTTTTTGCCCCCCCACAACACCACGAGCCAGAGAAAGAGCCTTTATGGCTGAAACTGTTACAAATTAGACCATTTACTCTCGCTCTCATTCACTTTTCTGTTTTAGAGTCTCCAACTGAAATGCAGTCCAAAAGAGTCCACAAAGAAAGGACCTGAAAGGCCTGCAAACGGGTGAAGATTTTTGTCCTGAACGTGTACATTAATGGATGATTTTGTGTGAAAAGAGTGGGAAACCATGAGTCACAGTGAACAGAGTTGTTTTTCCCATTTTTCTCTTTTTTCTTTTTTTACTTCTTGAGAGCTGGCGTTTTGCATCCTGCTGAGCAACTGGAGATGCCATTTAAAATGAGCTGTAGACTATCTCAGGTGAAGGCTGCCTGAAGTGTCACAGTGTACACATTTGTTCATCTGTCTTTCCCTGGATGTGTGTAAATGTGTGTGTGCGTGCGGCGCCTTGCCTGCACGCCTGTGCGTTCGCAGGTTTCAAGTCATCGTGGATGGATTTTGACAAGTGACACGCTGCACTCCAGAAAGCCGTAGTGAGATGACTGACTAATTCAGGCTAGGCTGATAACTGAGACGTAGCGGAGGGAGATTGGGGCCTTCACTCTGTCATGTGGAGGCACGCGGTGTTATCCGCTAGCCTGTCAGCGGAGACGACAAGATGTAACTAGCAGCATAGAGGAGGAGGAATTTGTAAATCGTGAAACCTGCTTGTCATTGTTGGTCAAAACTGACAGCCCGAGGTGGAGAACAGCTAGTTATTACACAGTATTTATTCACTTTAATTAGCCATGAAAGGATCTCATTACAGCTCTTTGGTTACAGTTCATTACAAGCTGCATTGCAAGTTTTTTTTTTCTTTTCTTTTTTTCTTAGCTATGGGAATTCCCAAAGCTACACTTTCACTTTACAGGAAAATAACAGGCTAGGTTTCAGCATCTACACACAATATATTATCTCAGCATAATAAAGCTATTGTTCAGTCGTCAGTGTTTCCTGATGATTACTTCCCATTTGCGTCTCTCGCTACAGCCGTCACCACCAACAAAGTCTGTTTGGTAGTGTCAGCGCAGCTACCACAAGACCAATTATGTGCGACTTGATGTCTCTGCATTAGTTTCCTGATGACTGACTTTGGCCACACGGTAGATGAATGGTTAGCACCATCACCCCACAAGATGAAGGTGATGCGGTTTGACTTTTTCCGCCGCTCTCTGTGAGTGTGTGAGTTTCATCTGGGTGAACAAGGTTTCCTCCCACAGTCCAAAAACATCCGTGTTTAGCTCGACTGGAGACTTTAAATTGTCCCTTGGTGTGAATGTGAGACAACAACATAAAACAGGTAAGATAATGAATGGATGACTGATGTAAAGACTATGATTATAACTGAGGTGTGTGACTAAAATTTGGTTTGCAACTGAGCTTTGACGCCCGTAGGAAATTTAGTGTGATCTTAAAACCTGGCAGTTTGTCCTAAACCTAGGCAAAATAAGGTGTAAGTACAGAAAGTACAAAACAAATTTGTCTATGCTGGATGCAAATGCCATCTGTGAGTTCTTGACAGATAATGAATGCACCGGAGTGGAGGGATTGAAATGGAACAGAGGAAGACTAAAATTGTCAAAATTGTACCAAATGATGTACATGGTCAAAAATAAAATGTTTTTAAACGTCAAAGTAACTTCAGGTTGAATAGCAGTTTGAGCTTGAAACCCGAATATTGTGATTTTGAAACATCAGCACAACGCAGATGTTATAGAGATGACAGCATCTCAACTCGCTAGAAACCTCTTTAAGATATGAATTATCCCAAGGAATGACGGGATAACTAAAGCATTCACTATTACTTAAAGTTCAGCAGATATTATCTTTATCACACTGAAACAAAACTCGGCACGATAGTTAAATATGAAGTGAAAAGCAACAGCTGCCATTTCTCATAATGTGAACATATTAGTGTAATACGTTCGCATTGTTAGTCCTAATAGCTCCAGCATGTGATATCACCCAAGGTTTGTAATTAAGAAAAAAAAAGAAAGAAAAATGTGTGGAGAAAAATGTTGGTGAAGTGTAAGCAGCCAATTGAAATGTGCACAGCAGTTTTCATGACCTGGAGAAGGCAGCTTGTTGGAACCGAGTCTGCTGTAAAGCTCCCGAGGCAGCGCATATCGAACTGGAGCTGTGCGATGAAGAGTCTTGGCAGAAGCTTGTGAGGGTGGATTCCTTCTCAACTGGCTGTCATAATGAGTCCATGCGACCCAGGTGCTAATAAGGTGAAGAAGGTGTGAACACACAACAAGTAAACTGCAAACATGTGTCTTGAGGCCAAATGTGAAAAATGCAACTAATTGCATGACAGCAAACAGTCAACAACAGTGAACTGGGATGGAGGAGAAGCACACCGTGCCCATCTTTGGAGGAATGCCTGTTTTGATTTTTTTTTTCCAAGTGACATTTCTTACAAGAACTTATGTATCAACTTCAAGTGTAGCTCATATCATGTTTTCATTAAACTGCTTTGATATGTTTCCAATACAAACACATTCCCCTGCATCTCTATGACCATTATCATGTGTTTTAGGTAAAGGTAGTGGAGGATGAGGTCTACTTTCTTAAATGCCAGTTAAACAGAACAAAGTAGATTTCTTGCAAAATAAGAGATATGGAATTGCTTGTTTCCCCCCCAAACATCTGCTCCACTCTGCTCCTCCTCCTCCTCCCGTTCTTTCATGTTTTCCTCTCCTCATCGCCTTCTCCATCATCACTCCTCCTACTGGGGTTACTCTGCGAGTGTTGCGTTGTGCAGCCCACGTAGCGCAGAGCAGTGCGGGCGACGGCTCTGCCAGTGAAAACACAAGAGTGTAACAGGATAATGAGAAGGGAGAGAGGGCTCCTCTGTTCTCCATGTCTCAGCATTTTCCAATTCCCTCGCTCGGCCTCAGCATAACCTTAACCCGCGGTGTCTGACGCCGCTGCTCGAGCGCGTCTATTGGACGAGTGAAATAAGTTCAGACCTTGTCTCTGATTTACACTGAGAACAAAGAAGATGTAAACTTTCCTTCCTATACATCCCCTCACATTCCATGTGTTCCAATGACAGATGAGCACTACAGAGAAACAAATGCTAATTGCTGCCCTGTCATCACTCTCCTATGGACCCTCACCTATCAGACCTCCCCAAAGGACTACAATCGATACCTGACACATGACACTTTGCACACACACACACACACACACACAGTGGCACACACATATGCGCTGTGACAGACAGTAAGGTCTGGAATAAAGGTCTCTCTGATCTGCCTGGGACAGGGTCTATTTTCTGGCTGAGCGGCTCACATCCCGTTTGTGAGTCTTGGCAGCCTGACTGGGAGTTTCTCGCATGTCTCCCGGGTCCTCTGAGGTGTTGAGCGCACAAGTGCACAAGCACGCACTCATACACACACACACACACACTCACACATGATCATGTATATACACGGATGTAAATACACACTCCAATACAAATGTTCAGTATTCATTATTCAACTGGAGAACATTATTTCCCAGGAGCTCTTTCTGTCAAGGGTGTAGTCATTTGAATCCACTTAGATGAAGCGCAGATCTTTCAGTGTCCTCTGGAATAACACACCGAGCACTGAACTGAGGTCGCGGATCAGTTGACAGTTGGCTGCATAATTTATGTTAAGCTGAAAATCTTAGGTGTCACACGCAGTTCATGTGTAGACCGTTGCTCATATACTGAAGATGCAACAACCAGAAAAATGCAATAGTCCATAATAATGTCACCCTCTTTACTGCATGCTTTCTACTTTAACTGCTGAGCTGCAGCCCAGAGGTCTGGCTACATGCCACTGCTTTGTAGTGCTAACCAAAGGAAGGCTATGGGTTAAGGTTTAACAGTCCAGGTTAACAGTTTACTTCATTAATTACTGCTATGGCTACTACTGTTACTACTGACTGCAACCTGAACAGCCTCGTAGTAAAACAACGGTAAAAGAATCGGAAGCAGTGCTTATTTTCAGCCACTAATGATGTTGACTTGAAAGTTTAAACCTGGATTGAAAAGCTACTTTTACACCAGCGAAACATTGCCCTGTCCTCGTTCAATATGTTAAGCAAGTTAATTGAAAACAGACGAATCTCAAGAAAGGCAGAATGTGACGTAAAATATGTCAGCGCTGCAAATCATAACCGAAATCATAACCCCAACCTCCAACAAAATTGGTGTGTACAGCCTACATTCAGATATGAATAGGGGGTTGAGACACCACCTCTCCTGAGCTTGTGGTTTTAAAAACTAAAGCTCAGCAATTGAAGCAGGAGCCAGTTTGCTCTATCTCATATGGAACAGTGGGAAGACCACCGTGAGCTGCTGAAAAGACCATCTCCTCTGACAAGTACCCCTCAGCAACACTGACTGTGACTTTTACACCTCAGGTGCTAATTGTATGACTTGTGTGTTTTGTTTTTTTTTGTTTTTGTTTTTTTCAGAAAGTCAACATGGCGGTCTGGCATAGTTGCCTCCATTCACTCCAACGTACAATGGGCCCAGTAAAGCAACTGTCAGATGATCAGTGTCAGTTATTTTATTTTTATTTTTTTAATCCGTTTTATAGAAACCTTCACATGAATCAAATAACGAATGGACACATTTAAACCTTGCTTCTGTAATGTGCTCATAGTGAATGCGGGACAGTGGTCTTCTGTCATGCTCAACTGATGTACGGTGGGCTGCAGACTGTAACAAGATGTGTATGTGCTTGTGCGTGCATTTGTGTGTGAATGTCTGACAGAGTGTGCGTGTGTGTGCCTGCACGCACACGCTTGCACATGCTCGTGTATCTCCGTGCATCTTGTGCACGCGTGCACGTCTGCGGGCGCGTGCTGGTGCACGAGAGGCGCTCCCCGTCGTGCCGGCCGCGCCACCATGCCATCTGGAGAGGAAATCGAGTGTGAAGTACAGTATAGTTTGGGACCAAGCTCCGTGGCAGCGGCTCAGCAGTTAGTTCATTAGTTCCAAACTTCCAGGGATTAGGAGAGAATCTCTACGGCAGGAAGGCAGGGGGGAGTCAGGGAGGATGGAGGGACCCATGGAGGGAAGAGAGAGGGAGAGAGCAAGAAACACCAGGAGGAACACCGGACCATAGGGCATCGAGTGAGCGAGAGAGAGAGAGAGAGAGAGAGAGAGAGAGAGAGAGAGAGAGAGAGAGAGAAATAAACAATCCTAACCCAGAGGACCCTGGCAAGGGGAGAGGAGCGAGAGAGAGGGACAATGAAAGAACAAGACAAGAGAGGGAGAGGGGAGGAGAGAGGACAGGTGTAGCCGTCAGTTCCGCTCCGGGGTTTCAACCTGCCCTCCCTCTTCCTCCACCCCACTGATCATACAGATATGATGATATGTGTAAGAGTGTTAGAGCAGTCAGCCTTGTCTTCCCTCCCCTCTCTCCTCCTCCTCCTCCTCTTCTCCCCTCTGGGTCTGTGGTGACAGTTAGCAAGCTCTGGGTGGCTCATACCCTTTACTCCCTTTTTCTCATCTCCCTGCCTCTTAAGCAGCCAGTGTTACTGCCAAGACGGAGCGCAGACATTTTTGGAGTCAAAGCAGCAGGCAATTAAAGCAGGCACTCCCGGATTTCAATTTTCAGAGGGAGGGGGTGGACTGACCTTCATGGCATACCTTTTTGTCATGAATATCGTTCTCTGTTTTAAGGTGAAGGTGAGAGATAATGAAAAGAATACATTAATGAACACATAATAGGAGGGTGGCTGTGGGCAGTAGCCCCATTTAAGGCCCATCAATGCATACCCGGCAACTAACCTCGCATTTCACCTAACCCATTGTGTAGCTGTCGCCAAAACAGCACTTGAGGATGGCATTTAGAAAGCTCAGCCTCCGCTTTGCTCCCATTCTCACTATGGAAAAAGAAGAAGTAAAAAAAACAGACATGCATTACAAGACCATTGTCGAGCCTTGGCATCCGTTGGCGAACACACAAAGCCGACTGTGCTGTCGTCATGGTGAATATAATGGAAGCTACAGTATAGCACTCTAGCGCAAACACACACTCAAGGATGTCAAGGAGAAATCTCTCATCAATTAATGACATAACAAAAGGCACGTTGGGAGCAGTGCCTCTAATGAGACGTTACGGGAGACACTGAGAAAGTCTCCCAGAAATTACTGACTGTGCAAATTTTCATTTAACTAGGGATCCAAGCATATGCGAATGCAGGAAGTGTGGGGGTGGGCTTGGGATGTCTACATCCAGATTGCGTGCATTACAGCTCTACAGTGGCATAAAGAAGGCAATATTAATTGCAATACACAGTTTGAACCAGGCAGTGAATGAATCATTTAATTTAAGACACAACCATTAAGCTGTTCCTCCGGTTGCTCGGTTATGCCGACTATTGTCTGAACGCTAGGACCAGGCCTCAGTCTCTGCGTCCAATAACGATAACAAGGAGCTCACGGATTTTGACTGTGTGTCTGGACATGTGGCGTAGTGAGCGTGCAAGCAGCGCAGCAGCAAGAGCCCAACAGTGTTTACCCAGGACGCACTCATGCACAGTGCTGTTTGTGTAGGTCATTTGGCAGCGGGGGAAGGAAAAAGAAAATGTATGCCATATACACAACTGCAGGACAAATGTGAGACAGCTTATCAAGGAGGACTGAGGAGCACTTTGCCTCGGCTGCGCCCGCGTGACTTGCAATTCACATCTAATCGGTGCAGGTTGCACATACCTGGAACATGTTTTGCCTCGTCTTGGGGAAACTCTCTCATGTGAGAAGTCTTTGAATACAGCTTTAAAAAAGTAATACAATATATAAGAAAAAAAAAAGGAGAATCTCACTGTCAACCTTCACCTTTCAAATAAAACTGTATCCGTTCTGTTAACATTGTACTGAGAGGGGTGACTTAAGAATTTGACTGAAACGCCTCCTGTGTGGACAGTTGCATTCTCCTTGCTCAAATATCACATGGCAGATACTCAATTCATTTGGCAATGACTAAATCAGGTACAGCAGCTATATTTATAAATTTCCATTCCCGTGCTCCTTATTTTGTATTTGTATGAATTGAAAGTACTCAAAACAAATATTTCCTGAAAACAGCCTTTCAATAAAGGTGGACAAATTCAATTTGTTACACACCTAAACTGAGGCCACACATCCTCAGCAGAATTTACAATGTGTACGTAGTTACGGTGAAGAGTAAAGAATTTCATACGTGAACACCTTTATCTCTGGCAGCTCTCTCGCCTGCCTTCATGTGCACACATCTATCCACACGCACGCACGCACGCATGCATGCATACACATAAAACCCCCATGGATTTCCAATTGCCTTAGAGGAGAGAGAAGCTGGGAGTGTGGGAAGTGAAGAAATCGTGCCAGTGGGACAGGTGCATTTTGTCATCAAGTAAATAACTAATTTCTATGTTACCCAGTACGACAAAGGGAACAAATGACAGGTTACAGGATTTTGGCACACCGTGTCAAACTCTTTCCAAGCAAACACGGACAGGATAGTGTTGATTGATCCATATCAGGGGAAAAGGAAGTCATGGAATTATTAAGCAGGGAACTATCTAACTACTGCACCGTTTACCAGAATTTATTGTTGGTGCATTTGGATTTGAATTACTCAGAGTGCTACCAGTAGAGGACAGTGAAGTAAGCCTGCTGTGGAATACAATTCTGCATGTTAAGAGAAAGAAATTACCTCACAGCCAATGTCATTTTCTTCTTATTTTCAAAAGGAAATGTGGGGGGCTAATGTTCTCCTGTTGAGCTCCAACACCAGCTAATTGCTAATATGGAGAGGCAGCATTTGATACAGAAGGGGAATGACACATTCAATATTTCAATTTCCTGCAAACACACACAAAGTCAGAATTAATGTCTATTATTTATGGGAAATGGGTGGGTTGGCTTGGTCAGAGAAACGAGTGGGTCGGAGTTTTGTCGAAATAATACATGGGGCTGTCAGACGCTGACAGCTCAGGAGTCTGGAGTCTGAGTTCTCCTCCAGCCTGAATGGCTGCTTCAGAGCTGCATTCCTCTCCACACTGCCCCGCTAACATAATAAAGACAGAAGCTTTGACATCCACCAACTCCATCACAGGGTCACAGTTTTGGCCTGTCAGTCACATGGCCGCCATCATCTTATTGTCTTTGTCTGCTACAGGAACAGCCTCCAGCCATATCAATCATCTTTATTATCATGACTTAAAAACCTTTGTTAGGTAACTTTTTACCCGGGCCCCTTCTTTATCCCGCTCTCCAATCACAATTTCATGGGCAGTTCAGCCGGGCCAATGGGGAGGTCGTGTGGGCGGGAGGAGAATGCTTTTAACCTGCTGCATCTGGTGCTTTCCCGCTGCTCACCCAGTGGGACGTGGTCACCTTGTTTTAAAGGACTCTGATAGGGGGGCACGGCTGCCTTTATACCATCATAATAGGGTGAAATGTGCTTGTTTTAAACATCTCCCTTAGGTAGTTTTCCTTTCAGTGATTAAGACCTCGCACCTGTCTGAAGGGAGGGAGACGGATTTAAAAACCCATCCACGATCGCACAGCTGTGCGTGTGTGTGTGCGCGCGTTTTGTGTACTCCCATCTCATTGAGGCCGCGTGCGCGTGTTCGCGTACCTTTTTGCTGAGGGCAACACCGTCCTCGCAGTCCAAGACGGCGCAGTCGACATCCAGCGAGGCCAGTTTCCTCAATTTTCGCTCATCATTGCCGGGGCAGTAGAGAACCGCCCTGCGGGGTACGTAGCGCAGCGAGGGTCCTGCCGAGTGATGGTGATGACGCCATGCTTGGCTACACAGCTGCCAGGCTGCAGGCAGGGGCCCGGCGCTCTCCCTGTCAACACAAATGTATATACATACATGAGCACAGCGAGGCGCGCAGACGTATACCGCCGTCTGCATGTACACTTCACGGACGCACATGGCAATCAGACGGCGTTGGCGCCGCGGCTGCACAAATACACGTCTCGAGTGCATGCATTACTCATAATGAGCGCGTGCGGCATCAATACGGGGCTTAAGGGCAATGAATAATTAAAGGTTGTTGCTGCATTCATCTTCATAATATCTAGAGGGTTAGGCGAGATCATCCAGAGAGAGGCCCCTTCCCCTTCCTCTTCCTCTTCCTCCAGACCAGGGCGAAAGTTCTGGAAACGTTTCATTCTGGGAGCTCCGTTTGCCCTTCGGCTGTACATTGAAGTGGATGAGACAGGTTGACCTGTGCTTTGGCTGTCTTTGTTAAGAACAAACTCACCCAAACACTGAGCCACTCATATGCTAATGCCGCCACACGGCTGAATATCTGGGCAGGGCAGAAAGTGAATGAGCAGGGGTGTCAGTGGTGGCTGGAGCTGAGTCATGGAAAACTTGGTTTGGGGAACACAGAGAAGTGGGAGTGCTGTGGTGGTTTTCCAAGGAGTTTTCCAAAGTTCATATTGATAATAACATAATCAGATGCAAAATCAATTGAAAAGATGATTCTGTTTCATCAGTGACACGCTTACTTTATCAGTGATCGGTGATTTCAAATGTATTAAATGTAACATTGCAATATCTAACAAGTTAATAACATTCAGCATCAATTTAACATTACTTACAGAGCTTGCTCTATATTTGAAAGCTGTTTCACACAGTTTTCATTTCAAAATGGTTGGAAAATCCTAAAAAATGACAAAAAATTCTGAAAATATAAAGTACAGCATGGTCATGTATAACAGCCATTGTCGTTTATTTCTTGGCAGCATGTGGATGCCTGTGTCTTTGCTCTTCAGAAGATTGAGAACAATGTGCAAATAAGTGGTTTGGGAGGCTGTTTAATTTCATTTTATCTTTTGGAGGCATTTCAGTCCTTCATGTTTTTCAGTCCACTGACAGGAAAACTACGGCTGCCAGTAGACCCGTTATTGACACACACGCATCATAACATTTCCCGTCTCTACATGCATTCTTAAATGTTTCAGGGACACACGCCGTGGCATGAACGGATACATGCCTCGGATCAGATATATGTAATTACACTAAGGAACAGCTTCACCCTCCACTAGCTCTTGCTGCGTAACAGAAATCCTTCTAGGGATCATATTTGTTGATAGCGGTCCTCTTTGCCTAAAGAGGACAAGACAAGGTTTTTGTGTGTGTGTGTGTGTGTGTGTATGGAGGGGGTTTGTTCCTTCTGTTATAAGAGGGGACTGAATTATTCTCTTTTCTTGCCGTGTGCTGTTTAAAAGGAGCTAAAGTCACTTCAATAGCCACTTAATCCTGTCAACTACGCTTCCACATGCCCTCCAGTCCCAATCAGGCCTAATCTGCACTGAGACGTTGCGGTTGTAGTGGGCAGTTAAAACCAATTCAGGTTGCTTCAAGTGCTTTAGTGCTTCCAGGTACGTAGAGCAGTACTTGGGCCGGGAACGGCATTCACAAAAGGTTTTGCGGGAAAATATGGCAAAGGTCGGAGGCAGGGTGATGGTAAACCACCATGCAAATTGTGGACCAATAAAAAAAAAAGGAAGAGCATTTACGGAACGAAGGGCTACAGGGCACAAATTGATAGGCAAGAGAGAAAGGAAAGCAAACGGCAAAATTAGTCCGCCATATAGCGAGTGGGAGTGCTCAGTAGCAGGGGGGCAAGAGGGGGCTGTTAAGACCTAAATGAAATCTATTTTGTGCATACTGCTTAGGGGGAGCGTTAAAAAGCCAAACTAAGTACCCGGTTTAAAAGGAAAATATATTATAGCACAACAGAAGGCTAACAGGATTGTAGGAGTAATTGAAGACCTTCAATATGAAAAAAAACTCAAAACGTGGCGAGTGGAAAGCCTTGACGGTGGCTCGAGACACGGGAAGCAGAGGTTCAAGAGTAGGGATCGGAATTCCACTGTGCTACCACGTTAAGTTTCTTAACCCTAATAGGGAATAATGCAGGTAATCTCACCCTGGTATGTAAATAACCAAAAGTCCAATGTCTGAAAAGATAGAAAATAGAAATAGATTAGAAATAGAAATAGATGCTCTTAAAACCTCTTGCTTTGTCCGATCAAGACTACATATACTTCAAAAATATTTCACAGGTGAGAAGCAAGAGTCACAGGACTATTCATACATCTGGTTAGAAGAAAGATTATTAAATTATCATGCATTTCATCATGCATTGTATTTCACCAGTGAGCCCTATTTCGTAGACATAGACTGACGTATTGAGGATGCCATATTGTTCTGCGTCTGGCCCGAGCTACAGGTTCTTCTGGGGTCACATTTTAAAAGAGAAAAATATGATGAAGCTGCGCTATCCGTGATGGGTGGGGGTGAAATTACGCCAGCTCCATTTGAGTGTAGGCTTCGTAATTGCATATAAATGCTGAGAACTGGCAAACTTAATGCCAGCCTCCGTCAGAAAAGCTTCCTTGCCAAAATGATGCACTGCTGTGGAAATGAACTTTAGCTGCTGCTGCGCTGCGCTGCCTTTGGAGAAACCTTTTAATTTCCCAATCTCTTCTGTGCACGGATTCCACAATCCCAAGCCGTTTTCTGCTTTGATCAATCACACCAAAGTGAAAGAAAAGGGTCAAATACTTGAACTGGAGCTGGAACTTGTTTGTAACCTTGGATCGCACTGGATATTAAAGAGGCGTCTGCTGACTGCAGATCACAATCTTCTGAAACAATCTCCAAGCTTAAGATAAAGCACAAAGGGGCCCACATCCATAAGCAGTTTATTTACAACATCTTAACCTGTTGATTTGGTTTGAGACACAGGTTTTGTCAAATTACTGATAAAACACGAGCATAATATTGAACAGTCAGAACAGTCAGAGGCTTTTTGGACCAGAGAGTAGATCAAACTGAGCACACACATACAACCTGAATATTTTGCATTACACCACGCGACATCTGGGGAACATTTTCTCATTAATAGATCACCATATATTCGTGCTCTTTGCATTTAACAGTCCCCAAAGAGCCATATGCACGTCCGTTACCAATTTCTTGTCCTCTCCCTCTCTTCCTTTCTTTCCTTTGGTTTTTTTTTTTTTGGTTTTTTTTTTTACATGAAAGGTTATGATAACACAGGGCTGTGTGGCTAAATGAGCAGCTGTAAAGTGGTGGGACCTGGCCACAGTGGCTACGTTTACTGGTCTGAGATCAGAGGTAAGAGTGTTTGAGTAGGTTTATATGGTGCTGGATGGGACTGGTCCTCATTAGCGCAGAGGTAGCGGTAGACACAGGCCCGGTGGCACTAAAGGGGGGGTGGGGTGGGGGGGTGGGGTGGAATGTGGTAAATATACTAGACATAGGCACAAACACAAACACCCACCAGTACACAACATTACAGTTATACACAATATGTCATATGGGCCTGGCGTCCAACCAGCACTTAAAAACACATTGTTCTCATCATCTTCCAGGCTTATTTTCATCTACGGTACATGACATTTCTCCAGGCTGGTTGAGCGGCATTTTTTATGCAGATTTGTGCCTGTCATCCTCCAACACCACAGAGAGTCTTGGACAAAGCAGTTCACTGGTATAGAGCTATCAACTGATCTTCAATCCAGCCGAGCAGCCTCTGATGATCTGACACCGACTACAAGTGTATAACTACAATAAATCCACTTTGAACCTCATATCCTTGAACTTCACATCTTCGGCACTCTCAGACAACTATGTCACTGATGTACATCTTTTGCCACATTCAGCCGATTCCCCCCTCTGTGTTTCATCTCCATATCTCTGAAATTTCCTGTCATGCCATCCTGGCAGGTGCACCAGTCTTTCTCAAGGTAACTGAAATGTCTGGGATTTCACACTTGTGGAAATCTGCTGTGTGTGTGTGTGTGTGTGTGTGTCTACTTTTTGGACTCTCCGCAAACATGCAAATGTTAATCACCAAGCTGTTCACTTATTTCTAGCGGTTCATAAATTTACACCAGCTACCAGTCGCGCTACATGACGGGAGCCTCTGAACATAAGAGACACAGGTGACACTAAATTGGGATAAAAAAGAGCCTTTTAAAGCAGGAGAATGTACTTCCACTTAAATGACACCAGATCGGATTATGTTGGAAAGTCTGGAGGCCAGTCACATACGAGGCATATTTTACATGTGTTATTTACATGTGGAGGAAATATTAATTCATTCATTTCAGGCACAATGTAGAGCCTTATCTAAATCGTGGCATGGCACATGGGCTGAGGCTGTGAACATTAAAAACACGCTTAATAACCAACTGATGTAGCATGTGACTGTACCCTATAAGGACAGAAGGAAGGAGTATATTAAACTTAATAAATATTCATCTTGGCATGTGATCCATGACATAACATCTAGCCGTTGTCGATTGCAGTCTGGCAATCAATATTGCATTATGAGTAGCCTGTAGTAATTGCTTCATTATCATGATGTGATGATAACCATTTCCTGTAACTCTACTGGCGTCCACCTGGCACCGTAATAGCCTAATTCAGGTGGTAATATTCATCCTACCACATGAATTATAGCAGATAACAAGAAGCCCACTCCAAAACAGACCCTGACGACAGCCTCCCTCTCAATATGTAGATTTCCACAATTATCTCCAGCATGGTGGAGCAGGCAGAAGCTGTGTCTAAAATGCACAAAATTAAAGATCTGTGTTTCTGCCCCACGATAATCAGCCACTTCTTAATATGCAAACTACATTTTGAGGTCTGTGGTGCTTAAGATTCCAGATTAAATTTGTTGAAAATAACGATGAATAAAGAGTAGGGTGGAAATCAATGTTCCTGGAGCATAAACAGGATCACCATCTGCAGAAAGCTGTATGCGGGTGGGAAATAAAATGGTCAAAAAGTCATCAATATTTACCTAGCCTCGTGTCCACCTGCCTGTCTGACACTTTTTTTTTTGAGAATGAAGAACAGAACCAAAGCATTCCCCACTCACCACCCTCCTCCCAGCATGATGCTACGTGTGTGTGTGTGTGTGTGTGTGTGTGTGTGTGTGTGTGTGTGTGTGTGTGTGTGTGTGTGCGAGTGCATGTGTGTGTGTGTGTTTCCACACTGCCTCAGGTCTGAGGACACAACTGGATGGCGGAGAAATGCTGAAAAATTAACCAGAGACACCAAAGACAGGGAAAGGAAAGAATCAAACACTTTTTCCACCTACTTTTTCTCGTCTCTGCCCCCTGCTTTCTTTGCTTGCCCTCGAGCAATTTGGAGCTCAGGATGAGCAATCCGTTCCCCTCCAGATCAGCTGGGGGTCGCAGAGTTTACCGGGGGCTGGTCTCCCAGACAAAAGCATACTGGACCTAACATTTTGTTGATGATGACTGAATTGAGTGCACTGGAGTAGTATGTTACCAAACGAACAACATAAGGCCTTCAATTTGTAGCTAAAAAAAAAACCCAAACCAAAACAAAACAAAACAAAAAACACCTTGTACCCATCAGTAACAGCACCTGCTGTTCATGTCCACCACTGCCATCATAACCTTCTACGTGCCGAGGGAAGTTATGATTTGTCCTACTCTGACCCTAAAACTAAATGTGGGACTTTTGTTCAGCAGTAAGACAGACTCAGTTTTTTTTTTGCCTCACTTTCACAGATTATATCATCACTGGACTCGCGTCTTTTGCTTCTCGCTTTAAAAGCTAATTCCAGTTACAATGTCCCTCACCATCAACAATACCCCGTACTCCTCCTCCCATCCTTGTCTTCTCCCCCTTTCTGGTCTCATTACTTTGGGTTTTATGCCTTAATCTACACAATGAGGATGAAGTCATGGCGGTTATCTTCAGCAGCCAATGTCTGCCTACCTGTAATCCTTCTCAAAGTCCCCGGCTTTCTCCCAGCTCACAAATCAGCACACAATGCTTTTATGCAAGGTCTCTGCCATAATGCCTGGAGACGACAGAAGACTTTTTTCCTTTCTTTTCTCATCCCTCGACATAAAACTAGTTAAATCCCACTTCTCCTTAGAAGAAAAGAGATGTCTTCATCATCATGTCTCGGGACAGGGAAAAGTCAGAACGTAAAGGACATTAGAGCTACTGTTTCTCAGAGTTACAAGACGGTATAGAAGGCAGTTTGATGGAAGTTGTAGGCCCAGAAAACTTGAGATATCCTTCGGAGCTCTAACTGTATGACGTAAATGCTAAATTAATTAGACTAAATGGATTATAGAATATAATTAATTGATTAAGTAATAGACTTAGGATGACTAATATATTTTTTTAAATCAATGAATTTATCATTAAAAGTTAATTGAGAGGCAAGCTTAAAAAGGTCAAGCAAGTCACTCCATTCGAGGAGGGCATAAGGGGGTTAGCTTTTAACTTAGCATTTTTATTGACTCTGGCAAAACAAAATGAGCGGGCTCTGTAGGATTGTGCACTCTGCATTGGCCATTCAGGCCTTCAGAGCCCCATTGTAGTACTTTGAAGAGAATAAAAGGAAACCCCACTGGTGGAAATGCAGTGGAACAGCCCCACAACAGGCCACAACTGTTCCCTTATGCATGAAAGGCAGGGACATAAAAGACAAGATGGACTTCTGAGGTAGGGCCAAAAACAAAGGCAACAAAAGTGCTGATCACGAGGGGATGACACGACTCGTCTCAGCAGAAGGAGCAGGGAGAAAAGGGGCAGGGGACAATAGCACTCCCGGCCAAATGACATGTTGAAGAATTGAAAAATCCACACAAGAAGTGTCTTCTCAATTCACTAAATCCACAAGAGCTGGGTGACTGTCGGCTGGCCGTGGACAGACTGACTGGGGGTATGAGGGGGGGGGGGCTGTAGCAGCCCACGGCTTTTCTCTGTCTAACTTTCTTTCCCAAATCTTTCCCTGTTTTGGCAAACAACTTGGCAAGGGCAGAGATGGACTGGGGTGATGGCTTTAGTCTGCGCACACCAAACCGAAACCAAACCAAACCTAATCAAAGCGTGGTGGGTTCCGCTCCCGCAGCTTCCGTTTTGATCTATTGGCTGTCTGTGTATCTGATCTCTTTCTGTTTGTGCCCTAAACACAATTATGCTACTGCCGAACCTCCATGGAAACAGTCAGACGGACAAAAACATGTTTGCTCTTATTGAAAAAGCATCCTCGTATTTAGGCACACAGTGTAATGACTGCTGAGATTTGAGCCAAGGTTTCAGAAGTCATACCAAATAACGCGTCGTTAATAATAACGCTTCCTGCCAGTTTTCACCCCGTTGGCTCAGAGACTGGGAAAAACTGGGGGCTTTTTTTTGGGTTTTTTTGCTTTCCTTTTTTGGATTTTTTTTAAAATGTGGGGAAAACACACACACACACGCACACAGAGCTTTGTCTGTGTTTGCAATATCTGCAAAATCAAAATCCATGACCTTACATGCACCTAATGGAGGGATTTTTGTGTGTCATTTGAGGAAATTTCAGCTAATTTCAACAAATCTGTTAATACACAAATGTGTGCACCAGCTTCATGGATAGCATATGTGGAAAAATGGCTTCTCTCATCAATTCAGAAGCCAGACATGTCTCTAAAGTAAGGGCCAGCAGCTCTTGTTGTGAGCCAAGCGCTGAACAGTGCACTCCACAGGTGAAGGCCCTCCTCCACGATAGCCTGGGGCCGATCTCACAATTCTTCACACATACCCACGGGCCCTTTCACTGGCCATCACCCTGTCTGATTAATGGATCGATGTGGTAATTGATTAGTGAAGAGGAGGTGGGAATAAGAACATAGGTCAAACGTCAATAATGTCCCTGCGACAAAAGGCGGAAGACGTAAAATGTACCAGTGATAGCCTGCAGCCAGACCTCTACCCATCAAAGCCCTGGCAGGGCTAACATAAAGGCCCCGGCCCATTCTCCAGCCTGCCCTGCCCTCCCTCCCCAACGCTCCTTTTCTCTTGGTAATGCTGTCTGTTAAAGTGACAGGAACCATTCTGGGAGCTGCTTGTCAGCTCACCTTCATAAAACAAGCCATAAAGCAGCAAATAACAGGCTTATATGGCTTCATTATGCTGGCTATGCAGGATCACAGCCCAGGGCTGAGGGGCAAGAAGGTGGGGGGAGGGTGGGGGGGTGTCTTGCTGGTAGAGGGGAGGCGGGGAGAGTGTTGGCAGGACAGCCTGGTTCTCGTGGAAGTTTGTTGTCCCAACGGCTGTCACCATGTCCATGTTTGCTCAGGATAGAGAACCACTTGACCCCCTTCAACCCCGTATTCCCCGAAATCCAAAGCAGGACAAACAAAGAGGTATGACTCACTTTGGAAAAGCTCCGACAGCTCAGGCGTCTTTAGCTTTCAGAGCCCGCTGTATACACCTAATGAATTTGAATAGGCGACAACCTGTGCTCCACCACGCTAATCGAACACAAACACAACGGCGCACCGAAGCAGTTAGGGACTGGAGATGGGGGGAACGGGGCCAGATGGAGCTTGCATCTGCGACAGTAAACCTTTGGCCGTGGCGGCCCCGGACGTGAGAGAGATTCTCATTTATTTCATGCAAATATCTCTGGGCTGTTTCACAAGCTGACAGTGGGGGCTGAGGGGTGGTCAATAACTCAGGTTGTGTCTCCAAAACATTTCCGCTGTTTTTCCCAGAGTCAACCACGGGTGCCTGGCACAGAGGACGAAGCGGCGTCGGTAGTGGACGTGTCCTCTTGCAGTGGAACGTTTGAAATGACAGGACACATTGTACAGACGGTATATGAGGTGCGCCCATCACGGCTGAGGAAAAAAAATTAGGACGCTGATATTAACAAGTCAATTATGCAGCTTGCAGAACATCTGGTAGGCATGCACGATGTTCATCAAAAGTAACTGTTCCTTTATGTGCTTATCTGTCATTTGCCCAGTCCCAGTCGTGCCTGGATCAGTCCCTTATCTCTTTAGCAAGGCTGTGAGGCAGCGGCACAAGCGCCTTCACTGTGATCATTGTATAGTTAATTGTCACCTCCATCAACATTAGCACCCTCTAACATGTTATCCAGAGGGGAGAGAGAGGGGGAGCTGACTGCGCGCTCTATTCTGAGGCTGACACTTGTTCTCTGAGGGGCGGTTTTTGGTGTCAGGATCGCAGTGCATGAGAGAAAGGAGGCGGAGGAGAGGAGGGGAGCTTTCTCCACAACTCATGTCACTGAATTTGTCTGTAATGGCAGCGGAGGGAGAAGGAGAAGAAGGCAGACAGGGAGCGGGGAGGATTGATTGGTGTTTACTTTTGAGAAGCCTCTCAACCAATGGCAAAGCACCGAGTACTACGTGCACTACTACCACCTTCCCTAGACACCGTATCACGAGAGATCCAAGACCCACACCCCCACCACCTCTCACACATACTGTGACTGTGTGAAATAGACTCTAACTATATAGTCACATGACCTACATAAGATGCTGGATATAAACCTCACATCTAAAACACACAAGGTTGGGAGGGGGGGAGGTTCAAGTGTGAAGGCACACCAAACTATGTCTGTTACATTTGGCCCAGAGCCAGAGGGATTCAGAAATGTTGGCATCAAATCATATGGACACACATATCTGACACACACACACACACACACACACACACACACACACACACACACACACGTTCACATATTGCAGTGCACACAGATGCACATATCCGGACTGTAAAACAGCATAGCCATCTTGAGTCCCCTGGATCACTGCGACCATCTGACACTGTGCAGCCAGCATGCATTAAGACTGGCAAGGTGGCTGCACTTTCCATCTCAGCTAGCACAGTTACATAACCCGCCATGATATGAATGCATTAACAGTATTAGTTCTGCAGGTGAGAACACTTCTCACTGCTTGCGAGTGCTACAGCTTCACATTTACATAATAGATGATGTTGCTGCAGGATGGCGAAGTTAATTATCTAGAAAGGTAAAGCAACTGCTGCTACACACTCATCGCCGACTGTCATGGGGGAGCTTCTACACAGGATGCAATAAACAGTATTTGGCCAATTTCAGGATGCTTTCACTTGCGCATAAATCAACTCAACAAGCATTTAGAGGAGGACTGTGCCTGGTTGACTCTACAGGTGTCAAGGGTCCTCTGGAGGGGAAGAAAATGAATGGGAAGAGAGGCAGTGGAAAGGAATGGGAGGGAGGTTGATAAAAGAGGAAGTAAAGACATTGGCCAGAGTCTACATAAATAAAGAAAAATTAATTAATTTCAAAAAATGCCTTTTAACTTGCACAAGACAAGACAATCTGGAAAGGGGCGTGTTTGGATGAACCCTGGATACGGATATGACTGGGACGGTAGATCAGATGGTACATCAGACTACTAGGATATTTGGCCTTCGATGTGATATGCACTGCGTCTGATCTCCTGCCCCCACCCATCCACCCACCCGGGCCCAGACACAAACACGCCCCTGTACCCCTCCTCGGACCTCGGAAAAAAGTCTGACAGATGGGTGCACTGGAAAGATCCACTCAGGAGACCAAAACATACTAAGGCGCTGTCTGTCTGACGTTTGGATTTGGAGGGAAAAGACAACCAGTGAAAAACAGGACAGAGAGAAATGGACATCTGTGGAATTTGTCTCATTTTCTCTCTTGTGGGACACTATTTGTCATAAGTGAGCGCAGAGTCTTTTGGATCATATTCTATTTAATTAATGAACCCCCCTCCCCCCTCCGCCCCCATCCTCACACGGGCGCGCACACACACAAACACACAACGGTCTCATCCCAGCTCGCAGCTCCTCGTCTCTCCCCTGTATGTTGCCTGTGCCCCCAAGTGGTTGAAAACGATAACTGCATTTGCTGCGCGACTGCATTTGTAAAACTTTTAAAACAACTATCTCAATGGCCGAAACCTTTGAAAACTCACTCAGTCACGGGTAAATTTACTTCTGAAATTGACCCTCTAACAGTCTTGTGCCGCTGTACTTTTTATGTACAGTGAGGACATGGCGATCAGTAGAGCAAGCTTCTAGAAATCCATTTATTTTCTTGCACATATCTTTACATGACTGTAGTGTACATAAAACATAAAGAGGGGAACCAAATGGACATTTAAAAAGAAGGAGTGACATTTATGTCATTCTTCTTTAACAGCCTGAGAGTTTAAGATAAAACCTGCCTCTTCAAAATATGTCAGTTTAATTGATTGTGAGAGTAAAAAATAAATAATGCTGATTTTAGTGAGTTACGGAAAAAGAATCTCTGAAACATTTGGCCAAGTAATGTTACTACATTGAGCAATTCACTGCCCCTTAGTTGTAAATCAAATGACCAGAAAACATAAATAAGATGGGCTTTTTTTTACAAAAAAAAATTCTGTGAAATTCTACTGAGTATAACAAAGACAGACCATTTTGTCTGTCTTCACCGAAAGGTATGACTTTTTAAAGAGGAATTTTAAGTACTAAAGCTGACTATGACTATAGTGTTGTAATGACAGACGCTTCATTCTTTTAACCAACAGGGATGCCTTTTGCCCTCAACTTCTGCCCAGCCCCAAGCCTTTAATTAAGACTGGCTTAGGCCCGATTGATCCTGACACACCAGGAAGTTTCTTGAAAATCTGCCTGCCAAAACCATGGAAGTATTATATAGGCCACAACCCCCCATAGCAGCCTGCAGCCCCTCCTCACACCCCACATAAAAAGGATTGTAAGCTGAAAGCCCTTCCAGTCAGTTCATGGGACCTTGCATGATTGACATATGCCTAAACATTTTTCCAGCTCCATCCTTATCCTTATCCCCTTCTAATGCCTCTGTTATACACATATATACAGTGGGTTTCACAAATCCTTTGCCACTAAATTGCCAGTAAAATGATTTACTCATGCAATGATTGCATCAAAGTTAAACATTTGCATCTTTATGGCTTTGTTGAGTTAAAATACATTGGCTGAAAAAGAAAAAAAAAAACATAACAGAAAAGTCTGCATACAACAGGCCTGCACGCCGCCACGTCATTTAATCAACTACACGTTTCCTGTAGCAAAAGCTGCGAGGCAAATAGGAAGCTGGGATTGTCAGGTTGTCAGAGCTGTGTGTGCTGCGGGTGTTGTGCACCACATGGAGAGAATTCTTGTAGCGGCTTTCACCGCAACACAGCCACTGATGAGTCAGTGAGCCCCATGAAAGTGCAAGCGCCCCACAAACGCTGCCTCCTTTTTATGGTGGCATAGCGCTCCACAGGACCAGAGCGGTTTGATAACGTTAATGCTGCAAATACAGCAGGTTACTTTAAATCGAAACATGGCACCATTTTGGTCTAAAACTGACAAAAAAATGCACATATAATCTGGCAGTGAGATTAAAAAAGCAAAGGCTTGGGTGAGGAAGTATATAGCTTTGAATGGGAACGGCTCAGAGGCATCTGACTTTTAGTATGAGAGTGGTGGGGAAAACACAACACTAATGCAAATGCAATTTCCCATTTAGCCATCACAGTATGTCAGAGCTTCCATATGATAAGCCGAGAGACTTGGATATGTCCAGGTGGACAAGTGAGGGATTGTTGGGCTCAAAAAAAATAAAATAAAATGTGGAGGATAAATCCATCTAATTAGTCAAGGGAGGTCACAAGGCAAACTTGTACACAATGTAATACAAAGGTATTCAAATACAACTGATCCATTTGGGAGCACTTGCGCAATTTACAAATATGCTTCCCCTGATGTGAATGAATCCATGACTCTTCTCCAAGACTTAACCACACACGAGTCAGAATTGTGTCATTAGTCAGTGATGCGAATGACACAACTGTGGGTAGCTGTTGGTGTTTCCATGTTTTATATACTTTGTATATTTATTTTGATGTATACCAGTATTTGAGCATTGATCAAACAATACATGAAGACACTTAACACAATGAGATTCCACTCCGTTCATTGCAGCGTGAAAGCTTACCAAAGAGACAAAGGTTGACTCACGTTTGCCTGTTGGTGTGCTGAGGGTGTTTTACAGGGTGTAATGGCTGATGCAAGCGATACCAGCCATGGCGTGTCACTGGATGATACATTCAGGAACACAAACACCGACCCAACCGCAATGTGGAAAGTGAGACGGAAAGAGCAGGACCCTACCTTGGCCTATTCCTCCATTTAAGGGCGTGGTGAGTATGGGTGGCGGTGGGCAATAACCAGTACCCCTTCCTTCCCTTACAGGGAGGATCGTGGAAACACACTGTCACGTTTTCAACTAGCTTGGCATCAACACATTCCAGGCCCGGACTGTAGCTATGAGTTAAGATAGAGAAGAGGTGCTTAAATTGTGCAGGAATCGATCATAATCAAGAAGCTGGTGTACAAAAGACCTGAAGTGTGTGTGAAGGTGCACCTGGAAAATGGAGTGATGCAAGCAAAATGATATTAATGCAAGTGTGTGCAAGATCATGAGAACATCATTTAAAACAATCATAATTTATGCTAGTCACCCAGTGTGGACTGGGAATAGGCCCCAGCAGACCCCTGTGGCACTATTATGGTACAAAGCAGTTAAGATGATGGATGGGTGGATGGATAACAATTTGTGTACTTTTAGGGCAGATTAGATAAGGTAAGCACTTTATTTAACACATGCACTCAAATGCAAAGTCAAGGCCCAGAGTCAGGACTGCCGCCAAACAGGCACATTGCTGGAGTTCAATAGCAAGTAGCGAGCAACAGGTACAGGAAGTCATTTAGAAGATTCCACTTGGAGTTAGTAAAGGGTTTCCTGAACGCAGTGCTGAGAGGGTGTTGGCATATTGTTGTTGGAAATGTCTGCTGACTGACACAGGGCATGGTGGCTCACACGCTGCCGACTGTTTTGACTGGACCGCAGCCTAATGATCAAAGGTCTTTTTTTTTTTTCGTGTTCTACATTTTGATAAAAAAACGTTAAGCCATGCATAGAAAATTAGGAATATGCCATAGAAACGGAGAGTTTGGACTGTTAGACTGTGAGAGATTGTGTGCGGGTCCAGAATAGATATGTGGACTAATGCGGACTTAAACTTGGACGTTTGAGAAGTGAAGAGAGCAGGCTGAGATCTCTCTCCCGTTTAGCGGCTGGCTGCTGGCTTTGTCCCTGGCTAGAGGTCCTGCAGTAAAGCTGGACTTCAAAAGAGCCTTATCACTGTCACATTCTCTCGGAAGAGAGCACAGTAATGGAGACCGGATGCACAGGCTTACACTAGGTTAGGCTAACACAAGGAGAGGAGTGAAAAAAATGCTTTGAATGTTGCCTTGTAAAGGGAAGAGCTCCTGTATAGGCCTCCTGACCTGCCCACTGCACTTCCTTCCCCACAAGTGGAGGAATGCTGTGTCAGACTTTATGAATTTGTACGAACATGCTTTTTAGCCTACTCTTAGCACATCCCCACTGAAATACCGTAAAGAATTTTCCAGTCAGTGTGCGCAATTTAGTTTTGATTTTGCCAACAGTGTCTTACGCCCCTGCTAATCATTTACAAACATTTGCAAACAACAGGAAATGTGGGAGGTGAAAAAATTCTGTTTAACATACCCAACACAATGTTAGCTAATTAAGAGAGATGTAAAACAACACGACACTAAAATAAAACAGGCAATACAGCCTGCACTCCACACGCGCAGGCTGTTTGGGAGTGCTGTAAACTGACACAATATGTTGCACTTCTTCTGTTGCATTTTTACTTAAGTGGCTACTCGGTGCATGTTCGCTGCCCCTAGTGGTCAATGTGAAGGTTGAAGGGCAAATACTCAAAAACACAGAGGTCAGTCAGGACTTAAATCATGAGAATCAAAAGCAAAAAAGTAGTCATTGTTGAATTCAACGAGCATCAGGAATTGTTGCATTTTTATCAGTGTGAAACTGTATTTAAAAAAACGTATTAATTTAAACTGAACTGAAGAGGCGTTTGCTATTATAATATTTTTTCATCTTTTGTACATTAAGGTACGGGCATTACATGTTTGTATGCATGCCCTAAACACACATATAGACTCGCGTATAGAAGACGTGATGTTCTACAGGCTGGACTTGTTTTCTCCTGAATGCATCTGAATGTGAAATAAGGCAAAGAAAGCACAGTAACCTGTACTGTGCTCCATTTGCGATGGACAGTTAATTTCTCAATTTTGGCCCAGATTGCAAACCATTTTGTGTTCCACTCTTTTGTAGACGCACATCGTAGGACGCAGTTGCCATTCAATGTTTTCATCCATTTGTTTGAAATATTTCCTCCCAACACTGGCACATCTACCTGCAATTAACTGGCATCTCTCTCAGGGTCCAGGCACAGACAAACCACACTGCAATTTTGCTTTGTTCTGCGTAGACGACTAGTCTATTTGTCAAGCAGGAAACACACGCAAACATCAGTTAGAGAACTGTGAACAGAACATTAAACCTCCTTTGCCTTACATGTATTTTCATATTGTTGTTCAAAGCTTTTAAAAACATAGTAGTAGCATGTGCTACATATCCCTGAATTGTGCCGGGCGGACAAAGGATGCAAATCTAACGGGATTCAAAAGCTGAGGGTTTGTTTGCAATTTGCACACGGTGGATGCAAAGTTTGAAATTCAAACATTATTTATGTATTCCATTTTTCCTGTTTTCCTCTTCCATCCTTGCTATGGCTAACCCGGTCTAACACAAGGTCCCCACTTTGACTGTGGCTTCATCCTGTATTTTCCAATTATCACCTTTTAAAGGCCAGCTGGGTGCATTCCAAACCATCGGGGGGCAATTCCATTTGCATTGCTCTGAGACAAAGTCATGCCCAAGTACTTTCATGCTAAAGTTCATAACAGGCAGTCGAAAATGATGCTATATTTGCAGCGTAAATGTTACTCATACCTTCATCTACAGAAAATGTATGAAGTTGAGAAAAATGTGCTTTTCCTCCTTCGAAGTCTCCTTGTTTGTCTTTTGAGAGTTGGGAAAGAACCGGAAAATGTGTTGCGAGCCAAGTCGGTAAGCAACATCTCCAGTCTTCAAAAGTAACGAGTTTGCTTTATACACAGAGTGAGCGGCTTGATCCAAACTTTCTCATCTCAGACTAATCGATGTAGCTCTCCTGTGAGTGTTCAGCCCTGTTTACAATTACAGCTAATTATGCTGATTTTATTCTTCTTTTTTCCATTAACTTGATTTTTAAGCAGCTCTAGGAATATTTTACATCTATTTTATTTAGGTCATTTTTTTTATATGCCCATTGAAATTCCCTGCAACCAAAGGGCTCTTCCCTCTATTGAAATGACCATCACACCTATGTGTGTGCGTGTGTGTTGTTAGGAGGGGTAGGGGGGAAGTAACTGTTCCATTTGCTTTGCACATTAATGAATACTGCCCTCTCTGCCTGCCTTTAGGCTCTCTTTCTTAATTCTGGGGCTGTTCACTAGTGTAAACCTGTGTTTGATTTTTTCCTCTCCTCTCCCTCTCAGACTGCATATAGCAGCATTTAGCTGCGAATTAATTTTCATGTTTGGATATACCCTGCTGAGGTGTGATGCCAGTGGCGCATAATCAAAATCTGCAACACTACATATGGGTAGATAGGCCTTGTGGGTATTTTCACGGTGCAGATCTGTAGCTGGGCGGGGGCGAACTAAAAGCAGAAAGCGGGGGTCAACGGGGAACAGACAAAACAGAAGTCAGCAATAGGACAATGGAACTATTAGACACAAAAGAATAAATCCATTGTCTTATTGCAGGCTACGGAGCGCAGGATAACTTTTGCGGCGTGGTGTGCAGCTGGGAGCGTGTGTTTGTGATAATGTGCATGTCTCTGGCCATGGGACAAGACACGCATCCACAGCCACAGCTCAAACACCAGCAGCCCTTAACATGGTGTGTCTAATGCTCCTATTTAGTGTTTGGGGTGCAGCGGCGCGTGGCCTGAGGTTTTTGGGAGGGGAGCGTGGATAGCACCTAGTCTGACAGCTGTGCCCCAAACTGGAGACAAAAGCCTCGAGGAAGTACCGCATCATCGAAGATGGGACTAAAAGGCATGGCAATTTGCTTGTGGTCTGTCCAATACCGCTGTCTGATTCAGTGTCCAGGTTTTCGTGGCGGATGCGGCCAAACACTGTGCTAGCAGGGACGACGTGATTTAAACAAATTCCACCCCCCCCCCCCCCCCCCCCCCAAAAAAAAAAAAACGAGGACAAAGCATCATGTGGTACATTTAGATCAAAAGCTGAAACACAAACTACTAATTCATAACAGACTTTTATTTCAAACAAACAAGCAGAAAGAACATAGGCCACCTTTTGTGCATCAGTCTTCTCGCAGGAGTTTATTTGTAATCCTTTGATAGGAGGGAGTCTCTTTGTCAATCGGGATACATCAAAGATAAGCCAACTGAGCATGCTGCTTGTGTTTGTGTGTATATGTGTGCATGCCTGTATTGCAGTCTTTAACATCACAGCAAGGCATGTTTTTAATCTATTGATTTAATAAGCTTAGGTAGCAGGCTGTTGGCTAAGCAAATGAAGCAGTCCTGAGTGTGGCAGATCTGCGCTCCGAAAACCTGCGTATTTTTGCTGAAAAGCTACTGGAATTTACAGTGGAAGATTCAATTCCCTCTCTTTACGAGACATTTTCACGAACATGCCTTGATCTAATAATTCCTCACATGTTTTATTATGCAGGCAGCTGCATGTTCACATAAAAGCACATCCACCTGGCGTATCTGGCAATAATTCAGATTCATCTGACATTATGATGGAGTTGAAATACAACATCCAAATGAAATGTCTAACTGTTCAGCATCCAGGTCAATTTTCATAATAAGGACGTGTTATTTTTAAACATAGGGGTGTCTCCATTCATGGATCGGGCAAAAGCGATAATAATCACTTGTTTGTTGCCACATAAGCTATTAGGTGATAATTAGATCTGGGCGAGAATTTTAACTCTTAAATGGTTTGTTTGATCTGAACATGTGTACCCAGATGGATGTCTGAGTATCCTGCATTAATTATTGCTAATGAAAGGCCAGTCGAGTCTGTGCGTAACTGGACCTTTAATAAAGCACTTCTTACCACCGGCTGAATACAAACATTACAGATGCCAAAAAACAAAAGATGTGTGAATTCACAACCCAACAAAGCACATATCCTATCGCAAGGTAAATTAGAAGAAGTCATATAGACTAGAGGTCACATTTTCTTTAACATTTCCATGACTGTGGCAGATCTGTGTGAATAGAAGCCGGCTGTGCTTTACTTGGAGCCCAGTGAGGCAGATGAAACATCATAGCTAGTGTGAACTGTGATCAAGAGGTGCACACAAAAGGGTGGTGCAGCCATTCCTGCTTGGCGCCCATATCAATGACTGCCTGTGTTGCAAAATGGAAAGCTAAATATTTAGAATTCATCTTAACAGCAAAATAGGAAAACTATCCATCCCTCACATAAAGGAACTTCCTTTATTATGCCCCTGTGTCCACACACACACACACACACACACACACACACACAGGAAACAAATCAGCAGCCGTCTGTTTGATGCTCTAATTTAAACCAGTGGATATGTTTGAGCCATTTCAATCCTCTGACATGTGTGTGCATGTGTGTGTGTGTGTGTGTGTGTGTGTGTGTGTGTGTGTGTGTGTGTGTGTGTGTGTGTGTGTGTCCGTGTGTAGTTGGACAGTGGTGGTTTGAGGGAGAGGACTGAGCAGGTTTCTGACCTCCCATGGGTGCAGCAGAGCAAGGGCAGTGGTGTCAGTTCCCTAAAACAACATTGTGCGTAACGGAGGATATTTCACCACGAAAACCACAAACAAGCCTTTTCCACAACCTGCAGTAGCAGATGACCTAGTCTCAAGGAACACTGGCAGTAGTTTAAGTGAACAATCTGCCTGTGAGAAGCTGTCATCATGATCCACCTCGATAATGTTTCTTTGGGACCTTTTAGAAAGGTGATTCGCTGAATTGGGGTGTTTAAAAGTGCGCAAATGATGTTCCTAAACACCATAATCCCTCATAGTCATCTTCAAAGGAAATGGCCAAAATCTTTACCGCAGGAAAAAGCTTTTAGACAATGTCAAAAAAATAGAGCAGACGCACCTTGAGGGAAGATGTCCTACAGCGAGTGCACTTTTAAACATTGAACATTCAACATTTTCTGAGCAAAACCTTAAAATAAGATCATGTTTTCATCAAAACTGTCCACAATCAGCATTCTGCTACTATATCTCATGCTCGTTCTCCCTCACCTCATCTTACCACTATTCACATATGTAACAGTCACCATGTTACACACAGACTGAACCCCACTGTTACTTGACAGTGGAACGTGGCTTCAAAGAGTCTGGCATGATGAAAAAGAGCAGACCCTCCTTAGTGAGAGTGGCTGTGTCCTTAGTGGGCATTAACACGGGCATTATCTTGTTGTGCCAGACAGTTCGGTAGTAAACACTCTGGCATTGGGCCTCGTAGTAAACTCTGATGGAAGTGCACAGTGGAGCCAGAGTGTTGTGGCCCAGCCTGGCAAGGAGATATGGGTCATGCTAGGCTGTCCTCTCGCTCACCCCTGCACCAGAGCCCAAACCCTGATGAGATTAGCCGGCCGGCCAGGGGCTCAGTGGTGGTAAAACACAAACACCACTGATTACGTGAACATTAAAGTCGGATTCTCTCACACTTCAGCCCGGATCCCCTTGTGCTGGGTCAGAGGCGGGTTAGTAAGATGACCGTGCCGCCGCTCCCAGCACACTGTATACGGCACCTTTATCCCCGCACACGTCATGCACCCTGATAGATCAAGACTCAAGACTTACATAATTATCCGGTGATTAGAGCTCACGTGCCGCCACTTTCAGTGCATGAAGAAAGTGGGGGGAAAAAAAAGAGAGTAAGGTCAGCCAACTTCATTCACTACTACGTTATCATCTGACTCTAGGATTACTACAGTACTCTGGTTTTAAACCAAAATGTGACATAAAAAAACGCTCTATCATTCAGATCAGCTCACTAATCTCTTCCTTCATTCATTCACTGGTCAATGTCCAGAGTCATTGGAGGGTCTGTGAAAAAACTTTGAGCCAAGGGAGAAAAGGTTTTGCGCAGCTACTTTCGCTCCAGAGATGGTATCAATATGATGAACTGAACTAGGCTATAAAGTTATTGAGAAGTCCTTCTTATCAAAAGATAAAGATGCCATGACACACACAGTTTTTTTCAGTGCTACTGATACTGTGTCTGTCAGTACTTGACATCAGACCCTTCTGATTTCATTCATTCAAGGGGCACCCTAAGCGATAATAATAAGTGTATTACGGTACCGCAGTACCAAGATAGTGCCTGGGAAGGTTCAAACACCATTAAAATCTCATACCGATGCAAACCTATTTGCCCTTAATCAATTTTTTGGGGGCAGTTCAGTGAATGCAGTGCATTAGCCACGACTACTGTGTGTTAAATCACAGCAAAAAATGGGATTAGGCAGGTTGGAATGCCAGGGTAATCACTCATTCAGCAGCAGTCAGGAGAGAAGGCCTCCTTAAGGAAAAGGGGTGGGTTTTATATAGCCGAGAGCTTTGATTACTACTCCGTCTTAAAACCGCATCCGATGAGTAAAGACATGCACTGGTCCTCCCCCACATTTACTGGGCAAGTCGCCCTCCTGGGTTCCTGTAAATAAGTGATGTCACAGTGCTTAATGATGCCCAGACTAGACTCAGTGAGGTCCTGAGAAAAAAGAAAAAAACACTCCCGGCTTCATCACTACAGCGAGCATGCTGCCTCGCGGTGGTGTCAACAACAAACCCCCCCACTCCTGAGAAACGGTCACTTTTTTGCCCCGCGGAAGAGAAACTCTGCGCCCATCCGAGGACCAACGGCTCGGACACAAGTGAACAAGCTCAGATAGAGAGTCCGCAGAGGACGAAACGCCGTCTGTGGGCTTTCTCCTGCCTTCTCCGACGCAGACTGGTTGTGACAGTTGTTTCCAGTTGCTACATATAAAGGGCCCATCATAAAGCCCGGCTAGAGGAAACAGGATAAGCGCTTGAGCCAAGGCAGTAAAAAGCTCTCTGGGAACTTGAAAGCCACACAAATGAAGTCTGCGTCTGCCATCTGGAAACAATAAACAAACAAATCCCAGCAGCCAAACAAACACCACGAATGGCAGAGAGAGAGAAGGAGAGAGGGGGGGGGGGGGGGGGAGAGAAAGAGAGGGGGAGAGAGAGAGAGAGAGAGAGAGAGAGAGAGAGAGAAATGGAAGCAGAGACTGAGAGTGTGAATGAGTGATGGGGAGCGGAGGGTGTCAATGTTAAAAACGTGTGCGGCATGCATCATTAGCAGACACTGATGGGAAGACAGACACAGAGACAACTCTTTGTATGAAGTCTGCTTTGATGCCGGGGCGATGGCCCCGCTGTTTGAATGTGTGTGGTACCAGTGAAACCTGGTTCTAATGAAGTGGAGAGCTAACAGGAGGCTGCCTGTCTGCAACTCCTGTCGGCGATGGGATGAGAGGGTACAGATCAGCTCTAAATATGGCAAAACAGAAATCCAAAATGGGACTTCAATATGGATTTTTCAGCTGCTACGGTCACACGAACATGGACATTCTGGATGAGGCACTACCATGTAAACATTAATTTTTCATCAACTTAACTTGATTAGGATCATATTCAATACAAGTCTGAATCAGAATAAGACATGGAGCAATTCAATCTGATTTGTATTATGCAGACACCCTCAAATGAAGGCCGGCTGACTACTACCTGGTAGCTGCTGACATATTTGATCAGAATTTGCACTTCTGCAATGATGAAGATGAAAATAACGAGGGCCACAAACACAATGAGGATATTTTTCTAGCAGGTGGCTGAGTGATATGTATGTATCTTGTCTCTTGTCAACACCATAAACAAGTTACTTATTGAGTATAGCACAAATAGTCACTGTAAATGTAGCAATTGAGCAATTGAGAAGATATACCAAGCACAAATACTGTGGAATGCTATATATATATATATATATATATATATATATATATATATATAAATATATATACACACACACACACACACACACACACACACACACACACACACATGCATTCACATAATTGGACATCTAATTGTATTCCTGTTAGAGATGTCTAGATGAAAAGGTCTTTATTTTTCGCTCTGGACCATCAAATGTTCTGCTCTCTCTGTGAATGCATAGCCCAATAACTGCACGTACTCTTTTGAGTCTGTTAAATGTCAACTACCCGTGTCTCTAAACATCCGACAGTTTGGCCGACAATGTTTTTCAGAACTGTCGCAAGTCCATCACGCAGACGGCGTGTCCGTAGAGGGGAGACCATTTACTTGGGACAAGAACAAACATCGCATTCTTCCCCCAAAGTTGTCATCACAAAGCACACTGTCAATACTGACATCGAGGGGTTAGACCGAGAACTGCAGCCACGGAGCCCGAGCCCGGACCCATGTGTTCTTACAGTTAGTCCCGCCTAAAGGTGTATATACAGTTAAGCAAACATGTTAAAGCAGAACGGCACACAGAACCCGCCACACACAGATGCATATGCAAGCATGCACGCAGACACACACACGTACACACACACAACCCCCCCTGCTGTGCCTGGTTAACAAACACTCTGCTATAAAAGCAGGTCTCTTACTCATTAGGGTGCTGTGTATCAGACAGGAAATGCTGGGTAAATTACACCTCATCGCACTGGAACTAGCCGACCATCACCATGGCAATGAGCCAACCTCAGTGCCGTGAGAAGACCAAAACACCACCAAGGCAGAGGAGGGGGAAAAAAAAAAGGGACGGGACGAGTTTCCACAGGTACCCAGTGATGCACATGCCCTCGTATCGCTTTCTGAGGTGTAAACTGAACCCAAACCTGTATCTATTTAATAGCCAAAACAACCCCCTTTGGCCTTTTGACAGTGGTGCTGACTCCCAAGTCTGGAAGCAATATCCTGCCCACACACAACTCCGACTGCTTCCCAATTAATGCTACATGGGCTAAACTGTACCAGCCCTACACACTCTTTATTAGAAATTGTTAGTCATACATACAGTAAATGCTTTAATTTGTTCAATAAATGTTCAATAAAGGCATCAGGCGCAGGCTACAACCTGCCGCACCAAACGAGACGAAATTGGGTGGTCCATCTATGGAGGTCTATTTGTAATCGACCGAAAATGGCGATGGCCATACCAGGCAAATGGGCAGAGGAGAGGGAACTAGGACGACTACAGCCCAGAATGCTAGGATGAAGGGAAAAGAGGATATTTTGTACCCATTTGTGTGAAAAATGCATCAGACAAACATTCAAATACATTCAAATAAAAAGACATTCGAATAAAATGTCATCGGTTTTCGATCAGAACTATCAGGTTACATCTCCGTTGCCTCATCCAAAGTTTTTGACGTCCCACGCTGGTCTTGAAAGGGATCGTTTTATCACTGCATTTGCGTTGGGTCACATTAGTAAAAAGCAATAACACACGTTTCCCCACTTATGTTATCATTCTAAACAGAGACTATTTCCCCAGCTTCTCATTCAATCCGACCACCGCGCTCAGACCCTTAACCACATAAACCACTCGTTAGCCAAGTCCACCCCGCGCTTCGAGAACAAAATTCTTTTGTTGCATTGTTCACACATTCCTCCCCGGCCGTGTTTACACAGATGCGATTCCATGTGCACTCTGGGGTCCAAAGAAGTCATACTCTGCAGCCAAAGATGTGTTGTTGATCAAAGGCTTCAGTGCTAGAGCAAAGACACTTGTTTGGGTTGGGTTTTTTTTTTTTTTTTTTGCTGTGGGGATACGGGATAACATGTCCATCTGTTGGCCGCATGGATCCACCTTGGTGAGCACTGGGACAAGTGTAGGCCTCTCTTCTCTGCCATCCTACACTGCTGCCTCGGCCACGTTTACTCAGCTGGCCGCCACACCAGCCACCAGAGCTTTGTTTTCACACAGCAACATGTGTTACTTAATGCGCTGTAACAAATTTCAAAGGCAAGACTAGCTGGGTCAACAACAGGTAATAGAGCGATTTATTGATTCATTGGCTAAAAAAAGGAGAAGTAGGTTGAAACGGAAAGCCCGTGTAGGCAATGGTCAATGCTGGAGTGTATTCAGTTGCCTCAAAACCCATCATGTAATCTGCAGTTGTAGCTTAGTTAAGCTTGGACAAACAAAGGGAATGTCTCAGAGATTAAACAAGGGGAAGACAGGAAGAAAGGCTTTTCTAAGAAGCTCACTTCTTCTTTGTTTTTCAAAAAATCCTGGAAAACTTTGCTACGGAGAAGGGGTGACCAAGAATGTGTCGAGGAAAAAGATTAAATAAACCATTACGTAGAAAAAGTCAATGGTCAACCTGCTTGCCCTCCCCACCTCAAGAATTTAGTTACACAGTCCCCATGGTTGTTTTCTTGCTTGATTGGATTATGGCCACACACCTCAAGCTCAGCTTCCACCACCAATCAATGAGGAAATGAGGTGTCAACACACGGGTGTTGATTCAACACTCATTTATTTTTATTTTTTTTAACCGGAAGCCAACGCGAGCTCAGCTGCCGAGGACACCAGATGATTGAAATGATTTTCTCTGAGCATTCACAATAATTGCAAATAGCATCACAAATAGGGGATTTGTGGCGTTCACGGGCAAATCACGTTAACAGAAAACCTTTTTAGTTTTATTTCAGTTTCTTTAATTGCATTATATGTAAATTGCTCTTGCATTATAGGATATCTTATGATAAATTAAATAAGCCAATTTACTGTGAAATGACAAATGCCTTTGTAATGACACTTAATGCCAATACTCAGAGAGTATAATATAAGAAGCGTTTATTAAAATATGTTTTTTTCTCCTTCCTAATGTGTTTTACAACTGGGAAGATGCAGCTTTTTCAACTTCAGGCTGTGCGTCCATATGACCGCGCTAACAGAACTGGTAATGGGAAGACACCAGGAAGTCTGTAATGCTTCCAGTCAGCATGAAGTGCCATCAAAATAAAATTCTGCACAGTAGCTGCTGCTTTAAAACAACTGGGGCAATTGAAAATTCCTCTCCCAATTTATGCCAAATGCCACTTTATAAACATTCTAGCATGACTGCCAAGTGTCTGCACTGCTTTATGCCCCGTCTCTTAATTGAAAACGTTATAGGGGTGCATTACACTTGGGGTTTTTATAAGCTGTGCTATAAAGCCCTGGCAGGCCCTGAGAGGGGAAACTGCCCATTAACTTATAAGGTCCAGGCTTTGGCTCTCTTAATTGACAACCTCTAGGCTACTTTCATCACTTGTCGACTTCATAGCGGCAGTCAATGCTTCCTCCAGGATGCTGTTGCATCTTTGACACGAGGGTGTTTGTGACAAAGAGCAGTCTGCCGCCAATGCCAGGGCGAGGGCTCTAGGCTGTCCATAAAACAAGCACACACATTCCTCTCCTAGTTCCAGCCATCTGAGAGCGCTGCATTTAACCATGTAGGGACTGTTTCCCAGAAGCACTAGCCTAAATTCAATGAGGTAGACTTAGGGAGGCAGACTTCTATTACGCTCCTCATGTGCACGTCTAAATAAAAAAATAAATAATAAAAAACCCTTGGCAGACTCTCCAGATACTTCAACTGTATAGAGTGATGCTAAATGTGATATTCTTTGTTAAAAGAGGGACACACACACGCGCGCGCGCACACACACACAAGCAGACTGGCGTGACAGTCATGTCACCCTCTAATTTGGCAGGATCATCAGCTTTGTGCCTCTGGAAATGCATGTGCCTGGAATTAGAGCCACATGTCACAATGTAGTTGACCAGCGCAGACACATTACTAGAACATCAAACCCAGTTTGTTACGGACATCAAAACTGTTTGAGGTTTCTCATTATACCTGCAGCGAAATTTGCGTGACACTTCACAAAAGGTTGGCAAACATTTGGCAAACTTTAGCTTCTAACCATCTGTCGCTAAATCTCATGATGTAATCTTGGACCGTAGCACTGCACACAAGATTAACGCGTATGCAAGTGTTTTTGGTATTCTTATAGGACTAATCTGGTGATTTATGATGTTTGGGGACAGCAGAATGAAAATCAAATCAGCAGAGGCAGCAGAGTTTTTATTGTATTTGCTAACCATAAGAGATTTGATCACACCATTTATAATAAATATACCTACAAATAACAGACATCAAAACATTCAATAATTATCAATCAAATGTGATTCAGAATCTAAAAGATGCACAAAACATCACATTTTGTAGCATCTATGTGACTAAACTCCCATAAAACATGAAAGCTGATCTCTTCAGCTGACATTAGGTTTGTCCAGTCCAGATTACTATAATGCCATGGTGGACTCCTTGAGGAGGACCCCTCTGCTTCTACAGTTACAAAGGTTCATTCCTGAGTTTTAATCCAAATGTTATTCTTTTTATTTTTTTTAGGCGATTTATTTTTCCCAGATAAAAGTTTCTAGACAAGGTCCTCTTACTAAATCAAAAGACACTTACATTTGATGCATCAATACTAATATGGAGCCACATGTGTGAGAATGAGTGTGAATAATGTGTGTGTGTGTGTGTGTGTGTGTGTGTGTGTGTGTGTGTGTGTGTGTGTGTGTGTGTGTGTGTGTGTGTGTGTGTGTGTGTAACCCATGTAACTTGGTTGATTGGATCGGATCAAAGTCACAGAACAAGCGTCACTGCCAAAAACAAGTTGAGATGATGAGTTGTCAAGAGCGGTTAGATGAACACATAGGCCGATGATAAGATTCTGATAACAACGTTTCCAGTTAAGGGGGAAGGAAATCTGTGGGCGCACGGAGTACATGCAATCAGCTCATGGGCAGGTGGAAAAACAATGACTGTTGACTAATAAGATACTGTCGAATGACAGTTTCAGTGACAACTTGTTCAAGAGTCGGAGGAGCGGAATGTCCTCTTTCTCTTACAAAATGATGTATCACCTTTTCCTTTACTGGCAAAACATGCTTTTAGATGGAAGATCCGGCAGAAAAGGTTGCCAAGCAAAATCTATTACAGCTGAGGATGCTCTGCACAGAGGTTGTGGCAGATGGGAACGGAACACAATAATAAATTGTTGTCGGACAGTTTGTGTTCAGCAAACTAGATACGGTGTGTGAATTAATGAGCTTTCAAGTTACCACTTGCATACGTTTGTATGCAAGTGGTGCCTATCAGATAAACTAAAACCAAAAATATATTGCACTCCCATTAGAATTTCTAATGCAACTATGAGTGAGAAAAATGAACATATTGCTCAAAATGTTGATAACTGTTGCATTTGCCATTGTGTAATTTTATGTATGTATGTATGTATGTATTTGATGAGACTTACCCACTTGTCATTTGTTTCTAGCTGGTGCTGCAGTTTGCAGAAGGACAGCAGGTTTCTCTCACCCGTCAGAGACAGGGAATACACCTTTGCACAGGTCAGATACACCGTTCACTCTTAAATTAGACCATAATATCATAATAGACGGTACATCTTTCATAAAACGCACCTACTTTGATTGATGTCGGGACTGATCCCTGCTTACTGCAGACACATGACACGTTGACAGAAAATGATCCCGGGGATTTTCTGAAATCTCACATCGCCTCTTAAAGTTGTGATGCCTTCACTTGCCCTGGCCTCCACACTCAGCACAGGCCTGTTAGGGCTCAGGCTGCTCAGACTGACACTACCAAATTAATTAGATCGTTCTGACACTTGAAAAGGCCAATTCAGCATAACACGTCCAGAGCATTTTCTCCTCCCCGTCACAGTGATTTATGATAAACAATAACTAGACTGTACGAAATGAAGGCCCACAACCATCACATGGACAGTCTTGTGCAGGCTCTAACAATACCTGCACTCTGCACCTTCCGATTGGATTTGTTAGCAGCGCTGACGAGCTGTTTTCATTCAGCACCACGTCACTCAGGACTATTTGCTCTAAGGCATAGTTTTTCAGCACAAGCCCTGTGCATATTCCCAGCTTTGTCGCCCCATTCAAGACATAGCAGCCCAAAGCAAATGTAGACATCGCCATTTCTGCACACTTAAAGGGAATGACAACCGAATATAATGCTGGGAGGCAGTTGCTGCAAACTCTGTAACCTCGGCCCCCAGCCCAGCGAACCAGCGGCCGCTCGCACACCCGGGTTTTTAAAGGAGGAGAGACGTAAGTACGTTAAGACATGACTGACTTACTGTGTAGAAAGTCGTGCCACTGCTCTGCTTATGTGCGCTGCCATGTTTACCGCGTGACGCATTAGGAGAGAGAGCAGTGATTGGCTGAAGACGGAGGCACCGAGCTCTTTGATTGGTTATAGCAGGAAGTGGGGCGGGACCTGTGACAGCCCTAGCACATGGAGAAAGTAAACAGTGATTAGGTAGTAGAAGGCTTTCGTTTTGGACAGCGGAGGAATGGAATTATTTAGATTATTAATTATTTATAATCATGTGTAATTCATTCATAAGAAAACAGAGGAGCTGTTCATAATGAAATTTATAGAGGATAAACTGTGTGGTTGCCGCATACTACAAATTTTGCCCCACAGATGGTGTCTACAATAACTCTGGTGTCCTTCTGCTCCACAAGACAGAAGGGACAGAGACAGACTGGAGCTTGCAACGAGGGAGGAATAAGAGAGCAGAGAGATCTGAGCACAAGGCACGTCACCCCAGGAGTTCTCTCTCACAGCAGTGGTGAATTACTACCACTACCGTCAGCCAGGTCCAAGTGTGGTGCACAAATGACACGCAATATTTGCCATGATTAAGTCAGCAGGGGATTTGCTCCAAATGTCAAATGTGGGTGTATTTAAATTTGTTTGTGCTGCTGGACCTTCTTCAAAAAGGCTGTTAGAGGCCAAGAATGTGGTGGAAGACCTTGAGTGGAAGTAGAGGAAGAGTTAAGACAGCGATGACCATTTCTTGGTCTTTTCATCATTCACATTGCAAATAATGACCAAGTTGCATGTCTCCTTCCACTAAACCGATCAGATAGAGTGATATAATGTCATTGCAGTGGTGACCAGAGATTGGGACATTTCTGGACGATTTAATGCTAGTTCTCTGCTACAGTATGTCTACAGTTTTTGTTCCATATATTGAGAAAAAATAAGTAAGTCAAATAAATGATTTTAAAAAGCTTGAGCAGGAAACATCAGATTGTAGCTGAACTGCTCAAAATTCAAAGATGTATGGAGTCTGTAACGAGGGGTCATATGCTTTTATGGGTTGCAAGACAAAACTGTTATCTATTATCTATTGTCATTTAATTTTCACATCAGTTTTGTTGAAAAAGTGATGAAAATGCATTAAAAAAAGTGTTTCATAGCAAATTATATGATCTTATAAATGTCCTATTCAGTACATACAAATGCATCCCGTGCTTTTAAGCACTGCACCTGAAATACATCCCAGTCAGTTTGCTGCCTTTACATGACCTTATCCGAAACTTGGATTATTTCATGAAGATTTTATTTCTAAACAAAGTGGGCTTGTGTGCACATCCATTCCTACATGGGATAAAAATGCAATAGAGTTGGAAAATTCCATCCACGGGTTACTTGGAAACTACTTCTTTCCCTCCCCCTTCCGTTCATCGAACACAATTGTTGTCTGCTAATCCAGTTTTGATAGCATTTGGCACACTTTCTTTGGATCACAGCAAGATGCTCAACTTCCATTCTGGTCTCCCCTAGGAACCTCTGAGCCCAAGAAAGCAGCCGACACCAGGTCGCGCCAGAGCTGGGGGGTTCTCTGTATTCTCATAAAGCACAGAAAATTATTTTTTGATTCAAGTCACCCCTTGTGTCACTCACACACTCACACACACACACACACACACACACACAGACACACACACACAAGCAAACACAGGCACATCATCTGTCTGGTTACTAATTCCAGATATATGCTGAATATGTGTTTATTCGTGTCAATCTGTTATGTTGTTAAATGTTGCAATCACCTAATGACCCCCCTGTAAGGCAATAGAATATAAAATATTATGTCAAAGGCAAAAGCTTTCTCCCTTTGTCCTCTCTCTGTACTCCCTGATCCAAATGGACAATGCATCACTAGGCCTTGATGCCTCAGAAGTCTGGGTTCATTAAAATCTTGAATGAGTGCCAAAGCTGTAGTCATAGATAAAAGGAATATGAAAGGATAACGAAATTTATGGATGGCAAGTCACCACCTCACCCTGGCATTTATAATAAACAAATGGTTTCTGTTTCCAATTTAAATTTCTCATTATACTGTGACTTTTGGAAAATGTGTTTTGATTTACCAACATTTTATCTGAAAAACTGTATAATTGATTAGATTTACATGGCTCTGATTTTAATGCTGATCGCCTGCCTTCCCCAACCGCCCAACCGCCCCCACCCCCAGAGCAACACTCACCAAAAAAAATGATCTGAACAGCTCCTGAGGCACATTAACATCATATAAAACAAACCTACATATCAAACAGCTTTTTCCCCGATAAAATAATTGGCTTTAACCAGCATAGAATCCAATTCATCCCTTTGAAAGAAACTTCTGTGAGGCCACCAAAAAAAAATGGTGAGATAGACTTCACAGCCTGAGTGAGATGGACATCAATGCAGTGTGCCAGCAATGGCTATATTAACCCATGGCTAAATCCCATCACACAAATGTCAGTGTATCCGTTATGAAACCATGACATTTAGATCCAAGGTCTCCATTGTGGTTTTAGAGGGAGCTGATGTTTGTCCATTCTTTGCATCCATCAAACCTGCACACAGCCTCCCAGCCTACTGTACTCTAAACACCAAAAGGTTAAAGATCATAAGAGCTTATGTGTGTAATTTCATTGCATAATACATAGCACGGTTTATATAATCTTTCACATTAGCGCATTCCTCTAGATAATTACAGGAGAACAAGATTTTAATTCCTTTAATTATTTTTAGAAACCATTTACAAGCATCACCATTTAATTTTTTTCTAACAAATTACAAAAAGAAATAATCATATGATAAAGCTGCGTATCCCTAAATGTTGAGATTTATTTCCACTTGTTTTGTGACTGTTTTGGTTATTTAAGGCATCAGACTCTGGACTTTACCCTCAGCATCAACAATACTTCAGAGAGCATTTGTCTTGCTCCTTAATTACCCTGTACAACCTCCCAAAACATCACCACTATCACCACAACACACCAGGACAGGCCCAATCTGACACATCATGACCACTCACGAGTCATGTGTAATGAGGAGCAAAGACCACGTTCAGGAACAGGACAGTATGTCATAAAGCGCTCATGTTAAGAGAGCAACACCTATGAGCCACTTGGCTGGGGATCACGGGATGTTTAATTATTGCCTCCTTACATTAGCTTGGATTCCCCCCTCTCCTCCAGGCATCAGTTTGGGGGTCAGGCTGAGGGGTGGTGTGGTGGAGAAGGAGCCGGGACTGGTGGAGATGAAGTGGAATAACACCCCTTCATTACCAGATCCCTTTTGCGCTCTCTGTTTCTCCGACCGACTGCAGTCCAGATCAGGAATTACAAATGATATCATGACAATTTTTCACGCTCTTCAAACCAGTGATGTTTTACCGACTCATTTGCTATGATACCTTGTTACGGATCCAGCTGTGAATCAGGGACGTGTCATGGGGCTAGAAGCCCACCTCCTGCTGGGCCTGGCCAATGACCTGGAAGGCAATAGGGGATGCCAGTGCCTGCAGCATGTGCTGCACTGACAAAGCAGCAGGGCACCGTCAAAAACCCTCTCATACAAACTTTGCAGATCACTCCGTTTTTAACAGATGAGTAAGCACTGGTGCTGACTTTTTTTCTCTGCCCTAACACACGGTTTATGGATTTCCCTTCACGAGTCTGTGGCTCTGGTTGACGCATAGCAAAACCCTTGCCCACAAGGGGAATGGTGTAGTGGAGGATCTGGGATCGAGGGATGCAGATAGCATGTGGCAGGGTCACTGCGCAGGTTAAGCAACAATTCAGTTGAGTGCCTGTAAAGGAAGTGGGGTATGGCTGAAGAGGACCAGCACACCAGCTAAAAAGGCCACACAATCCAGATTAAACTTTGGCCTCTGAACATAAATTACAACATCTCATGTACACGTCCAGCATTTGGACTTTGATATGAGCAAATATTTTTTTGAATATTCCTTATCTCTTTCTGTTACACCAAACCACCGTTCTGCGAACACATTTAGATTTTTTCCCCCAAAAACACATCAATCCCAAACAAAATTGTGTAATCCAATGAGACAAAGTAACCACTTAATCCATTCATTAATTTTTGCATTCTTCAACAGGAATTCAATGAGGTTAAGGCTGTTTGGGTTTCCAGATGAGAGCCCTCACGCAATCCCAGGCCCTGATGACTTCTGCATTACTAGAATGATGCGGCCGGGACTGATGGAGCTGAGCGTGTCAGGAGGCATTAGCCTTCACAGCCCAAAGCTGGTGGACAAAACCAGACTGCGCCCCCTGACCCAGTCCACCGTCAAGTTACTGACCCAGCAATCATGAGAGTTAGAGGGAGACAGAGAGAGAGAGAGAGAGAGAGGGTGAGAGAGCAACGCTATGAAAGAAAGAAAAAAATGTATGTACACAAAATAAGACAAGCACGCATTCATTTGCGTTGTAAGAAAAGGCAGAGAACAAGAAGAGGGAAGTACAAATATTGAGCCTCTGACTTTTCTGCACGTTACCCAAATCACAGGAAATGGTTTTAAGGGCTTTTTTCCTGTTCGGTTCACTCTGATTCCCCCTCTCTCACTTCATTTAACTGAATTAATGAGCAGGTCTGGCCAGACCTCAGAATATTAACTTCCTGGGCACCCGTCACTGTGTCGAGGGAGCCTCTGTTGTTCTCTGATTATTACATTATAATGTGACAATGAGAAAAAAAAAAGAAACTGTTTACTTCAGTTGCCTTTCGAGTAAAGCCGCTCTCTAAAAATGGATAAAGTGGATAAAATATGAGCTGAATCATTTCTCTGTGTGGATCTATGACTGCTGCTGTTGTGTTAGCGGTTTGTGCTGTAGTGAGCTTGTGAATGAATGCTCCCATAGTATTGCTCTCAGCACTCTGGCGCGGAGCAAACACAGTGGGACGGTGGCCTCGCAACACGACACTGGCGGACCGAGAAACACCTACATCAGAGAGGACCTAAAGCTGTGTACACATGGTTCACCTCAGGACAGACCTGCTTACAGCACAATGTCAGTGTTGGACTCCCCCTGTGCACTCTGTTGAATGCACCCCTGTGATGGTACAGCACACGGTTCCCATAGCACGCTGGGGGCCATATCATGCACCACACAGGGTTATAGCTGTACATGAAGTGGTTTAAACAAGAGCCGCTTTTATTAAACTGTGAAATCCAGTGGCAAGAATGAGCTCGCTTATTTCCATATGTTGCACATCCCATCTGATTTATGAAATGATATGAGTTCATTCATTATTCATATTGGTTGCGGAGTTATTACCATTTTCCCATCAGGCTTGCCACTGACACCATAAACATTATGAAATCACAGTTTGCCCAAGGCCTCGCCGCTGCTGTGAAAAGTGGTCACAATTGACTAGTTAGCACAGGCGTGCAGTACGCTGGAGACAAGCACTAAATGCCATACAAGTGACCCGTGAATTTTTAATACAAGCAAAGTGGCGACAATAAGATAAGTGACAAGGAGGAGAGAGGACCGAGGAACTGAATATCACTGAGGCATGCGCTACTAAAAACTCTGACGCTTGTTATTAGAGGTACAGGAGTGGGAGCACATCCAGCCATGTCCTCGGTGTTAATGCAGTGCAGGTCTCAAATGCACTGCAGTCGCACCTGGACCCAACACGCAATCAGCAGGCACCACTCGCTGATGTCCCACTATGATTGCAGAGTTAGACTCTCTTAAAATGAATACAAATTTCACACCACCTCCGACTTTACTTGTAAGCTAATTTGTCACAGGCTTATCAAGACCTATTCATCACCGATCTAGTAATTACCAGAGTGAGCTACAGGATAACCCTCCTTTGTCCCCCTCTTTTCTCCCCCCAGCAACGGTCAGCCTGTAAAACCAGGATGTGTTGGCACCTTTATGATATAAATACTAACACACCCTGGGCATAAGAAAGCTGTCAACAGAACATTTGTTTTCCATTTTTCACCACCCAAAGCACTTCAAGCTGAGGGGGGAAAAAAGGAGACAAGGCGTTAAAACTGTAGCGCAACACTAACTATTTTGCCCCTCGGTGAATTTTGGTGCTTAAACAGATGGGGCTTGAATTGGTTCCCTTTTATTTTAGTGCAATAGGGTTGTCCGAGTTCCCATTCGACAAGCTCTCACCTCCACACATGCTTGGCTGTCGCCGCTACACTCACATTAAAAACATAAAACACACACGCTGTACATTAGCACAAGCTTGATTACGTGTGTGATCTTAAACACACACACGCACACACGCACACACACATAGCGCAGCAGGAGCAGCAGCAGCTGCTACTATCACCGTTCCATCTTAATGCCCATTCATCACCAAACTTTTTCCTGATTGAAAAACACAAGTGCATGTCAAGTGAACTGAAAGACAAGGGGTGTCAGAGGTGCGTGAGCTGACCCACGCATGGAAGTAAGCTGTTATGACCCCCTCCACCCCCACCCTACCGTAAATAGATCAAAGCACATCTGTTTCTGTGTCCAGCAGCCACACATCTATAATTGCAAACTGGCCTTAATGGCTCAGAGCAACCCATCAGATGCTAAGCAGTTTGGACACAGGAGATGCTAAAGCATATGAGCAGAGTGCAACCATCAGTAATCGCTGGACAGGGAATTCTCTGGAGCCACAGTGGCGGCTGTCTGGTCTCTGGTGCACTGAAATAGATATCACAACTTCAGCCCAGGGACGGAGGCCCTGAGGGGCCGGAGCTGACCACACAGCTGGGCTTGTGGAGCAGGGGTTGACCGGTGGTCAGCGGCACGGTAACCACTGGGATCTCAGACACAAGTGTAAGAAAAAGTGGGGAAAGATTTGGATGGAGTGGGCGCATGCCAGGAATGGACTTATCGGCGAAGCAGACTTCTATCTTAACCTTAAGGTTCTGTTTTAGGCAAAAGAGAGATGCCAGAACAGTTAATGGTTCGAAATGAGGTCTGGGAGAGGCCGAGCTGGTCTTGGCTGAATGGATTAAGCACTGAGTGACGAGAGAAGCCTCAAGTTGGCCAGTTGTCACAGAGTGACACTGATTCGGCCTAATGAGCGTAGTGCTGTCACCGCACATCTGCCTCTCATTCACTTGTAGAATCTGGCAGACTCAGAACCTGCTGGAGTCGCTGCTAGATGCTGGAACTCCAGACACCTCCACCTCGCCGCAGCAGACACGGTTGCCAGATCACCTAACAGGAGCCGAGCAAAATCGTTTTTACCGCAGGAACCAAATAGCAACACGGCACAGCAACGACACAGCACACAATTTGAGTCATGCTTTGTCACCCACCTAGAATGACCAGGAGTGGCATGAGCTGGTAAGAAACAGTGTCAACAGTCACCTGGATCTAAATAGGAAATCACAACTTAAAATTGTCACCATTAAGTTGACTGGTATTCACATTTGTTATTTATTTAGTATTTATTTGCTTTTAACTGCAAGCAAATCATATTATGCCACATTTGTACTTTTTTTCAATCCTCTGATTTTGTCAAATTACCTGACAATAAATTCTCCCTGAGCATTTTACATGTGTTTATATCTCCCAGATGCCTCTTTTGTTTTTCGACTGGCTCCATGTGATTCCATTGATGAAATATTACAGTAATGGAATTGACTTGTCTGTGGTAGAACTGAGGCTTTCAGTTGATCAGAGGAGACAACGAGACAAGAAGAATGACTGTATGTCCTGTATGTGATAATGATAATTTGGTGGTGGTGTGTCTGATCCGCGCAGGACGGCAGTTCTCCCATCTGTCCTGACTCGGAAGGCGTCTTTGTAGACCGCGCAGCTACTCCACGAATTCCTCGTGGGCATCGTCCTGGAAAATAGCACAAAGGTTTACTAAACATCATTGTGGCGGTGGCACCAATTATTGTTAATATACATCAAATAGCCTCAGCCGCGCCCGAGAAACAGACTGATCACTCCAATGACGGCAACTGTCAGTCTGCTCCCCAGTGAAGAGAGCTGTTGAAATAATTAGTCCATGCCCTGTGAATAAAACAATAATACAACAGCCGAGATGACATTCAAAATATGCGCATCGCCTCAGATGACCTGAAAACCTGCCACGGCACGGACGGCGGAACAAGGCCACGTCTTCAAACGCAGCCCGAGTCACTGGTCAGCGATGAATACAGGCTTTGTTTGAATGTATGTGTGTGTGGGGCTGACAGCGCTGAAGAGGAACAGTGAGCAAACGTGCAGCGGTTGTTGAGACGTCTTTTGTCTGACCTCCTGCGCCCGGGTTTTCACTGACTCTATGAAGCGGTGTGCTCAGATTAAACTCATGGCGTATAGTTTCTTGATTTGAGAAGTTCTTTTGTATTGCACACAAAACCATACCAGTGAGGGCAAAGAAGCTCAAGAGACACTCACGTTCACACGTACAGTGAAATATTGAAATGAATAAAGAGTGAATACAGGGCAAAAATGGTATTAAAAACAGTGCAAAAGCAAACATCAGAGCTCAGAGGCAGATGTTTTGCTGCAGATCCTGAAGATGGTGCTGCTCAGCTGCATTTCTCATCTTTTCAGGATTTCTGAGTCAAACAATTTCAGCCAAAAAGGCAAATCGCCCAACACCAGATTAAATTGCAAAAGCAGTGTGTAAGACGTCCTACAGAGTGGTTTCAGATCCTGTATAAATAACGTACACAGTCCAAGTCCCCGAGCAAGTTCCTCTCAGTTTCCAGCCACCCTGGGGCCAACGCAGAGTTGTTGTTTCACATATGGAGGGAGGTGGGTTGATTCACACACAGTCAGTGTGATAACAGCTACCTGGATTTGTTATTGTCGTGTGCATTTACAGCACCATATTCATTTATTCGGTAATCATCAGCTCATAGAACACATCATTGCATATGCATGCGCTCACACTGATTTTGTTCATTTGTTTACTAAACACTGTAAATGAACTGTGCATGTGGGATCCAAATTATTTCGTTTCGAGGTATCGACGTTTTCGTATCGCATTAAATATTCCCAGCCACTGAGCCTGTATGGATGTTATGCAAATCAAGTGCCAGCACACAGCTCAAGCCGAGCGTGATGTTTCTGAATATTAATTCATAAAGAAATGTTTGTAATAAATTGAGATCGGTTGCAACTCTTATGTTGCACTGAAACAAACACCTGAGGTAATTGTTTTTGGATTTGAAGGAAAGGAAGTGCTTTTCTCTGGTCCGCTGCACTTACAAAGGAAGTGAGCAAAAACAGCACTGAGGGCGGCTTCAGGTGGTTATTGAAGCCTATCCTTGCCCTACACTCTTCTTGGTTTTACATCACATTAACGCTATTTTTATACCTCAGCACACTACGCCACGTGTTTGTTTCCAGCAGGGGTGCTACCTTAAATACTTTCCATTCAGAATTGGACCTTCAAATCTTTTCTTTTCCCCGTCTGATGCAACAACAAAGGTTTTTCTGCCACAATGTTTTTGATGATAAAATGTCCTAAACCCAGGACAAACTTCTGAGAAACCAAGAAATGATTCCAGCGCCAATGAGACATTGAACTCAATCCCTTTTCAGGTCTCAGCAATCCTGAAAACCCAGAATCCCTCAAAATGTATCAGACCAATCACAGTCCACCATCTGTGGGCGCCCCTGTGAGTCGCGGATGTGTGTGATGAGCCCATTAGACTGATGGGTTTATGTACCGTGAGACTTTCGTAAATGTGGGAGAAAGGTGGAATTCGCAGCACGTTCACGGGTGTGAAGTCATGAGCAGTTCAAACGGATGCCAGGCACAATGAGCTGGTGTGTGTTTTTCACAACCAGCACCACTAGTGTCAACACTGTGACATGTTAGATTAAGAAAGTCTCACTATCAAAGGGAGTAGTAGGCATTTCAGGCATTTAAGATGCTGTCCATAAACACCTGTGGCGACTTGTTACAATGGCCTTTCACGGTGGCACAGCCTCAGCTCTCACAGAAAAGTTGAGACGCAGCGTAAAGCATCTGCAAATTAATCGCTTACCCTACATCTGCTTTGCAAAGTATTTTACGTAAGAGGATGTCCTAGGATGTTCCTCTGAAACCCTATCATGACACTCTCTCCTGTTACCAATGAATCTGGTGACCCATCCAAATGTTGCAGAGCTGCTGCCAAATCCAGAAGAAGATCCATCCATCTCTTATCTTTCCCACATTGCACGCGAAACATGTAACAGGGGTCTGCTGGCAGAGATAATTCCAAAGCACAATGGATAATGGCATGGAATATGTCCAAAGCAGGTCACTAGTCCATCTTAGGGTGCACGCACCATTCACTCTCACTCTCACACTAAAGGGACAATATAGAGTTTCAGTCAGCCTCAACATGCATGCTTTTGGACTGTGGGAAAAAAAAGTCCACACAGAAAGATCCTCAGTCTGAGAAAAGGGAGAGATTTACAAAAATTAAATGTATTTTCAATTCACTGTTTAGATGTCAAAAGGATGAATAAATCCACAAGTTCCTTTTTTTTTAATAAACTTCCTATTTGGAATCGGGCTTGCGCTCCAACTCCTTTCTCCTGCTCCTCTTGTCTGAGCGGAGCGATAAAACCAAGCAGCTCTGCAAACGGGGTTGAACCGTGTTGGCTGAAAAAAACAACAAATAGCTCATCAGTGGTAAAGGTGACAAGCGTGAAGCAAAGTGTGAACCGGGAGTCTTCACGCGAGTGTGCCGGAGTCGGGGACAGGGCCCGAGCAGGCCAGGCGGCGGCTGATGCATGGGGGGGTGGGGGAGATGGCGATGATGAGAACAGACACGAGCCACATGAGGCCCCCTGACAATGCAGGAGTCCCCTGCGGTATGTCCAGCAGTCTACTTATGCACACACACACACACACACACACACACACACACACACACACACACACACACACACACAGTTGCACAAACGCACGCATGCACACAAGCACGCGATTTTAACACTACCGCTGTGATTTTTTTTTCCCCTCCCTGAAATTACAAAATTCAATCACACAAATCTTAATTGTCATCGAAAAGTTTCTGACCATTTACTCAAATTCATTTATTTCTTTACTTTGAATGATATTGCTTTATTTTCTGAGCCTGATTCATAGTGATTGTGCTCCCTCTAGTGGTTAAATGTTTAATAGCAATTAACTCTGGTGGCCTTCATGCAATTGTACGCATATGTTTTTTTTTGTTTTTTTTTTCATTAAGGATGTATACTGTATGTGTAGCAGTCACAATAACCGAGACATCCATTGTCCATCTATATTCGACAACATAGCTTTTGTTCGGCATCTGAACGGGCTGTCAGCAGCTCAGTGAAGTCGCTTTGATAAACCAGATTTAAATTTAAACCATGTGGGGGAAGTTTCATACACAATTTATTTTGGCAGCGAAAAACATCCCAAACTTGGTTAGGCACAGTTTGTGGAACCATGCTGGCTATTCCACACATGTCGTGGACACCAGAAGTCATTCCCAGTTTGCCTCACCAACACACCACTGGTCCCCCTCCACCATGAGGGTGCCTTTAAAACGATATGCCTTCTGGGGTGTTCTTTTATGGGCTGCAGTTGCACCATTGACTATTGTATAATTCTCTTCAAATCAGTTTGTTCCCCCTTCTCCCCCTTTTTTAGCCCACCCCTGACTTCACAACCAGAAAAAGGTCACATGTCTGAGAAGTGACTTCCATGCGTGTTCCATGCTGGGTCGTCACTTTCAATTTCCTAAGACCTTTCATGTCACACACCCATCAACCCAGAAAACTGCAAACACACTACACACTGCCATGCGCGCCACATCCATGGAGCCGGTGTGCTGCAGCAAATAAAACTGCTAAACAAAGTGTGGTATATCTCAACCATCATATTTTACTAGATTACAGTGAGGGATTTCTGTTAGTAGAGGCACTGTTGCAGTTTGTAAAATCTCAGTTCTTCAAAAACACAAACAAGAGGGTCTTTACCATGCGCACAAACAAAAGGTGGAGCTCAGTAACAATTTGTCATCTTCCATGGAATTTATGGCTAAAAAGTCTTCATCTTGCTCATTTCGGGAAATGAAAAAGCCTGAGCAGAAGTGATCATCTCCCTCTTTTCATGTCCTTGCATGCTTCTGCAGTATTTAACACTGAGAGACCCTCGGGACACCCAGTGAGCGCTCAACAAACGACTGTCTTTTCCTTTTCCAGCGCGCTGTTCAGATATTAGCTGCGAGATGTTTAACTCTGCGCACAGAATTAATGGAGCATGAAATGTAGGCCCTGAAGTGCAGCAGGCTCCTAACCTGCAGGTGACATTGTCTACATGAAGCGCTCATTGTGACCTAAGTGAGCTGTATTATAACCGCATTTGACTGGTGACAATTAGTGACCTTTTGCCTATCCAGCAGCCATCCCTTTCAATTACACCAACCTGGAAAGCTTTGGTGGGTGAGCGGGATGAGATACTGGAGCTCCTTCTGCACTTCCATTGCACTTCCAGTCCAACAATACTTTACTGTACCACAATACACATGTGCACGTGCGTGTGTGTGCATGCCTGTGTGTGTGCATGAGAGACAGAGAGAGAAAGGTTACAGAGTTGGTGTTAGTACGATAAAAACACGTGAGGAAATAAAGTGTTACTTCTTGTGACTGAAATAGATATAAGTAAGCGTGTTAGCAAGCTGCCTTGGTTGTGTTTGTGGAGGAGAACTGCAGCATCTTCCTTTCTTGACGCAGAGGTGTGGTGCCACACATTTTACCACTATAACTATTCTCAGAATTTAACACCTAGTGTGTGTGCGTGTGTGTGTGTGTGCGTTTTTCAGTTAAGATATTTCACATGTTTTTAATGTCTTGGTGGTTGAGATAAACGTAGATGTGACATTCTTCAAACTGTTAGTGATTCATCCACACATCACAGGACTGTGACAGTTTTTGCACAAGTGGCAGCAGTGCTTCGGCTTCCTCCTGCATCTTCCAACAGCTCCACCTCAGGCTCGCCTGCCTTCGCCTCAGCCACAGACTGCACAGAGTTGAGAAACCTCAGAGGCAGGAACACAATATAAAACCTCACAATCAGTCACTTCATCTAACCTCTCTCAAAAACATGCTGCACTCTGCAATATGAATGCATGGCTGTGTTGAACTTTAGCCAGTGTGCATTTATCTAAAGCTTTCCAATTGGTACATTTAACCTTTGTGTCAAGAAGGATTAGATGGCATCATATTTGTGTGTCTGTGTTGCAGCAAACTGTGTGCCTGCACAGAAGCAACTGAAACACACACACACACACACACAAACTTGCTTAATCTATCTGTGCTATCTCTCTATTTCCCCTTCTTTGTGACAGACAAACATGGACATGCACATTGCGAGAATCCTGTTCACGTCATTCTGTTTTGGCCTAGTCTGATGGTGTAATGTCAAAAGATCATGGTATATGCAGCACAACTCACAGCTCACATCGTTCGTATGCATGTTGGGAAAAAGTCCTGATCCGAATGCTATTATGTCCGCTGACTGAGAATTAAAATGAGAAACCAATGCGAAATATGTTGATACATCTAATGTGCTATTAACTAAACAGAGAGATGGAAAACATTGCTTTCAGCACTCAGTGAAATGCTGTGCTCAGTGCTTTGCTGAACTACTGGGGTCACATTGTGACAGGCATATGTCAAAAAGGAGAGGTGGGATCTAAACACAGCATACAACCTGTTCAGTGGGATTCAAGAACCACAGCTCATTTTGCGCCTACACCCACACCTCTCAAGAGTTTTCACAGTAGAGGAACTTGTCTCTTGTTGTAAGTACTCTATGATATGATGCCCTTTACTGTACATTTTAGCTCACTTTTGCATTTTCTCATCTCTCATGTTTTTTTTCTTTAATTTATTTATTTTACAGTGTGATCCCCTCACAGTAATGACTGGTGAGATGGCTGCTGAAAACGTCACCCAGGATTTGCTCAAGACCTCTCCAAACCAGAGTGACTGTGATGTGTTTGTCTTCCAGACAACTGCAGCTGTCCTCTTCCCCATTTTCTACTCTGTGGTTTTCATCATCAGCGCATGTGGCAACAGCTTGGTTCTCTATGTCATCTGCCAGAGGAACCAGAAGTTCAACTCTACCTCCATCTATCTGGTCAACCTGGCTCTGTCTGACACCCTGTTCACTCTGGCACTGCCTGGCAGAATCATTTATTACATCCGCCACTTTGACTGGCCGTTTGGTGACTTTCTCTGCAGGCTGACCACCCTACTCTTCTTTGCAAATACATATGCAGGTAATGCAGATAGTTCACATGTGTCCCTGAGTCAGTCTTTATCCGAGCACACTCAACCAGTGAAAGCTTTAGCAGACACTTAGAGATCTCAACGGTCAGAGATGCATAAGCATTTTACAACCTCTATACCTTCATTGTACATGAAGCATCAAAGCACTGCAGACTAAAATTTGACAGTGCAACCAGCAAATACCCCCAAAAACAAATTGAATGATTAGCCATCTCATTGAGCCTGAATATGTAATCTGTCTCTTTGCTCAGTTGTGTCATTCTGTTGTATTTGTATTAAGCATAAACTTTATCAATATATTTGTAATCTTTTCCACCAGGGATTGGATTCATGACCTGTATCAGCCTGGACCGATACCTGGCCATGGTGCACCCCCACCGGCTGCAGTGTCTGCGCAGTGTGAAGGTGGTTCGCAGGGTCTGCTTCCTGGTCTGGGCTCTGGTGTCCCTACAGATCGCTCCCCTGCTCTTCCGCAGCATGCTGCGGGAGCAACAGGAAAGACGGACCTGCATGGAGTACTTCAACTTCGAAGGCTCCAGATTCACCCCTTATCTCCTGCTCCTGGCCTGCACCATCTCCTTCTGCTGCCCGATCGTCATCATCATTGGCTGCTACATGAAGATCAACCTGAAGCTGCGGGCTGCAGCCCAGCAGAACTCCATCACCGGTCGATCGAGGAGGAATCACAGGGCAAGCACCATCATCCTCCTCATCCTCCTCACCTTTTTTATATGCTTCAGCCCGTATCACATCAACATCATCCAGTTCATGTCCAGGAAGATACACCACCAGCCAAACTGTGAAGAACTGAGGGCCTTTAAGCTGTCCTTACAGGTAAGGACTGAGTATTATTGTCCTATCTGAGTTAAACCCCCCATCTGCCTCTCTCTTAGTTTCCCTTCTTACAGTCTACCTCTCTCCGCAGGTCACTGTTTCACTCATGAACTTCAACTGCTGCTTGGACCCAGTCATCTACTTCTTTGCCATTAAGACCTACAAGAAGCGAGTGATGAGCCTCTTTAAGGAGTATCTGTACACCTCTGGTGCCTCCTCCAAAATGACAGCTGAGAACAGCAGCAGCAACACCTAAGAGAAACCACAGCCGAGTTGGAGGAAATGTGCCAAAAGAGACAAGGACCTAGATTACTCTGGTAAACTCAAAATGTCCTATTTCAGTCTCTTGTTTTGATGCTTCTCGGGAAATGACAAGTGAGATACTTTGACAACTGAGCGTGTACATCATCACCTGTCACTAAAAATATCTCCAAACTTTGCCTGTTTGAGGCAGCTGTATAAAATCGATTCTGCCATATATTCTGTAGCTTTTATTATTACATTTACATTTTTGCTGTATTTTTTGCCTGTTATATCTTTGGTGCTGTACTTGTTACAGTTTGTGTATGTTTGTGTATTGTGTATGCAAATTGTGCTTTGTCATGACAAGAGTGTTCATTGTTTGTACATTAGATTGATAATTTGATAGTGTATTTGTGTAGAATTGCCTTTCTCTTGTAGACTGATAATGTGTTTGTGTGTGGGAACGGAAACATCTTCATCTAGCTTTTACGAATCAACCGCTTGAAATTATTGTGGTCATTACTGCAGTAAACTACAGCCCTCACTTCATTTGTGTTTTGCAAGTTTTAAATAAAGGTAAAGATAAAGGTAAAAATATTATACAATGATGCAGGTATTTATTTGCCCTATGTGCATTCCAGTGGGTAGAAAGCAGGTAAGATAATGAATGGATGGATGGATGGATGGATGTGTTTGCCCTATGCATTTCACCAAAAAATTTTAGGTATGTCAAAAAGGGAACATGTGACATATTTATATTTTATACACACATCTGAGGTCTGCGTGGGAGTGCGTAGATGAATACCCTCACCACTTCCTCACCCATCTTTCCTGCTCCCCCTAACAGGCCTCATTCCTGCTGTGTCGGGTCCTACATCTCATGTGCTATGTGTGTGTGTGTTACAAATTTATGCAGGTGCACCCTGTATGTTTTTAGTGCAAAGTTCCCATATTTAAATTTAACCTTTACCATTTCCGGTGTTGTGGAAAAGCAGCCCAATAAATTTGCATAGAAAGTAAAATGTCTCAAATAGTTAGTGTTTTGGAATAGATGTGCAGGATCAACTATTACTTACTCACTGGGATGACACTGAGTGAGTGGAAAATACTGTGCCTCAGATAACTCGCTGAAATGCAATTACCAATGTTGGTTACTATTAATGTAATTTGATCTGGTGAACAAGGAACTGCAGTTAGAGCACTTCTCATTCAAAACTGTGGGACCTCAGACTGGTAACTTGATGAACTTGACTCTGACATATCCAATTTGATACAGAGAACCAAAAAGATTCAGAATGTAAACTGCAGGTGGAGAGAATAAACACTGATACGACTGAAAATGTCCAATGAAAGTTTTCATTTTGTATGTGAAGATCAAGAGATGTTACAAAGTAGAACGTAGAGCTTGTGCTGACTCTTTCACTTGACTTTTGTATCCATTGGGAGCACTGTAGTAAGCCTTAAGCACATGAGTGACATGCAATCAAACTCTGGTCTCTTTACACAGCATTAAAATTAATTCAGAGCAATGTTTGAGTTATGTCACGCTTCTGTCAACCTCAGGACTGTACAGAGCTCTGTTATACTCCAGAGGAGTCTGAGTTCATACCTAGGAGATACTTTATCACACTGATCAGTTAACGTAATCTGTTTGCTGTTGCTTCCTGTCCCAGAGTGTCACTTTTACTAATCAATAATTCTTGAGACGGTGCTACACACTGCTTTTAATTATGTTGTATGAATAAAACCTAGAACTGATGGAACTTCTTCTGCTATACAACCACCTCTGAAGATTTTTTTAAATAAATAGCGCTTAAAGTGCATTTTGTTTAATTTGTCTTTCTTTTGCTGTAGACTGTTCAAGGCGCTGTCATTTCACCCCATCAGAAGAGCCAGATCCCCGGAATAGCTCAAAAATAAAACAATCCTCGAATTCATGAGACTAAGACAAATAAATTGATTGCGCTGTGTTTGTTTTTCAGACAGACAAACTTTGATGCACAGATTGGGCATGTAAGAGCAGACTTGTTTTTCTTCCTTCCTTCCTTTTTCAGACGAATACTTGACAGTATGATCAGATAATACTTGCATATTATCCAGAAACATTGCAACTTGGTGCAACATTTTAAGAGCAATGATGTGCATTATATCCACCTATTGCTTTTAAAGTCATTAATCTGTCTTAATATTTTCCTCTTCACCATTGCTCCTATTTTTTTAAGCAGCAAATGAAGCATATAGTGTTCACATATAAAACTTCCCCTTTGGTAACTTTGTTACACCCATAGGTGCTTGTTGGATTGCAACATTTCTACTTCCTCACCCTGGATTGTGTCAGTTTGTGGCATTTCAATCTGTTCTCCACTGCCAGCTCTTTCAAACTGACACCCTGCGGCATTGTGGTCTTTGTAAGGTACTCTCACTCCCTCTCTTTGCCAGTTGTGGCTCTGGATTATTGATCCCTAATAAACCAGAGCTGCAGCTTCTCAACCCTTTTCTCTGAAATCCCTCTTAATGAAGTAAGAGATTTTATTTTACCTTATGTGTTGACACACGATTTTAAGAGATGCAGTTTTTAACCTGTCAGGACAAGCAGCCTAGGGATACAGTACAGTAGTGGATGCATCTGTAATGCCAATCACATTTTATTCTATGGGAGATAAGGGTAAATGTTGTTTCATAGGGGAAAAAGGCCTATTACGTCTGAATTTCATTATACAGACGTAATCTGCAACATTATTGGACATTAACGCTAACAATCTACAAATTGAAACCAACAAAAACAACAGCAACACTACAGCATATACAGAGAAGAGAGAGGGGCAGTGATAGCAACAACAGGTAGTGACAACAATAACAATAACTGTGATGACAACAGTGACACCAACAACAACAACAACAAAATCAATAGCAACAGTTGTGAAGTCACTGTGCAAACAGTCAACAGCACTTCTGAGTGTACAATTTGCCTAAATGTCATTCGGTGGTTTCATTTCAGTCTTCAGGAAATTCGATGAGACTATGTTGATTTGGGGTTTTGTTATCATCATTAGGATTACAATCACAATACCATTGCTGACAGGTGAATACCAGAACAACCTTTTGAAATTTTGTTTCTCACGAAAACATCTGTGGTTATAATTTTCCACTGTACACGTCAGATCAGTTCAGTCAGTTCATATCAAAGCAAGAGCTGCAGGTTTGTGGCAGCTTTTCTACAGTACCACTAACAATCTTTTACTTCAACTTTAAATCTTTTTATCACAGTCCTGAGTTTTTTGTGTTTTTTCGTGACCAAAATTAACTAAGAAATGTCTAATGTGATGGAATAGAGCTACAAATTACCTTGTAACAGCTGTTAGGATTTAATTATGGCAACATTTTATGAGACAAAGCAGCAAAGACATTGCTGCCATCCTGTGACTTACTCCAGTCACAACACGTGTCTAGCTGCAACTTAAACAGGTGTCAAATGCAAATCTTAGACTTACACTGCTCTCCTTGCAACCAGCAACACAATCAGCATTGCATGCCACACCTCGTCACATGCACGTGTCTTGCCAGAAGAGTGCACTGTTAGTCTGAGAAGCGCTTGGACTAAGATGATACTAAACAAAAATGTTGGACATTGAGGAGGAAGAGAAAGCAAACAAAAGAAGACAGGATATTCAGTGTAATGGTATTTTGAATATATTCTAGACTCCTCTGTATTACCCAGATTATTGCAGGGTTTAATCTGAAGTGATAAATGTTTTCACTACCAAGCAAATATATTACAACATTTGTGGTAAAGCAACAGCAGGCTTATGAAGATGACCCAGTATTAGTTTGCAGCATAGCCACTCAAACATGTCTTCTGCTGTATGGATGGATGTCATGTCAGTTGCAGATCCAGATCTTAAGGGTAAAATTGTAATCACATGAACCTATACTCAAGCTACACTTCTTCCTGTAGGTGGTTCCTGTAGTTATGCTTCATTAGATTTAAGATAAGAGGACAAAGTTGGATGGTATGTCATCCCTACAAGGCATGGGACTCTATAGAGTTGCTGTAAGCGCTGAAAAAAAATCTAAGCAAATTTAGTGGAGTGTACATCATATCAGTGTACAATGGGTTGGAAAAAAAGTGTCAGTGTAATTCATTCATATACAGTACTGTAATTAACACAATTGCAAGACAAATGAAATACAAAATCAGACAAAATAAAAAAAATCTTAAATTACTGTATTGACTATAATACAAACTTTTCATTTCTACATGTAAATGAGATAAAGCTAAAACAATTTAATATATTCCAGTGACTAAGTAAAAGAGGGTGACCCTGAATTCATTTTCCACTATGTTACTGTGTTCTTTTTTGCAAGGAGGAACACTGAAACTGATATTCAGAAAGTGACATAGTTTTACTCCCCCATTAACCGCCCCTTAATCATAGGTTAGGTGGAGGGCTTTGAGAGCACTTTAGTCATTGTAGGAGCTATGTTGTAGCAGTTTGACCCTGACAAAATCTCACATGGCATAAACGCCTTAGGTGAAGGGTCAGTGGGCCACTGATGGAAAGTTCAAACCACCAATCCTGCCAATCCTGCCGATTGGTGGACAGGCCTTCACCCACAGGGCCTGCTCAGGCTCAGCCTGAAACAGTAATATGCGTTCCTCCTCCTATGGGCCCTCTACCCACAGGCAGAGCCACAGGGGTCCGGTGCAGTGTGGATTTGGGTGACAGCAAAAGGTGGGGGCCATGAAAGTCCAGTCCTATTATTAGCTGACAACAGAGGCATGCAATTGCCAAGGCGGCTGCATGGATCTGTGGCTGCAAGACGGGTAGTGGTATAACCGGAACCTGCTGTTGGACACCCAAGATACATGATGAAGGAGTCCTACAGGGCATGGTTAGTCTGTGGGAGTGCTGAGGCACCTGATGAGTACTGGCGGGAAAAGGAATGGGAAGCTTTAGTGGTCAAGACGGCAAAGATCCCGTCATGGGAGAGGTTTGATGAGAAATGGAAGAACACTTCCCTAGGAACTCTGGACAAGCACCACACTCTTGCAAGTGTGCTTGAGAGATCATGAGAGTTTGCCTACATGTCCATGTGTTTCAAATGCTTATGACCATGTACGCTATAGTAGATATCCTGTGAGAAGTCAAATTCAGTTCTAGTTATGGTTGGCCACTCTTTGTCACCGGTCCTGTTTACAGTTTTTGTGGACTAAATTTCTTGGCGCTGCCAAGTGGCAGAAAGGGTGACCGCTCTGGGTCCTCCCCCAAGTGGGAAGTCTATTGAATTCCATTCATAGAAAGCATTTTGACTTTAATCTCAGTTTCGGACTTTGCATTACACTTCACATATTGCAGTTACCTTTACATATTGCACATGTTGGTAATTGTACTTTTTGCACAATTCTTGAACTATAGTAATAAATGCACTTAAGTCACTATAGTCACTTCATTAACTTATTATTTTTTATTAAGATTCACTCAGTATATTTTGTGCGCACAATTAAGAAGATTAAACCTTAAGCTTGCAGAAGTATTGGTGAATATGTGTGGTGCAATATCGTTGTTTGGCAAGGTTGCAAGTGTGCGCAACAGTTAATAAAAGTGTGTTTGTGTTTAACACTTACCTGTCCAGTCCTGTGTCTGCTCCAGGGTGGGCAGGGGGAGGTTTCAAAGCATTTATTTCTCTATATTGTAATTGTATTTTATATATGTCTTTGGTGTAAAGATAGCTGCAATATGAATTATTTTAAATATTATGGGTAAACGGGTAAATTTGTCAGGGGTTAGTCACCATAGTCTCATGATAATACTTTAGCTTACCTCTTAGCGGAGGAGTCTAGTGACAAGGACCAGTGGCACAGTATTTAAGAGGACCCATTATAACCTGTCTGGGCAACAGGTCTGATCTCATGAGACATTCGTTTGTATTTGTTGCTGCAAATTTGAAGCCGGTTAATAAATCTAATGCAACTGTAAAACCTGGCCATTGCCTGCCCTTTTCTCATCCAGCTACTGATCTGAATTTCTTTATGTAGTGGGTGAGAGCCGTCTCGCAGAACCTACAATCTTCTGCAACTGTCTGACGTAGAATGTTTCAGGGTTAAACGGTGGCTCTCCAATCAGCCTTCTAGACAACCTATTTTATTTGGTTGAGGGACTTCTTGCTTTTAAGAGACAAATTACTAAACCAGCACACCAGGAAAAAGGATGCAACAGATTCAATAAAAGCATATTAGAAGAGTCAGAAAGGTTCAATTGGTGCGTAGGATGTAGGACAGGTCAAAAAATCCTGCTAAAACCAGTACTTTACACACACACACTATATAACAGATTTGAAGCATGTCTGAGATATGTCAAAATGTTTATCAAGTTAAACAACTGTAAACAATTTTATAACACATTCAGCAAATGACATTTTGATAACTGAACGTACCCATAACTATTGATCTGAATTGAATCATGAAAAGTAAAATGTCACTTGTCCACTGATGACTTTTATTCTGTTACCCAATTACCATTTAGAACAAGGAGAACAGCCACAGAGGCTTCCTGTTCCCTTATGCAATCTTATCTTCACCACATGCTGAGCATCAGCAGATAGGCATGCTTTCACACCAGTGACACTATGTTTATAATCGCATGCAGAACTGAACACGACTGGACCAGATCTGGAACAAGTGGTACCCTGTAAATATGATACCTACTGGGCATCAACTGTTCGAGAGGTGTGGAGGACAGTGCCACTTCATAATGTAATGCACCTTACATTTTGTTTTTCTGAGAGAGGAGTCTGCAATGCAAAGTTTGGTATAATAGTAAGAACTGCTTGCATTTTCATTGTCACAACATGGAGCAAAGATGGCTGAGATTTATTGTGTTAAACCATGAACCCACTGGGTATGTTGTTAGGTGCTGTAAACTCCTTCGCTGCTAAGATGAATGCAAACAAAAAACAGACTCGGAATGCGTAGCCAAATGCTGTGGATGTGCGACCTACACCTGTGAACTAGCCACTGGTGTTCATCCTCCTGCCAGCAACATGAAAACACCAGCTGAAGGCTTGGTAGGCTCGTAGCAGTCATCCATGGTAGATAACTGTACATATCAAGAGGAACGACTCAAAAGGATTTCCTTTTTGAGGTTTCTCTCTCAAAACTTCCTGGAAGATGATTAGTCTGAAACGTTTTGAGAAACCTGCCAACCTTTCCACATGCTTTCTATGTGGCCTGTGATAACTGGCTTGCATCTCTCATTTTTAAAAAAAACTTCCAAAAAGAGCAGAGAGTAAAGACACACCAAGTGACTCCTCTTTGATTTTCAGCCCTATTGTCTTCTATGAATAGCCCCGGCAGAATACCGTGCACGCCGTCTGTCAGCAGTGGGTGTGAGCTGGCCGTCTGGTGCCCAGTGAGTCAGATCCACAAGGCCGAGCCATGAGGAAGTTAAAGTGCTTCCTCCGCTTAGCTGCCGGACATGTTTTGAACAAAGGAAGGTTATGGTAAAAAAAAAAGGATACTAGTGAAAAATAAATATCAGTACAATTCTGCATACGATTCAATCACGTACGCTTAGTTCTCTATACATACTGTAATCACATGCTCAAGACACCTCACTGCCTAACTGTGAGGTGTCAGAGCAAACCTCAAGAAATCAGTGGACTGATTGGTTCAAAACAAAATGTGCAGTTAATGCTCTTTCATGTTGTGTGCCATCGTTGTGCACATCCTGTGAAGGTTTTCGACAAAAATGGTACCCAGAAGGGCGGGACGGATTCTTAGGTGTTAAAACCACAGGATTACGGTTGAGACTCACAAGTTGTTTTGTGTGCTGACAGACCACAGATACATAGTGAAACAGTATGTTATACCAACTCTGTGTTTCTACTTGATGCAATGACAGATCAAAATACAAACATCAAAGAGATCTGTCCATTCTCAAAGGGTATATGGTCACTGTTTGGGTCATGTTTTCTCTGTTTGCTTTCTTTCTTCTCAGAGAGATGAAGGTCTGACCACATCTTACATTACTTCAACAGTTGTGTAATGTCTCACTCCAAAGCAGTGTGTTTCTACTCCTACACATTTAACCATGGTCTTGAATGATTTGCGCAGGCTGTGTTACATCAGTGTGCCCCTGTCAGACGTCTGAGTTGATTCTAGGCAAAAACATCGATCACTGATGCAATGAGTACCAAGAAATCAACATTAGCCATTTGACAGTAAAAGGTCAATGCATTTTTACGCCTCAAAAGAAACTTTTGTTTGTATCGAAATGAGTCACACATGTCTGCCTTTCAGAAAGTCATTCTGAGATCATACATCAAAACAAAGGTGCTTGAAGGGCAAAGGGGAAGTTCTTCAGTTTTGCTAACAGGCATTTGCATAATCTCAAGGCAGGCATTTGCATAATCTCAAGAGTGAAAAAGAGTCCATGTTTTAATAAACATATAGGAGAGATCTTTATAACTGTGATATACTGTGATATACGGATCAGTGGAGCAAAGTGTAGAGGCACAACTGTGCATGGTATCCGCACAGCTGAAGCCACATCCTCCCAAGAGTAGACACATGGCATGCCATGCTGCATGAAACCTGTCCTGTCCCAAAATATGTCACAGATGGCTCAGTCTCTATGACTTTATCAATCAGAAACTCAGTAAGAAGAGTTATGTACGTCAGTGTGGTGTCACATGACGGGAATCAGGCGGTGTTTCAAAATTGTAGTGGATCAAAAGTTTGTGGGGGTTTAGCAAAAGGAAGAGAGTTACACAGTGGCATGCTCACGCACGAGGCAGAGACAAAGAGAGAGAGAGAGAGAGAGAGGGAGAGAGAGAGAGAGAGAGAGAGAGAACAGGATATTTTGTCACTATGGTTACTGGCAGCCGATTGAGAGGCTGATTTCTATATGTTTTGCAGGTCTCATTTAGAGCTGTGGGGTCAGGACAGAAGTGTATGACAAGGATAAACTTTGTTGAAGGGATCGATGCAGCTTTGTTAATTCAAGAAAAACTTCTTCGATCTGTGAGGTAAGTTTCCTTTATGTGCAGTTTTTGGGGTTAAGAGTCATTCATGCCAACAGATGGGATATCCTGTTGGACAATACATTTGTGTACTATTTTCCAGTATTGTTAGAGCGTCTAGTTAAATTTTTAATTGATCATGAAAAATTATTATGAAAAACGGATTGTAAAATCATCCACATGTGAGGTCCACTCCTGCAAAAGGAGCAACAATGAAAACTTGGATCGATTCGTAGACTGTGGTATTTCATCAGCCTTTCAACATCTACTGGCCCTGGTTGGATCAATGAAGTTGATTCAGTGACTCCAAATGAGGGGTTATTGTATCCTGATGTAACGCCGGTCCTGTGAGGAGATTCACGCTAACTTTGTGAAACCAATCAATCACAGCCATGACATCCAAAGTGAATGGATGCCGGTGAAAACATTATTGTACGTTCTCACTGTCAAGTTGTCGCCTTGCTCCATATCACTTCATTTTGATAAGAAAGGCTTTTGAAAAGTATACCCCTTTCACTCATGTCAGCGCGTCAGGAAACGTCTCTCAGCCACACCATGTGCTCGATCAGGCAGATTAGAATTTCAGCTCCAACAATGCGACTTTCCCACTGCCTGCCATTCTCAGGCAGGGCGCCCTGGGGAAGCTGACTTCCTCATATGCACAGCCTTCTCTCAACACCAAATATTTTTGCAGTGTAAGTAGGAGAACGTTGCAGCTGCACTCAGAATCATGGTTAAGACCTGTTATTGTTCACACACTTCCTTCATGTCACTTTTAGCCACATGTGCCATGAAAAAAAAAAAGTCCTGTGAGTCACACAGTGTACACATCAGTGGGCCAGTTCAGTGCATAAATAAGATGGATATGTGCCCAGGATGATCTACATTATACGCAAGTCATGTGTGAAATTACAGACTAAAAAGCTGAAAATGTTCTTTGCTTAGACAAACATATTTGACCTTTTGTCTGTTTGATCTTGTCATTTTAATGTAAGACATGAGAAGTGTTGGTTATTAAAGCCTTGTTTAGTGAAACTCTGCAGGGCTTTACTGAATAAGACCCACAAGGTGGCAGCACACACCCAAAAACAAGACAGCAGAGGGACAGGTTGGTCTCAGCATCCAACTTTCAGCACCTGTTTTTTTACAAACCAGCTGAGGTGTCACCTGATAAAACATGAACAACACTGAGTCAAACAACATAGATGCACAATCCTCCACAATAATGTTTTTTGGGCTCTTTCAGTGTGACGTGAAAAGAATCAAATCTTCAAAGAAAGCAACTCCTTCTTTTCAGACAGATATTGACAGTTCTGTGAAACTGTGTGCCAGGGAAATGAGAAATACCCTTACTTTTGTCACTTCCTTTTTGAAAGCAAACTCCTGTATGTATCCTGTGTATTTGCACAGCTTCATGTGACCTTGCACCGGTGCTGTTGTTGAGAATAGTTTCATTTCAACATAGACAAAGGCTCATTTTTCTTTTTTTCTCTTTTTTTTCCATTGCTGTTTTTTTCATCTGTACCCATGCCTGCTTTTCCATTCTTTTAATACACATTTCTGTTTCACATTTTTGATTCAAATGAGGGAAGAAAAAAATCTCAGAAACAAAAATTTTAACACATCTAATGTTTTTAAATCTTTTATTTCAGTTGCTACTTCCTAAAACAAAGACCAAAATGGAGGATCCCACTGCACTGTCTGTGATGACCTCCACACCCACCAAGAATGGCTCTGATAATAACACCTGTAACACCTTATACGACCACCGATACTACACCAAAGTCCTCATGCCGATTCTCTACTCCATTGTGGTTGTTGTGGGACTATTTGGGAACTGCCTCGCCCTTCACGTCATCCGCACCAACCTGAAGAAGATGAACTCCACCACCTTGTATTCCCTCAACCTGGTCTTCTCCGACATCCTCTTCACCCTCTCTCTGCCTCTGAGGATTTTCTACAACGCCACGGGCTTCAACTGGCCCCTGGGCGACGCGCTGTGCAAGATCTACGGCCTCCTCTTCTACATCAACACCTACGCCGGCGTCAATTTCATGACGTGCCTCAGCGTGGACCGCTTCATCGCCGTGGTCCTGCCGCTGCGCTACGCCCGCTTCCGGAAGGTCAGCCACGTGCGCTACATTTGCGTGGCGGTGTGGCTGCTGGTGCTGGCGCAGACGCTGCCCCTGCTGGGCATGCCCATGACCAACAGGGAGAATGAGAACTACACCACCTGCATGGAGTACCCCAACTTCGACAAGGTGGACAACATCGCCACGGTGCTGATCGGCGCCGTCTTCCTGGGCTACATCATCCCCATGGTGACCATGCTGGTGTGCTACTCCATCCTGTGCTTCAAGCTGCACCTCTCAGCCAAGAACAACCGCCTGACGGAGAAGTCCGGCCGCAGCCGCAAGGCCATCGGCGTGATCTGCTGCGTGGCCCTGGTGTTCGTGGTCTGCTACAGCCCCTATCACATCGACCTGCTGCAGTACATGATCCGCAAGCTGATCTCGAGCCCCGACTGCGCCGACCTGACCGCCTTCCAGGTGTCGCTGCACATCACCGTGTTGCTGATGAACCTCAACTCCTGCCTGGATCCCTTCATCTACTTCTTCGCCTGCAAGGGCTACAAGAGGAAGGTCCTGAAGCTGCTGAAGATCCAGGCCAGCATATCTCTGTCCAGCGCCGTGAGGACGTCGCCCGAGGGCTCCTCCAAGGACATCATCGACGGCAACAAGTTCCAACTCAACAGCTCCACCATAGGGACGACCAGCGAGAGACTCTCAGAGAGGAGAGGACTGCGACACGATCACATGTGAGAACTGTGAAATAGCTTTCAGACACGAGCCATCTTTAATCAAGGCTGGTCAAACAATGTGACTCGCTCGTGCCAGCAGGGACTCCAGGCATCTGGATCCACAGAGGTTCAGCTTTTTCAGGCCAGATTGGTTTACAACAGGGAAGGATTTTACAAGAACATCTGCAGAGCGAATGCTTGGTTCATTATCTTTTTTTTTATTATCGTTAATGTTTGTGATTTACTTGGGAAAGCAGCGATTATAGTAGCAGAGGATATTAAGGAGGATAAAGCTGCAAAAAATATGCCAGTGTGCTGCTTGTGTGACTGAGGTGGGGCATGTCTGGAGAGCACAGTTCAATGAAGTGCTTGGAAACTGAAAGAAATCTTGGGAAATATCTATCCGCCTGATTGAATGGTAGTTCATATGCACCATGTGAAACCATGATGCCCGTCTAAAAAATAACAAAAATGCCAATGCACAAATACCTCAAGTTTCAGTTCAACTCGCTGTTTTGATCTCTTGAGAAAACGTTCACTGAGCATTGTAACTGCCTGTCAGCTGATTAAGCTTATCAGCTCCGAGCACCGTGCATTTGCTGCTTTGACATTAGCTGTTCTGCAGCTGTGGTTTTGGATGACTTTTAACCGAAAGGGCATTTGGAGCATTTATGAACGCAAAAGTTGGGTTTGAAGTGAGTGTTATATGGTTTAGGATGGCTTTTGACTGAAAGGGCATCTGGAGCATTTATGCACAGAAAAGCTGCGTTTAAAGCAAGCGTTACATGCAGTGGGTATACTGTATAGTTCAGTGTACATCATCGCGTCTCTACCTGTGTTTGTCAGCTTGCAGTCTCCTTTGTCTTTGCTGGCACTCCACAGTGTTGCTGTGTCCCCGCAACCTGCGGTTTGGGGAGAATAGTGTGAAACCCATGGCAGGCTTTTGAAATGCCTCACAATTGTGCATGCTTACCAGATGAAGAAGACAGGAACCCACTGCCAGGGGGAAAAATGAATTAACAGCTCCACAGCACTACTAGAGCTCTAAAATTCCTTTGTCATGTTGTAGTTTTTAAAAGTGCCACCAAAAGTATTCATTTCCATCATCTGTTTTGACTGTAACAGTCCTGAGGCAGCTGTACATACATTCATGAAAGTCAGGTGTCATTTCATTTGTACAGATTTGTCTAGAATTTTTCAGAGAATAAATTGTAATACGGCGAGGCTCCTTTACAAAAACATGAATGTCAGTTTTGATTTATTTCCCCGTATCACAATGAAACCATTTTGTAACATTAACTGCCAAATCCTATTTGGTGCTCAATCAAACATGAACACTATACGTCAAATACATCAAGGTAGAAACAGAATTTCAAATCAAATTGTTTCAAATCACGTTGTAAATGCTCCTCTCATCCATTGCAGGCGTCATTATTCAGTTCTTCTCACAAAGTACTTTATAAGAGAGAAAATAACTCCTATTTGTATAGGAGAGCTCAAACTAACCTGCTTGCAGTAAACCTGTTGCAGTCTTTAACCATGTGGGTAATTCCCAGAATATGTTGATATTAATCCTGATTCACAACGTTAGGATTTTTTTTCCCACTGGCATTATCATTTCAAACAAACAAAACTGCTGTCAGCTATGGGGCCCAAAATGAACACAACCCATGAAAGTGTATCTGGATAGGTGTGGTTACAGCTCTGCACCTAAACCAGATGGTGCGGGACGTATGTGGTCAAAGTTGCTGCAACTGGTTAAGGGTATCGTGGGTAGACGGTAGTCGGTGCTGTAAGGGTTCAAAGATGATTGCTTACCACCTAAAATACATACTCATGCACACTCATACCCTGAGTCACAGCAACTTAGAGCTTCCATTCTTTCTACTGGAGAGGGGAGGAGATGCAAAATCCGCACAGCACCCCGCACAGAACTTGTTGTTCTTTTGCTGCATTTTTTTGTGAACAGAGACGATGAGAAGTGACTGATGCAATACCCACTTCTGCATTTATCATGAGGTTAGCGGGTCTTTTGGGGGGAGGAAAGAACTGTGGAAATCCCTGGTATTGTTTTGTAGCACTTTATGCACCTAATACTTCTAAAAATGAGTAGTGTAGCACTTCACCTCACCTCACATCATGTGCCATAATCAAAGTGCAATGACAGGTCAGAACAGAAACATTGAGATATAGCAGGGTTGGGTGTGGAGTGCATCACCATGCACAACCACATCCAAAGCCCCTGCAAAACCACAGTGAAAACATGTGTTCAACAACATACCATCCACTGCTTCCTGCTTCTAGATACTCAAACCGAGCAGCAGAAGTTCTTCTTAGTCTAATGTTTATCAGCCAAACTTATGCAATACCAGCAAAGCATGTGAAACTGAGATGGGTCAATAAACGGATTAGTCACCAACAACATTTTCCTGATTGATTAATCCTTTGGACATTTCAAGCAAAAAGCATCACCTGGTGGTGTGCTTTTCATTTCATGAAGCAGGATGATTACTTTTTTATAATATATACTATTCTAGTTTTATACAGTTTTTTTTACTCTTATAAAGAACGAACATTTAAGTTTTCTTTCATTTACAACAATTATTCATGTCTTTTTTATGTATTTTTTTCTATAATTCACACGTTCAAAAACATGCTTTATGACTCATGCAGTGGACTATGCCATCTTCTGCACATGTGCAGATTCAACTAAATTTGACTAAAGTACAGCACTTGAGGAAAATGCATTTACCGTAGTTATGTGATGATATTGGATACAAGTTTAACACTGTGTTCACATGCACTTCCTTCCTGTAGTCCTATCCCACAGAAAATAGCAAATTGATATTTTCTTTTCCTGACTGAAAAGTGTCCTCATATATCTTTTTTAGAGGAAACCTTAAACATGGAACTATGTTGCAGACTGTTACAACCCCCCCCCTTCCATACGTTGAACATAAAAAATCAAGTACAACAGTTCTGTATAAAACAAGAGTACATGTAACTGCTACTATTTGTCAGTAACTTAGTAATTCATTCACTCTACCTTGCACACACACACTGACTCATGTCAATGTCTAATCTATCTTTCCTGTCTCTCTCTCTCTCTCTCTCTCTCACACACACACACACACACACATGCACAAACACACACACACAATATCATGTTCACATTCACACTTAGATGCACACTCACTCACTCACTCACTCACTCACACACACGGTACAGTTTTCTTTCCACTAGCCTGGTTGACCGCTAAAATAAACACTTTTAAATGCTGGTGTTATCTGAAACTAGAGACCACTGTGACTGAAGTATACGTAATGCTATAGTTTGGAGCACATTATTGGTGGAAGTGAGATATAGGTTCACCCCGGCTTTAATCTTCATTTTGAGCGAGATCATACAAGGACAGGCGCTAAGTAGGGATGAACCTTCTTTTGTGTGTGTGTTTAAAGAATGAATACAGAGCGGGCCCTCATGCCTGCATTTCCCTAGGGCCCCACAATTACTAAGCCTGGCCCTGCTTCTTCATTCATTATTGAGCAAACATGGTGGATTTAAATTCATTTCAGTTGAATTAATCTTCATTTGAAGTGCTAGTTCATAGCAATGTTATCTCAAGACATTTGAATAAATGAACAACATAAACAGAAACCATTCCCACCTAAGTTCTAAGTGACAGTGGCAAGGAAATGGTCCTAAAAGTCAACTGGAGACTCGAGATTGCCTCTAGGTGTCACTGTGAGAGTGAATCTGTGTGTGTGTGTGTGTGTGTGTGTGTGTGTGTGTGTGTGTGTGTGTGTGTGTGTGTGTGTGTGTGTGTGTGCATGAAGTAGAAAGTCGGTTTATTGTAGTTACACACAAATGAAATTACGCATACAACCACACAAAACATGAGAAGGAGAAGTATGTTAAACCTCTTACCGCATCCAAATTTAGATTTTTTAAACTAGGATGGTAGTGAAAGATCAAGATAGCACAGTTACAGAAACCAATCCACTAAAAAAATGCATGCTACTTTCACCAATTGAGGTCTGAAGTGGGTGTTGGAAATCTTACAGTTAGATGAAATGTGTAATCAATTTCTACTGTCCAAATAACGTATCGTCTTGGATGAGTTACAAAGCGATGACACCCTGTCCAAATCAATTACGACGCACACTTTTGTAGTGAATACCTTCGGCCTCTAGATGGCAGTGTGACACAGGCTAAAGGGGTGACATTTAAAGAAGTTAGGTTGGCCTTTCAGGAGGTAGTCTGCACACGGCCATGTGTCACAGAAATAGCGTTTCATTTTCTCTCTGAGGTGTCTATTTGCCGGTTCTGTGTTCAACAATAATGACAGAATGTAAAGTGAAACTATTTCAGCAAAAAGGAACAAGAGAAAATTGGTGTTGATGAAGCGGAGATCTGGAAATTGAAATGCTCAGCTGGTGATAAAGGTGAACAACAACGATGTGGGATTTCTGTGGAGGACTTGCCGAGGCAACCACATGACAAGTATCAAAGAGAGGAAAACATCACACAGACTGTTGTCATAACAACATATTGCAATGAACACAAAGTGCCATCTGGCATGAAATTTTTAAGACACATTGAGAGGACACGGCGATAGATAATTATTTCTCAGGAATAAGAATTAGAGAGAATGGGCGACTTTCATGAAATCATTGTGCTATAAAAAAGAAATTGCGGTTTGGTGCAGTCGCCCGGCACAAAAGAGGAAATGCTGCGAGTCCTGGGAAAGTTTGATTTACTCTGCATTTTGCAAGATCTGCTGCATAATGGGGGAGGACCAGTGGGAAGAATTGGTCATCGCACATTGTTCATCGAGCCAAATGTCCTAATTCATAGTTGTGACCATCCCTCTTTTACACACCCACACACACACGCACACGCATACACACAAATTAATCACACACATCAATCTGTATTCAGTCCAGGTCCGGCCTGACCTTGAGCTTTTCACCTGCAGTATGCGCTTTGCATCCATTAAGTCGACGTGGTGTAAAACCATCTCACAGCATCAGCGTGAAGTGTCTATTACCACCGTCTTATTTCCTGTTTATATGGCAACTGCCTCAACATCCTGTTTTTAATTACTTCTCTCCAGCAGCAGATGCTTCTCACAGCAACCTGCTGTGGATTACTCCCCTGAGAACTAATGTGCTGTGACAGACCCCACTTTTCCAATCAATAACTCGCCCTAAATCTGCCATCTCTCTGCCTGCCAAACACACTCCCACTTCTAATGGCACATCATTTTCTTTAAGGGGGTGTAATTGCAGACTGTGGAAAGCTGCAGCCCTTTGTGTTCCAACCACGCGCATACTGTAAAGGCATCTACAGCACAGAAACTTCAGTGCACAGGAAGTGATGGGGGGGCTTTACGCTGAGCTCACTCTCGCCACCATTTCAATCACATTGCCCTTTGAGACAGCACTCACTTCCCTGTTTTGGCTGAGAGCGCAGATAAATCGCCACGCTGCTCCGTAAACCTGTTGGCGCACGTCTCGTCAAGATGTTTGTGTGATTTCTGTGGTAAGTGCAGTATTTTATTGTTCAGACGAGATCTGAATGTCTGATCTCAGACGTTCAGGTGGAGGATGTGGTGGGGATTTCTACTCAAAATTTCTCAGTAACATAACATTTGCAGGTTTTGCTGCTGCATTTTGGGGAAATCAATCCTCATTTTTTCTTATTCAGCTGCTTTCATAAACCAGTTTACTGATTTTAAATGATAGTTGCAGCCGACAAAGAAGTACAACTTATACAAGATATATAAGTTAGTGTCTAAAAATAATATGGTGATGTCACATGGTTTACTGTCAATAGGCAGCTTGATCTGACAGGAATAACACTCACTTCCCACTTTTACACTGGGGGTATTTCTACATTTCTGACACATTTTAACTTATGTTTGGAGAAGCTGTTTTCTTAAATTGTTTTCCCATTTGTGTGATTTTCAATTATGGCATGACACATCTAGGTACACGGCATGTTTGTCTTTCACAGCGCAGCTGCACAGCTTTTACAAAAACACCTATTCAAATGATCAAGCAGCAGGCTCTGCCAAGTGTAACAATCAGACGTGTGTATATTTAGAGGCAGCCTTTGGCAAATTCAACCCCAGTGTTTCTTCAGAAATGCTCAAATGCACAAAACTTCTGCTCTGGTACTGCTGTCTCATTACTGTTTGTTCATTTCTTAGACATCGGCCTTGTGTTGATTATAACGGCATCGGACATCATGTTCAAGAGTGAGTCGCATTATCAAACTCATCCTTCACATTTTATACTTGAAATCTGTTTGTTTTAGTCTTGTAGAACGTATGAATTTATTCAGATTTAAAAACGATAATTTTTCTACACAATCTTTGAGGGTAACAGAATTCAGACTCAGTTACTAAAGTAATAATCTTCAAATCTTGAAAATAGATGTGAAGGGATTGAGAAACTGTCAACAGGTTGAAATAAACTTGTATGTTGCTGTGGTCTGTAAGTTTCAGAATGACAGCGGAACTAAACATCTCCATCTCCAACATGTCTGTGGAGTTTGATGGCGAGAGGCCGCAACAGGGACCTGTGCAGTACCGCATGGCGGGCCTGATCTTCTACAGCTTCGTCTTCTTAATAGGAGTCATCGTCAACATCACCGCCTTGTGGGTGTTTGCCCTCACCACCAAAAAGAAGAACTCGGTCACAGTGTACATGATTAACGTGGCGGTGGTGGACCTCACCTTCATCCTGCTGCTCCCCTTCAGGATGGTCTACCACTACCAGGACTACTGGCCTTTCGGTGACCTTTTCTGTCGTATCAGTTCGGCTCTCACCATCTTTTACCCCTGCATGGCCCTGTGGCTCTTCGCTCTGATCAGCGCCGACCGTTACATGGCCATCGTGCAGCCCAAGCACGGCAAAGAGCTGAGGAACATCCCCAAAGCTGTGGTGGCGTGTCTCGGCGTGTGGCTCATGACTCTGGGCAGCACCGTGCCGCTGCTCTTCTCTCAAGACGACCCCGACCACGTCTCCAACTTCACCACCTGCATCAAGATGCAGGACATCATCTACATGCGCCCCAACAACCCGGTCAACTTTGTGCGCCTCATCTTCTTCTTCCTGGTCCCTCTGTGCATCATGATCGGCTGCTACTTTGTCATTGTGGACAATCTGATCCACGGCCGCACCTCAAAACTCAAGCCCAAAGTGAAGCAGAAGTCGATCCGGATCATCATCACGCTGATCATCCAGCTGTTGGTGTGTTTTGTGCCCTTCCACGTGTGTCTGGTGATGCGCTTGGTGGGGAGCGGTAAAGACGGCGGCTACAGCGTAGGGGCGGTGTTCACCACCTTCCTGATGAACTCGAGCACAGTGCTGGACATCATCCTCTACTACATAGTCTCCAAGCAGTTCCAGGACAGGGTGATCAGCGTGATTCTGTACAGGAACTATCTACGCAGCGTCAGGCGGAAGAGTAGGCACACGCAGACGGGCAGCGTCCGGTCAATGAGCAACCTGACCAGCGCCATGATATGACGCCAGAGATCCTCCCACGCAAAATGAAAAAAAAAAAACAAAAAAAAAAACAAAAAAAACCCAACAGCATGCTGGTATGTGCTGTGCCACAATGTAACACTGAACGCATCGCTGTGTGCGTGGTTCATTATCAAAAGGATCAAAACTTGCAATTAATTTCCAAGGTGTAATTTACACTCACAGTATGGGAGTGCTGCTGTTGTGGCGAAAACATCTGTGTTCAGAGCTGATTGACTCGCCCAGGAGACTTGAGATGTTTTCTGTGCATCTTTGCTCCGGCAGACAAAGCCCCGGTACGTGTGGCTCAGGTGTAATACATGCAGGCGTAAATAGAGCTCACAATCATTAAAAACATAGACCAAAGTATCTCAGCGTTTGCCTTGTTACAATACCTAGACACTGAAACTCTCGTCGGCCCCCTCGCTGCGTCAGACAGCACCTATAAAAGGCCTGGCTGCCTCTGGGGGCGGTGGGGGTGGGGGGCTGACAGGAAACAATGGTGGGTTTTTAAAGGTTGTTGCTTTTGTTTGATCGTTGCATCATTTGCGCAGCTTCGCTTCCGTAGCACCTCGGCGTCGGCACCGTCATGGCTTAAATATAACTGCGTGTGTCACGTCATGGACAGTGGTGCGGAGACTATGTTTGCTTGACTGGTGTCTCTTCTCAGCGTTACATCCGCGGGGCCTGAGTTTCAGCTGAGCCACCGGATTCTGGTCCTAATTGCCACTCTCACAGGAGCTCCTGGGAGCTGCTGTAAACTGAGCGTCCAGGTGATGGCAGCATGGCACAGCTAGATCCTATCTACCTGCAAGTGCAGGGGAGAGCAGTGGTTTTCAAGTGGACAGTGTAAGGTCTTTGAATCTCTGCCTCATACTTCTCGAAACAGAATCTTTATTCTGCCGAAGTTAAGCCTTCTTTAGAAAAGCACGTATTCCACTTTGTTATTCTGTGGAATATTCTCTCCTCCTCATCACAGGGAAGTTGTTAACGGCCTGTGGTGACCGCTTCCTCAACCGCGAATAAGACCAAGGTATGTTTATGGTGCAATGTGAATCGTATTGATCAGGTGTTAAATGATTCAGTCACTTAAAGTGCATTTACAGTAACATCCTCAAGAGATGTCAGCGAGGCTTTTTACTAGATTTAAAGCAACCTCGACCTTAAGGGAGGAAACCTTTCCTGTGCTGAGACAATTTAAAATCCGGTCTCTGCTGTGAGTATAAACAACAACATTCAAAATGCTGCAATTTATTCCTCAAATGACAGACAGTTGATAAGACAGAGAGCACTGAGCATGTGCTGTTTCCAGCTCCATCCTAAGAGGAGGGTCTGAATGTTACGCATTTGATGACTGTCCTGCACAAACATCACTGGGGCTAAAAATTGATTCGGTGTTGCCAGTTGCTAAAATAATCAAGTTAGTGTGTCTGTCACACCCACACAGCCTTAACTGGATTAGGCAGTGAGTCAGTGTAGCTGAGTAACTACGTAGTGTCTCATGCAATTAGACAGTCCAGGCATCCTGTGGTGTAACCACATGTACCATGGCAATTCTCGCAATGGTTAACTCATGGATGATCAATTGCAGGCAAAACGAAAATAAACTGATTTATGGTGTGTGGAGCCGTAAAAAGATCGCCTTTTAATGTTTCCTCACATGCTCACAAGCCGGGCCGGTTCAATGCTCGCTTGGATCCACGAAGGCAGCAGCGTGGTTAAAGGACAAGCTGCAGTGGGACTCCATATGGTTCCCCGGCCGGTTTGTACGGTGCTCGGTGCGGGTCAAGGAGTGGCCACACCGTAGGATACAGACGGGCTGGATTTACAGCGTTTTAATAAGAGGAGGCAGACTACAAGATTCCCATCTCACATGGAATTCTGGGAACTGCAGTTCATCACATGCTGATAGGTTTATTGGCCGGCGGACTACAAGTAGATTTATAACGGCGAGGTCAAAGGTCAAATGAAACATCAGAGAGTCGTCTATCTGTCCCACCTGTTAGACATCAAAGAAAAACCAGCCACGCTGCTCACAGCAACTGGCATTTAAAACAATTAAGTTTCCTGTCAAGTCCCTGTGATGAATTATCCGGAAGCTTTACCCGCTGTAATTCTAAATCTTCCCAACAAGTGCCTTTGTTGTAGAGAAATTAATGAAAACAAGATTGTCTTTCATAGGAGCTGATCTAACAGCGCGACAGCCAGCTGCTCTTCTTTGGGAATAAAAACAGTCAGCATTAAACACAGCTCGCACAAAATACTCCCTTTTTTTTTTTTCCACCACTCGTGTGGAAAACAAATCAGGCGGCGAGCGCAGTGGCCATCTGTTTTGTTATTTGATATGTGTGAATACATGTTGTAATGACTTTGTTTGTGAATCACTCTCCGCGGCAGAACACACGAGAGCTCTCAAAGTGCTGGAGTGTTCAAAGCTAATCATATAATTGGACACAATAGTCGATGACAAATGGAGACGCTTGGAGCCAGCCAGCTGGGGAAGTGAATATGTAATCATTGTAAAATCATATCATTTTTGCATATTTGAAGACAGCTTAATAGAGTTTGCGTGTCAGCACACGATCAAATGATGATCAGAGACAGTGTTGCAGCACTTGTTTTTCTTCTAAATATTGCTTTGCTGGACTATTCATCTTTATCTCCATTAAAAAGTATTTGGCTAGAGTTTTGTGTCTCGCATGTTCTTTGGACAAATGACCCCCCTTGAATATGAGAAAAAAAAGAAAGAAATGTGTTACAGCAGTAAACAGCCTAGAGCAGTGATTCCCAACCAGACGCATGTGTACCACAGGGGTACCGCTGCAGCTGCCAGGAGCTACGTGTAAAGACTGTGGAATGGATCAACTACCATGTAAAACTAGAGATGGCAATCTAAATATACATTGCTCTATTTGTTGTATATAGTAACGTGTTGTATAGTCGCATGTACTGAGTGGGCTGTAACATGGCAATAGGTAGCATGCAAGAAGATGATGAAATGAGTGATCTGAAACCAGTAAACAGATGATTAGAATTGACATTTAAGGTCAAAGCATTTGCAAACATTGCATAGAAGTGATGGATACATGCTGAAAACGCTATGAGATTTTGATTAATGGCCAAAGTAGCTTAAAGGAATGACTTAGCCATTGAATAATATGCTAAAAGTAAGGGATAAATGGATGAAATGTACAGCTTCCGCCACTAATATGGTAGCTAATGCAGTGCAAACTTGACCAGGCCAAGCTCCACACTGACAGTTAATTTGTATGAATTTATTGAAACAGTATGCTTAATGATTAATAGCATTTAAATCAATTCAAGTGCACATGACGGCTGCTGTCAATGGAGGAATTTAGGGCCCGTGTGGGCACGGCACATGTTAAAAGGTTGAGAGGCAGTGCGCTATTACAACACGCTGCCAAAAGTCATCTGTTACCACAAGTCTATTAAACATCAATAATGCTACGTTAAACGCTTTTGCTATAATCTCAGAAACACACAGATGGAGCGGCTCTCGCTCGGAAACGCGGCGTTTGAGACAACAGGCGAAACAGAAACACGCTGCAGTTTGGTTTGGAGCACTGTTCCTTACACTTTTACTATACCATTAGTCTTCATATTGTTCCCATTAGAGAGCACGAGGACATGAAAGAGAGCCCATAATGTTATATAGATAGTGTACACATCCAGCCTCGCCTGGGCCTCCCCGTCTACTGTACGGCATTAGCAACAAGCAGCAGCTGCCTGCATTTACATCATTTAGCCTTTCTCTCAGGGCACTTTAATACACTGAACCTCTCCCCTGGTAAACTTTACAATAGGATGTTGAAGGATACTTCTGGACTGCCATAGGAAATGAGAGGCACATGTGCGTCCATGTAGCGGCACAACACTGGGTTCCCCCCTGTGACGCTGAGCTTAAGGGCTGCACAATAAGACTAATGGATTCCTTTTGTGGCCAAAACTAGGTTAAGCACATGAGCTATTGTTCTTATCTGTGGTCGATGTACAATGATATCTTCCGTGCAGGAGGAACCGTGTGTGAGGTGTTCCCTTTGTACGCACATTTAAGCAGAAATAGCTTCGCAGAGGTAATCTTTTCCTTTGGGCAATTGCAAACAGCTCTCGCATTGTCTTTTGTCTCCATTAAAAGCAGATAATCCAGCGCAAGACTTTCAAATGCTGCTAAACTGACTCCGATTGACCCTGCAGTTAGCGGAGAGTAGGAGAAGGAGTGCAAATGTATGGCTGTGATTACAGCTGTGTGTCTATTCTAGCAGATTGCTCCGTTGCTGATTCACACACACACACACACGCACGCACACACACACACACACACACACACACACACACTCACAGACAGCCACCATTAGCACATATAAATAATGTAAGGCCCTCATCTCTCTCTGTTTTTTTTTTTCCACCTCTCTACTCAGCTAAGTGCCTGCATGGAAACCTTGGCCTCCTCCTTGTCAGGTTCTCCATAGATTAGAACAAGATTTATTTTAAGTCAGTAAAGCGCCATGTTCTTGACAAGTGTTCCACTCAATGCATGTGGGAATGTTTTTAATTGTATCATGCGGAGTGGAATCGGAGCTCCGGTGGGGACTGCGTCGGGTCGTGTTAATATTTAATCCGGTCTCACTTCAGGTTCCTCATGATCCACGGGTATCGCAGGAGCTGGAGGAGAAAGCGTCATTACGAGAAGGATAAAGAGACGCGAGTGAAGACATCGTAGCTTGCAGAAGAAGCTCGCAAAGACACTGTCATGAGATTCCACTGGTGTCTCTTTTGTGCGGCATTGTGCGCCGTGCCCCTGTACAGAGAGCGATATCATGGCAGCTAATGCTAATGCACTCATTTCAACTGATGTGCATCTAAACAGGGCTGACTGACAAACTTAATGTAAAAGCAGGTGGAAGGGCAGAGTTGTGTTTGCACGTAGGAAGAAGAAAAGGGACACCGTGTTAGCCTGTGGTGTGTCTATGTGTGTGTGTGTGTGTGTGTGTGTGTGTGAGAGGGAGAGAGAGAGACACAGACAGTGGGAAGGAGGGAAGAGGAGAGAGAGGCCTTTCACTTCCTCTGTGTGCACATCACGTCTCCTCTCCCTGAGCTCAATTACAGGATTGATACTCAGAGAGGAAACTTCATCATGTCGTACAGATGTCTTCACTGGGAGAAAGAGGGAGACGATGCATGTTGTCATTTAACGTGACATGGCCTGCGTTCATTCAAAACAAACAAAATGAGAAACAGTCGGACTATAGATTTCATTATAGGCTAATAATAAATGTGGAGCGGCAACTCAAGGGTGGTGGAACAGCAAATACTTCCTGACGGCAGGACCCAGCCGAGCCGGCCACGCCTGTTAGAGAGAGAGAGAATTTAACAATTCTTGCTGAGTGAATTAATCTAAAACAATAACTTGTAAACAATAATACTCTTTCAGTGAGCCATTCAGCTCCATCATAGTAAACATTTTTTATAACCCAGACAGCTCTATAAAGTGCTTTAGGCATCATTGGGCGCAAGCGTCATTAGTCAGTGCCTGTGTGTAAATGTGAATAAAAGCACTGTGTCGGTGATGCTGCGCAGACACAAGCCCATATCTATTTTACACTGTTTCATTTCAAACGTGACACAGGCACAGAACACACTCCACAACAATGGCCATGTTTTGCTTTAATTTGATTAGGTTTTGTCTCAGCAAATGCCAAGTCCTGTTTTGCCTCAAGAACATATCTCTTAATCACGTTCCATCCAGGCTGCGTCTTTCATCTAAATCTCACAGCCGTGGCTCACACCCAACTTTATTTCGCTGAAAGGTGGAGAAAAAAAAAAGGCACACACACACACACACACACAGACGCGCGCACACATGCTTGCGTGTGTGTATACTGCGTGTGTGCACGTGTGTGTGAGTGTGCGTGCATGCGCACACGCGCCAACAATGGGGAATACAATGGCAAAAGCCTAGCTCTCATCTCTGTCACATAAAGTGATGTGTTTAGCTGTGTGCATCTGAGTTGTGCGTGTATGTGTGTGTGCTTGTGTGTGTGCTTGTGAGTGTGCTTGTGTGTGTGTGTGTGTCTGTCTGCAGGGCTCAGATCCATGTTGTTTGGTTTGCTTCTCCATTAAGAGAGCTGTAAAGGAGAGGGAACAGATGGCTGCTGGCCCGCTCTGTCCTGCATCCTCTCACAACTGCCACACTTCCTGTGCGTCCATTAATCTTCTCTCACTACTCCTGCAGCACAACTTTATTAAAACAACTCAGGAGAGAGCGAACAACAAGCCCGCGCAGCTGTCAGGAGCAAAAGACAGAACCATTCGTCCACAGAAGAAACGGCCTCGCGTTTCTAGACGCATCTGTAAAACAGCTCCGGTAGAATCTGGCCGGCTTTGAAGCAGGCTCTGCAAAGCGCCCGCTGCAGTAGAGACACAATAAATGCTCATTAGAACGCAGCTGGAGCTGCTGTTGTTGCCGAGTTCATGGGCATAGTTTGTCAGACTTAAACATGTGAGGCCAGAGCTCCCCGCCTGAGACAGACTACTGTTTCCTGTAGCTCTCAGAGAAAGTAGGTGATGCCGCGCAAGGCTTGATTGATTCGAGTGCGGAGGACCGACAAGAGGAAAATATGAGATTATGTCTCTGAACTTTAACGCTGATGGCACGTTTGTTTTCATAAGTATTTCTCTTGGCTCATTATTATGGAGCTAATAGAGGGAAATCTGATAAGTTTTCCCACAAAGAATCACATAAAATGAGAGATAAACAGCCCCACAACACCAGAAGTAAGCGTGTGGCCCTACCTTATTGTTCTCACAGGAGGAAATATATTACTATTTACTGTAGGAGGCCTGCGCAAATTTACATATAGCGCACTGTTATGACTAATATCGCCGGAACATAGCTCTATTTGGCCCTGTGCTCTGTGTCCGTAGCAGTAAGTGGGTAAATTGAAAAATCAATTCCAATTTAAATTATTGGAATAAAGAACTCCAGGAGACACAGATAAAAAAGGGAGAAAAAACAAGCTCTTCTTCCCGATCCCCTTTAATTGGAAAGTCATTTCTTCAGGGTATTCCAATGGTTCTGAGGGAAGATTGCAAAATAAAGTTGATGAGCTGGGGGGAGGTTAATAGTGCACGCTTGTGTTTGTGTGTGTTCCACTGACCCCGCGTGTTTTTCTTTTCTCTGTCACACAGCGTTCAGTCTTCCCCTCCCTCATGACAGAGGAGCCAAATGAAGACTAATCCAGTGGGCTCACACACACTCAGACACACACTCCCTCACGCCTGTGGTCACTCGTCTCATCCATCTGCCAGCTGGGGGAGTGTCGGGGGCTCTAGGGTCAAACTAAATTAACCATCCCTCGCTCACAATTGTAAAAATGTAATTGACTTAATATAACCAACCCTGGTGATTTGGAAACTCTGTGAGTAATTTTGTCTAAGCTCACAGACGCCACTTCAGATCTGAAGCCTCTGCGAGTTATGTTCTGCGACATAAATTGGCCGGGTAAAAATTCTTAAATAAGCAACAGCAAATTGATCTCGGTGTGATTCTTTTATTATTAGTATTTTTTTCTTACTTTAATATTCAGCATCTTTAATTTCCTAAACTGAATGGTTTTGAATCTTTCACTATTCAACTGAAAACTGCATATTAGGGGTCTGATATACACTGTTTAATTTGCATTAGCATTTAATTTGCTTATTTCAGATTTTTGTCATGTTTTTTTAATTCTAGCTTCCCAAGTTGCAAATACTGTCAGTGTTTACAACCTGTGTTCTGAACCCCAAGTGGCTAGTTTTTGCAGGCACATACAAAGCCTTGAGCTGAGAGAACGTCCATCCATCCAACCATCCATCCGTATGTCCATCTCCCCGTCTTTTTAGCTTAACGGTATGGTTAGGTCTGCTGGAGTCTATCTCTAGCGCACTTAAGGTGAAGGCAGAGAAATGCGCCCTGGACCGATTATCAGTCCATCAAAGGACACACATATACCATTCACACATAGCAATCACATAAACCATTCACTTTCATACTCACACCTAGCAACAGAGTAACTGGAGAAAACCCTTCTAGCCTTGGGGAGAACATGCACACTCCGAATAGAAAGGCTCTCAGTCCAACTGGGAATTTAACTGGGGACCGCGTGCGGACATGACATTCACCATGCTACCAGAAAGGCATTTCTAAAAAAAGACAAAGGAAAAAAAAAATCTGTTTTGAGCTAGCTTGATTTCCTTTTATGGGATGAATTTAGCGACATCTAGTGGTGAGGAGGTGAAAACTCCTCTTCCCGCACGAGAACTCGAAAAATGCCATAAACACATTTTGTCTGCTCCTTGTTGTAAAGTCCTCAATAGATATTGAGGGAGATTTAAATGAAGAAAAGATGAGGGGACTGTTATTTTCTGGCGAATATAATAACAAAATGATCAACAAAATACATCCCTGCACACTGGACATAAATGTACTATTATTGGAAAATCGGGTGCACCACTGGATTAACCTAAATCAACAGCGAGTAAAACATAAATGTTGTAATGCCCATCATCGCTGCATATGCTTGTGTGAAGACCCTTATCACCTCTATTCCTCTCACTGTTAAACCATTATCACTTCAGTAGAGCACAGGCGTGAGCCTGAAATTGGCATGTCACAATCCACCGGGATCAACTCTCCCAGCATCTGCCCGCATAGAAAACTGTCATGTATTAAATCAACAAGGCATCAGACGTCGTACAATCTTGTGCAAATCAATCTGCCTTTCTGTCTACATTCTCTCCGTCTCATGCCAACCTGGCCCGAGACCTTTCCGCGCTGCCTTGTTGACATTAAAGGAGCACCGTGAAGAGACAGTTCCATTCAAGAAACTTGTTGACATAGTTATCAGACATCAAAGCGCCTTATGTCTTCTTGAAAAGGCCTTATGAGAGTAATGGAGATGTTAAAGGGCGCGTTGGCCCCAAATATCACAATAGAATGAGAGGATATGAACACGCTTTGACTGAAAGACTGAAAGCAGGCAGGACACGATAAAAAAGGAGAAAAAAAAATGAAATGCATTCACCAGGGGGGAGTGAGTGAGACAGAGAGAGGGAGGGAGAGAGAGAGAGAGTGAGTGAGAGTGAGTGAGGGGGAAGCGCTCGGGCTCCATTTCCGCCTAAGAAGCGCAGAGTTAAAAGGTGGACCCTGTACAAATGAAACTCAATTTCACGCCACATTATCCCTCCCTGTTCTCTTTCCTGGCTTTCATTTTCATTAAGGCCAGAGACAATCATAAATTAATAATTACTGCCGAATGTCTAAGCGCAGGCCGCAGTCCTAGCCCTCCCTTTGCCACTGTGGTCTTCCATGTTCACGCTTGCAAAATGTTAATTTAGGTAATGTGGCCTGGCCCTTGTCAGATAAAACTGTTTTGTAGTTTCGCTAATACATAATGGTCTATCTGATTAGGTGACATTAGTCCTATCTTTCAGACGATCAGCCTGCACCCTCCTAATGTCTCTCCACAGACTCAGGGCACCACTGAGTCATCAGGACACATGCACTAAATGGCCGCCTCCTGCTCGCAGTGATGAGCAAGGAATTAGCTCAGTCGGGGTTAACAACGCAGTTGATGCTCTGCTAGAGTGCAAATATCAATTTTATCAAACTTTTTAATCCTTCAAAGACCACTCCTCTCAAATTAAAATCTTTTTTCTTTTTTTTTTTTACATGGTAAACGTGTCCTGTATTGTGTTCTTATTGTGTGCTACAAGTTATCATAAGGACACTAAATCACCGTGGCCCACCATTTTCCCTGATCTCCCTGAGGCACAGCTGCCAGTGCATCTTGCATGTATCATTCACAATTGACACTGAGGGCACTTTAACATCATAACCTGGGACTCAGCTTCATATGTAGTCAAAATTTCACCTTTGCTTTCACACTACACTTATGAAGGCGGGCCGAACCGCCAGGGCAACGTCATGCAGTTACAACAGCTGTCCATAAGGGTCACTGTTGCGTGGAATTGGCACCCATCAGGAAGAATAGAAAAAGCACGGTGTTTTCAGAGGAAAGAGGGAGTTTTGGTGAGCTTTCATACCAGCCCAATGAGAGCACCCTGAGACGCAGATGGACTACGCCTACAGGGTTAAGTATGCTTGGGTGAGATACTGATTGTGTGAATGTGTACAAATGATTAAAGCTACTGGCTGAGCAGAGGTGACTACGTCAGGGAGCCACTGCCACCCAGTGTATGAACGGGAGTGAATGGAGGAAAGTGACTTGTGTCTGTAAAGCACTTTGACTGGTCACAGACTAGAGAGACTGCACCACAAAGGCGCTACACGAGAACCAGTCCATGTTCCGACTTCATAACTTGAGGTAGCAACAACCCAAACAATAAACTCATTCAGAAATAATCTTAATGGCTCCAAATGCAGCCGATACAAAAATTGGGAAAATAGGTGTTGTGTTTTTTGTGTATCTGAGGGGAGCCTGGTGAAATCTGCCCAGTGATGATGAGCAACTAAGCTGTCAGTCAAACGGCCACGCCCTTAATTATGCATAACCACGGAGACCGACTTCCTTTTGAAGCCGGCCTCAAGCGGCCAATCGGGGAAGTTTGGGGCACTTTGTGTTTTGCTTCATCTTTCAGCCTCAGTGTTTGCTGCCTGGTGAACGGGAGGAGAGAATTACTCGCATATTTACAGATCTGTGCTAGGTGTTTACGCGAATCGAAGCCACGGAGGCACATATTCATCGTTTTTCCACACAGAAATGTCATCGTGCCAAGGCAGCGACTTACAGTGTAAGATAAATCTGTCAGCGGTGTCAGGATCCACTCCTTTCAGCCGGTCAAGCAAGCGCAAAAACAAAACCAAATTGTGCAACGTAACAGCGACATAAGTGGCGGGACGATGTGGAATAATCACGTCTGGATGATGTCTCCATGAGCACATCTCCACGTCAAGCAGAGGAGATAAAGCGGGCGGCTCGCACTGCTCCGAATGTGCAGCCGGCGCTGTGCTTCGCTGTGAAGCCAAATGTAACAGCACAGCTATAATGCACATTTGGTATTTAAAGTCTCCGTGCCTCATGGTCATATTTGTACTGAATTGAATTTATTACAAAATGTGCAGTGATATGAAACATGTAGCTGCGGGGCCTCCTCCCTCAGATGCCAGCGAAGAAAGGCTTCAGATAGAGAAATAAACAGAATATCTGAGTAATAGCTGTGAAGGGCCCACGTCTCACAAGCCCATTGGAGGCGAGCCCAGTGAATCTTTCGCTGCAGCAAAAAGGAGGAAGGATTGAGTCATTAGACGGATAAAACGGACGTGATGTCAAGAGTTTCTTTCTCCGCGGCGCTAGCTCAAGTCTGGGGAGCCCGGATCCAGCGAGTCGCGTGGTTTCATGATTGATTGCCCATTGTGTGTCATATTGTTCTTTCAAGGTTGATTGAAACTTTAACCTCATTTTTAATATGAGAAAAAAAAAAAAGACAGAAGAAAAAGCTCGAAATACTTAAGGCCTTGAAGTTTTACAATGCAGCATTGAATTATGCAGCAATCAGTCAATTATTCATCTCTGTGGCTGTGTTACGGCCATGCTTTAAAAAGCATGCAAAATGGGAATGGGCCAAGCATGCTGTGTCAACACATTTCACTCAGAATTGCTTACTAGAGAAATTTGTCTCTCAATGTCGATTTCTCTTTTCTCTCTCTCTCTCTCTCTCTCTCTCTCTCTCCTGTGCGAGTCGTTGGAGCTGTACCTGTTACAGTTGCTCCCGCTTGATCCCCGTGGATAACTGTCGGGCCTCAGGAGAAAACAAATAACGACGCTCAGCAACGGACAGAACGAGTTGTCCTTAAAGAGAAAGAACAAGAAAGAACGAAAGAAAGAACAAAAACAAAAAAACCCACACAGAAAGATGATAATGCACAGGCACGGGCAACATCCACAAAGTGGAATGGCGCCGCCAATGCGACATTAGCGGCGCGGGTTCGTGATTTCTGAACAGCTCCTTTCAGCGCTGTGTGCGTCGTGAATCAGTGTCGTACACTTGAAAAGTACACGTGAAGTCATTTGTTTACGGCGAGCTCGGTCACGCCCCCATTTACATAGTTGATCGAGGGTTGGCCTGGCGCACTGGAAAAGCAACGGGGAACGGAAAAAAAACAAGACGCTCGCACACACGCGAAGGCCGCACACGCGCTCGCCCCCACGCTCGGCGAGAAGAAAGGGAAACAAACACGAGACATCGTCATCAGGTTGCTCATTACTCATACATGTGTTTTTAGTGCTATACAGAGTGAAGAACAATATGCTCATTCATGTTTCTACAGCACGGCGTATCTGTTTTTTTTTTCTTTTTTTTTTTTAGAACCATTTATTATACATAGGAATGAGTTTAAAAGACTCACAGCGAGGGCTGACTGTAAAACTCTCAGGAACACCAACAACCATTCAGAGTCAATGGGGGGAATGAAGCTGCCACCCAACACCTTGCTTATTACTATTACTATTTTTAATTTTACGTGCGAGTCAGATCGCGTGGATCTCCCCTGATTGGCGCCCACCTGGTGTGGCGTGACCGGGCACAGATCAGTGTGTGACGGAGGCGGCAACATATAGTTAACTCAGGGTGGTTTATCATCAACATGTTAACTTTATTTGAATTTGAAGTACAATGAAGAGATGATTCGAGAAGCTATATAAGTTATCAGTGACAACAGACCTAGACACTCCATTGAGAACAAAAAGAACAAACACATTGTGAACATGGGACACTCCTTCTCGCCCCGACCCCCCCCGCACCCCCTGCCCCCCCCCCCCCCCCCCCCCCCACATCCCTCCCCTAGCCCTCCCCCCTCCTGATTGTAACACATAAGGTCTAAACTGGTTTGCAGTTTTCAAAAGGACTGACATCAGCTCATGTCTAGAGAATATACACGGGTGTTTCAGCACCCAAAATTCAAAAAAGTCTTTAGGGAAAGAAAGAGGGAAATTATAACTTAATATGAGCGTTTTTTTTTTCTCATCAGTATATCATGAAACACTAGAAGAAAGAAAAGTGTGTTCGTGAAGGTTCAACGGGGATTTGAGAGAATGGTCAAATGGTCTCGAGTTTCCAAAAGTTGTGTCATGACTGATTGTTTTTCGAGCCGACACGTGATCGTAATTGGTCTGCATCTTCTTCTTCTTATTCTTCTTCTTTTTTTTTTTTTTCATTTAAAAAAAGCATAGAGAGGTGCTGATTTGGAGCGTGTCTCATGACAAAAATGTACAGTAAATTCCAAGAAATATTACCTCTGTTACAAAGATTACAGTACTATTGACAGCAAAAGTCTTCATTTTGAAAGTGAAATGTTTGATAATTATGTTTTTCAAAACCATCTGGGCTCGAGTGAGTCAACCCTAGTATTTGTTCAGCACAATATAGGATTTATTAAATATCATAATTCCAGGACAAACATTTACATGCCTGCATGCTTTCTCACCAAAATGGCAGCTATAGGAAAGAATGATGGCTCAGAAATAGAACAAAACAAAACTGTAGGTTTATATAAATGGTGGTATTGTTTGCCTAATAACTCTACTGCATACACAATACCTCTTAACGTTATATACACATACCTTACCAAGCCACTCGGGTTCCACAGAGTGAGTTTTCCTATCATTATCATCAGACCTTGTATATACAACAATGGTAAAAATGAAACTTGATTGTATTGTCATCTAATTTAGAAAACATGAAAATCAAAGTCCTCTCCTCTGATGAACACATGGATCGATTCACATTTTTTTTCCCTCCTCTGCACAAGGTTCATCCCCACGCGTCGCTTCTTCGCGTCTCAAAATTCAATTTGAAATACAAAACAAAAAGACTTCAGTCGGATTTCTTTTTTTCGAAGCTTTCTCGCTGGCTGAGATACAGTATAAAAATCTTCAGTGCTGAGAATTTATGAGTTATTACCAACAGTGTACCACGGGTACGTTTTTACTGTGCTCAATATATGTGTTTATCCTTCGCGCTGTCCACGCCGCTACGTCACAACCTGCTCTATCAACCGACTCAGCGTTGGCCTCAGTGAGAAAAAGACGTCTTATTCTACATTCAGACACAACCTCCTCCGGCATCTGGGTGAACGCGGCATTGCCTCTGAACTCCTGCAAGCAGCTCGGCTCCCTCCCTCTACTAGAATCAGCCTGGATAAGGGCTCTTGAGAATCTTCATGGGGGTTTTCTTTTTCTTGCCTCTTCTTTTTTTTCCTTTTTTGTTTTGGGAATTTTTTTTTCTTTTTTTTTCTTTTTTTTTTCTCCTTCTCTTTCCTCCAGCTCCTCGCGGCCTTATCAGTACATCACTGTGGTTTTCAGGAACAGTCTTCCATCTGCAACAGAGGACACACACACACACACACACACACACACAAACAGGAGCCAAGAATTAGCCAACAGCCAACATCCTGCTGACGCGCTCGCAACCGTTCAGGATGTGATCGTTGATGAAGGCCCCCCCCCACCCCCCCCACCCCCCGCCCCCCCCACCCCCCCCAACCCGACTTCAAAACGTTGCCCTCTGGTCCTCCGATTCTCAGCCGCGTTGCTATGGACTCGCTACGGAGCGAAAACCTCCGCTACCGACGTGGCGAGCCGACGAGGGCCGAGGATCGCGAGTCAGCGATGTGATGCGGGGCGACGGGAACGCGAGCGCTAATCAAAGCGGATCCACCTTCGCGTTTAAGATCACATGGAGTCAGTCAGCAAAGGCAAATAGAATTACACCGTTACATGCATGTTTCATTAGCAGCGCAGCGCACACTTTCCATGCAGCAGGGGTGGCGCGCGCGCACGCCGCGTCTGCTTGAGACGTCTCCCCGGATCCGCCTGTGCGAGCGTAACGCCGCAGCCCGAGATGTAGCGCTCGCCCTAAAGTGACACTTCCTGCGTGGCAACGGCGTTTATTGGGACCGGCAGACGCTCCTCCGCCGCCTCATCTCCAGACACCTCCAACCTAACGAGCTTTGTCCGTTTCCCGGCGAAGGAAAAAAACACTCTCGTCTGAGCGCCCGGCCGGCTGAGCGAGCAGCGCGGCAGCCGGCGCGGCGCTGGTAAAAGCATCTGTTAGGCGCAGCCCGGGAGCGCGTCTGACGTTTATTGCCTCCGCGGTTCGTCCGCCCGGGCGGGCCGGGGGAGCGGCGCTCGGCGGTAATGCCTTTAAGGGGAAGCACACCTCTCCATGGCAGCGGGCCTAAATAATTCAACGCCTAAAGAGGAACGCGCACAAAGACACTTAGCGGTAGCAAGTTGTCGGACACGACACAAGCGGCGCGGGGCATCAGAGACGGCGCTTGATTCCTGTCGCGCCGCGGCGGCGTCAGGTTCGTTCCCGGACGGGGCAACTTTTTTTTTTTTCCCCCCGGTTTTTTTTGTTTTTGCTTTTGCCCTCTGCCTCGTCCGATCCAACCTCGTCTCAGATCGGCACTTCTTGCGTCATCGATACGTCTCAATCACCTCTTCTCCCCTTCGAGCCCGCGCGAGACGCAGACAACAAAGGCTTGTTGTGTGCGCGCCTGTCTGTGTGTGTGCGTGTGTGTGTGTGTGTTTACAGCATGTGAGTGTTGGTAAGGGAAAGGGGAGGAGGGAAGGGAAGGGAAGGGGTGGGGTGGGGTGGGGTGGGGGGGATGTGGGGGGCAGTGACATACAAACACACAGGCTAATTACCCAGCACTGCCGTGGGTCTCAGAGGCATTGCACTCTGGCTGCCTCTATTCAAGCAGCAAGCAGCGAGTCCTGTGTAAAAGTCATTACAGCATGAATGCAGCGCCGCAGACAGACAGCCAGCCGAGGAGGGGGGCCGGAGAGCACTCGTACTGTAGGGAGTGTGGGCCGAGGTACACAACTTGATGCACACGCACACGCACACACACACTGGTACGCCTTTCGTCAGATGCGCAGATGAAACATGGCGGGGTCGACCTCGGCCTGCCTGGCTAGTTTTTTTTTTTTTTTTTTAAGAGAATCAACTCCATTTGATGATTTGACAGACGCTGGTATTTCCACGGGTGGCGCGGCGGGGAGAGTTTTCTCTGACGTGCTGCGGCGTTTCGCCTTTTAACAGATCGGGCCGTCACGAGGAGGGGAAGGAGGGTCTGATAGGAGCGGGGAGGCGAGGGGGGGGGGATAAAAACTACGCCAATTCAAGAATCGAGCGCAAACGCCGAGGCATCTGCTTCCGCGTACGATGGCGAGGAGGAGGAGGAGGAGGAGGAGGAGGAGAAAAAATCCCCCAAAAAACAAAACTGTGACGTCCTGACACGTTGCTGACGGTCTCATTAAAATATGTTAAAACTTCAGTATTTTTATATTCAAATCAAGATGAAAAGTTCATTAAAGAGAATAAATATTTCATTAGATGCTAAATAAAACAAAGGGAATTTTTGGCTTCTCTCAGCATAAAATTCCTTTGAAAGATTAATTAATACATGTAAATTATGCAAATTATGCCCATGCAAATATTTTATGAAGACAATTAAGGGATCCATTAATTACAGTCTTTTTTGCTCCAGTGACATTCATTCATTTAATTTTAATTTCACTTTAACTGTTTTGATGTTTAATCTTGCAACAAAGAACTTTATCTCTGCGCACAGGGTCGTGTAAACTTGCCGAACACATCGAGTGGGAAGCGGCAGGGAACCAGGGGAAGATACCGGGGGAAGATATTCGCATGTGCACCGTTGCCAGGCAGTACTGGCGAGGTACGGTCCCAGTAGCTCGCCTGCCTGTGAAAAGAGCCACGTTCCCTCTTGGACCCGATTCAAAACACTGTAAAAGCAATTAATAAACACAGACTGTGTTAATATCGCAGAATTAGAGAAGTGTGACAAAAGACAAATAGAAATAATTAGTTCTCTAAAATTATGCCCTCATTATTTTTTTTTTCTCCCCCTCTCTCCTTCTCCCTCTCTCCTTCTCTCTCGCTCTCTCCCTGTTCGCCTGCCTCGGTCTGGAGTTGAGAACGTACCCACACATTTCTCTCGGCTTTCATGCGAGTGATGGGCTTGTTTTTTCCCCCTTCTGCTTGTGTAATTTATCAACATCATTTTTTGCCATTTGAGGTTAATTATACAGCGAGGCTCGCAGAGTGGAGCAGAGGAGACATGGGTGGCAGACAAATGCTTCTCTAATTGAACAAAAACACAAAATGCAGCCTGTTATTTGGTTTCCTCCTTCACTCCACTCTTCAAGGCAACGATCAGAGTGATTGAGACCGCAGAAATAACACGTTCGGTGACTGCGGCACACGTCTCACACAGGCAAGGATTAGATGAAAATATAAGGACGTTGAGATCGACAATAAAACGCACGTTCCACCTCGACTATACATTTCAGCAGAACAATGGCCGCTGTCACTTTAAGAGCAAAGTGTTAGTTAAAACATTTAATTTGATGCAATTAGGCCAGAAAAGGGCCAGCTCTTCATATAAGGGTAAGGAAATTTAACAGGCTAAATATACTAATTTGGTATGAAATAGGGGGCTATAATTATGCTGTATCGGGAAGTTATCTTTGTATTTAAATGATGACATATGGATTTCCTTTTTTTGGACATCAAACTGTTTGAGATCCCCACAGTGACTGAATGACATTTAATTAAGGAGCAGTCATCATTTCTCTCAGTGCATTTCCTTTCTTTTTGCCCTTTCACAAAATATCAGTTCAAGTAGACTAATCAAACATTAAAGAGTTAAAGGGACCCAACTTATTCTTGCACACAGAGGCGAACATTTCCCACTTTTCACAGCAAATTACACGGCGCCTTTTTCCCGGATAAATTGGGACCTCTCCCACTGATAAGGGCGGGTTCTGAGCAGACGCAGCCGAGGCGCATTAAAGGAAGACGTTCGAGTAATAATGAGGATATTCAACCTCTGCAAGGTGTCTTGTATCTGGGTAAACACAGATAGCAGACAGTCTACAGAGGTTATCGCTGGAGCGCCCTTCCCCAAACACATACTGCACCCCCAAGGCTAACAAACAAACAAACCATTAAAAATGTACAAGGCTTATTCATAAAATGGATTGATTTGCCCCGTTTATTACTATCAAAGGGGGGATTCCACTGCTTTTTGTGGTTTTATGACTCATTAATGCTTCCTCAGCTGTAAACAAACCACTTCTTTCATTCCGTCTCGCCATCCTTCTGCCTTAGTTGTTCCACTGTTTTATCTCGTGGTTGCTGCTGTTGCGGAGGCTCAAAGATCTGTTCCCGAAAAGCATCGCACCAGCCACTTTAAGTCAAGTAAAAGAACAATATTATTCCTGCAGAAAACCAATGATCTTGACCTAGTGCTGTGGCCCAGATGGTGAGCTGTATGCCTGAACAGCAGGCACAGGAACACTAATGTTCATGAACTGAAGCAGTGTGTGTGTGTGTGTGTGTGTGTGTGTGTGTGTGTGTGTGTGTGTGTGTGTGTGTGTGTGTGTGTGTGTGTGTGTGTGTGTGTGTGTGAGGGAGGGAGGGAGGGAGGGAGGGAGAGGAAGCGGCGCGGGGGGAGGTGATGGGGAAGAGGAGAGGAAGGCGGGAGGGAGGATGGGGGGGGGGACACAGAGAGAAAGAGAGCAAGAGTGAGAGCCAGAGAAAGAGAGAGAGATTTATTGTCTCATCTGAGCCCCTGTACCTTGTATTGTCCTTTCAGCATCTGTTCTTCCACTGCTGCGGTCACTCTCCATCTCAGGGGTCAGAGAGTCTGAGAGAAGAGAGGGATCACCGCCGTTAAACATCCCTGACATCCACCTATCACAGCGCCAGCTTCACAGCATCGTTCATTCAAAAACAAGGGAGCGAGCCTCCCAGCTCTATCTGCCCCACATGTGAGGGGAAAATGTGCGGATTGGGCAAATCAAGCGTCCCTGCTTGGTTATTATCAGGGGATATAAAAAAAAAAGAAAAAAGAAGCAAATACGCTCCAATCCTTGACTTATCTGGAATTATTGCCCCCTTAAAATGTGACTGCGTTCGATCTCTGCTCAATCAAAGGCAGGCTAAGATGCACAGAATGTGGCCAGAGTGTAACAGCACTCTGTGCTCTGATAGCTGGACTGTGCACTGTGGACGAGACAGTCACTACGAACGCAGACGTGATTTAACAGGTTTTATGTATAAGAAAAGATCTGCATTACTCACTGACACATTAAAATGACATTTTCTGACACACCGGCTGCTTTAAACTCGGACAGTAAATCACATTTTATGAGCCCGTCATAGTTTTTTTTTCTCCTTCTCTTCTTTTCTTTTTTTCTCCCCCGTGCAGCAGCGAAACTCTGCAGAGCCGTCGGCCCCGGCCAGATGAAAGCGGTGAGCAGTAACCGTGTGGAAGTTGGGCGCTCGGAAGAATGTGTTTGGTTGCTTTACGGCTTTCCGAGTCGCCGAAACGTCCTGTAAATATTGTGCACTGAGCGACGTGCAGCGAGCAAACGCCGCCGTCTCTCCGCTTCGTGGGATGACGAGCGTCGTGTGGACGTTTTTTGGGGGTTTCTGGTAGTGAGAGGACACCTCAGGCTCCCATGAACTACAGTGGCTCTTTTTCCGTTACATAAAAATGATCATTAGCCGCAACTCCGGTGCACAGGGTGTAAAAAAGAAAAGAAAAGAAAAGAAAAGAAAAACCTCACAGGACACAATAAAGGATGTTGAAAAAGTTAGACTCTAGGCAAGGTTTTGCTGCTATAAATGGCTCGTGATAAGACACTCATAAAGATGTGAATTATTTTCCACACAACCCAATCCCCCCGCCCCCCCCGCACTTGTCCCATTAAAGGCTGTCTGAGAGTGTCAGGAGGTAAACGTGCAGCGACAGTGTCTCACAGTAAAGCTTCTGACCGTTGAGTGAGCGCATGCTGTCGGAGGGCGACGGCTGCTTCAGACTCTGCTCCACCTGCTCTCTCCTCTTGGACTCGTACTCCAGGGCCTCTTGGAGTTTCCTCTTGGCCTTCTTCTCCTTCTTCAGGCGCTTCTGGATGATCGCTGCGATCGGGGCGGGGACAGGGAGACACCACAGTAGCCGTCAACGAGCAGTGGAGCGAAATGATCTTAGACTAATGTCAGATTATTGAGGTAACAAGCTCATTTTGAGATCCAGCAAGAGAGCGATAGTAGAAAACGGAGAGGGGGAGGATCAATTAAACCTAAATATTTTACAATATAAAGATCTTCTTTAATAAAAGAAAATACTGGCGGTGGCTTAACCAACTGCTGCAGGGAATTAAAGCAAATTGAAAAATTTATTGGGATATTTTTTTCTCGAATTTCTCTCATTAAACATAAACGACACATTTAGCATATGAAGCTGATGCATTTAACATGAGGCGGAGAGAGAATTTCTCTAAGTTAATGTGTACTACCAATTATGTTAACTGACTAAGAGCAGCGAAACCCGGCGCTGAGCACACACACACACACACACACACACACACACACACACACACACACACACACACACACACTCGTGTCAGTGTTTCAGTTTGAGACATTAAACATGCAGGAGTATGGATGCATGTTCAGGAGCAATCGCGTCTGAGTGAGCACAGGCAGTCTGAACTGAAGCAAAATACAAACATTTGTCCCCTGCCACACACACACTCACCCTCACACACACTCACCCTCACACACACACACACACACACACACACACACACACAGGCTGACAGGGGATTCGGTGCCAGGTAGTCGTCAGGCGCTACCTCTGTTCTTCTGCTCCATGGCGAGCTGTTTCTCCAGGGTCTCCCTGAGCTCCCTCTCTCTGAACAGCTCCATCTTCAGCTCCGTCTTCTCCAGCTGCACCTGCTTCTCCTGAGCCCGTGCATTGTCAATCGCCACTTTGAGCAGGCCCTGCACACACACACACACGCACGCGTGCGCATACGTGAGTTTAGACGCACACACGCGCCGACACATGCAGAAAGGAAAGAAAGAGGAAGGAGTAGCAGGGGGAGAGACTGAGTGATGCTGGCCATTTAAGAGCCTGGAGATGAAGTGACAGCGAACCACAGTGAAGGTGTGTCACGGCGGCTCTCTGTGATGCCCGCAGTAGAGAGCGAGGCAGCCGCATCGTTTCCTTTCAGCCACGTTGGCACCTTTTACATCCGCGAAGATGTCATTACCCCCCCCCCCCCCCCCCCCCACCACCACCACCACCACCACCGCCACCACCGGAGCTGGAGACCATAGCGGAGACTTCAGCGATGACCGTTTGCTTTCAATAATGAATAACGACGCGAGCGGTGGGGACGTCCGACCCCCCTTTGGCCGAGACTGCGAAACGCAGGAGCGGGCGAGGCTCTGAACCGCCGAGGCCCGCCCGATCCAGGCGGCTGCAGGACGAAAAAAAAACGAAAAACGAAAAAAAAAAAAAAAAAACCCGGTTAAGCACCTTCGCACTAAAGGTTAAGATGGAGCTCGGAGCTGCAGTCGGCTAAGTAGATGGTAAAAGCTTTCCAGGCGAGGTCAGCATCTTCACTCAACACATTTTCCCCCTGTACTTGTCTTACACTGTGCCATTTAACTGCACGGCTCTCTACTGTAACTGGCTGGCTGTGGACATACATACACATATACATTTATATATATATATATATATATATATATATATACACACACACACACACACACACACATAAATATATATATATATATACACACACTGCAATAGGCTACGTGGTGCACTTTCCAAGCTCCTCGCACAACACAGCAGGAATGAATAATATGACTGACAACTATCTCATCATGTATCAATTACATTGCTGCCATTGCAAATATACTTCTGACAGTCGTGGATTGAGAGAGCGCGCGCCGGTGCCTGGGCCGCACGCCGCACGCCGCGCGGCCCCTTTCCTCACAATTATTCCCCATCCACACGCAATTATATCAAATGCACTGGGCTATATCTTACTAATTGTTGATTCTTCTGACCCCAATTTATTCTAAGTTGCTTTATCTTAATTTTCTGCTTGGTTTCATTTTGTTGATTTGTATATAAATATTCAAGGCGAAGATCATTATCAAAGATGACTTAGTGGAGTGTTGGGAGCCGGCGACGGCTTTACTTGTGGCTTTCTAATTACCACACGGAGCCAGAGGAGAGGCAGGACTCTGATGCCAGCGGTACAAGTGCAACGAGAAGGGCAGCAGTGTGCACACATCATTACACTCCGATTGAAGGCGAAGACATTCATCTTTCTGACGGAAGGTGTTCCGGCTGAAGCCTAAATGGCACCGAGAGCAGACGGCTATTGTTGAGGCGCGCCGATTTGCATCTGGGAGTTTCTTACCTGCGTGTTTGCTCTGTTTGAAGGAGGAATGGGTGTTATCCGGCGCTAATGAACTCCGGCAGAGAGGCCGCGCGGCGGCCGTAACTTTTGGTTTTATGTAGTATCGTAAGAGTGAAAAACACAGGGATTTTGACGGGCTGCTTGGCTCGTTGCTCATCTCATCGTCAAGATTCGAGCTGATTCTGTGAGGCCATGGAGGGCCGAGGTAGCTAAGACTATAATGCCGACAGGAGGGAGAGAAAAGTTTACTTTCTCGCTCCTGTTTCTTCAACAGATGGACTTTGCTTGATAAAAGTTAATTACCGCACCTTGATTAAGCATGTTTTTCTTTTGTCTTAAACTGTTTCTAATGTCGACAGGCTTTCATGTTCCTCTCGGTTAGTGTTTGAAAATGACTCTTGGGGCGGCGTTAAAGGAAACTTTGCCGCTGTTGTTCCAGTCACCTGCGGCTTTGATCAATAGGCGTCTGCACGTTGTAGACCGAGTGGTTAGAAGTACAACTGTACAAGTCCCCGCTGCTGCTGAAGTTGCAGCGCTGAGCCCGCGGGGGCCGTACGTACCTGTATGTTGGTGAGGAGAGTCTCTATTGACGACAAGCCGTCTGGGAAGAGGAATGGTGAGGGGAAGCCAGGGGGCAGGGCCTGTCCTGCCAATGACAACCTCTCGTAGCTGTCTCTTGCTGTTGGGGTGCACATTGAGTTGTCTTCTGCAAAGAAAGAAAAAAAAAGAGCAAACATCGATTAAGTTGCTCGCAAAATATTAGTTGAGAGGGTACGGTGTTTAAGTACTTTTTGCCAATGTTTACACATATTGATCCTGACTCGAATTGACCAGCAGCAAGGACTGGGGTGTGTATTGATTCCCTGCAGCCAATCCCAGCTCTGACCTGAAATTTACTGGAGTGACTGGTCCCTGGGAGATTCCTTTGTATTGCGTCTTCTCAAGGCCTGGAGTGCAGGGTTAAACAATATCAACCAGGACATAAATCCAGCCCCCCACCCCACCGCCCCACCCCGCCGCATTTAAGAGATGTCATGTGGGCTCCAAAATCAGGAGCAGGCCCGCGGTTCGACCCCGGAGGCTCGGGCTTCCTTTGTGTACGCACGCACGGGTGCCTGTCAAACCCGAGATGACATCATCCTCCATTCATCACCGGCAGAGGGGTAGGGCCCTGCCATCTGCTGTCCAGCCTCTCCACCAGGCCTCAGAGGAGGGAAGAGGAGCAGAGGAGGGGAGGGAGTAAAAGCAGGAGGCAAACCAACACACACAGATGCAGACACTCTAGATACAGCCTGGTCAAACTAGAACAGTATGTTAGACACTGCCGTTTGTTGCCCCATCAGATCCGACACATGTTTTTGTCCAGTGAGCTTTTACGAAGCCAGCCATTTGTAAGTGCTACCATCTTGCAGAGAGAGAGAGGGAGAGGGAGAGAGAGAGAGAGAGACAGAGAGAGAGAGTTTATTAAATGCATCCAGCCTAAAAAGGTCTCCGCAGGAAGTCTGCATCAGCCCTTTAATTGTTAATTTAATGAAAGGGAGGGGGAAAAAACTTTTATTTGTAACGTGGAACCCTGGCTGTGTTGTGCACAGCACCTCTCTGCTCTCATCCAGTATTCATATCTGTTTATGTGGCAGGCTGAATCTTGTACAAACAGCGAGTGGAGCTGAACAGCCCTGCCTCTCCCTCCCATCAATATTCACCAACGCCAGCCAAGTGCTGGGAACAGCTGGTCTTACATTAATTAGTTTAAAGTATTTATTTCACCCATCCTCCGAGCAGATTGAGCAAAAACATTGGAGATTATTTCAAGCATCTGCAAATGCCCTGGAAACATCTCTGCGCCAAAAGTCGAGTGTTAGGATTCACAGTTTAGGTTTGTAATTTGGGGGAGGGTTTTTTTTTCTCTCTCCTCTTTTTTTCTTTTTTTTTTTTCAGAGAGGGGAAGATGGTGAAGTATGCACCGCTGGTCCGTGGAGAGAGTAAACAACCTTTCTCCTTTTTTCAGATGGAGTTCACTCCTGTTGATTAATTAGAATGGATGGTTGCCTAATGGATTAAAATTTGTTTATAATTTGACTTCATAAAAATAATGAATTGCCTACTTTTAAGAAGCCACTCCTGTGGTAATTTGTTTTGTTTGGTGCAGTCCTGTCTGCTTTCTGAGGTGGGCGTCTGGGTGGAGATATAAAATGCACTCTCCTTACGCAGTGGCACAACATGAAAGTCCCATTTTATCTCAATAAAATAACTAATCAAAGATCAAAAGCATTACAGTTGGCTCCAGCTCAGGTTGATATAGATGTATTGCATGCATTATATGCTTGCATCACCCACCTCCAATAAAATCACCATAACAACTAGAGACGTTAGTAGACCTCGGGGAAAGGTCTGCCGTTGTAGCTTTGTAATTGATTTGTACTGTAGGCACTTTGTCCCTTATTTAGTGTTGGCATTAATCATAAATCATTGCTTTAACAAACTCCGGCTTCCCACTCAGCAGGCCTCCCCTCCAACACAATGTTGGATCACACAGAATATTTGATGGCTTTGTTGCAGGGGAAACAACCTGTCATGCTCTGGGAAAAGCAAACAGCGTGTTTTGTTCGACAGACTCCTACTACCGTACAGCAACCCCTTGTCAGATAACATTTCCACCAGGAGCGATGCATAAACACGGGCACTTTTCAAAGAAAGAAACGGCGGAGCTAATAAGTGACTAATTTAATCAATAGAATCAAAAGTGGCTTAATGAAACTCAAATGTAAATTGCGGCGAAACGCGATTTAGATCTGTGGTTTCTCTGCTTCTAATGTTATCGCCACCCCCCCCCCCCCCCTCCACCACCCATACCTCCTTTTGCCACCCTCAACACCCCCCCCCCAGCCTCCACCCCCCCCCTCCCTTTTTCTCTGTTCCTGGCTGCAAATGCTGGCATGTGTTTGCATGTTTATTTCTCACCATCGCTCCAGAATCATTGACTTCAACTTAATTACAGCGACAGGCGTTGGAGTGATGGGGGCCGGTGGAATGGAGTACTCTGTTTCCAGGTGATATTTCTCCACTAGCGGGGCTGCCAACAGCAGCTGTGACAGCCTCTTGTGCTTACCGTACGGTAAAGGTACAGTTAAGGCCCCCCCGACTATGAAATACTGTGTGGAAAAACACTCGCAGGTCACCCCTGTCACAAATAACATTTCATGCACAACTGTTTCGGCGGATAATAGGAGCCACAAATAAAAATGGGACGCTGTAAATACAATGCATTCTGAATGAAATGCCATAATTTAAAACAACACCCCCCCCCCCCCCGTCCTCCTCCTCCACCCTGCTCTCAATAGCTGCAGAGGGAGTCCTTGACAGTGTGCTAGCAATGATGAATCACCTATCCAGTTAATTTTCTCACTCCTCATGTGTTGTGCTGCTAAAACAGGGGCCCAGGAATTGACTTGACAAACTATGAATGTAAAAAATATCACTTGGAGGGATCTGGGCTTATCTCCAATTTACATGTTATTAGATTTGTGTTGCGAGCGGCACTTGGACCTTGCAAAGCTGAGGCACAAAAAAAAAAAAAAAAAGATGGGGCACATGATAAGCAGAGATAAAACATGTCTAAAATCAACTTGAAAGCCTTTGAAATATTTGATGGAAAGTCGCAGGGAACCGAGACTGGTGGAGGAAACTGGCCTGATTTAAAATGTGACAGACACACATTGCAATCTGTGGTAAATCTAGAAGAAACCTTGGGAAATTTAGCTGCAATCTCTGGATAAATAGCTGTAATTGACCTTGGGAGTTGAAAATGTGCCATATGTTTCTGGTTCCTGTGTTTGAAACTGGGTCCCTCAGGACATTTCAGCTGAGTCCTCACACGAAGGCGGCGAGCGGGAGGAGAGCGAGACACGGGAAGACACACAAAGAGAGGGAGAGAGTGGGGGACGAGAAGGATGCCGGGAACGAGAGATAGATGGTTGAAGACAGAAGATGGATGGATGGATAGATAGGTGAGGCAGAGTCTGAGGAGGAGGAGGAGGCTGGAATAGAATGGGTGTGTAGAGAATGAGAGAGTGACAGAGAGGAAAACAGATCGGGGAGCGGGGGGGAGAAAGAGAGAGAGAGAGAGAGAGAGAGCAAGAGCAGAGGTACATTTGGCTGGCCAGTCAGTGTGATATATTGACAGGTGAAGCCTTTGTCCTTGCAAACCTGTGTTCCTCCCAGCAGGAGAAGTGAATGCTAAACCTGGAGGTTGTCAGCAGAGCCAAACACAAAGCAAGCGACTGCTTTGCACTGCACAATTACATTTGATCTGACCTGCCAGGGCTGCGGAGGAACCAGCCTCCTTCAAATGGAGTAGTTATGACCTCTCGGACGACCATTAGCGGCCAACACAGCATTATTCCACCTGCACTTAAAGCGCTGGATTCGGAAAATCTTGTCAGGGGAAATATCTGTCTTCTAGTGCACGCGCGGGGTGATGCAGAGCTGGGCAAAAAAAAAAGGAAAAAAAAGAGCGGTTGCATGCAATTTGAGCGCCTAAAAAAAACATGAGCCCGAGCTTATCTCGCAAATGATGTCTGCGCTCGGGAGGGTCTTTCGGGCAGAGCAGATTCCGCTTTACCTGCATGATAACGTCCACGACGTTCGCAACTCTGTTACCAAAAAAAAAAAAAGGGAAAGAAAAGAAGTTGGCGCCCCGTGTAAAAAAAATGTTAGTACAAACACAACGGAACCATTTCCAAATGGGCCCAACGCTTTTATTAAGTGTCGATGCAGTAATCGCCTCCATGCAATGTTTAGCGGTTCCATCCTCGACTGACGTCACCCTGGGACGCTCCTTTTCCACCTACAGTAACTACGGTCTTCGTTTAGCCTGTGGAACACCCAGACAGGTGGTGTTCGACCGTTGCGCAACTTTCCCACTCCGCCGCCACCGCATACGTTCTATTTATCACTTATGTCTCCTGTGTTCACATTGTAATCTCGGCACACTTGTAAACCTATGTGGAATTTCCCCCACCTGTGTGTTCCCCCCCTCCTTCGTGGCGACGCCGTGGAAAGATCACAGGCGAGTACATAATGTAACTACTGGAGGGTTAAACTCACTTTCCTTAAAGTGAGCGAGAGCCTGCAGGACATACCGCCGAGCGCGTGTGATGATCCATACGAGACAAATTCCTTTACAGTGACTATCGCTTGCATATGTTGTGCACATGTGCGGAATGCACTGTATACACTCGGAGAGGAGAAAACACACACACACACACACCCACGCCCAATGCGTGCAAAAATAAAAACTCTCCGACGACGCGTACACACTCATTAGGCACGCGCACGGCACACACACTAATGTGCCCTCATCACATTTAAGCTAATTTCCTTTTCATCACGGAGAGAGGAAAATGAGTGTTTGCCCCATCCCTGCTGGGGGACAAAGTCAAGAGCCCCGGTCGGTTTGGGCTAGATTAACAGGTAACATTTGGCTCCCACTCTCTTATCACAGCATGAAAATCAAACCGCGTGTTTTCCTCTATCGCTCTCTCTTTCTCCCCTCCCTAATGTTCCCTTCACTTAGAGATGAAATCGCTTGCTGCACAAACCCATTTGGAGAGAGGAGAGAAGGTGAGCGGGATAATCAGGCTGGCCACTGGGCCGTGTTTCCTAAATGCTCTCCAAAACATTACTGTGCACAGGCATAAAATTAGCGCCGGGACCTTAAAATGTTGACATTTAGCATGACTTTTTGGAGAGTGACACCCTCATATTTTCTTGTAGGATATCATTAAATTTCAACTGCCCTATGGCTGTGCCTTTCCATTAATAACCAATTCAGTGTGTCACTTCTCCCTCGCTCTCACTCTCCCTCTCTCGCCACCTTTTTAAAGTAATGAGTCCATTGCTTTGCCTTAATAAATTGAATCGTATTCTCAAGGCCATATGACGATGGAGCCACAGATGGACAGGCTGCATGGAGGAAATAACCATAAATCCTTTACTGTCAGCGAGACGGTCCGAGGTGACAAAAGAAGACGATCGCGTTGCTCAATTGGGATCACACCGAGATCACAAAAAGACAGAGTGAAAGGTTGAATATCTCTGTTAAAACCCATCTTTTCCCACCGCGGATGGAGAGTATTCTTTATTGCTTTAACTGCTGGGAAAACACCCATTTCTGATTAAATTTAAGAATGTAATCACGCATGAAGATTAGAATACCCGCAAATGATTGTCCGTAATGTGCTGCAACGTACATTATGTGTAACACTACCGCAGCAAGGAAAATGATACAGAACAAATGGTGCTTCTTTTGGAGCATAGATTGCAATATTATGGCACAAACAATTAGAATCGATTCCATCATTTGTTTAACTGTGAGCTGGAAAAGAGAGGGGAGAGGAGAAAAATGGAGGGGGAGAGAGAGGCAGTGGAAGAGAAATGGAAACAGTGAGAGCAAGAGGCAAGGGAGCAGAATCCGTGTTGACTTCCATTCAGGAGGAAGATATCTTGTCTTTTTATGCGGCCCATGTCATATTTATTGCATAAAGGTCAGAGTGTTCATTTGTTCAAAGTCAGCGTTTTCCCTCTCTCCTCTCCTCCATGTAATAAATGCAGGGGCTATGTCATTATCGGACCTCTGAGGATTACAGGCTTGGCTGACTGTGATGACTGCATAAAAGCATACAGGACTTTTGTTTCTGCCAGCGCACACCTTCAAATGAGCTCTTAAAGCGAACAGCAGCCGAGACAAAATGGCATTTTGTAGAGAGACAATCTCGGTTAGAACGCTCGCCACCGAGCGGGGCAAGGTGATTAAAGGTCAGAGATCGCCGCGCTAATTCCGCGACATTGGTTTTTAGTCGGAGGAGGAAGCCGAGGCTCAGGTTGGAGGAGCGGGATAAAAAAAAAAAAAAAAGGAAGAAAGAAAATAAACGTGTGGCTCAAAAAAGGGAAATGACAGCCAGGCAGTCTTGAATAGATTTCTGTAATTCACCTATTGACTGTGAGCCCAAACTGTCAGGAAGATAATACTGGAAGAAGGACATTATAGTGAGGCACTTTGAAGGTGTTTAGATTGTCTTTGCATATTGACCTCCGTTGTCCGGGTCCAGTTATTGACAGAAGAATCCCAGAGATTAAATTGGCCTCAACTATTGATTGGGTATTTTGCCTGAATCATTCCCATTTCAGAAGGGGATCATTTGTACTGTATACCCCGCTAATCTCTCTGACCCACTAATCATCAAGCCATTTATTTCTCACTCTTTGTTTAGTCCTCCTTTGTTTAGCATTTATTAATTCATTAGAGCAACTTCTCATGCAGCTTAACTTAGACAGTGACTGGGGAGTCCTGTTTCCGCCCGATAGCAATGTGCATTGCAGCAAAGTATGCCACCGAATGTGCACCCAACATCACAATACACATGCCAATTACATATTGATAATTAAGCATTCAAACAAACAAACAGAGAGGAAATCCCCCGTAATCACCGGGTTTTAATGGAACAAGTATTAGCTTGGTGTGGTTGGCCAGATAGCCTGCTGCCGCTAGATCGGAGCTTCGCTGGGTTTGGGAGTGGAGTGGGGGGGGGGGGGTTGGGTGTGTGTGTGTGTTTGGGGGGGGGGGGGGGGGGGGGGGGGGGGGTGTGCAGAGAGACACATTGGTGTCATTGCCTGGCATTGAAATCCTACAGGGAGAGGCGACGGCGTTCTGTCGTTCCGTCGCTGCCGAACGGCGACGACGGCTGGCGCTAATCCAGCCTGGATATACTGAGCTGCTTTTAAATGAAGATGAAAGAACAAAAGAGGAAATGGGAAATGTAAACTTTAAAAGGCCGGGCTTAGGAGCACTCGCTCTATGGCTGCCTGCTGCCGCGGCTCCAAAATGGATGCAAATCCATTAGTGGCCCTGGTTTCACAGTTATAAAAATACTTAAGGGGTTTTAATAGGAGCAACGTGTTAAACGTGTGGAAATCTGTTTTGATAACATTATTCATAACACTGGCTTTGCGCTGTGTCAATTAATAACACTTCATTTACAGACGGAAGAAGGCTGGCATGGTATTTCCAGTTAAAGAGATTAATTTTTAAACACCTAATTGACAGGCTGGGGTTAGGCAGGATAAGCAACAGACTATAAGGCTGCAGCTGCAAAGTCAAGGTGACTGGAATACTCAGAGAAAGGCTTTCAAAAAGCAGAATAGAGAGCAGAGAGGGAGGGAGTGGAGAGAATTAGTCCTCGAGCACTTTTCCCTCCGCCCACCATTCTTCCTCTCTTTATTAGGAATGATTTACTTTCTCAGTGAAAGGATATAAAAGCTCAAGTATAGCAGCGTAATTATCGCCGAGTGAAAATTTAAAGGTTTGACTCACAATGTCCTCAAGTCAGCGAGTAGACTGCCAGACGATAAGACTGACTGTGTTCAACACTCGCCGTCCAATTGGTTGTGTTTTATGGGCTTTGCCAAGGCAGAGCACACAAACAGCACTCGGCTCCGCAAGTCTGTAAACATGATGGACTGTGGCGAACTACGAGGGCTGGTGTTTGCCTTGGCAGAGCCCGGCCCTGGCATGTTGGTAGCATCACTTAATTACTGTTTACATGTAAAAGCTAAATTATACAAACAAGCCCACAGAATGTCTCCAAAAGTACAGAAATACATATTCAGGGTCAACCTTATCTGTCTGCAACAGTTGCCGCGGCGGAGGTGTGAATTGTTTTGAATCGCAAATTTTTTTTCCGCACTGTACATAATCTTCATAATTGTTTAACGCCGTTGTCCAAGGGCATTCGTGTAAATATGTTCTCACAATCTGCATAATAGCAGATGCTCAGATATGTAAAGCGCACCTTGTGCTCGCACAGAGGAAGACCTGGGAGGGGGGCGGGGGGAGGGGGTAAAAAAAAACAAGGAGAAAAAACAAAAAGACAAGAAAAGAAGCTTGTTGTTCAAAAAAAGCAGTTTTATCCGGAGTGAGGACTCTGATCATTAACGTCTCCAGTCAAGACCCAAAGATGATTGCTTTGATTGCAGACCTGCTTTCCTGACAGTCCTCAGCAGCGTCTAGAGAAGAGCACTGGTGCCTACTGTGCATCTCTGGTATGGCTGAGTAAAGCACTTGTTCATTTGCAGTGAAGGGTAACATGAAACAGGCCTCAGCCTTCTGATGGACAGGGAGATTTCACCTTCGCCAGTGAATGATAATGCATTATTAAATTTGCCTCTCTGCTCACTAGATACACTTAGCTGACCACAGCATATTTATCTCCCCATCCGAGGCTCACGTCTTGGCAGGAGAAAGCATTCTGTCACTTTTGAGGCATTTCAAAGATTAAAAAGAACCTCTCTCTTTTCAACGTCCCTAAAAGCATTCCCCCTTTTCAGTGAAATGTGATTAGCAGGAGATGGTGTCACGCAATGGAACATTCATGAGGGGGAGAACAAATATCCAAATGAACTCCCGTGTCCTCGAGGAATAGCCCCTCTCTGCACCATCAGCAATCTCTCTCACATGGGCCGGGGAAATTTGATTGATCCTCTATTGAATTATTTTTTTGCACTCTTTCATTTCAACAGGACGCACTGACAAGTTGTTTGATCATAAAGCATTATTGTCTGCCAAGTCACATTTCAGGGTTGTGATGGCTAATGATCTTGCCTCCTGACTTAGGGAAAAGTCAGGTAGTCAGCATGTGTTTGAAGCTCGCAAACGCCAAGGACATCGGGAGGACTGAACAAAACACTATGCATTAAAGTCAGGAAGATGAAGAGAAGGAGCTTACGCCCAACGTAGCCAACTTTTAATGATACAGCGCGCAGATACCACCAATGTCAGTGAAATATTTACACCGCGGCAGAGCAGCCCAAACTGGCGGCGAAACTTTTTTGCCTGACCCAAAGTCCCCGAACTTCCTTTTTATCATCGCAAATGCTTATGCAAAGAAGGAACAGAACAATGACTACAAAGGCTGCAGAAACACTTTTTTGGGCGTCTTTTTCATCTTTTCTTTCAGATTTTTTAGTTTTTTTTAGCCAACGTATTATCCCCTCTCTCTCTCTCTCCGGCAGCCCGTCGCCGTCCACGGGTCCTCGCCTGCAGCGGATGCACGTACAGGGACAGTAGCTCCGCTCCGTCTTTGGGCGGTGAAACGAGACCAGCGTCCCCGCAAAAGGGGGGAGAAAAAAAAGGCGTGGCGGATGCCGGTTTGATAGCAGGTATGAGAGGCTGCACCTCGAGGTGACATAATACACCGCAAGCATCCATTTGTGCCGGGCAGGACATTATGAAAGCATCTCCTGTTGTGTCAACAAGGCTATACAACGCTTACCAGGGAAGTGCCAATATCATATTACGAGTGAATCACCCACTTTTAAAAGATGGTTTACGGAATCAGCTTACATGCAGCGGCAGCCTCCGACTCTGCTGACAGCTCAGTGTAAAAGAGATGTGGCATGTTTAACTGCAGTGGGAGGGCTGAGGTAAAGTGGTGAAATTTGTTGCTGGCAAAATGCTTAAACTGCCACATGGTATTTACAGAAAACTCTTATACTCTTGGATGTACATGCATATGGCTCCCGTTTCAAACACCTTTTCCCCGAGGAAATAAAATGATGTCAAGTGTTTGATGTCCAAAGTGAGTTTACAGCCAAAGGCTTCCGTAGCTTTCAAATTTTCCCTTGTTTGTCAGCTACCTGCTGTTTCACGAGGCAGAGTCTTGTCGGAAGCTATCGCCACAGACTTTCTGTTTGAAGCAATTCAATTAGTCACATGTGAGATAACACTTAGCTTTCTACTAGCCTTTTTTTTTTTTTTTTTTTTTTACCCCACCCTCACACATCATCTAATCTCCCCTCTTTTCCTCGCGCGAAATTTGGACAAAAAATAATCGAGTTCAAACAACATGCCTCCGCCGCACCAAAACAAACAAACAAAAAAAAGAAGAGAGAGAGAATAACCATCTGGCTGCCCCGCACTGGTCGACACAACTTTGGGAAGTGTCTTTTTTAGACAACAACAAACAGCCTTTGTCCTTCATCGGCGGGGATGACATGAAAAAGATGAGACGTGTTCATAGGATATGAGTGATGTGACATTATAGCGGCTGTCTCTGAGGTGTCTGGCTATTTAAATAGCCTCCATATGAGCCGGGGCACCGCATCCTTCCTGTGCTCTCTTCTGAGAGTGCACCGCGAGAGATTAATTTAATGCTCTGCCAGGATCATAAAGATCAAACAAGTGGAGAGATATCATTAAACCATTGGAATGTTATCTCATTTATCTAAACAAACTGATGCGATGAACAAGCCTAATTAAAAAGCTCACCATAAACAAAGCTTCGGATGGTGAGGCCTCTCCCCTCTTTAACAATGGAACACATTTATTTTATTAATCTAATGCATCATGTATCATATCATTACAGTTCAATATATCTATCATTAATTTTACTCCTTTCACTTAAAGCTTTTATTGGAATTACTTTGGTTATTAGTTGGTTCTAATGTATTGGTTACCTCTGAATCTGGCTGCTACAATCTCTCTTATCTCGCTGCATAAACCTGTGCATGTTATTCAAATTGCCTCATTTATTATGATAGCTTCCTCATGTAAATTGTGCTGACTGCTCGCCCTTGCACAGTCCTCATTAGACTAATGAAAACCTTCAAACGAAAAAACTAAACAACCTGCCAAATAAAGGTCTGGGGTTATTATGAAAATTACAACTGTGGGAGCCGGGAGAAGCTCTCTTCATTAATTCATGCTCAGCAAATTGGTAACTAATTTAGTTGCACTCCTCTGCATTAATGGGTTATTTTATAAAAATGTTTTCCACAGCCCGAGACCTCTGGTGCACACACTGGAGAGCTCAGAATCCTAATCAAGTCCAGTGACATATTAGGAATTGACAATCTCAAAGATAATACAGCATGTGTTTGCAGGAAGATGTGTGTGGGTCAACTAGCTAGAATTGGTGTGGATTGCTCGGTCATTTGCTTTCTCCTCTAATGTTGCGCAGAAATTATAGTCCATTTGTGTTGATTACGTGAACATGGAGGAGGCACTCCAAGATTTCTGCTGCTGAGGAAACAGTCAGTTGATTCAGTGTGTGGATACTTGCTTAATTCTCCCTTTTTTTCCCCCCCCTCTCTGTTTGTGTTGCTCTGTTTGCCTTTCTCACACACACCCACACCCACGCACACAGGCACGCATGCACAGACAGTTAGACGGTTTGTGACCCATAAATTCAGCTCATGATCCCGCTAATTATTACTATTCAGCGCTTCACACCCTGTGAGTGAAGGTCTAGCGCTGATCTTTACGTCAGCGCAGCCAACAGGGAGCGCACAGCCCAATGATTTCCATAGTGGTTTTAATATCATTATCAGCCCCACTCCACCCCTGCATCAGCCAGCCCAGCACCGCCCTGCACAGCACAGCTCAGCACAGCACAGCTCAGCACAGCCCCGCTCCAAACCTACAGAGAATACCCAAATCTATTATTTGCTTCATTTTGTATTTAATCTGCCTTGCTTAGTAGATTTCTATCTTTTGCTCTTATCTCTCTCTCTCTCTCTCTTTTTTTTTTAATATTACAAGCCCAGCTCCATTCTAATGGAATAAACGGCGGCAATTAATAATACAAACATGTTTCTCTGGACAGTGCGATCATAGTTCAGCATTTTGAATATTTTTTCAGAGGTAATTGGAATAATGGGAAAAAGCGCACGTGAGCACTTTATTGCTGCACACAAAGGGGTCATTATTCTCCATATTTATGCATTAATATTAGAATTCAAAACAATAAATCAAGATGTTTGTGAAAAAGAGCTTTTTTCTGTTGATCTCATTCAGCAGCTCTTGAGGAATGGTGAAACACACTCTGAGGAATTACAAAAACACGGTACCAACAAGGAAATGTAAAAGTCTCCTGGTCCTTCATAGATGGTTCTCCTCTTCTACTGTATGTCAACATTTGGCCTTTAGATAGATAGATAGAAACTTTATTGATCCCTCTGGGAGGTCTCCTTCGGGAAATTCATGTTGCAGTTACAGCACCATCTTAGAAGTGAAAGTGAGGATCAGTACAGACAGTGCACACTCAACTAAACCAACCAACTAAAAGCGAACTAATCTAATGCAATTTAAAAGCTAGTGAGTCTTGCTGTAGTTATGACAGTGATGAAGTTCTGTCTCTGGCTCTACTTCACCAACTTTGCATTACCAAATATTCAATCTGTAAAATCCATTTTTGTCTTGTATCATCACTATTCAGGGTGTTTCAAGTGGTTCCTTTGGTGAAAACGTACAGGATCGTGAAATCAATCAACTTTCACTTCACTGGGACCAAAGTTCCAAAGTTCACTACACCTGAGGGCAACCTGACCGACAATCAACCCAGCTAGCTCAGCGCTCCTGAAAGTTTTCTCAGATTTATCAGGTTTCATCTTAAAGTGTTGCAACTTTAATTACATCATTTAAAAAGTGTAAAACTTATGTTCGGGCTAGAGTTGGAGTTAGGGTTTGGGCCCCTTACAGAGGGTCTAAAGGGCAGGAGGTGTCTACCATTACAATATCTACCATTATCTACCATTGTAAAGCACACTGAGTTTGCCTTGTGCACTTGTAAACAAAGATTGATTGACTGATTGATTAGTCAGGTTCCAACTCAAAATGTGCTGTTTTCTGCTGCGAGTGAGTGAGCGGGTGTCGCCAAAATGTTTGTCAGCATTCCTCACCTTTGTCGGTGTGCATCCTCTTGTGTGCTGCGCCTTCGTGGCTCATGTCGTGGGCCAGGTCTCCCTCTTTAGGCCCGGGAGGGATGTTGGGGGAGAGGCCGAGCAGGGCGTGGTTCATGGACAGGCCATTGTGGTGTGCCGCTGGAGAGAGGGTGACCCGACAGGACAGGACAGGATGTATTTCTACTATATTTTAGGTACCTTCCCTCTTCACAGGGATGATGACCGTGCTGTGAGATTTGTTTGTGTGTGTGTGTCTGTGTGTGTGTGTGGGACTTACGTATCCTGTCTGAGGAGCTTTCTGTGTGGGCTGGGGAGCTGGACACACTGCTGCTGCGGTGGGACGACGGGTGGCTGCCGGGCCTCCTGTGGTCTTCTAAGGATGGCGCTGGGGAGGGACTGTCCGGCACACGTTCCTGCAACCCCAGCAGCGACAGAAACACAAACACACCCAAAGTAAATATCCAGCACTTGGGGCGATAGCGCGCCGCGGGGAAGGGGGGAGGGAAGCAGTGGCAGCGCATTGCGACGTCGCTGCTTCCTGTTTTGAGAGGTACCTTTATAACAGACGTGACCATTCTGGAGGGCAGGCTCTGGCCCTGTGCTGCGGCGGCCATGTTGGCGATGGTGCTGAGGTGGTTCATCTGGCTCATTGCCATGGTGACGGAGGCTGGGGGCAGGCTGACGGGGATCAGGGGGTGTGGCATCATCATGAAGGGGAGTTCCAGGCCTGAGACACACGACGAGGTCGTTGGTTACTCAATGATGCGTATTATGAGTGAGATATTCACAGGGGAAACTTCTGAAGGGTCTGGCAGGAAACTCAAAACCTGCTGCTGTTAATTCAGCAATCAGTAATTCCCACAACTGAGATCCCCTTTAAAATCGGTGTCCAATAACACTAAAGCTTTACGCTGCCATCCATTACATGGGGCGGGAAAAAATTGAATAATTCAAATTAATCGCTTCTGTGGTATCTTCCCATGTTAACATAATACACATAAATGTTTTACAACACATGTTAATAATGGATACCACTGCAATAATAATAAAGAAAACGGGCATGATAACTATATACACAGTCATTCAAAGACCAAAGTTTACACAGCAATAAAGATGCATCAATTATTCTGTGTTGAATAAAAAGGGCACATTATGGAAATCATCTCAATATTTACATATAAAAAAATATCTCTGTAAAAACAAAGGCAATCTCGAAAGCCATTACCCAAATGACTAGTTAAATGTGCTAATGACAAACAAGTGCCGTCCGACCACAGTATGGCAATGACTTTAGGCTAATTATAGCAGCCTATATTCCAGACCAGCAAGAGGGAAGACGAGCGCGACACCACAAAGAGTAAAGTCACTTTCAGCTTGCCCAATAATGGGATTTTTCCTTTTCTTTCTCTTTAATATGCAGAGAAATTATTCCATTACAACATCACAGATATCTTACAAATGTTTTAAATTATTCAATTGCTGTCTCGCAATAGACGTCTAATTGGCAAAATTGAACCATTAGTAGTCTGAAAATGTAAAGAATGTCTAATAAAGATACCATGGGGGGTTAGCAGCTAGTCAGGCTGTGGCCCTGCACAGAGCTTCTGAATGGCTTAATGAAAACAAGCCAACTTTCAAAGGACAAGAGCGCAGACAGAAGGTCAAAGCTAGGTGTCTGTACCCCCCCCCCCCTCCCGCCCCGCCAACCGCGGCACCCCCTCCCTCCCTCCCTCTCTCCCCCCTCCGCTCTATGGGGACTTTGAACTGGCAGGATCAAAAGTGACTGGGAACAGTTTGGTCTCATTCCTCCGCCACTCAGATGCTTTTCCTCAAATGCTTTAAAGAAAACCTCATAGACACTATTGGATCTGATTGAGCCTCTCTGTTGATTTTTCACTCCTCTTTTTTCTCCTTTTCTTGGCAGACCAGTTCAAGGTAAAAACAAAAAAAGCTGCGTGAAAGAGAGAGGGGGGGAAGAGAAAAAAAAAGATACTGCACTACAGAAAGCTGATCCACAAAACAACTCCACTCCTCTTTCCTGACAAAACATCAGTAGCCAAAGGGCAAGGAGATCTGCATGGCGAAGCCTCTAAAGAGAAGGACACTGGTTGAAAATGAAAGGACATGAGAAGCACTCCTCTCTGTCATTCCCCTCCTTCCAAAAGAAGCATTGATTTCCATAAGAAAGATGGCGTGCAGTTTCTCAGTGGCGAGTATTCCCAAACAATATAAAGCGGGGGAGATTAAAGAAAGGCGGAAGCCAAGCAGCACCTTGTATCAGCGCCTCTGCTGTAGCTCAGGCTGAATCAATTACCACTCAGCAGGCTAAGCTCAATTAAAAAACACCACAGAGGGCCTGATTGCGGGGGGTACTTACTGTAGGACAACATGGAGAGGTTTAGGCTACCTATCAGCCTTTCAAGGCCACTCAAGGGCCAGAGTGAAGAGACTTTATTCTGCCTTTGAGGTGGGTACATTACACCCATCCAATCAAACACAGCTACATTCATGGAGCCGCATGGACTTTGAGCCGCGGCAGTTCCCCCAGATCAGTGAACTGTGAAGAACAGGTGGGCGATGAAGTCCGGGTTTCTATTCAATAACTTGTACTTTATGAATTTCGGTGACGCGTCTCCACCTGACAGACAGCGTGGTGGGGAAACACTGGACTTCTGTTCCTTCTAAGGGGTATTAGTCTCGCTCTCGCTGCCTGTCCAGCCCCTTTCATGTCACCCCATAGCAAAGCGGTGTTTCTCCCATAAAGACCCATTCAGGCCACTGTAGGGGAATGTACCGCGGACCAACAAGGCTCCACCAAATCCCTTTTATTTGTCGCTGAAAGGAACCAGGTGAGGAGGATATTGGTCGATTCAAGGAATCTGGCATCCTTGTAAGAGTCTTAAGTGTTTGTCGCCTCATTTACATGCATTTTCTTCCCACTGGCCCCATTTGTTTTTGCAAAATGAAGGGTTCATGAGTAGCAGGAATTCACATTCCCGAATAATGTGCAACTTGCCTCTAATAACACACAGAGTTTTGTTTTTCTTTCCAAAACCAGATTCAACAAGCTATAGTCGGAGCCATTAATCACCTATTTATTGTTTAGATATTCCAGCGGGCAAACGGCTAGAAACATATTTGTCAATTTGTGTTTATCTCCGATACAGAAGTTCAGACTTGATGAGAGGTGAATTCCCACAAGCCCCCCCCTCCTCTCTCCTGAAGGGCATAAACAATGCATTTGGAGTAATTTACCTGAAGTAAGCCTGGGGGACCTGCAAAGGTGAACTACTATTTACCATCATTAAAACTACAAATCACTTAATACCAATATAAACAGCTCAGCTATTATGTGCTGCAGTGCTTGGGAGTTCACGCATGGATAAGCAAAGATCTGAATCACGGAGGATGAATTGAATGAATTAAAACAGCCCACGGTAACAACGTGATTAAAAAGCTGTTACATCAGAACAAAACGGTGCGGCTGACGCAAGGTCTCGCACTTAAAAGACTCGCGCCGGGGAAAAAAAAGAAAAGAAAAAAGAAAAAAAAAAAAAGATTGAATGTTGAATGTTTTAAAATGATTAAAAGGAGAGCAGTAATTTATTTTGATGACAGAAATGATAACCTGCAGTGATTTGTGCAGCAGTTAATCTTCATCTAAACAGGACTTCAGCCTCTCTGGCCGCCTAACCCTGCCGAGGAAAATAAGAAAAAAAGGAACTAAGCCATTGTCACTGAGAGGCGCACTGAGGCAGCAGCCGGCCCCTTACCCTTAACTCTGTTGTGGACAGATTTCCCCTGACAAAAATTAAACTAGCTCCTACTTGGCACTTTATTATCTCTTCAACTGAATGATTTATTGTTTGTGGAGCGAAAGAACCAAAGAGAGGGGGAAGATTACATTTCCAGCCAAAGCTCAGGCCTGATCTCGTTTTTTACTCCCTCTGTCCAGGAAAAAAGCTCCCGACAAACAATAATGTCAGCTGTAATTGATCGGAGGTCGCCGGCTGGGCCTGCAGTAAAAGCGCACTATTTAAGCGACAATCGGCCCTGCGCTCTTCAGACGCTGGCTAATGAAGCTGTCTGTCTGGGCTATTTACCTTCTCTTAAATGGAAGGGGAGAGATGTACTGTAAGAGACAGGCTGGAGAGGATCTGCCTCCCGCTCCTGTGAAATAGGACCTGCACATGCCTGAGGAATGTATAATTGGTTGGCGCAGCCAAAGCTGGGGATCCGGTGCTAATTAAATGACTTGTTTAAAGCCTATCTGTCTTTGTTTGGGAGGCTCTGGGCTTCAGAACAATGCATTGTAAATGCTGTTGTCAAACAAACATTCCTGGTTATCCTTTGATTTGAATTGAACAAGACAAAGGGCTGATTTGCTCGCCGCTAAGCCTTTGGTTTTCATGGCGCTGAGATATTTTTTTCCTCTTCTGATCCGTCAAACTGAACAGGACCATTCCAGTCAAGCAGTTAAATGAACTGACTCAGTGCACAATGCGTATGCGGTCCGCCGTTGCAAAACAATCTCGCTTTTTTCCTCCTAATTGCGCTTGTAAAATGCCCCCATGTCGTGTACGCGGCTCTCCAACAAAGGTGAGGCGGCGGCGGCGCGCGCATGAAGAGGCTTTGTTGTGGTCGTAACCGCCGTATCGAGGCTTCGCACACCAGTCCCGAAAGGAAATGAATGGCTCATGACAAAGTGTCTGTCATGCTGCAAGACATTCTGAGGTCTCTCCGTGGCACTAATCAGCTATTCATCGTTACCATAACTGTTAATCTCCTCCAAAATCAGGAGCCACGTCTGCCATGTGAGATGGAGGGGAGCCTCGCAGCCATTAGATCAAACATACGACACAGCCTCCATAAATATGTTGCCTGGCATCGCTGTGCCACTTTACACAACCCAAGCACATGCTTGCATATGCGCGGCACAACTGCATTCACGCACACACACACACACACACAGGCAAACAAGAAAAAAAAGCAGGCATGCACACACACAGATGGCAGGTTCAGTCAAGGCTGGTGAGTCCTGTTTCTCATTAAAATGGGGGGAGAGAGGAAGGTATCGAGCTTTGATGTAGCCACCCACAGCCCCTCAGTGTCATTGAATGAAACTTTGAAGCCTTTTGTGTTTACACAGTTAATGTTGATAATAAAGCAAACATCTTGCCTTTGTTAAATACCTGCCGAACGCCGGCGTACGTGCGCACGCGGGCAAACAGGCGAACGGACGCGCTGAAAGAATGCGTCTCGTGGTAACAAAGAGAGCCAAACATGAAAACACGGGGCTAACAGGGATGCCATGTATACGCCGGCGCATAGGTACGTATGCGCGGGGAGTCAGCCAGACATGAAAACACATGCAAACAATATCTTTTTACGTTCCAAGAGCCACGCTGATTGGACACATTTCAATCTAATTCACGTCAACAAGCGCGCAGTGTTTAGCATGCCCAGATGAAGAGATACACTTTCCCATGATTCAGGTGGGCAAAGATTTCCTGCCAGGATGCTTAATGTAATGTAATGTAAGAAAAACCATGATAAGAAAACATTTCTGGTTTGATGAGGTAACATAATTGCTTTCCTACCCAAACCACTGGAGTGGAACATGTGGTAGAAATTATCAAGGAGACAGACAGAGGTGTTTGTCCTTTAAGTGTACAAAATCTAAGGCAGGCAACTTTTATGGGATAATTTAAATCCCTGGCTCTAATGGCACGCATTCCTTATGAAAATTGAAAGATCAATCATCTCTGTGGCAGATCTGTTGTGCAAAAAAAAACAAAAAAGTCCCCCCCCCATCTTTGAAGAGGAAAATGCTAAACACGTTTCGCCGCCGCCCCACCCGCAGCAGCAGCCTGCGTTTTTAGCTGTCTATTTGTCTCTTTGCTGAAAATGTTAACGAACAGGGCAATAATCAAGCCATATGCTTGCATGTGGCAAATCTCATTACAGTAAATGACCTTTACCAACCAATGCCAACATCCTTGCGCTTGATAACGCACGGCGTATAGAGTGGTGTGGGGTGGTGGGTGGCTGGGTGGGTGTGGGTCGGGGGGGTGGGGGAGGGGGGGGCAATGGTGGGCTTTAGTTAACGCAATCATGCACATGGCTGGCGGTGGCCGCAGCAGCCAGGCCTTCAGGACACATTAGCAGACGCCGTTCGCTCGTCTAATTTGGGTCGGAACCGGGCTCACTTTACATTTGTCACACATCAGTCTTGATGAGTACACAACGGCGGCACGCGAGCACCAGCATCTGACGGCTGACAATAAGGCGCGGCGCGGAAAAGCGCTGCAAGCAGAAGAGGAGAGCAGCAGAAGGAGAGGAGAGATATTACTAGCAGCTGTTACTACTGCGGGTGCAATATATTCAGGCCCAATCAATAAAGCTCCTACAGACAGTGACACCCAAGCAGACAGAGGAATCATTTTCATCTGATACTTAGCAAAGGCCCCCCTTTTAAAAAGATTGCTTTCAGTCAATGACAACCAGTTGTCATTTGACTAAGGCTCCTGAAATGAAATATATTGACGAGCGTTATCAATCACGGCCCACTCTGCCGTCATATCACTTCTGTCGGATGGGCTGGGCCGTGCCGGGGTGGAGGGGATCGGTTTGCATGTGGTCATCAGATCATCTGTTTTAATTACAAAATTAGCATCACTACCTCCCGAGCTCTGGCGTCCTCCATTACAGTCACCTCGTGAGGGGGAAATCAGTAATGCAGTGTCTAGTTTACAGTTCACAGCCGTGCTAATGAGTTCAAGGTGAACCGACTGCGAAATGTGAATTTTATTTTACCACCGCAGTCCCAAAAATGTCATTAGCTCGGATCGAATTACATTAAAGGGGAGGATGAAACAACAATAATAAAACAAAAACACATTATGTGGAGGTTATTTCAATTATTTTGTTAGGGATTCCAAACACAATTTATCAAGAAATACCTTCCTGTGTTTGTTCACAGTGTGAAGGACATGCTGAGATTGTGAAATTCTTTAACATTGTTTGAACTTGCTCACTCTCTCCCTCTTTATCTCGGTCCCAGAGGAGAGGCTGTGTGATGGTGAAGATGTCTGGGCTCGGGGTGGCTGATAGCTCTGTTTGGATGAGGGTTCCCATATCATAATTGAGAAGAAACACCTTTCGGGTTCAGGCGGCCGACAGAGTGCTTTCGTGGAACAGAACCAACTGCGTGGATCGCGCAGAATGCTCTTTGCTGCCGTTTTTTTTTTCTTCTTCCTTTTACGGGTAATCACAGCGAAAGAGGCAGCCGTTCCGTCGCTGCCATTACTGTATTGTCATTACCGTTACTGTGTACACGCCAATATTATTACCGCATGCTAATTTTTTCCTCTTAGACGTAATCATGCCGCAATGACAGCACGCGGCTCTGTCTGCGGGCTCTAGCGCTGCTCCATCTGAGCCGCGGTGCGGGCAAACTGCTCCACATTCTGTGCAATTACACGCCGCGCATATTTCACATTACTCCAACCTGCGAAAGCTCATCATCACTGAAAGGTTGAATGTCATTTATTACACGTATCACATTTACACCAAGTGACATTGTCTTTTCAAATTGTGTTGATCTCTTCACTTTCAAAGGTCAGCCCCTTCCCTGGCTAAATGCAACCTGACAGAGAATAGTGAGGAGGGGACAGCCGAACGCATGCATCACCCCCGCATCAAAGCGCTCCAAATTAATCTATCCAATTAATGAAGAATGAGGCCTAATGCTGATGAGGGCTGACAACTCGACTGGTCAGTTGTTTTTTATAGCTCTGCTCCGGCTATGGTGAACTAACCGCAAGAGACAATCAAACAAATATTTCCGTGACGCGTGGCTTTGTCGGCCGCGCCGTCTCCGCTCGCGCCCCTGCCTCTCCGCCCGGCTGCGACGCCGCTGCCACTCAAAGATGATAGAACTTGATATGGATCATTACGGAAATAATGTTTAGTCAATTCCCCCTGTTATTGTAATCTATTTCTGCAGTTGTCTGCGTTTGTGTTTCTTCGCCGGTACAATCAGCGCGCCTCATGATTTCCCAATCATGCATATTCAAGTGTTGCGCCGATGCTTAACAGCCGACGCAAGCGGAATTAGAACGAGGACATTAGACTTCATTAAAAAGAGGAATGATTATCAGGTTTATCTTTTGAAATGTCTATTAAAATGTGTGTGTCGTTCCTCACTTATCTGTCACCTGGCTCCCATGAGCCTGGCACACTAATAGAGAGATGGTGAGGGCCAAAGCCCAAGAGAGAGACAGAGACCCATCAAGCTCTCTACTCAGGCTGGAAGGCTGTCTGTCTACACTGCCACTCTCTTGTCTGGCCCGGCGCGTCTCACTCACTTACTGCCGCCGCTCGCCTCTTACCCACAGCTTAGCGGACTTCCGTTGTCTGCCGCCGCCGCCGCCGCCGCTTTGATGCCGGAGCGACAGAAAATCCAAACAAGCCGGGCGCGCTGCACGTTTCAGCGCATAAATCAGAGCAGACGATAATCTGTCGCAAGTGAAAGAGGTGTTATGATATGTTCGCGAAATGAATTCTATTCAGCCCATGGCTACAATCTAGTCTCTCTCAAGAGCTTCGGCTGACAAAGGCTCCCACAAGAGAGCCAGAGAGGAAGATGGATGAAGTTGCCCCTAGACACTCATATCAGGTCAGTATGTGCTTTATCCCCTAATGGTTAAGGTTAGGATTGAGTAGGGGGTGATACCAGATCTGAGCCCCAGGGCCATTGTGCTGTGTGTGGAGGAGCAGGAAGTAGCCACCATCCTCCATCGTGGCCCACATTTAAGCTGCGCTGGGCCACCAGCACTAGTGCAGCTAGCAGGTTGGAGCGCGCAGCCAGCTAGTTGGATGTGTCCTTCCACCCAGAGAGCTTTATTATTAGAAAGGACATAAACAGACTAATTAAATCGCAGCAGTGGAGCTGGGCTGACAGCTGGCGCAGAGAGTGTGACCAAACAGATCCCTATCAAAGTGCAGGAGCAGTGTCTCTATACGTGTCCCGCTTTTCGCGTGCGCGACCGTCTGTGTCTGCAGACATGCACGCCCGCGTTGGTCTGCGAGTATACATACGTGTGCGCCGGTTAATTTCGCCCATTTTAGACTTGTGTTTGTTTTTATAATTGATGACTATCGTTTTTTTTTTGTCTTTTGTTTTTTTTTTTTTTCCTTCCCAGTGTAATTGCGCTCATACACACTGTCATCTTAATGTCTTATTTATCTGTCTAGTGCCGAGCGCATTGACTCGCTGATATGATCCAAAATGGTACAAATGCTATCCAGCAGAGCAGTAAACACTCCAGTAATTAGTGCGTGGTCTCCAGGCTGACTCCACTCAGCTCTGCAGCATGGCCAAGCACGGACCCCATATAGAGAGGAGCCTAGTTATGCATTGATCTTAGAAAATTAAGGCTAACTGCCCCAGATTGCCGTGTCTTGATGTACCTTCTGGATGAGCAATGTACTATACGCGCATTGTTTGTAGAGTAAACAGGATGATTTGGACTCGCTGTGCTTTAAAATGAATACATCTTGAATAATTAATGACGGCCCCTTAAAGCGTTGTTATCTGTGTGACCGCAAACGTAAAACCACTGATGATGAGAAAATATGGTTTTAACAAGTCAATAATGGTGAGTGCAACAAGAACGGCCCAATCAATGAGGCTGCAACGTTTGCAAACAAGGACTTGAATTATAACGCCAATAATTGATCTCTTCCATTTTTCCCTCTCTCCTTCGCGTGATGTCATTGTTTATCGATTGCTTCCTGCCAGTGAGGGATGATGGGAAGTTTTCAGAGTTTGTTTTTGCTATGACTTTTACACCTCCCCTCCCTCCCACATCTCCCTCCACCTTTCAATCCCTTACCCCCCGTATCCCCACACACACACACAAACACGCACACACACACATGCACACACACACACGCATAGAGGCACCCCTCCCTGTCTCCATTTGAAATTTGCAAGCTGTAGCACCAGCTTAACCAAAAAGGATTAAGTCCCATACCCAACTGAGAACACAGATAATGCTCAGTAATTGGTAAAAAATGAAGATGAATGGGACAGCTAGATAAGGACCAATTAGCTGCTGGGAGTGTACAGCTGTGGTCTCCTCACAGAGCGCTCTCAGGGGCCAAGGCCCCCTCTTTCTCTTGCGTGCGAGCACGCACCCGCGCGCACGTTACTCACACACACGCACACCCGCGCGCAAGCGCGTGTGCACGCACACGCGCGCGCACACCGACAAGCGCGAGGGCGGGGCTTGCGGAAATTAGCCTGATGACCCTGGGAAGAGGGAATGATGCCTCCTCATCATCTCACCCAGAACCTCCTCGCGCGACTCTCAGCCAGGCAACACTCCAGGTACCTGTCACCATCCGTCCGGCCTCAGCCGAGCATGTGGCGCTCCGCTCCCCTGTCGGGCACAGGCGGCCTGGACCGCAGCCACCACATGTGAGACAAAGGGCTTTCAGGTTTTGGAGCAGCACGCGTGGAAGGGGAGCGCTCATAAAGCTTAGCTGCAGCGTTTCTGGAGTTGAAGGTTTGATTCGGAATGTACAATCGAACGTGACAGTTAGCAGCGGCTGTTGTTCCTCCTCCTCCTCCTCCTCCTCCTCCTCTTCCTCCTCCTCCTCCTGCTCTCGCCGCAGTTTTGTCTGTCTGGGAGCCATTCGGCCGGTGTTGTCGTGGCATCATCTGGCTGATGACAGTGGAATTCCCATATCTAATTACAAACAGGATTTCGGCTCCATTAGAGTTGTGTGGTGAGGAGGAAGATGAGTGGCAGGGCAGCACCCAGTGGCCAAAGAGAGACAGAGGGCGAATGACAGAGACGGAGAAGAAAGTGAGACCAAGCGGAGCAACGGAAAAAAAAAGAGACAGAGGAAAGAGGACAAGGGTGAACGCTGTCTTATCTTCTCTTCCCACTCCCTTTCTGTTGGTCTAAGAAACACTTTATTTTCCTTCCGAGGCTGCAAAAAAAAAGCCAATTCCTTCTCTTGAAATTGGCAGGTGTTTGTTAGTGGGCAGCTGACAATATTTTCTCTCCCAGTAATGAAGGTTGTGGCTGGGGTCAATGCACTGGGAGGGAATGGCGGGCTGTTTATCCCCCTCAAGGCCCAGCGCCACACGTGTTTTGCTTGGTCTGTGATCTGTAATTGTGGCATTTCCTGAGAGGCGCAGGAACAATCCACATTGTGCTTTGAGAGGGCTCCCTCTGCCCGACTAAAGAGTGCGAGGGGAAAATCAAAGAATGGGACCCCCTGCACAAATCTCCCTCCACCCGCATTTATGTTTTTATGTCTCTGTATCACCATATTTTGGTCTTTTTCCTCTATTACACACACACACACACACACCCACACAAACCCCCCCCCACACACACACACACACATCTAATTCCCTCTGTTACTCATGATGTCTGGTTATTTTGGCTGGGAGTTGAACTGGCTGTTTTTCCCTTATAATTAATAACATTGATGCAAACAGGAAGGTCTAATTGTGATGAATATTTAATGCGAGGGAGAAATATTAGCCTGTTCAATTTACATCAACACAAAGACAGCGACAGGCAATCCGACTCTACAAACAGAACAGAGTGTCCTTCACTGGCTGCCTGCGCTCCGCTTTAAGCGCTTCACAAAGATCTGCTTCAGACAAACACTGAGATGAGGCACCTGTATTTCAGGCTAGGGAGGTTGTTTTTTTTCTCTCTCTCTCTCTCTTTCTTTTTTTTTTTTTTACATTTGGTTTACGTAGTAGCTCTCTCTGATTAAATGGAGCCGCGTCCTCGGTGGCATTATCAGAGGCACGCTCATTATCATATCAATTCCTATCGTGGTGGGTAACATCATTTGTGTGAGTAAACACATCCGTTTGTTGAGTCTTAGTTTAAGCTGCATGATTATAAAACTCCAGCCCACTTCCTCAGAGCAGCTGCGCTCTGGGTCTCTTAAAAAACAGCATGAAGTCATAGCCCAGTCAGGTCACTGGGAACAACAGGCGGGCCAGGCCCAACGAGGCTGCGGCCAAACACAGATCTCCTTCTGCCCACTCCACGCTATATCAGTCAAGTGATTTATACGTTTGGATTGCTGGTGGATGACGGGCTGGACATAATAGGCATTCACACTCCAGAATAGTTGGTGAAAACACACCAGAGTGAGACAATTTTGGAACAATGGCGTAATCCCCCTTAGTTCCCTTTTGTTTTTTCACCCCCCCCCCCCCCTATTTAGCAAAATAACAAAACTCTCTGATTAAAAACCAAACATGTGAGTGGGCGCGGGGGAAGGCAGTGCACTGCTGGCTGTGTTTGATGGCCGCGCCGTGCCGAGCAGGCCATATTTCTCCGGCGTATTATCAGGATGACTCCTGCTGGCCACCCTGTCACAGGAGAGTGCTTGATATAAACAAGAGATTGCTGCGACACCCAGTAATCAATATTAGGATGGTTTCAGTACCAAACATCATTTGTCTCTGCGACCATTCCTTTGACCAAACGAAGCATTAATTCAAATCATAAATCTGAGCTGATTTAAATCCGGGGAGAGTGAGGGAGAGAGAGAGGCCCCTGTCTGACTGCCTGCCCCTAATGATTTATTTTCTACATTTCTGCGAGCGAGAGATTTGTCCATACTCACTGACAGGTCACCTTCAAACGCCAGTGGCAGACTGTTCATCACCATGCAGACGAGCATCTCATCGCTGCGAGTAAATATTAAAGGAAAAGAATCCAATTGATTGTGGATGGGGCCGAGAGGCGTCGCTGCCATATATTTCACTCAGAGAGCTAATGCTGTGGCCCGTGCACCCGCACCTAGCGCTGCTCCCCCTTGCCAGAATTATGATTCTACTGGGAGCCTGTGTGGCTGGCTGTGGGCTCAAGGTTACAATTTAAATTGTAAAAAGATAAAACAGTTTCTTATTAGCTCCACTGCCATAGCCTTGCTGTTGGTGCTCACATTTATCTTTATTTCCGTGACCTCGTAGGCTCATATTCTCTCTCTCTCCCTCTCTTTACACCCCCCCCCCCCCCGCCGCCTCCTTTTTTTTTACATACTCCATTCTCTTGGAGTGATGACCTCACACTTTATGCATTTTGCATTGTTAAATCTGCTTAGAAACGTATCCTGTTTTCATCGCGCGCGCCATAAGCTCCATGGTGTCAAGTATTACTGATGAAATGTATTCAGGAGTCAAGCCATTTATTGCAGTAAGTGAATCAAAACCTCCGTTTAGCGAGCAAAGCTACAGGGATTACATTTGGTGTATAATTTGGACTGGGCTCATGAATCCGCACTAACATACATTATCGTTCTCTTTAATGCACTAAGTGGTTCTCTGTGATATTATGAAAATCCTTCTGCATTTTAGGGCAAATAATTAATTGAAATGGCACATGGTAAAAAAACGATGCTCTCAAAGCAATTCAATTAGACCTTGTTAAAGGCTGATAGCTTTGGGAAACTGTGAACACAGTTTCACTCAGCTATTAAGAATGTTTTTTTTTTCCTTTTAGCCTTTCAACAAGAAAGGGTTGAAACACTCCAAGAGAAAACAGGACTTACCTCACCAAGGTGAATATTTACAGTTCACACACGCTGAGCAGAGCAATATTTCACGGGTTTATTAAGAAAACAGTCATATCGTGGAGACAGTCATGCAATCTTTGGTCGAGTCAAGCTGTATGTACAGTATTATTTATTACCTCTGGCTAAGAGGTTTTTCTCTGTTGGTCCTCTTTATTTATTTGGCTGTTATTTAAGCAGGATATCAAAAACTAGGTTTGAATGAAAGTGATGAGGAAAGACAGGGAAGACTTCAAGGAAGAAGTGATAAGCTTTCGGGTTGTGGTTTGGAAAAATGTTAAACTATATTCAAATGCACTGAACACCAGCAGTGTTTCTTTTGGGACGGCTCTGTCCTTTGGGCAGTTTTCCATAAAAAGTATTACTTACTTACTCTTCTCCAAAGTTGGTACATTAAACCTTTTCCAGGAAAAATAACATAGTTTTATACGACACCTTATCATTTTTGAACGACTGGCTGCCAATTTCTTATAAACTAAGCTGGACCGATTCCCAAGAATTGCTTCTAAACCTTGAACGCGTTTGTTGACAAGCATATTAAGTCTTATTAAATTTTAATGGCATTGTCGCCATTAAATGATGAGAACAAAACTTCACTAGGAGGCTCTAACTCTAAAGTCAACACTCTCACTGCCTTGAAATTCCTGCCACAAAAACTCACGATTTAACCACTCTAAGACGCTTCCCATCAATCGGGACTGTCGCTACATTGCCGAAACTGAAAGAGATCCTGCGTGCGACGAGGAGCGTGTCTGCAGTGCGCGTTTGTCTCCCGTCTCTGTGAGCGCGAACGTGTTTGTTCCGGTGACAGCGGGTGTGAAGGGCGTCCTCACCGACGCTGGAGCTGAGGTCTCCATTCTCACCGTCGGCCCCGTGGTGGTTGGCGTTGCTGTGGTAGCTGCTCATCGCCTCCAGCTTGATCTTCTTGACCTTCATGGCCTCTGCGATGGCTGCGTTGGCAGCTGCCGCCGCCGCCGCTGTCAGGCCTGCAGAGGGGAGGCAGAGGAGACAGAGCGCTTTACAGACCAGCCGCACGCACACACACACACACACAGATAGGCGCGCGTGCGCCTGCTGGGGCTGAGCCACTGCACCTGCAAAACCTTTTTCACAAACCTGAACCCCCGCGAGAGGGGAGAAGAAAAAGGACTTTTTGAAATAATAAAACAATGAATAATTTTCTACACTACGGGGACTAAGCGCTCATGAGATCACAGCTTGGTTTTTCATCTTCTGACGGGGGATATCTTCACAGCAGGTTATCATGCTGATGGGATGGATCCCTGTGCGTGTGTGGCGGCATCTGATTTTTATGAATGTTTCACCTGCTCCGGAATTCCTCGCCACTGTATTGATGTATTTGTGCCTTGATATGAACAGATGCAGTCAAGATAATAGTGCATGATGCAAGCATTTTGTACAGAGTGTGTGTAGCGCGTGTGCGAGTGTGTGTGTGTGTGTGTGTGTGTGTGCGAGTGTGTATAATGAGAGGCACAGTGACACCGGGTGACACCGGGCAGAGAGAAAGTGATAGAGAAAGTGAGACGGGTTCAATATGTGAGCAAATACGGAAGAGAGCCATGTCTAGAAAAATCTCCTCATCGAGGGTCTCTCAGTAATACCGTCTAATGTATTCAGCACACCACATCAGCCTGAATAATGTCTTACATCGGTATTCAGATTCCACACGGCTACTGTATGTACTGTATTGTCACATTATTAAGGGCTCTTCTGAGAGGCAAGGCCGGCCGTCGAGCAGAGTGCGAAACCGTAAACAATATGCCAAGGCTTCCAGTTCTTTCTCCTCTTTTTGTACTTGCAAATGGCTTTGGAGTGGATTAAATAATTGGTGGGCCATTGTGGAAATTAAACGTGCTCAGTGTTCTCTTTGACTGCTTTTCATACGCCAGCGACATTGTACAGACTGCAGATGAAAAAAAAAAAATGCATCTTCTCATCCCAGTGACCCGCCAACCCTCCATGTCTATGATCCGGTTCACAATTACCTTCAACGTGAGGCACGAACGCAGTGTTTGACCCCTCCATCCGCCCCACCTTCCCCCAGACACAGATCTTGTTGCTCTTTATACTAGATCATCTGACTCTAATACTGCCGCTGATGGGTTTACACTGGAGTTTGCTGAAAGCCCGGTGTCTCTCACAGAGACTCAAGGGTCCTCGGAGCGTCTGTACAACACACAGAGGGACGTGACGGAGCATGTGTATTTGATGTCCCGGTATGACTTGCTGTCTCGTCTTAGATAAATAGAAATGTAGAATCTGACTTCATGGAGAATCTATGAGGGGGAACATCGACTACTTTTAGCAAAAAAAACAACAGGCGAAAAAAATATGAGCCCTTTGATGAGGGAAATTAGTTATCGGTTAAATATCAGTCAAATAAGCCTTATTGGGCACAAAGAGCTCTAATAAAATGAGAATAGATTTTGGTTTTTGAGACGTGTTAAAAAAATGATTGAATCTGGTATCTGACGATTTTGTAGATTACAGGGAAAAAACAACTTTCCTTGGTGTGTGTCAAAATGCATTTGGAATTCTGACAAATGCCAAATACGTTTTGGTGGCAATGCCATCGATTTCTCCCATCTCCCTCGATCAAAAGGGACTTCCTGCGATTGATACAGTCGGTCTGAGATTATAGACATACATATGCGGAGCACACAGCAGAGCTCATAAAGCACTGGTTTGTCATTGTGGTATTTCCAGGGTTCTGGTGTGTCGAACGTGACTGAAATCTTTATTCATGAGGCTGGTCCCGAACAGCAGGGACAGATAGTGCTAAAGCTCCTGCAGGCCTGCCTGGTCTCAGGAGAGGCCCGGCACTCCTCTCGCCCAGCCCCAGCAACCGCATCAGAGATGCAAGGCGAGGAAAAGATATGTACCTATTAGCTGGATTGACTCATATCCACAATGCGCTGCATCACCTGCCCCTTTTTACAGGGGGCTGCCTAAGCTACACGCGCAGGTTTAGTCTCCGAACGTTTGACGCAGAACAAGGCGGCGTCTGCGTTTATCATCACTAAGCTGTCACATCTCCGTGATGGGACTCAAGAGCGGCTATTAGCCATGCATCTGAGGGGAGACACGAGTACAAGGAGCGCTAGAAATCGAACATGTGGCTCCAACAGATACATGCGAGCATGCGCGCACAAACACACGGCGAGAAAACATGCACGCAAGAACATACCGGCCCGGGCACCCTCTCCTCTCATCCCCAGCTGATAGGCAGATGGCGAGAGTCACTCTGAGCCACTGACATGGAGGTGCATATAATTTAAAGCCTTGTTTGCATCTTAAAATACATCAGGACCATATTGACGTACAGTATACATCATGTCAGCCCGGGCCCTCTCGTTTGCAATGGGCCCTGGCTGCTGTTCAATATGCATGGGCAGAGCGGGAGGGGGAGAGAGGAGAGAGGGGGGAAAAAAATGCGCCATTGCCTCATAAGAAGGTGATACTTCTCCACATAATGAATGTGGCCTCTGCCCAGTCTGAAGGTCAGCCTTCATTTGTGTATAATGGGCAAGAGTCAACTGTTTTCCAAATGAGACGTATGCAGAACAGACTGCCGAGTAAATATTGAAATCACCTCTGGGCTGTTTGTGTGATAAATTCCCCCCACAAATCAGGTGCCGCTCAAAGGAGTGCCGCAGTGGTGCTTTCTGATGCTCTCCAACTTTGGTTGCGAGAACAGGGTGGTTTATTGCTCTGCAGCTGGCGCCTCCGAAAGCACGGCGGGCAAGGATGCGACAAGAAAACTGGGGAAAATAAAAGGTAAAAAAGGACGTGAATCCACAAGGCAGAGGGTGACAGGTCCTGGTCAAATGTGCACGGAGTAAATAAAGGCGAAGAGATTGATCTGAGACAGACAGAATGATCACTTTCCCATTTTTCATTTGTCATTCCGCTCCGACCTCCACCCCGTATTTGACTAAGTGACACTCTCCATAAATCGAAATCTTTGTTCTGATAATTGTTTCATTTCTCCAGATCAATTGTCATATCCACCTAACACGCACACACGCGCACACACACCTCAATAGAGCGGATGTAATAGGGAAGCCAGGGAGATGTTGGCGCCCAGCAACAAGTCTATTAAGCCACTAGAAGTCTAAACGTCAACAAGACCAATCCCACTCAGTGCTAATCTGCATTCATTACTATGCAAACAAAACAATCCAGCCTCATATATTCTTTCAAAGTCACCTTTAGATTCAGACACTTTTCTCATATAGACGCGCAGGCGAGTCCGAATCCTCCTGAGCGGCAAACAAACAGCGCATCGCGGCCGCATGTAGGGAGCCGTGGCAGTCAGAGGAGAGAAAAGGGAGCATTTCAACAAATAGAGAATAGCATGGCACTGTCACATGGGGAGCACAAAACAGCAAATAACAGAGACAAGGTCTGATGGTAGCCCTTGGAGCAGCTGTCATATTAAATAATAATGAAGGATCTATTAATATGCAAAGGAAGCAGCAGCCGACTGGCTTAACGCTGTCATGCCTCTGCATATTGTCAGGATCTTCATCATTAATTAACATGCTAGCTGCCCCATACCTGCGCCAATGTCAGAACATTCTTACAACAAACACCCCAATGCCTGTGCCCTCCGCAACTAACTCGTATAATTAAATTAAAATCAGATTAACTTCACATCAGTACACAAAAGACTGACTTTTACGACTTTCTCTCGGAGCGTTCGCAGAGTACGAAAAAAAAAAAAAGGGCGGGGGGGGGGGGGGGGGGGGGGGGGGGGGGTGGAAAAGAGAAACAGAAGCCGGGCTTATCTGTTGTGTTTGCTGCTCTGCCTCTGTTAGGGACGGCACCACTGGCAACAATGGAAACACACTTTGTTTATCGGGCGAGCGGGATAAGTGGGGTGGAGACGCTCCATGTCAATGAGCATGGCCGCCTAATTTTATGCATGGTCTGGTGGCAGCGCGGCAGTGACAAACTGGGGTGGGGAGCGGCGCGACTCCCAGGTACGCCGCGCCACTTGAACCCGCGCCATCCACATCATGACAAATTTAGTATCAATTACACAGCGCGCTAACCTTATGACAAGCAGCGGACCGAGGGAGGAGGGGCCGCGACACAAAGAACTGACACTAAATTACCTGGTGGCGTACCGGATCTATTTTAGAGCGGCTTGAAGTGGCACCGGATTAGATGATCCACTCTCGAAGCTGACGTGCTAATTGTACATCAAAGGAACATAAATATTACAATACGTCTCCACCTACAGCTGGATCCAGCTCTCCGAGGCGCCGTCTGATGAGGCCCGCACATGTGTGGGTGTGCGTGTGTGTGTGTGTGTGTGTGCAGAGCGAGGCAGCCAGACGGCATTAGGAAATATTGTTTTCTATCAGTAAAGTACCGGATGCACCCTGGTTAGATGTAGGTGACATTCATTTCTCTAATGGTAACTGCAGTCCTCTTGCCTTATTCAAAAGGTTGAAGCCATATCCAGGACATAAATGAATTATATTGAAGCTGCTGCTTAAGTAGTGGCCAGAGTGTGAGTGGAGGCCCTCTCCACTTTAAAGGAGATGTCATCTCAGTGTGGTGTCAGTCCGCAGCAAATAATCCGATTTGGGGGCCAATCTGCCTGTAATGCATCAGCAACTGGAAAGGCTCCAGCACGCGCACCCCCCCCCCCCCCATCCCCCTCCCCACCCAGGGGGGCATAAACGCACGCATTCAGACACATACGCACATGTGCGGCACACACATATGAGGGCATTTCCTTAAATGGAAACCTAAGCATATTAAGATGTCCTTTTCTAAATGGAACCGGTGTCAAGGGCAAAGATACATATGTTAACAATATGTTTCACATAGGCCTCTCCGCTCCCGTTAGAGTGCGAAGAAGACGTCTTTCCACTGTGTTGAATGCGAGCATTGGTATGAATCTAATATGATCTGGGCCTACGTCTAATATCTGCGTCTAGTATCTTGGAGAAGAAGAAGAAAAAAAAAATCCACTTTTGCGGACAGCCCAGATGGAGGGAGAGTGTATGGCGCCGTCATTACGGGAAACTTAAAACCACATTTACGCGGAAAAAAAGAGAAGAAAAAAAAAACCCTCCACTGATCATGTGACCAAATCACAGCGAGGCAGAGCAGATTGAGCGGAGAGCTGCGTCTGTCAAGTCATGGTGCCGTCTAAGGCTGCGGGATTAGGTAATTAAGAAAACCTGCTGTACTGCGCGTATCCCGACAGCGACACCTTTTGCCAAATGTGAGCGGGGAGCGGCCGCGATAAGGAGCCGTGGAGCTCGCGCTAGAGGCGGCGGCGAAGCCTGGGGAAGGAGCGGCTGCCCACGTCGTGCCTGCGCTCAGGCGCTAGCTCGTCTGAAAAATGCACTAATGCGACATGACACGACAGTGTAACTATTTTAGACAGTTTCTCGGTGTCGTCTTTTTCCGATCATCAATCAGCACGTTTGGACATGACAGGGGGATCAATTAGTCGCCTCCTTAGATGCTAACTTATGTGTGGTCAATTATACTTAATTATTAATCCGTCAAAATCTGTAAATTCCTTGACATTTAATGCTTAATACTGTCATGGAAACAATGGAGGCTTTAATCCAACGCGGAACCTAATGGGGAAGTTGTGTCTTGCCACAGTTAGGGGGCTCAAGGCAGTTATGAGAGGACCAAAAAACCTCAATTACTTTATCTCTGCCCCCTGAATACCCTGACTAAATGTCAAGATCATAGAGTCCCTCTGGGCTTAAAGGGGATGATATCAAAAGGCTTTTCTGTTGCTTTATGTTCCACTAAATAACACGGGTCTTTCTCATCATTGTCCTTCTCTGTGTTCACTTCGGCCTTTAAGTTCGCCTTCTGCGCTACGGCACAGATAGCCAGTGACCTCACCCTGTTCCCAGAGTTCAAAGCACTGGCCTGTGAGCCTCCATTGTATTGAATCACCAGGATGGCCCAATCTGTGTTTAATATAGAATTTCAAACACCTCACAGATGCTTTGCTTTGCTGACTCTTGGAGAGAGAGAGCGAGAGCGAGAGAAAAGAAATAGAAATCACCTCTGCGCTGCTTTTACACAGATGGGGAAACATGTCTGTTAAATTATAAGCCTGTTATAATTGTAAATACACAAATGTGGAGCGTCTCCTTGCAGAGTCCTGGAGTTAATGGCTGGTCAACTGTAATGTGCGTGTGTACACTGAATGAGCATTCACAGAGCGCCGTTCGATGGCACAATATCATTAAAGACATAGTGTATCAAGGAGGAGAGCAAAATATGCAAATCAGAGCACTTAGAGCCACCGACATCAAAGCAGTCACAATGAAGCCAGCCACAAATAGAACAAAAGCATTAGTTGCAATAAGACATGGCCCCGGGGTAAGTTAGGGCACAAACGGTTGTTGTTGATTCTTGTGGCGATAAGCTTGCTTTAGCATCACCACTGCCTATGTACATATACCAGTGGAGTGGATTTAATCGCACTAATTAGAATGCACTCAAGGCAAAATGCAACATCTACTGGAATAATCTGAGAGAAAAGATCTCCACTCCAATTTATTCTCCACCCTCCCCAACCCCCCCCCAACCCACTGCCCCCCGCCCCCCACCACCCCCCCCCCCACTTGGTTTCCGGGGCTTGAGCAGAGAGGATCTGTTTTTGGTAAACGAGTGAGCGGCTGGTGTCTGGTGGTTGGGTGCATGTGTCACTTTGGACTGGCTGCCATTTCGAGGACAAGCTGCGGGGAGGCCACTAGTGGGGAGTTTGTGTGTGTGTGTGTGTGTGTGTGTGTGTGTGTGTGTGTGGCAGAAAGGAAAAAAAAAAAGAGAGGTAGAAAAGACCAAGAGAGAATCCGAGCCTTAGCAACAATGGCAGAGCACCGCAGCTGAAGGCTTAGGCGTACCTGTGGGTGGCATCATGCCAGGGGACATGAGGCCGGGGACTGAGTGGGGCATGATGTGGGGGTTCTCCGGCGAAGTCACACTCTGGGTCCTCTTCGGTGGCCGGCCGGGTCTGGAGCTATAAGGCGAGGAGAGAGGGAAGAAAGAGGAGGGTGAGAGACGTGGAGATTGGCAGAGGGAGGAGGAGGAGGTGTGGGGTGTGTGTGTGTGTGTGTGTGTGTGTGGGGGGGGGGGGGGGGGGGGGGGGGGTGTTAACATTTGAAGCACTCCAGAATGCAATTCCATTCCAAACAGCTAACATGTACTGTAAATAAATTTCTTTTCAAGGACAGTTGCTTTCTGCAGCTCAACATAATAGACTTCCATAACTAATTAGATTACACGGTGAATTCATTTCCTTTATTGAAGATCAACCACTTTTTGATGCATAATTCATAACCCGTACCTCGTTACCTGTTCCTCCGTATTAATATCCCCACACTATTTGAATTGCCTCGTTTGCATATGCTAAAATCCAGTGCGCGGCCCTCGGCCTGGAAATTACATGTTAACTTGTTATAATTATTGCAGTCAGGCCACTATTGATTTATGAGACTTTTAAAAACCAAATATGTGTAGTTCTGGTAATGAATGATATTTTAAGGTTCTTCAGGAAATTAAAAGGCAATGGCTGCCTTAGGAAATGTTCTGCTTGCTTGATTTAATGCGTGCCTTAGCTGGAAGGTGGTGTGACAGAGTGATTCAGACCTGTTGGACGGTTCTGATGGGGGAGTTTTATTACACCAAACGAGGGGCACAGATCCAGCCGTGATAAATGACTGTGCCACCTTACTGTGGAGCAGAAAAGGCCTTCAAAGCAGATACACCCCTGACTTTCCACGCATCTTACTCATTCGCTTATTAATACAGCTTCAAGTTGCAATCAATACCTACTTTGCTGGCTTATAGTTACATAGAATAACCTACAGGGTGAAAAAAAATAAAAAAGAATCCAGCGGGCATATAATAAAGGCATGTTCTCCCCGAACAAGGAGCGGGATGTCGCACCTTGAAGATGAATTATGGCGACTTGACACAGGTGACATATTGGCTTCATACATTATTTCACATACATTTTTAAGCTTTACCAGGATACTAAGTCTCTAATATGCACAGAGTCAAATCCAAAGGGGAAACCAAAGGGAAACCAAAGGGTTTCCGCGGCGGGCTGAAACCACAGCATGGGAGCGTAAACAGGAGCCGGCTTTTACACAGGCGGTGCGAGGCCAGGGATCAAGCTCAGTGACGTGTTGTCAGCGCTTTTACAAGAAGTTATTCTTTCACTCTGCTAATGACATGTGAGCCCGTGCCAAACGCTCTCGCACGGTCCACGCCACTGTCAAGCCAGTCACACACCAAGGTATCGTTGCTACTTCGCTCGTCTGATCTCCAGCAAAAATCCTTCCAGGTTTCGCGAGGTGCTAATTACTTTCTACAGAGGCGGGCGACGTTGCAACGGTCTCAACAATCGTAAAATGGCGGTTTCGCTCCCACTGTTGTGATTCGATGCGTTATCAAATGATGTTAGGCGCGATTACCCACTTGAGTTTTTCTTCTTTTTTTTCTACAATTTCTTCGCTTTACGAGCTGTTTATGACCAACAAATGTGGAAAATTGAATCAGTGCAACCCACTGACGAGCTGTTTCCATTTTTTAAGCCTCATTCTGGACTTTATCAACCAGTACAGTATATGAGGCTGTTTGTGTTACAGTACATTTCACTACATTTCCCAAAGGCAGCATCCACAGAGTGATGCAGTGTTTTAGTTCCGATACCACACAGCCTTAGTCGTTGGATTTATTCAGCCGTGTCTTGTGAGGTTTATTTACCTCAGTCCTGCTAATAGAGTGCACTCGCTCTATCTGTCTGAATGTGCTGACTCTCTCATATACCGGCTCTGGAGATTTTAGGACTAAAAGCAGACCTTCACCCAACTGTGTCCCCTTGGAGGGGAAAACACAAAAGTGATAGGGAAGAAGTGTCGAGAGGCGGCGCAAATGACAGACCCGGAGAGGGAAGGAGAGAAAAAGAAAGGGAGAGAGGAGGAGAGAGAGGAGGGCAGAAAGAGAAATGAGTGCCGGCTCAACCCAGGAACGTCTGGAAATGTAATTCCTATTTCTATAGAAGCACCTCTTTGATCTTATGAGAGGGAGAGATCGCACACAGTTTTGCTGTCATCACTTTCACTTGTACTCTGGCTGAATTATTTATGAAAGACCTCAATAGAGGGTATGTGATGGGTAAAAGGCTTTTTACCAACAATACTAAAAGCAAAAAAAAAAAAAAAAAGGCCCTCAAATGGACAAAAAAATGTCACATCAACCTTAGATCATGTCAAAGGATGTGAACCCAGGTACAAAGACCCAGTTAAGTAAAGGTAATGTTTAGATAGGCTACGAGGGAATGTGTCTGTGTGTTTAAAGGGATAGCATTTCAGCTACTCTCGGGCGCACAAATAACACCGGCTGGCCATGAAAGCAATACGGCAAGTGAACTGCAGCTTTGAACTGAGGAACCTCTGAGCAACAGGAAAGACTCTCTGAAATGAAGGTTAGCCTCTCCTTTTCTCATGGCCGAGCAGGTGTCTAAATTTAGAGGAACGGGTATTGATGCTGTGCCACGACTGTTTTCCTCTCCCCCTGCGCGTCCTCTTCGCAGCTCTGCCAGTCATTTAGCTCAACCGTAATGTGTCTTTGCGCTACGTAATTCAGCTCCTGGAGACGCCGCAGCAGAGGCACGGTTGCCGAAGATCTGCCGTGGACGGAGGAGCCATCCAGGCTAACGCACTGGGTCCAGAGAGGAACCCAACCTGGCCTCAAACAAAAGAGCCAGGCTATTTATCAAGCAGCAGATGCTGATTCCCTAAATAGCCTGGCACAGAAACTGCTCCAAACTAGGCCATTATTTCACAAAAAAGATAGCACAACTGGATTTATGATTGGAATTTCGGTGCTCCTCACATCCTAACCGCTGTTGTCTTTTCTAATCCCCCTCGTCTTCTTTTCATTTTCTCCGCTCCACTTTAAAATGTTTGGGAAAATAAGAAACCTCTGGGTTTTGAAGTCTGACTTATTTAGACAATATTATTTCTGTATTGGAGGTCAATCATGAAAGAACTTTACTCCGTGCTTTATTTATATTTATACTAAAGACACTCTGGGCCCTCATATCTCTGGCTTCAATTAAGGAAACAAAACAGGCCCCGCCAGCTTTGGGCCGGGGCCACAAATATGTTACACATCTATTCTCTCTTTTTTGTTTCGCTACCATGGTGAAAAGAAAATAGCAGTGAACTTTCCCTGAACCAGACTTCCTTTAATGGCCCGGCCGTGTGTTGACCCAGCAGAGTCGGCTGGAACCTGATACTATCCAACACACTACACTGCACAGGCAATCAGATTACACGGGGCCCAACAATACACTCCACACGAGTCCAATTTCAGCGCTACAATGCAATAAAAGCACAATAATTAAATTCACGTTCTCACCCCGTTTACAGGAAGCCGACGCGAGGTGATAGGTATAATAGGAGGCATAATATATCGCGGGAGATATCGCCAGCGTTTCTGATCTCGTGGCAAAAAATTCTGACATCTCACTATCGGCCTCTCTTCTGTCGACGGAAGCAAGCGACTGAGCTCTTATTACCCAGAACGCCGTTAATGCAGTGATTATGATCTGTTATAAATCAATTGAGACCACAAATGTAATGTTTAGCCCAAGCGAGCACACTCCCATAGTGGATTTAGTTACACACACACACACAAAAAAAAGAAAAACATCTGCTCCTCCCATCTTCGGATATCTTTAGGAATTCAACCTGATTATGTCAATAGTGTCTCGGGTTTGCAGGGAAAGAGCATAATATTATTTCCTGGTGGTTCTGATTGAGCCATTAACCTTTTATCTCAGTCTTTTGTTTGACGTTTCTAAAAGGTAAGGATGGAGATATTTATTCCATTTCCGCCCAGTCGGCCAAAACAAGCGAGTGAATCATTCCGTCTGGGGCTTGTGTAAACAAAAGGCCTCTCCAGGTCTCTGCCAATCAGGCCTTATAAAATATTAACCCAATGTCATTGCCCTTTTAAAATCTCTCACCTAGAATTCCCTAATTGTTCCTTTTCTTTATCTCTCCAGTGCAGAGAGTAAATAAATTAACAAAATAGCTTTTATCGCCCTGAGTAACCTTTTAACTGAAGGATTATCTGGGGTTTATTTTTCATTTCTCTCACAGCGATAGCGGAGCATGCCCCATTGATTGGTTTGCTGGGGTGGTGACCAGCCATGAAAACAAGGTCTTATTGATAAAACAAAGCAGCTCCTTACCTTTTAAGTGCCAGGTCAGGCAGAAATTCAGAGGCCTCAGACCATCAGGGGGCCTGAATATGCTGAGTTTATCCTTTTTTTTTTCCCTTCTTCTCTCTCTCTTTTTTTTTTTTTTTTTTGTTTGGTTCAATCAAACAGTTTAACAATATGCGCACAACTCCCCCGAGAGGTCAACAGTGTTTGTGGAAAGACAGGCTGACATGGCTGCGGTGTATTAGCGCCAATTTAAAATCCCCACAGATAAGACAACGGGCTCGGCGGAGGCGAAAAAGATGAAATGTTTCAACGTTCATCCTGGAAATGACTCATTTCAGAGACAAGTCCTACTTGCGTGCTCTCCCTACCTCGTGGCCACGGACTGACACCTGACGGGCGACGGTTCGGTATGAAAATGTAATATGAAAAGCCACGGTCGCAAATAGCAAATAGCCACGGCCATCCGCCGTGGAGATAGCACGCACGTCTAATTAATTACCATCCGATTTGAATGTGATCTGGGTTTTCTGCCTTTAGCTCTGTTGCGGAGCGGACAACAATGTCCGCAAAACACAGAGGCGCCAGATAACATCCCTGCCCATGCAAAGCAACAGAGGAGGAACTGAAAAGAGATTTATTAATCATCCGCACGTTTCCTTTTGAAGAAGATATTTCTTTAAACGTCTCACAACATTAAACACCATTTGAAAACTAATCAGCCACCACTTGATGATTCATTCATTGTGTGAGCCATTTCTCATGCAAAACTGTCAAGCCTTATACGGTTTTAGCCTCCTAAACGTGCAGATTAGCCGCTTTTATGTCTCTGAATGGGCGTGAGTGCGATACGTTTGAGTCTTAGCCTTAGTCCGCACAACATTTTTAGTCTGTTAATCTGGCCCGGGTGAATAGGAAATATGGATAATTATCAGATTAGTTAACAATGACAATAATCATGACATAATAGTATTATAATATAGGGATCGGTATCACGATAAAAAAAAGGAAACAACAGCTCTGACAATGACAGGAATGTAGGTTGCCTTCGACAAAAAAAAAAGGGGGGGGAAAAAGATGATTTATACTTCCTGCTGACCTTGGCAGTCTATTGGTTGTGATGATCATAATCTCAGAGTCACAGTGTGATACATGGGAATGCATTCACTCATCCATCTTTTTCATGCATCCATCTATCCTCACCCTCATCTTGTATCTGTATTTGCATTGAACCTATTCTTGGATTATCTCAATCAGCTTCCCCTTGCACCTGTCAAACACTGCCTCGCACAGGTAGCCCCATCGCCCTTATCTGATCGAGATAGCTGGATTACAGCGAGTTTGTGAGTGCGAGTGGGGAGAGAGAGGGGAAAAAAAACACACACACACATACACACACACACACTTTTATTTATTAGGGCGAGGAACAGCTGCATCCGTCTGCAAACTGTGAACCTTTGTTACGGAACAATATATCACAGATCAAATGGTGTGAAATCAAAGGCGGGAGAGAGTTAGCATCAATCCCACTAAAACCCCTTTTAAAGTGCTGTCTGTGCTCTGATCCCTGTGTGGACTAATGTGCGGGGTTGAGATCAGTGGTAGTTGAGAGAGTGGGTGCCTTCCTGGTGCCTTTGTCTGGGCTCAGGCCTGATTAGAGGCACGCAGGGTGAGACCAGCCCAGGGTGTGATGGTACGGAGGGAGCCGGAGCCAGCCGCCGCTCCTTCCGCTGTCTCCCGGCTCCTGTCACGAAACCGCAGCCCGGCGTGGGGAGAAGCGCACAGTTACAGTAGCTACAAAGCGCTCGCTGTTGTAATCGCACTCTATTAGAGCTGTTTGAAGCCCCTCAGCTGTGAAATGGAATCTAAAAAAGATCTAAAACACGATAAATTGCTGATTATTCCCATGCATCATTAATGTTAAAAGCTGATTTCATAATTGTGTGTCCCATAACTACAGAGTCCGAGATTGTTTAGTATCACATCAACAGACTGTGATAATGAGTAAGCAGACTTACTACATCGCGGGAACTGATGAGGAAAGCCTAATTGGTTGACTTTTCCATGCCTAATGGATGATTCTCTTAATTAAAAAGATACTGTACCAAATGTTAGAAATCAGATAGCGCTTAAAGTAAATGCAGTTAATCAAATGTATGAGAATGAGCAGTTCCAGGAAAGCCTAAATGAGATTGGTAGATATGATTTTCCTCCAATATTTATTAATTGCAAGTGCCTTTGGTTAGCAAAACAGAACAGGTCTTATCTTGAAACTGCGAGGAAATTTCATCTACCCACTCTCACTGATCTCTCTTTTTCATGAACTGCGATGCATATGAAACAAGTCTTCAAAACAAGGCTTTAAAAACTTACCCAGTCAGGGTGCCTTTGAGGATATTTAATTAAAATCTAATCCTGCATTCATTAAGGCTCACATAAATTAAGCTGTCATTCATAAGATTTATGGATTCTCATTTGCATATTGCATACAATTCATCAATTACTCAAGTATGAAAGGAGCGCATTTCCCTTGGAGCTGCCTGCTAGCCTGCCAACATTTGAAATGAGAGAAAGAGCACGACTGTCAGGCATTCACTGCAAACTTTTCCCCACAATGTCTGTGCGCTGATTAATCTCATTTTCTAGGCATCCCTTACAAGATTGTACACAGTCCAGCTGCACTTTTCAATTATTTCTCCTGTCCTCTCAACTAACTTTGAAAGCAGGACGGGCTAAATGTGGACTGGGGGCTACTTTAGTCTTTATGTATATAACATGTCTTTTTGCCAGGGTAATCATAAATTAGAGAGAGGGGTTTCAGAGATCCTAATGGAAAGGAAATGTAGTAATTTTATTGCAAATCCCATCAGGCAAATATTCTGCATGCTATAATAGCATATTTCCTGTCACATTTAGAGAGGAATACATCCAGCAGGCATACTGACAGAGGGAGAGAGGGAGAGAGAGAGAGAGAGAGAGAGAGAGAGAGAGAGACAGATAGAGGGGGAGGGTGGACGGATGAGAGTTGCAGAGAGAAAACAAAAGAGAGGGGGAGATTCTTAGTGCTAAACACATAAAAAAAAAACTCCCTTTTTGGACGTGAGGCTATGGGAAACACAGTATGGAGTAAGTGCTTAAACCAAGCGAAGCGTGAACGCATCTAAGATAAAAGGTCAGGCAAAAACAAACAGACCACTCGCGAGGACGAATGGAATTAATTGACTCATTAATATGCATGGCTAATAAAGCTCAAAATCCTAAAACAAAAATCATTGTCAACCATTCCCTTTTAATGGCTCTTATTTTCAGCTTGAGAAGAGCTAGTCTACAGGGTGTATCAATCTTAGGAGGGGTGGAGTTCCTCCACCAAACAGGCTTGGGGTAACCTCGGTGTTGTATGCTCATGTCCTCCCCAGCAGACAAAGGCAGAGTTGTTCTGGTGGAGGGATTAATTGAGAATTAATCCCAGTTTCTGGCAGTGGAACAGACCGGCAGTTAGAAGTGAAAGTCATCCTGAAGGGTAGTTAATTGGTTCCCCATAGCAAAAGCTTTGGAGAACAGAAATCAAGCTGCATTTTCATTAATCCTCCCCATTGTTTTGTGAAATTGTTGTGGAGAGTGACTTCAGATAGAGTCAATAGTTAAGGCTTTTAATTTGCTTTTAATTCTGCCAGTGGGGTGACAATTAACAAACCCCAAAGAACAATAGCTGTGAAAATTATGCGTTCGATTGACTCCAAATGACTCTGAAATCAAAAACCGATAAGCAATTAATATACTGTACTCTACAAATGGTAAGTACCTCCAACATGCTTGATGCGCTCCATCTCGCTCCATCTCTCCCTCCAGCTCTCTCTCTCTCTCTCTCTCTCTCTCTCTCTCTCTCTCTCTCTCTCTCTCTCTCTCTCTCCCTCACCACTAAAGCTTTTGAACTTTGGGAATAGCACCACCGGATTGTCGGATGTGATTAATTTCAGGTCTAAATGGACACAACAGACAGAAAGGGTGATGTAATCATAACACGAGGAGACACGGTGACTAACAGCAGAGGTGGAGGAGGGAGGAAAAAAGCAGTGGGGGAGAAAAAAAAGAGAGAGAGAGAGAGAGACAGAGCAAGAGATGTAGACAAGAGGGAAAGCAAAGACTCACAAACACACTCGGAGTTCAAGCTAAACAGGAAGACCGTGGTGATTAGCATTAATTGCACTGAGGATTGGAATCCTGTGTGAAACATTAAACAAAAATTATCTACTGTTTATTCGCTTTTTTTTTCCCCCTGATTTTCTTTTTTTTTTTTTTTTCAATAATTAATGAAAAGTAAATACGTGGAGGAGTCCAAAAATGATCTGGGGAGGAAAAGAAATGTTTACATAATCAGGAGAAATGTTCCCGTCTCTCCTCTCCCTCTGTATACATGGAAAGGTTAGGGCTCGAGTCTGTTTCTCACTGTTTCTCACTGTTTCCCCATCAGAAGTAACGGTGTCTGTTCCCCCGAGTGTCGACTGCTGTGAGAGCGTTTGCATATTTAGATACAAGCAGCCCTGTTTATGCAGCCCCACTCTCTGCTGCTCAAGTTCACTCCAACGCAAGCCCTGATCAATTTGGCCAGCTGTGCTTTAAACGCTGTTTACAACAATAACATCGCGGCTAACAGAGCAGAGCCTAGCGTGCAAATACGCACACACACACACACAAACTTCCCGGGGAGAGAGAGAGAGGGAGAGAGGGAGAGAATGAGACAGAGAGAGAACTTCAGAGGGAGCCCCCAGCCTGCGCATTCCCAGACGAGCATTTGTACTGAGTTAAAGACGAATCAAAGTCTGACTCCTCTGCAAGACACGGAAGAATTGGATTCCGTCTGTGTACATCTCTGTGATCCTCCCGGAAGAATCTCTGACTGCGAGCAAAAAGGGAGAGGAAATAACAGGAACTCAACTCCGAGTCCCACCCCGGAGTGGGCCAAATTGAAGGTGGCACGTAGCAGTTAGGAGCTTTACTCCTGACGAGTGAGTGGCAACCCGGCGCCCCGACGCAGCGTCGGGATTCCCGCAAAGTGACAAGCGCCTTCGACAGGCTGCCTCGCGTCTTCTCACAAATAACTCTGTTTGGGTGCGATTCTACATTCCTCCACACTTTAGATTTCTCTTCAAAGTTTCACGAGGGGTGGGGTGGTAAAAAAAAAAAAAGGAAAAAAAAAAAAACTCCATTTAAGCCTGGCAGGAGAGCAAATAGGCCTGCTCAGCAGATAGAAGTGAAGCCGCTGGTGTCCTCCTGCTTGATGATATAATTCTTAATGTACAGCCTGACTAGACATAAATCTTTACCCAAGCATCACCTCACCTGAATTCTTTTCTCTCTCCCTCGCCCTTCCCTCTCCCTCTCTCTCTCCCTCATGATGAATTGTTTGCTACATCTCGGAGACTAAAACCCTTCAACCTCTTCAAACCCGGGTTTCTAATAACGCGTAGGTGTTGGGGAGAGGTGACAGCATGATGAATATCACAACAGACAGCTCCAATATGGGACAATTTTACCAGATCGATATCTCACTGCAATATCAGAGAAAAGGAGCTGATATTAGTCTACACAGTGTATTACAGATGGGGTACATTTCTTCTCCCTGCACTCCCTGTGAACCTGGGCTATATTTCATCCATGTCGGCGATGGTTTACACGCTCACAAATGCTCTGGAAACTAATCATAGCATGGTAGCCACGCCAGATGCATCTGCTTAAAATTATCCATATGTGTGACGCGCCCTTAACCCCCCTGTTCAACACGGCGACGGACTTGCAAATAAACTGTGAATCACATTAGAGGATGTTACAGACCATTATTTCTGGTGCGAACAAATGTTTTGTCACGTTCTAATAGAGCGATCGCGGGTCTGGCGTGGGAGACGCGGCATCTGAGGAGGGAACGGGCTGAGGCGAAAAGGCTCGCTCACGTTTCAGAATAGATGCTGCCAAGGTCCTTAAATACACCAGCGGCAGTTTTATCACCTGCAGGAGGTGAAATTGTAGACAGGAAGTCAGCCCTTTCATATGTTGCTGGGCAGCAACAGCGAGATTGAATCGGCCCATAATTATCAAATCCCACAAAACCTCTCAGATGAGCTTCTTCCACAGTCCCTTGTGTGACTACAACACTGGAACACGCTCTGACATTATTCTATTGAAGTGGTGAATACCATACACATATGTGCATGCCTCTTTCTCTTCTCTCTCTCTCTCTCTGTGACATTCGAGGGCTGGGTTTAATTTGCAGTAAATTATGGTTCAGGGGATTCATCACAGTACAAACATTTGTTGAGCCCAAGATGAATAAATCAATCACAAACACTCCCTGACAAATTAACTGACAGTCCTCTTTGTCGAGCTCCGCACAAAACACTGTGGTCAAGTAACGAGTGCCTGAAGAAATGGGATGAGACACCTTTTACTTCCAAGGGAGACAGATGCATATATAGAGTGAGAGAGGGAGAGAGAGAAGGAGAGAGAGGGAGAGAAAGACAGAGAGAGAGAGAGAGAGAGAGAGAGAAGGAATGACAGAGAGACTGAAGGAGAGAGTGCAGACCTCGCTAATATCTTCCCTCTCCAGGGGGCCGGGGCTGAGGGCCCCTCTGCTGTCAGCTGCAATAGGACCAGTCTTTTTGTGAGTGCCCAAGGTTCCTTAAGGGCTATTAATGGAACACAGTATCCCTTGTGCGGAGAACTTGTCAGTGTTTCATTAGAGACTGATAAACATATAATACATAAGTGTCAAACAGTGTGCGTGCAGTGCAACGCCGCGGCGGGAGGGGATCGGGATTTTGGGATTGCAGAGCAACCGTCATTCCCATGCTCCGCGCTGACAACATTAATGATTGCACGATGAGGGAGGGGTTGGGAGTGGGGGGTGGGGTGGGGGGGTGGGGTGGGGGGAGGTGGGGCGACACATCTAGACCTACGGAGCGAGTCGCCCGCTTCGCAGCGAGCACGTCTACAAGTGGCGTGCGGCTTGGCAGGATTTTCGTTTTTTAAACAGTGATCTGAGTGCGTGAAAAAAGAAAAAAAAGTATCCACGGGTCGATATCTCGCCAAGATAAGACAAGCTGGCATATCTCTGTTGCTCTCTTTTGGCAGACCGGACCGAAAAGTACAAGAAAAAGAAATACATCATATTCAATTAAAGTTCTTTTTTCACCACTACTGAACAAATCAGCCCACAGCTGGGACTCTGGGTCTAGTTCACAAAGTCCTTTTGATCATTTTTGTGGCAGTAAGAGAGTTTGGAGTCCCATGGAGTATGGGACCAAGCTGATCTTATTATGATAATTGGGATACATCAACTTCAGATACCACTAATGGAGTGAGATTTCAGTGATCAAGAGCACATATTTGACTGTGGAAGCAAGTTCACTTCTTTTTCCCTCTCTCTTTTTTTCTTTTTGGAAGGAGTTATTATGCAATGCTCTGGTTGCGTTCCCAGTAGGCTGCCTCTGAGACCGCCGGCACGATCCGGAGTACGCTTTTAGCTTTCGCGCCGGAAGCCGCGCCACACTCTGCGACGTTACGCGTCGAAGGCACTAAGTGTTACGGCGGCCAAGTTACATCTATTTCCCCGTGAGTGAGTAATTGGTTACCGTGACCATTAATCAGTTAATCTCCTCTTTTTTACCCCCTCTCCTCAACAGAGAAATATCAGAGGTTCAATAATTAAAAACGTGTCAGGTGAAAGTCCAACGTGCTTCCTCACACTGTATGTTCTCACATTCCCTGCTTTGTTCATCTTATTAACCTCCTCTCCGCTCGCCGCGCCTTTAAATGAAATCTTTAGCCCCTTACATGTGAAATTAAAACTGCCCTCCCTTGAGCGCTTTTAATTATTCTTCTTCAGGAGAAACTTCCACTTCCACTTTTGTCAGGGCGGCCTTCTTTCTTTCCCACTCGCCCTCTCCTCACTCCCACTCGCTGCCCAGGTCTGTCATGCTTCACTCCTCCCTCCAGCCCACCGCCCCCCCCCCCTTTTTTCCTTTTCTCTTCTTCCGCGGGTCTGTTTAATTCTCACCTTGCTCTGCCCTTGTCATCAAGCCGTTGAAGCACAAAGCCAGGAGCAAGGGAGTGTTTACTCATTTCCCCACTACATTACTCCTCCTATTAATCACCGCATGGAAACTTCTGGACACTGAAACATCTCTGCAGTCGCTGCCCCAGCTGCCCCCCTTGCTAACAGGGCCAACTTTAAATAACTGGCATATTGGGTGTTATTCTAAACTTACGAACGTGGCAGATGTGTGCGCGCAGGCCTCTGCCCAGGTTGTTTGTCTAAGTGAACTCGCTGCGTCCAAGGCTGCCAGCGTCTTCAAAATGTCAAATATTTGAAAACAGTTTTTAATTGAGACGCTTTAAATTTCGCCCCCCGCGGAAACCAAACGTACTGTTGGCACCCGATGGAAGAGTCGACGCAAACACGAGTTGGTTGACATTGAAATGCATGATACATTATGAGCACACAGGACGGGCAGAGGTTATTGTCTCTAATTAATCAAATTTAATTGCATGTAAATTGTATTTTAAATGCAGATGAGGGGGGGCAAAAAGCTGCTTTTTTGAGGAGGAGTACGCACCCCGTTGTTACTCTCCGCTCGTTCTATTTGCCGAGATCAGAGAGTAGAAAAAGGAACAGTTGTAGAGAATTAGCTGTTGCGCCTCGTATCAAGTTTCCTACGGAGAGATACTCGATTTTTCTGCAAGGTGTTTGGGAAAAAACACACAAGTAAATTACTACAGAGAATTCGCTTCACAGCCCTCCACGTCCGTGCTGCCGTGTGAAGGAGGCAGCGCCGCAGCAAAGGATTCTTATGAAATTCAATTAACACACCAACAGCTCTCCTTTTCTCTCCTGCCCTAATTCCCACATTCCCGCTGAAATGACTGCATTCCCAGCGATTATGCTAACCGCTTGGAGTGCACCATAAATTCACAGGTCTGGGAAAGGCTGTAACGAGAGCTCCTTAAATATGGGAAGGAGACGTTTGAGAAGATGGATCGCCGTGGGCTAGCGGACGACCGGCAGTGGGCAGGGGGAACTTGTTTGTGAAACACATGCTACTGGCTGCTGTACAGCCTCTAATGAGGCTATGGACATAAGCAACATTATCATTAATGATCGAACCCCTCCTTTTCCGGCTTTCTCTTCACCCCCCCCCTCTCTCTCTGCCACAGCCCCCTGTCCTTTTGCAATTACTGTTTTACTGGATAGCCCACGGCGCCAGGCTGCATGTGTGTCGGCTATACGTGGAAGAAGAAAAAAAAAAGCACCCAAAATATTTGAAATTCAAATAGATGAGTAATGTAAATAGTTTTGAGACAGTTTACCCAGTGAACAATGGCCCCTTATGAGACACAAGTGCGACAGAGGGAGAGAGAACAGGACTGCTGGTGTGGGGATCGGAGCGGTGGGGGTTGGAGGGATGATCCAACACAATGTGGCCCTTCTCCTAAAGCAACTTGTTATCAGGCGCTACGCAGAGCCCCCCATTCAATCTGCATTTAAATACATTTCAGTCCACTCACTCATTTGCATTCATTTCTCCCATTATATTTGAAAATGGCCAAATGTCTAGCCAGCACAATGTGGGAGCCTATCACCGGCCAGGGGAAGCCCACACCTGATGCCAATTTAGCCCGCTTGGATCTATTCATTGCCATGGCCTGATCTGACAACTCCAGCTCTTCCCCATCCAGGAGACTTTTCAATTGGATCTGCTTGTGGTGACAAAATTGTTTTGCTCATTGAGTTTTTCTTTCTTCTTCTGACCCCCCCCCCCCCCCCCCCCCCCCCACCACCACCACCACCACCACCGCCCCAACCCCCGCCATCCACCCCACCGCCCACCCCTTCCCGTCTCACTCTCCCTCTCGCATCGTCACTCCCTCGGTCTGTGAGTCTGGGTGTCTATTTGGGAGCCATGGGAAAAGGAGAGGCAAATGATTCTCAGTGGCTTCTGATTTCCACTATTTGTTCAGCATTAGGCCCACTTATCTCTGAAAGAAAAAGCAACATGTGGAGAGAAAGTGACAGGCAGAAACTCAGCCTCACTAACAGGCCTATTGTGTGCTGAAGATCTGCATTCAAACACGAGGGGCCCTCTAACTTTCTCTCTCTCTCTCTCTCTCTCTCTCTCTTTCTCGCTCGCAATAAAACACACGCATACTTGTGCATAGACCTCTGTCGCAGTCAATTACTGCTCCTAATCTGTGCCGCAATGGAGAGTAAATATTTCATTACTTTTTCAAATAAACAGTTGGCCTGAGCCCATCAAGTGTCCGTCTATCCGGTGAAAGAAACAGGGACGCTCGCATTCAATCACACCAAAAAACAGTGCCGTCTGAAGTGGCTTTTTTTTCTTTTTGTGCTGAGAGCACACTACTTAAATCATTAGACCTGGTAGCAACATCTTGAGATGAAAAGCTGCGGAGTGGAGAGCCCAGCGATTCACACTACAGCACCTTTTCTCAGGCCCGAAAACATTGTGCCGGGCGCCGCCGCCTCCTCTCTCCCTCCATCGCCTTTTACGCCTCGCAGGAAAGTTGATCGGAGTTGGTGTCTGCACGGCGCGACGGAGACACGCAAAGCTGTTTTCCCCGCGACATACTAAGTAGTGTTGTGCGAGATTAGCAGATGAAATAATGCGAGGAGTGGGGAGGGCGGGAGGGGAGGGAGGAGAAAGGAAGGGGTGGGGTGGGTTGGGGGGGGGGGGGGGGGGGGGACTGGCGGGGGGTTGACAGAGAGATCCCAGAGTCTACTGCTCATTAATCACTGCAGCGTCTTTGACCTTTCATTTGCCAAGGGCGCAAAAAGAGGAGGAGGAGGGTGGCCGCCGCTGCAAAACGCTGCCCAGGAAAGAAGCGAGGCTGGAGCCGGAGCCGGAGCCAGAGCCGGAGCAGTGACGAGGCCGAGGAGACGGCTAGGTGGCGGTGGAGAAGATTTGCAGAAGTCCAGAGAAGACATCACAACACATTCTTAATGAAGAGTGAAATTAATCAGCTTCACGGGCTGTTAGATGAATCAGGCATTTCCCAGCCCCTAGGTGGTATCAGCTGCGCTGCTTCGCTCGCCAGGCCTGATAAAGACCGATAGGCCCCTTGCCCATTTACACATGTTATTAAAAGAATTACAAAGATGTCTGCTCGCCCACCGCCACCCCCCCCCCCCCCCCCCCCCCCACCCCCACCTCCCTCCCTTCACACCAGCCTGGTCTTTGGGAAGCGGGTGCTGGAAATGGCAGGGGGGTGTGACATTAGCGACAGGCGTATTTTTAGCGTCTGGATGCTCAGCTCTTAGTCACCAGGTGGGACGAGATCGCTGACGGCAGACAGGCAGCGGCGGCTGCCACGAGGGAAGAAAAACCTGACACGCGGCGGCTACGGAGGAGATGAGAGTGCGCATTCGGAGGCTACGTGCCCGTCCGACGCGGAGCGAAAGGGAAGGGGAGGGAGCGACAGGGAGACAAGTCGCGCCCCCGCCGTAAAAAGTTTGGATTGTGACCCCGCGTTTCTGCGCTGATACCGAACGCACGGCGATCCCTGTCAGACATCGTTACGTCTCCATTGTTTATTGGAACTTGGAAGCACACTCCTGTAATTAGATAATGAAGTCTCAATATTTCACAACAAGAGTGCTGGGGAGAAAAAAGTCCTCTCGTCTGAATAATTAAGCAGCGAATAAGAGAAAGTAACCGATAATGCGGCCTAATCAAGTGAAAATAATGACACAAGTGGTACAAGTGTAGTATAGTTTAGCATCAAATACGGTGGGCAGTTATTAAAGTACATTTAAGCTTATTTTTAACCCTAATTGATGTTCAAGGTTAATCTAATCAGACCAATTGTACCTCTGAAGAGCCTGCTCCAATTTAATTGGCTATTTTTATTGCCTCAGCGAGATTTTAATTGAAACCAAAGGGGATCTAACAACAACTGTGACATGTTGATGTCTGGGGGATAGTTATAAATATGTGACAAAATATGTGCATTATTAATGTGATTTCTTAATGCATTATTGTAATGTGTCCCGAGAAACACAGAGATATTACTTCATGCAACAAGGGGGGGGGGGGGGGGGGGGGGGGTGGCGGGGAGGGTGGGCAGAAAAATCATTTCATCCTGAATATGTCAACAAAATAATACAGAGACATTTTGCTGTGACTGCAGGCAAATCTGGGGATTTAAATCATTAACATCCCAAAGAAGAATTTGAATTTGTCAAAGGAGAAAGCTAGAGGTTATGCACAGTGCCACGAACACTTCAGAGGCACGTTCACTCTTTAATGTACATCTGGAGACCGCTGAGGACACCAGCCTTCATCAAGTTTGCGCAATGTTGATTAAAGTGTTAAGTCAGCTGTCGGGACACTCGAAGCTTTCTGCGGGAGGCTTAAGATTATGCGATTCCAGGGTGAGTCTTCAGAAAAAGCATTCAGAAAAAGCGATGAGAGCATAGAAAAAAAGAGTGTCATTGATTCAAAAGGAGAGATTACATTGTGTCTGACACAGGCGTGAACATTAGCATGAGACTCCCGGATCAAATTCTGCACGGCAGCAGTGGCCATTGATGATATCGATCAGAATCCTGCGTACTACGACTATACATAGACCATGGGTTGGCACTATGGAAATGAGCTTCCTTTTGCTCATTTGTGCAAATTCTCCCGTATATATCTGTATGAATGTCTCTCCATTTTTCCCCCACTTGGCAGAACTGTGATATTAGAGGTAAAAGGCTTATTAATTGCATGCCTGCTTCCTGCTGACAGATCCACTGAGAATTTAGAGGCGCGCAGGATTCAGCGCCAGTGGAGTGTTGTTATTTGTCCTCTAATGGATGACAGTTACTCTTTACCGGTGCTTTAAATATCAGACCTATTTCCGGACCTACAGTGACAGAGGTTAAGATAAGGAAAGATAAAGGGAGAGAGAGAAACAGAGAGAGAGAGAGAGGGAGAGAAAGAGAAACAGAGAGAGAGGCAAATAAGGAGAAGAATGTCTTGGTGTTGCTCACTCCTCTTGTGCATGAAAAGAGAGCACAACTGGGTCTGTAGTCCCACAGAAAGAGTGGAAAACACCACCTACTCAAGCCTGACATCTGTATAAAAACAAAAATAATCTGCTGTCAGCAGAATGTTCAATGACTCCTATCACCCGGGTGCTGATAAAGACTCTGGCCGCTGCAAGGATTGGGCTGTTATGCGAGGGGCTCAGTGGATCGGAATGCATGCTAATTGCCATCAGAAATATGTGGTGAGCCTTACAATTTCTGGCATTGCTCCGCACCTTGGCGAAGGACATGCCAGAAGGGTTCTAGCAAAACAAAGATTAATGAACAGTGTTGAATCGCTGTAATGCCATGTCAACAGTACCATACATTTCATTACAGAGGTCACCGGTGCCTCGGCGTTAATGCCATGCGAAAATTCTTCACAGCGGCAAGTCTTAGTCCCTCCAACAAGCTGAAAGCAGGAGATAAACATTTTACTTGTTGGATGATATTACACTGTTGATGTGATTACACGGAGCCATTTGCGGTGGCCAAATGTGCATTTGCTCAGCCAAAGGTATAAAAAGGGGGCCGCTGGAAATGGAAAAGTTCACCGCATCTCTACAGCGGCCGCAAGAAAAAAAAGGAGAGAAAAAAACATTCAACGTGTCAGTGTAATCCAGTGTGTCAGTAAAACCTGATGCTCTAAACAGGAGCAAACCTCCCCTTTTAAATAATTGATATTTTCTGATTAAATGTGGCAGTTTGGAGATAATGAATTCTTTATAGTGTGCCTTGAGCAACTCAACAGCTTTGCCCTGCGTGACAGCTTTATGGGGCGTCTTTTTGGCCAAATTTTGAAAGTTTAACCTATGTAGATCAATGTGCTTCCTTAAAAGAGTTTAATAAATTAAAGTGCAGGGGGCTTTTTTTTTCCTCAGCGAGCAGAAAAAGCTGATGAGACAGGTTTAGTTTAATCTCAGGCAATAGAAGTCATTAACCATTCTCCCAGGAATTAAAATATAGCTTGCCCTTTTCTTCTCTCACTTATCATTAGCATCACTTTAATCTCCCCGCGTTTCACACTGCTATTTTAATCATTACTTACTGCCTTTTGACAACTGAAGAACATGGCTTCTCCCCGCTCAGGCAATATCCTGATTTTAGCTGACAAAATGTAGGACATCATTTAAAAATATCTAAATTTCCTCTTCCTTTTTTATTCTTCCAACTTCCACTCTGCAGACCCCTGAATGTCTATTTATATCAAAGAAAGCACAAAAGACGAGAGGAGATTGAGTGGACGACATTCAAAATGTAATCTGAGTTGGCTGCAAGGGTAACAAAATGTCTAATGCAGTTTATTTGTGTCTATCATGTTATTTTAATGGATGGTGAATTGCACATACAGTATGGCTCTATGTGGGTCATGTAGGGTGTTGGGGGTATATTTGTCTGCCCTTGAATCAATGAACATTTACAACAGAAAGCACATATCTCCAGAGCAGAATATAAATAAAGTATTATGGCCGGCCTCTCAGTGACAATGACAGATGTAGGGCAAGCAATTTCTTCAACTTTTGTTTCTTTATTGTTACCCCTAACAGTAAAATTGAACAATAGAAGTGGATCTGGAGCATGATTAATTTGGAAATGATGGAGAGAGAAAAAAAAGAGACACAATGGCCTACAGCTGATTGCATTATATTTCTAAATTTGGTGTTGTGTGAAATTTAGGAGTTTGGGAATTTCACAATCCAGATTTGCCACACTTAAAAACCCAGTAATAAACCAGAATGAGACGCTGCCATGGCTACTGTCTTAAAAGCAGTGCCGGAGATCCCCGTAATTCCCACGATTCGGTTTGTGCTGTTGCAAAGCTGACACAGCTGCATGTTTATGCAAATATACATTTTTGCGTCATTACATTTCAATTCCCTGATTCAACAGTAATCCATCTAAGCTAGTGTAGTTCTCCCCTAAAATACATGAAATTGAACTAATCTGCTTTTCCCTCAGCGACTCAGTACTCCACTGCCTTTTATAAAACTGCGCCAAGATTAAAGGCATTACCAAAGAACAGAAACCTCAAGTCCTTTAGATTAGTGTTCAATTACTTAATCCTTTAATAGAATTTGAGTTTTGCCCAAAACAACAAAGTACCTCAAATGCACATTATTACCGATGTCAAAAGCGACAAGCAGATTAAGTGCAACTGTTACAGTCTGGTTTAGTGCACGTGCACCTCTCTTGCAAGTGGGAAAAGCTAATATAAGCATCATTTAGCGAAACATATGGATGTCATATTGTCCTAATGAGCCACACAAGCAACGGCAGAGCTGCAGACTTCGGAGCAACTCTGTATCTATGAACTCTCCTCCACTGCCGGGTGAATAAAAGCCGCCGTTTTCCTTCCCCTTGTCACTGAGTGCACGTGAACATGAAACCAGCAAACCCTCCCTCCTTTCCGCCCCCCCCAAACCCCTCAAACCCCCCCTCTGTGCTTCCCTCCCCCTTTTCTCCTGCCTCAATTTAAAAATCAACACTGAACTTGTTCCCTAAACGGTTGGAAGCGGTTTACGAACATTTCAACAATAAAATCCCCTCCTCTTACATCAAAAAGGAGCTCAATTCATTTCTGATCTCTATCCAAGTTCAAAGGCTAAGTTAAAGTGATACTTCAAAGAAGCGTGTAATCAAAGACATGCAGCTGTTAAAACAATCTTTTGTTAGTTCATTGTCTTCAAACCAAACTCTTCACAAAATCCCCAAATGAAGGGAAGCAGAATCAAATAAGTTACATTCAATCATTTGGAGTGGGAGGCTTTGGTGTCATGCTAGAATAAATGCTAACACTAAAGATTTACTACTATTTACAGCAGCTGAAGCAGTACAATAAGGCTGGTATCCTGCTGCAGGAAAAACTACCACGGTCCTCTTAAATATGCCAAGGGCTCCAGGCACTGTAAAATATGCCCTAGACAAAAGAGAGGCATTTTGACAAATTAAGCACCTAGTTATGAAGGCTACATTGTTATATTTGATGTTGTATCCTTGCCTCTCTCCTGCAAGGCTCGCTGGCTGTGTGCGAGCAGTATAATGTCCTATCAGTCTTTTTCCTCTGTGGCCTGCTGCACTGTGTCATTTGATTTCCTCCACAAGGGCAAGTTGCCACTATATTAACAAGTCCCTATCACTACTTGATGCCATTGAAATTTTAATGTTGGACCGTCCAAAAGGAGGTGCTCTGAAAAGAGAAGGGAGGGGGGAAATGGGGGGGGGGGGGGGGGGGGCGGACAGGGGAAAAAAAGGAGCTTTGCCAGTCCACTGGCTTGGCTTAATTTTTTAATATGCGTTAGCACCTTGGCTTAATCCGACTCTAATGTACATCGTCAGGGGTTACTGTTGAGATAGAGAAAGGCGCTGTCAATCAAACCTTGGTCAAATTATACCCAGACTCCATTAGATTTAAAATAGAGCGATGAGGTCTAGCGTGAGTCAATCAAATCATTTAAGGATGGCTGTTAGGGTTATTACGTTCCACTTGTTATGGAACCTGCTCTTACCTTTATTACCATCGCTGGCAAGTGAAAGTGAATGATCACTGGATTGCACCTGTTGTTTTCATGTTAAAATGCTATTGTAAATTTTCCTGGAGCAGTGCTTGATATTATATTGTGATGCACAGGAACCAAAACTGTGCACTTGCAAGCCATCTGTCCTCTATACACATAATATAGATATTGTGTTTTTATGTGTTTATCTTTCCTGCATAGTGTCATTTGTTTAGGCAGTGGCTTATGAAAAAGTTTGAGAAAATAAGTTTGTAAAAGTGCTTTAAAAGCAGATATTACCAGCATTTGAAAATGAGTGAATGAATGAATTGTGTGCAAAATGTGTGCGAAATGTAGCATCATATGTCAGAGGTGTATGTAACATTAGAGATTACTCACCTGTACTCCAAACAGGAACAAACCAGGATGCCACATGGAAGAAGACAAAAAAAGGGAAACAAAGAAGAGAAAAAGTTAGTTTAATGATGAAAGAAACCCTTTTTTTCCACTTACTAACTGAATGTGTTAAGTGAACGGGAGGGACCATAATGTGTTTCATCTCGAGAATAAAGAGTTCCACGTTGCGTTACGCTTTCTTTTTTTGGGCATAACTCCTTCGACGAGTGTATCTGCCAAATGAGACAAAGCACATGCATCTGCTCTGCGAGGCTTTCACAAATTTTATCGGAGAGAGAGAGAGAGAGAGAAAAAAAACCCGCAAGTGAATAACAGACAAACTGACAATATGCAAAATGAGAATATTGTTGTGAAACATTTTCATTTGGACTGTTTGTAAACATGACATGAGCTGTATAACTGCCAGGCAGCTCTTAACAGCCACATTTCCAACCAAGAGAAAAGTAGAGGAAAGACAAATTGCCAAAAATGACATTATCATTTCCGTATATGTCAGGAGGCAAGGAGATCTATGTCAAGCATTGAAAAGAGAGTGTGTGTGTGTGTGTGTGTGAACCTGCCTGCCTGTGTGTATGTGTGTGTGTGTGTGTGTGTGTGTGTGAGAGAGAGAGAGAGAGCGAGTCTGTGTGTGTTTGACCTGCTCCATCTGGAGGATTCGAGCACTCTGGGGCTGTCACACAATAGGGAGACGAAAGCCCGCTGAAGGATAACAAATGACTTCATGGCAAAACAGCCATTGAAATTCTTTCAGTATGTGGCATTAAAAACAACTGAACAAATAGAGATAAGAAGGTGGGTAGGATTTGAAATGAGATTTTTTTTTTCGCTCTCCCCTCTCCCTTCCTCTCTCCCTCAGCTTAAAAGCTAAACAAAACAAATGGGGCTTATTACTGCAGATTACCTTACACTGGACAGATTCACCGCGTGAGGCCCAGTGTAAACAATGTCTTTCTCTCCGTGTACTAACTATGTGCCATTTATAACAGTGAGCAATCATAGCCACGGTGCCCATAGATAAAGCAAAATATATCCTGGCCAGCAGTTTAAAAATATAATTGTTTAAGGGGCTGTTTCCATGTGGGTTACCATAGCAAACACTGATAAACCAATTAGTGTCTGTTATATTACTGCTTATATTACCTCTGCAGAAACAGCGGCTGGCATGGGAGACTGACTGGGGGCCTGTGAGCCAAGGGAAAAGCTGAGCCCTCTCTCAGTGTCATTCAGGAGGTATTGGGACACGTCAGTCTCTTCTCTTTTTTTATTTCCATTTGCTAATTCCTTTTATATGACAAAAAGCTAATTGCGTTAAGTGTACTGCAATGTCCTTCTGGCTATTTTAACTAGGACTTTTCCAGCATACATAGCTGAGTAGTATCCCTCGAAACTGGGCACAAACTTTCAATTTAAACAGCCATGAGAAAATGCAAATGAATGTTTTTGTCCACCATTGTTGTGCAAACGTTAGAAGCCGGACGTGTCAAATACACAGCTGGTGGCACGATTCTTTAGTCCGGTGGCATGTAACCGCTGCAGAGGAAGGGGGTGAAAACACCACAATGTTGCTGAAGAAGCATCGTCTAAAATGGACAGAAATCAGCGTTTGGAAACATGACGGTATTCTGGTTCCAGACTGCCAGCAACTGTCTCTCCGTCGTGTGTGCCATGTATGTCAGGACTGTTATCTTTGCATATTGTGCGTGCACATAGCCCCAGCGTTTTCTTCAGTGAACCGTACTTTTTACAACACTTCGACTTTCAGCTTTTCCGTTCGGATTTCTCCTCCACGCCGGAGCTGAATATGTGCATGACAGCTGACAGATGGAAAACCCTTACTGACTGATGCAAAGCACCATAATCTTTTCTTCAGGAGGGCAGATCATTTTCTTTACATTTCTACTACGAAATGTTCTCTGCGCTGGGTGTAAATGGCTAGAAGGAGTGGAGTTTAAAGGCGGCGTGATTCACACTGGGTACAGGGGGCAACAAACACACACACACACACAGCCATTACACAGAAACAACCTGCTCAAAATTTATCATGCGACCTAGTCGGCCTAACAATCAGGCGTTAAAGAGAACAAAAGCCCATTCCAAATAAATTCCCACTGTATTTGTGCTGGGATTTGATTTACTGGCCTGTGGGGAGGCACCATTTGGTAGCACAAGAAGAGGCGGGGAGAGGTAGGTGGTGTCTGAGAAGAGAGTGTGTGTGTGTGTGTGTGAGTGTGTATGTGTGTGTTTATGTGTATGAGGGGGCTGGGCACCAGGGATAGTGGGTAGGGGGGTGCTCATGTGCCAGAAGTGTTTATTGTGTCATGGTGATTTATTGAGTGAGCTTCATTTCACTGAATGTTCTCAGATATTTATTTCCCTAAAGGCCCCACAAAGATATGAACAGGCCTGCATCCACATATGTCATCATTGCCCATTTTACAGCGTCAGGAGATTTCTCTCAAACTAAGAGGGGGAAGAAAAAGAGAGAGGGAGAGAAACAGCTAGTGGCGATCAGGGCACCTCTCCATCAAAGCCCCGTAAACAATGGTACCTCAGCAACACGGAAATGGCATTTTGGAATATGGCTGATGACTTTTCAGCGTTCATCCCTCCGCCTCTCCCCACTCTTTCCTGCCAAATACATACTTACAGAGCATAAATAATTTAAGGCGAGACTTTGAAGGTCCACTCAGCAAGACTGGCTCAATGTTCGAGAACTCCTTCAAGCTGCAAGTTTTCATTGCGTTACAGTTTCTGCCTCCTTAGGCAGGGCTTCCAGCTTCACTAAAGAATCAGAGAACTTTAATATGTGCAAAGGGATCAAGGGGAGACGTATTGAAAACAGGAACGTATGATCCTTGGACCGGATTTTAGAGCTGTATGGCGATATCCTCCGATAGCGGTTCTTTACATTTTGTAAGCATTGGCCCATTTCGGAAATCCGTGAATTAGCATCAAACATAAAAATTAAAAAATGTGACTAGATTGAAAATATTTTTTAAAAATTAAATGCTGCGATCCCTAAACTTCTATATCAGATCGGAATGGAGAATACGGCTATGCAAAATGAACATGTTTTCCAAGCAGATGTGAGACTGATTCAACGGGGAAGACAAAGAAAGAATTAGTAAACATTACGTATGGCGGCAGAATGAGCATATGTTCATTTTAAAGTCTGATTTTAACATATGATGGCTTGACGAATGAGGGTCAGTCTTATCTCCACACTGGTTAAGAAAAAAAAAAAGGGGAGGGGGGGTACACACAGGCAAATCAAAAGCCTGCTTTCCTTTACCCTGTTCATGAATGTTGACAGGTGTTGTTTTTTTAACTGGACACAGTTTTACCTGACTTTTTTTTTTGTTTTTTTTATATCTTCCAAAAGGCCAAGGAGTGTTACGGCAAAGCGTTATCTGGTTGATTCTTATTCTGTGGGGGTAGAGAGTGGGTGAGGCAGCCAGATGGTAGGAGTCTTTGATTCTCCAGATGGCTGTTCTGTGTGGTGCTCAGTGACACTGGGCAGACTCATTGACATGCTGCCTCCCTCCCCTCCATCTCCTCGCCTCCTCTTCCTTCACCTCCTCCTCCAACATAGTCACTGTTACGAAGATGGATACCAGCCCCCTGGCCTCTAGCTGCAGATCTTGAGAGGATGGGATGGGACTTTCCACTTAGCCCACCAAAGAAAATGTCAATGTTTGGGATCATATTGATGACACCCATTTGCCACTGTCAAATCTACCTAAATTGTCTATGGGAGGCGACTGCCATTGAAACAAAAATTATTTGAGGGCTGAGCGAACATTGATCTCAGGTCAGCTGCAGCGTGTCTCCCAGAGTAAGTTTTGTATTAGGGTATAAAGTACAGCTCCCAGTTCTGTAAATCTTCAATCTGGCATAGCAGCGTGTCAAAGAACACATGTTCTGTGTCTGTGTTTATTAAAGGTCTGAGAGATCCGCTCGGTGTTTATGTGATTATTAATACTGTTTGGCAGCGGAACTGTGCATGATAAACTTTTATAGTTTTAAGGGAAAATAAAACAGCGCCTATCGCATTGTCATTAGGTCACTTTGTCCATGTGTTTAAATTATATCAGGCCTTGACTGCTGACATAGAGAAAATTGTCATTGACCCTTATCATTATTTTTATGGGAGGACAAAACACACCCTCGCCATAGTCATCACTGCCAGAAATGAATCTACATTCATGCACATCTAAATTAGCCAGTTAAGGAAATCTCGGCCTAATTTGAATTGGACCAGTTAAGTCCATGTTTCTGCAGATCAGCCAAGCTCTGGCATTAAACGCTCCCTGCTTTTATTCCCTGACCCCTGGTGCACCTCTCCTTTTGGGGTCATATCATCATTACCATAGTGCAAGCTCAGAGACTGCGTTTCGGTGTGCCTTAATTAATGTGTGTTTATAGGGGGCCACAGGAGTGAATGCACTTAATGAAACATTGCTACGGTAGCCTCCGGGGTCCAGAAGAGACAGCTTCTCTATTGTGCTGCTGATTCTTACAGGCTGTAAACACTTAATTGATCTGAGGAGCATATTTCAGTGCATATTCCAGGGAAATCCTTTCCGAACGGGGACCGCTCATGATTACTTTTTAACATCTCTTTAAGGAGGATGGGAAAAAAAATATATTGCTGTCTGGCGTCGGTTTATTTGTGCAGAGCAAGGGTTAATTAATGATAACTGTACACAACCGAAGCTAAATAAAAAGAAAGGGAAACGGTAAGACGAGACAGGAGAGGATACATGGAAGTGTGTGTGTGTGTGTGTGTGTGAGTGTGTGCGAGTGCGTGTGTGTGTGCGGTTATGATGATAGCACTGAAAATGATCTCTGATTGTTGTGATGTCACGTCTGGGAGTCAGGGGTTGGTGGTGCTGGTGCTGATGGGAGGGAGGGAGTCTGGTGCTATAAAAAGGCCTGGAGGTCCCTCTCCGGCGGTGGATTGCTTTCCTCTCGCAAAGAGTGATCCCGCGAGCACGCGCCTGCGCGCGCGCGTGTGTGTCTGTCTGCGCGCGCGTGTGTCTGTGTGTGCACTGGGGCCGATGACAGGGGCCATGGCCTCCACACCCGGGGGACCGCCAATGAGAAAGAAGCATTTCCTCTAACATTCCACGGGTCACAAAAACAATTTGCCCAGAGAAAAGTGGCTAAACAGCCGCAATGCTACTCAGCAGAGCTGCGAGGGGTGGGGTGGGGGGGGGGTGGGGGGGCTAAAACCAACTGCCGGCTTTTTTCTTTTCTTCCTCAACTTAAAGTGGGAAGAGAGCGTGTGAGCCATACCTTACAATTAGGCAGACAGAACATGACAGCATTTAAAAATATTATTCCTCTAGCTCAACAAGCGCTGTAATAATTAATAAGTTTGCTGCGTGTGTGTGTGTGTGTGTGCGCGCGCGCGTGTGTTCCGAAGCTGTTCTGCATTGGAAGAAACAAATTCATTTTTCATGCTTCAATTGCTTTGTGATTACTGTTAATCGAGAACACAGAATGATTCCCTACTTCATTACCCTGTACACATAGCATGTCTGCCGCAAAAATGTAACTACGTGACTAACCCCTCTGAAGTGCCCCCCATCCCACTAAATCCTACTCTAAATGCGTCCACTTCAGTCGGGGAAATCATCTAAATATAAACGTAGATGATCAGCGGCTCGCTCTCTCTCTCTCTCTCTCTCTCACACACACACACACACACACACACACACACACACACACACACACACACACACAGAGGCACACCAGCGCACACACGTGATTATCTGCTGTCCTTTAATCAGCACAGAGTCTGGACCCCCAGAGAATGTTCATGATGACATAACATCAGGTCAAGTGAAACCCGGAGTAGATACAGGCAGGCTAAGCCTACCACAAATAAGCCATGGTTGATCGAGACCCAGCTCCAATGCTGCCGGAGTCTACACGTATTCCTTTCCCTTTCTTTCTCTCTCTCTCTCTCTCCCTCTCTCTCTCCCTCTCTCTGGTTCTTTCCTCTCTCACAACCCACATGGGCTGACTTCTGGGACAGGTACAGGGAACAGAGCGGACATTCCTCAAAATACACCCGATCTAGGACAAGTGAAAAACAGACAATGACAAGTGGCTGGTGCAGTGTTACTAAGACAGTAATCTGAGGAGGAGGAGGGGGGATAAATAAATAAATAACCTTTGTCAAACGACCGCAAGGCTCACCCATGATAAAGTGCCGTGCGGCGGGACGCCAGTGTGTTTTCGGGGAAACAAACACGAGCTCGCTGAGCTTATCCTTTTCGCTCATCCAGATAAAAGTTGGCCAGAGTGTAAAGCAGGAGTTCTTCTGCTGGCTAAGTATGAAAATGTGTTTAGCTGCAGTCTTAAGAGGAGTTGATTGGTGGTGGGGGTGGAGGTGGTGGAGGGGTGGGGGGATTCTCCCTGAACACAGTGCTTTCCCTGGGAGAGTGAGGCCAGGTAGTTAATAGGGGTCAGAGCCAGGGCTGAAGTGTAAATTGGCAGGGGTGCATCAATTAGAGGGTGGCAAAGGCTAGGATAAGGAGAGGAGAGAGGAGCTAGATGGAGCAGGAGACAAGCATATAATCTTTATCACCACTGTGAGATGCTGCAGGAGGTCTGTCCAAAGGAAGGGAGCGAGAGAGAGAGCGAGAGAGAGAGAGGAAAAAAGAAAGAAAATATTGCTCAAATTAATGAGACAAAGCAGCGGCTTTACATTCGTGTCCGGAATGAGATTTGAATAATCAGCGTATAGCAAAGAGTAGCTTGTCGGGCTTAGCATTTCAGGGTGTGGAGCTCACGCTAGGCTGCATCTTGCATCTTTCTCCGAAGAAATACAGCGTGTTTTTTTCCCCCCAGTTCTCGAGTGTCTGCTCTCCATTTGCATGAAAGGGATCGAGGCAAGCCACCCTGCCTACCTGGACGCGGAAGAAGCACTTCAGCATATGTAGAATTGTGCAGGCACCAGGGAGAAAACTCAAGTAGGCTCTTTTCCTCCTGAGCAAAGCGCCTGAGCGGCTGTGTTTGTGTGCATATGGATGCGCGCGTGTGTATGCCAGCGTGCCCTCTTGTCTGCCAACATGCGTGTCCTTGTGTGCGCACATGCAGGAGTTATTAAAAAAAAGAGAGGAGAGATATTTGATTATATTGTGTTCACCTATCCAAGTGATCCAAATGATTTGAACATTGAGCAGTGGAGCAGACGGGCACTACGGAGCTTACATTTGCAATCTTATACCGTTTAAGTGTATATTGGAAAAAAGACAATCTCGCTTATTGAACACATTCACCCTGGAGGGCAAACTGCTACGGTAATGAACACCACACTCTCAGAGAATTACAGTGTCCTTTATCCTGCTGTAGTGGAGGATGAAAAAGGATCTGGCCGACACATAGACACACACACACACACACACACACACACACACACACACACACACACACACACAGGATGGGAGGGGGGAAAAAAAGAAGAAACACAGAAAAGGAAGAGAGCAAACACGCATTTCAAGACCCCCATAAACCTGTAAACAAAATCTGTGGTGCAGATAAATTATAAACGCCACAATGCAATTAAAGCCAAATTCAATTTGAGCACACACTGTCCATCTGTCACGGTGAAACAAAAGCCGAGAACCTCCATTATTACCAAATCCCTGCTCCCGTTAATTTGCTTGCTGGGAGATTTTTAGTTCCTAGGCGCGGGCCGTACTTAAATGCCAGGGTTGTTCACTCTGGGCTGTGTCCTCTGAAAACAGCCTCCAGATGCTCCCAATCAGCCTTCATCAAACCGCCACCTCTTTTCTCCCCCCCCCCCGCAATAAGAATATTTCTCTTTCCTCCCTCTGATCTTAATGAGGTTTTTTGTTCGACAACAATACGGCAAAACAAGGATACCTCTGGAGAGAGGCGCCATAATCTACATTTCTCCGGCGTTGTTGCTCGAGCTGCAACAGAAAATAGTGGTGCAAAAAAAAAAACAGGAAGGTGAGAAAATAAACACATCCGAAATCAAAAAAAAAGGATCCTACTGTAGTTTCTTTTTTTAAAAAACTGCTCTTTTGATCGCATCAGCATGTATCACAGAGGATGTGTAAAAGCCCCTCTAACAGGTGAGAAAACAACAGCTGATACAGTCACAGAGTGCATCTAAGATCTTTAGTCAAGCTCTGGTGAATCATTGTGTACGCTTCCTTGGTCCTGGTGAAATAGAAGCGCTCTTCTCCCTAATCCTGTTTGGCCACTTTAGAATGAGAGATAGAGATCTGTGCCCCAGAATCTGAGAGTGGGGTTCAAGGGACCGAGCTTTCGCTGCTTTAAGCCGAGGGGAGGGAGGAGGAGGAAGGAAGGAGAAGGAGGTGGTAGCGGTGGGGGTGGGGTGGTGTGGGGGGCTATCATCTTCAAAGGTGGAAGAGTGTGTCAATTTAAAATCAGAAATGTATCTGGCATCTTTATGCTTCTTAAACTACAATACATCTCGGCTGATTAAAGCACATCAAAGACGGCTCATTCATTCCTCAGAGCAATGAGGGGAGATTTTAATTGCAAAATGTTAAACCTCACAATTAAAGGCTTTGTGCTACTCAGAACTAACCCAAACACAACCATTAAGGACAGCATACAAATTAGCCTCAACACAAATTAGATTCAGGGACAAGGATACCAGTGCTGAGGAGTGTGTGCTGCACAAATCATAATCTTCCATCAGATCCATCTCAAGGCACCGTCCGCGTTATTAGAGACCGGCCGTACAGCTGGAGATGGGCTTCCCACTCCTGCAGCAGACCCACTCCTGGCTCTGCTGGCAAGAGCAGCAGAAAAAAATCACTTCATCTCTTTGATGTTTTTTGTAATTTTTTTTTTGTCCTGGAATAACGACGGAGGAAATAAACATACACCTCTGCAACGAGAGACGTATATTAAAACATTCAAATAATCCACAGGTATAAATGCAGGCACGCAAACAAGTGCCCGAACACACACACACACACACACACACACACACACACACAAAGATAGGCAAGCATACGTGCACAATCCATTGAGGTGTCAGCGTGTCAGAGAGGGTTGTGTCTGCCATGATAAGAGGCTGACAATGATACTGTACAGCTATTAGGCTGGAAATAGCCTGCCAGTACAAACAGTTGTCGGGCCAGCCCATTGTCAGCCTCGGGATTTACAGTGAAGCCCAAAGAATTTAGTCAAATGCACTTTCGGAGGTAGTTTCCTGAACCTTTTAACAACATTGTTTTGCTTCAAAATACTGGGGCATTAATAAAGAAAAATAAACACGCTGGAAAGGTGTGACAGTAGGTGAATACATAGAGCCTGCACACAAGCACACACACGCACGCACGCACGCACGCACACGCACAAGACACACGCGTGCACGAGCGCGCACACACACACACACACACATGCCTCCTTGTAACAAGCACAGAGCCCCCTTTTACAACCCCTCAGAGTAACAACCGTGTCTAATTAAAATTCACATTTCAACCAAAAAGGGAAAACAAGCCATCTTTGAACAATCCCGTCCGTCCTCGCCCTGGTCATGAATTTCAGATAAACACCGCGATACACAGCGAGCACTGCCACATTAATTAAAAGCCTTGATAGACACGACTTCCATCTAACAGACCTATCAGGAATTAAATTTGTAGCGGCGGCAGAAAGAGCAGTCGAGGGGTCCCTCAGGGGGATTAATGAAACAGACTTTCATAGAGGAGTCATCAGAGCCCTGGACTGAGGGGAGGAGGCAGGGAAGAAAGGGCCAGCAGCAGGATGTCATGTGTGGGACCGTCGCGTCACTGACCTCTCATTTCATACTTTAATAAAGTCGCACCCAGGTGTCCTTGATGCCTTCCAGTCGCCTGGGGCTCGGGGAAAAGCTAAACAGGAGGCAGCCATAACATAATTCTGAACGCTCTCTCCCCTCCTCCCTCCCTGTGTTCCCCCTGCGCTGTTATGTTATACATCCATGGGCACGCACACACACGAGCACAATGCAGACGCTGGACACGCTGCACGGCTACCTCCACTGTACAGATCCGGGGCCCCTTTTAATCGAGACGAAACTGCGCACCGGTTGAGATACGACAATTTCGCCACCGTAGAATTGAGCTTGGGCAATATAAAGTGTTACATCAATTCTGCAGAACAAGCCCCGCGTTCTGTGGGAGTTGGTGCAGCCTTCGCCATGTCACGTCAGCCTCATGATTTACTATCGTGTGCAGTTGGTTACAGGAAATTGGAACAGCGCTGACTTGCTTTTGAATTGTGGCCGAGACAGTTTTCTGTTGAAAACAGAAGCAGATTATCTCGATGAGAAGGCAGCAGATTTAGAGATGTACAGTATGCAATATGTTATCACAACACAGTCAGCCCAGACAGCTGCTATCTGTCATAAACTCTGGCTATTGTTGGCCGCACTACACAGCAACATGTGACCTAATCTAGATGAGCAGCCACTGAGCAAATACAGAGTGGAATGGTGTCATTTTTAATAAAGCTGTTTTATGGACTCCAGTCAACAGAGCCAGAGGAACAGGCTGAAACTTCCTTGTGCAAATGATATGGCAGTAGGAGTTTCATAACTTCCTCTGCTCAGACAAGCCTGTGGCAAGTCTCCTAACAGAGCACGGTGCAGCAGTCGGAGGGAGAGAGAGAGAGAGAGAGAGGGAGGGAGAGAGAGAGAGAAAAAGGGGGAGAGAGAAAAAAAAACAACCTCGGCCTTATCAAGATTTCACAGAGACATTTCTTTAATTAGTTTTAATATTTCTTGTTTAGATAATGTCAGCCAATTGACAATTTGGTCCCAAACGGAACAGGCGGAGGGAACTCTGCGCTCCTCCGATACAGAGAAAATAGCTGATTAGAAAGATTTGCCCCCCCCCCCCCCCCCCCCGTTTTTATTTGAAACGCATATGCACATTTTGGACAGGAGCTCAAACACCTCGGCACACAACGAACTCCTCCACGCCGATCTTTATCGATCCCCGTTCGATTGGCGGGGGAAAGCTGTGCCGCGCGCTGCCTGGGAGGCGACGCGGAGGCCGGCCGGCGACGCCGCGGCGATGGAAAAGTCATTAGCGTTGCCGTTGGAGAAGTTTCCTCTCTCTCTCTCTCTCTCTCTCTCTCTCTCTCTCTCTCTCTCTCTCTCTCTCTCTCTCTCTCTCCCTCCGCGAGATCTCAGACACAAACACGCCGGGCCTCAACCCCAAAACAATGTTGATCAAAGCGCGTAAACATCTGGAGCGCCGAGACCGCTGCCTTCGGAACAAGGATATCTATTTATGTTTCTCCAAGATCGCCACCGAAGATAGCCAGACTGCGCGCATGAGGGAGCACTTAGAATACCGGAGCTTTGGAGTGCGATACTGTAGCCTACCTGCATACCCCCCCCCCACCTGTCTCTGCCTCTAATCTTTGTGTTTTTTTTTTTCCTCCACGATCCTCACTCCCACATTAACACATTCTCCGGCTTTTGTACTCATGTCGCCTCTCCCTAACCACCTATCTCTGTCGCCCCCCCCCCCACCCCCCCTCTAGCCTCTCTCCTGCACACACCTTTTCTCTTCACCGGGCAGCAGGTGTTGAGTGGTTGTGTTTACTTCCCCCCGCCTCCTTCCAACCCTTCCCTCTCACTAAGGCTCTCTTTCCCTTTCTCTCTCTCTCTCTTTCTCTCTCTCTCTCTCTCTCTGGCAGCTGGTAGGAGGAGGGAGGATGCTATAACAGCTGCACATGAGGGCGGGTGGAAAAAAAAAAAAAAAGCACACAAGGCAAACAGCTCCAATCCCCTCAGGGTTGTCAACTCCAATCCCCCCAACCTCTGGCGTTTTTTAAGCAGGCAAACAGAGGGAAAACTGTTGCAGTCGGAAGACATCAGGGTCCCCCGTTCCATTAGCCCTACCTGGTGATCTCAGCCCCAGCGAGCAGAGCTTACGCTCCCAGAGGGCGTCTGTGTGGAGCCCTGTGGTAGCCTGCATGAGAAGTATCCACTTACATCCACTTACTACCATTTAATAATTTGGAGTTTGAAAAACATGTCACTTCCAAATGGAAATTTTGCTGGAGGTACTTACATCTGTTGGAGAAAAACACAAAAACAACGGACACCATCAGGCGGCTTTTTTTCTCCCCCTCTCGCTCTCTCTCTCTGTCTCTCTCTGTCTCTCCCCCTCTCTCTCTTTTTATTCTAGCCCTCTCAAAGTCTGAGCTCTGTGTGTGTGTGTGTGTCGTTTTCACAAACAGCATCAAAATACATGAGATCAGCTCTCGGGCTTTGTTTGGCCCTGGCAAGGTTAGGCCAGCCTCATTCCAAATTTCCTGAGGGGGAAACAGAGAGAAAAACGATTCCATGCAGATAAATCACTCGCACAGATCAAAAGACAAATCAGTGGCAAAGACAAAAGATGCTGACTCGCGGAGAACAATGGAGACAGGGAGACGTAGGTATCAGAGGAGCCGGCCCTGAGATCGCCGGCTCCGCTCAATCAAACCTGCTAACCAGGGTTTGCATACTAGGTCAAACAAACTGTGCCTCAGTGAGGGAGAGAGTGTGTGTAAACGCAGCGCGTAGGGGCTAGGTTTTGGTGCGGGCCTGCGCAGCCAGGAACCACTGAGTTTCTAGCTTTGCAAACTCATCTTCTAGGTTTGATTTAGTGGCGAGCCCGCCAGTGGGATATGCCCTGGTTGGAAAAGAAAAATGGGAAGGGAAAGAAAGAGAGGGGGTAAACTATTTGATATAAAGCATCGGCGTGTTTGTGCGTGCGTGCGTGTGTGTGTGTGGGTTGTCTGTGTGGCTTGATGTCCTGTCCCGTGCAGCCCCCTTCACGCATCACGGCCCACAGCCTTCTATTAACTTCTTCAATACGAGCAATAAATAAATATATGGAATCCACAACTCTTTATCATCCACTCATCGCTTTGGAGAATCGAGGTGTCACAGGGAAAGGAGCCCTCTGGGATGCGGCATGCTGGAGACAAGAAGCAGCAGCGCCCCTCACCAATATTACCTTTTGATCAAGCGGCGTCACAGGTATCAGAGGAAGCAACATATCACTTTTACAGCTCTGTTCTCTGTTTAAAAAACAATCCGCACAAAGGAAAAAGGGTCACGTGGAAATCACCTCGCGGTTCGGGCTTTAAAGTGCATTTTATAATGTGGAGGACGGAGTTATGCTCAAAAACACAGTTCACCGCGCGCCGCCGACAGTCATTATTTGATCTGCTCCTCTGAGATCCATGTATGATAACACATCAATTTAGATTAAGGTGATATGAAAGAGAAATGTAAAGCAGGTTTCAAGGGGGAGGAGCTGATGCATTTGAGATGAATAAAACGATATTAAAATTAACATGTCGAGCTGCGGCGCAGCCACAACTGACCTGTGACGTGTGCTTAACGGGGAAAGTGTTTGAAACTGAAGCTTCGGGTCGTGGGCTGGGAGGGGGGGGGGGGGGGGGGGGGGGGGTAGAGCTGCCGGTGGAAATCTGCTGAACTGGTCAGAAAATGTCACACATGTCCTGACATCGGGCCTTATTCAAATATCGAGGGGATGAGGAGCCGGAGGAGGTCAAAGGATTTGCCTAATAGATTTGGATGGAGGGTCAGAGTCTCCAGTCGGGGGCACCGCCAGGAAGCGGCTTCTTAAATGCGAGCGCTGAACCCGGCTGGGTCGAGCCCCCCCTCTGGATGAAACTGACCCACGTTCCACACCGCACTCGCTATCTCCAGTCCAAACAAGTGAGATTTGATACCGCTGTTCTGGCCTGGAACAGAGGGAAAAAACAAGCCCACTGCCACAACAAAGACAGGAAATTCAGCATAGATTCCTACTTCTCTCTTTTCTCCTGCCTCTCTATACCTAACAATGCTGGTAATGGAGAGAGAACAGTGCCCGGGGCTGCAGAGACACCTGCGACATATTTCCCCCCCCCCCCTCTCTCTTTACACACACCACCCCCACCCCCCACCCCCAGCTCCCCCCACCTCTGCCAACACCCCCGTCCACCCTCCCGCTCTTCCCAGCCCCTCGACATTAAAGTCCTTCACAGAAATCAGAATTTAATAAATCACCCCAGAGCCTGACAGAGTTTATCTCCGGGGGTCGCCTCTACTGTGCCGAGACTCATAGACAGACAAAGCCCGGCCCGATAAGATGTGAAATTAAATACCAGTTAGCAGTTTGAGACAAAGGGAGGGAGAGTGTCACACCGAGCTTTGTGCGGTGTAAACGGCTGACTGCGAGCCGGGGCACGCGCGCACACGCACGCACGCACGCGCCGGCGCGTGGAAAACGCCACGAAAGACAGCGGGGTGATTCATTTCAGGTTTCCTCTCACATTTAGCCTCATTTGCATCATCCACTGTCAACATATCGCCTCTCCCCCAGATATGTTCAAGAGCTTTCATTAGACGTCCAGGGGATGACATCCTTTTTACCCCGATGCGGCGTTATTAATCACGAGCTCCACTCCTATGTGGACTCATCTCCATCACGGATCAAGCGCTATCGGCCCGTGTTTCCTTTCATTCGGCAGACGTGCCTGACATCCGCCATCGCCCGCAGCTAAAGGAGACTTATGGGAGCGCGCTGGGGCTCAGACGACCTTATGAATGCGGTACATAAGGCATTTAGCAGCGGATATAAATGTGAGGATTTGTTCGACGCGGCGAGGATCTGTCGGAGACAACCTCCAGCCGCCGAGCCGGCACGCTGCACGTCAGCTGGAGGGCTCCGGAAAACAATTAGAGATACTTTGCAATGCGAAACATCCCATATGAAACCGCCGCCTGAGCGTTGCAGGGCCGCGCCACTGCAGCGCGATATTCTTCTCAATTAGCCGTGGTCTCCAGCTCACATCGGGATACGGCCTACCTCAGCTGTTCAAAGCTGATTTTTTTTTTTCTCTCTTTCCCCCCCTCGCTCGGTAGTTAAGAGAAAGCGCAGTCAGGTTTCCAGGAAGAAGCGGCGCGGGTCGTTTAATAGGCTTAGCCTGGTTGCTGGACCTGACCTTTCCCTTTCGACAATGCCGAGGCCGGTGGGCTCGGGCCTGCTCCGGGAACATGACGACCCGTGGGTGAAGCCTAATCTTCTCCGACTCCGTTCCCCGCGCTGACCAGACGGCCTTGGTCCACGGCCCCTCCGCTGCCCCGACTGATGTCCTCCTGCTGAGGCAACAGTGCCAAGGAGCTGTCAACAGGCCTGGCCCGGCGGGGCCTGCGGCCGGGGGGCCTCTCGCACCGAGCCCTTCAGGGTCCACGCGCCGCAGAATGCGGAGAATGACAGGAATGCCGGGGTGCCATCGTGGGCCCCGATAACGTCCTACGTCTAAGAGCGTGATTAACGGCCTCTGCAGTCAGCCTGTCTGTGGACGTGATTGAAAAAGCGACGGCTGGGCATTGTAGGCCTGTCATTACAATGCGGCGACTTGTCATTTTGCGTAACCTGGACCTGAACCTCCCACGTCACACCTATAGCCTCCCACTATAAATCGCGTCCGGGCAGCCACATTAAGGCGCGATGATTACAAGGGTAAATTGAGGCTTTAAGACTTCAGAGTACAGTACATACAGCTCAGAAACTTATTAACCGGCCGCTATTAATAGCAATGCGGCGGACTCAGAATGTTACAGCTGCATGTCAATTTCATCTCCAGCTTCCCTCTAGTTTTTTGGCTGGGGAAAGGTTTTGTGGGGGGGGGGGGGGGGGCAGCTCCACTCGGAATAATATTAGCCTCACATGCAACCACAGCAGAGGCAACCAGCACAGCTGTATGAAAAGGCTCCTATTAAATGTCAGTGACATATGAAGCAAAAAAAAAAAAGCAAAACAACTCACACAGCACTGTAAATGAACACACATGCAAACACACACACACACACACACACACACACACACACGTTCGAGAGCCAAGTCCCACATGAGTCATACAAAGCCCATTGCCCGGGCAAGAGCATATCAGATTAAGGATGAAATAAAGAAATGCTTCAGAACCTAAATGTATCTGCATTACTTGAACTTTTTCGCCGTTTGATCTGTGCAGGCGCTGACAAGGCTGTTCATTCTTTTGCAAATATTTTTTGGTTTTATTTTCCCCTGCACTCAGATGATGGGCTCTGAAAGGTTGTTCTTTCTTCTCGGCGCAAAGTAAACTATACAAAGAAGTGTTTGATCTCCCGAAATCCTATCTGTATTTCTAGCATTGTCTCCAGTTCCTACTGTGGCATCTTAAAGGTCAGGAGTGAAAGGCCATTTGATAACTACAGAAAGACCTTTTGGCTTTATTACACTGCCTTTCATCTCCTTTCCGGCAGAGGTTAAAACAAAGCATTGCATCCTTTGAAAAAGAAAGGATAAAATGGATCGCTTTGGAGCCTCCAGCCTTTTTTTTTTTGTCACTGGGGAAAGTCTGGCATCCAGTGTACAAGGAAAACTCTGGTGGGATGTGTTTCTAAGAGAATCGAGTCTTCTCAGGCCCAATTAGCATATGTCCTCTCAACCTTCTACCAAACCTCTCAATGAGACCCTGAAATCCTATTGAGATATTATTACCACTCGAACAGGGCATTACACAAAACATCTAAAGCAGCCACGCACACGCTCATACAGGTGCACAAAACACACACACGCACACGCGCGCGCGCACACACCCAATCACAGCTCAATGACACCCACTTCCCACTGAATATTCCTTTCTTTTTAATGGTAACCTTGGGAGACGGGCCGCACCGGCGCAACACTTAACAGCCACTAGTCTGAGAAAAATGTTTTTGATATGCTTGTGTCATTTAATCATCCACATTCTGCCGAGGCTATGCAGGACAATTTTGCAGGATATTAACTCCCAACTAAACCCTGGCTTGTATCATTTGTGGGGCCAGTCAAGCAGGAGTCCCAGGAGGTGCAGAGACTTCCTCCTCACAGTCGTAGTAATATAAGCTTGGCTGAGCGCACACGCTCGCTCGCTCGCCTGCATGCACGCACACACACGCACACACACGCACGTCGAGAAGGAGACGCGGCTAATAGACAAGTAGAATGAACCATAAAGGAATAAAGGAATCAGGAAATGTAAGGTACAAATGAAGCTCTTCAGTGACAGCCGCAGCGGTGGGTGTATCTGTGGTTCGCGTGACGGGTTGACAACCGCAGCACAGGCCGGTGGCTCGGCGGCGAGAGAAAAAACGTCCCGACATGTGCTGATACCTGGATGTTTGGGCGCACGCGGAGAGCAGAAACGGCCCGAGTCCTTGCTTTTTTTTACTTCCGTTACCAAAGTTAGGGATTGAAGAGCATTCGTAGAAACGTCACTTCAACGTGATCCATTTGGACAGCTCACATTGCTTAATGGGGTAGGAAATTCATTTTTTCTGCCGGGGAACAGGCACACTGGATGATGTGATTCTATGCAAAATATATGAAGCTATTATGAGAGGAGCGCACGAGTTTCAATAGTTGGAGGCGGGGGGAAAAAGTATTTCATTGCACGGAGGCTATCCCTATTCTTTAGCAGGGTGCATCACACAGACACACACACACACACACACACAGACACACTCACACACACAATGCAAAAGACAGCAAAGGCAACTGATGAAAACCATTTTTGTTCCATCACAAAGAACTAGGTCACCCTCTCATAATTGTCAATCATGCAATAAATCTCTCTGTGGCACAAATGAATACGGCATTGGAAATGAGACAAAGCTTATTGGCATGCTATGTCAGCTTGACTCAATTCATCCTCCTTTTCACACAAGACCATTCATATGTGAAGTAGTGCGAGGGTGTCTCTCTCCCTCACACACACACACGCACGCACACACACACACAGGCATTCTCTCTCACTGAGCATCTCACACACACTCGCACTGAGGCAAACACACACACACAATCCTCATGTGAAAGTTACAGAGGGGTTAATGTATGTGGACATTTCAGCCAACGGCTGCTTTATTATCATAACCGAGTTTATTTCCATAGAGAACGTGTCTCACTGTGTTTGCTGCGCTGCGGAGGAATCGCAAGGAGCACGCTCTGGTAGCTCCGCCACGACGTGGCTTTCAAGGCATTCGGGCCGAGGCCAACGCTGGACGAGACCCCAGAGCAACGTGACGCCCGGGTCGAACTTTACTTCATTTCACGACGCTCTAGGACTCTGGTTCCGTACCCCTGCGCAAGAACCGACCGGCTCCGGCCTTCCTCCCGCTAGCCTCCCCGCCCACGGCAGGTGTACAGTGGCCCCAACGCTATGCTATCTGATTGGCCGGGCCGGCTTTGCCTTGACACAGCACTACAGCTTCATCCACAGAGGTTTGTGTCACGTCTCCGAGGACCCGACTGTCACTCTTTAAGAGGAGGGTAATAATAGCCGGGCGCCACAGCAAGTGGTGGCACAGGCGATTTTAAAGAAACATCAGGGAGACGGTGACATTTGAGTCTACGAGGAGAGAAACCCAAGCGCAGCAACCAATAAAGACTCCCACCAATATTCTCACCAGGCTTAGAGGAAGAGGGGGGTGGGGGGGGGGGTGTGTGTGTGTGTGTGGGGGAAGGGGGGGGGGTGGTGGGGTGGGAGAGACAGACGCAGACAGAGGCAGAGCGGCTGAGAGGCAGAGAGAGAGATGTCAGTGTTAGATGAAAATGTGTTGACCTGGTGATATTGATACCCCGCTCATAACCCCTACAGGTGTGTAATGCCGTCAGGAAGCAGCTCTGGGTGTGGCTATCTCTGTGGATAACAGCCAAAATTGCAGACCTTATCATTTTACAGAGCGTCCCGACGAGCTGCTCGGTACACTTTGAACTGCTGACAGCTGAAATGATTCTGTATTGAAAACAGAGCCACAGGAGAGATAATGCCGCGCCTCCACGCTCTGTAATGTTTTTTTTTTCTCAGATTGGGCCATTCCGGTTTGCTTGTACCTCAGCTAATAACAACGGGAAACACACTTATCCGTATCCCACACTGTGGAAACTTTCTCGATCTTCTAATTTTAGAGACATTCGGCTGGGTAAATGACCTCGGGATTAATGACTACATTTTGATTGAGCAAGGTTACACTGATGGTGACAGATCTGGAACAATCTGCTGATCAGGGTCCAATGCTGTTGCCGGAGTCAATCATCTGGATAAACCCTGGGTGAGACTCGTATTTTTAGCGCGCGGATTGTGCAAATATTTGTGGAAATGGACAGAATTACGTTGCTAGGAGTAAACGGTGTTGACATCAGCCATGATGTCATGACAGTTGCTCAGTCTAGTTCAACTTGGGGTTTTTTCAGCTCTTTTTAACAGACACTAAAACCTGAATTGAGCACCAGAGCCTGCACCGCTCCAGAACCAGGCACTGGAGAGCAGTTAAGTGTCTCGCCTGCTGGCTCAACAGGAACTCATTTTTCGCACACTGGTAGTTATAATTCAATGCAACACACTGACTGCATAAAGTGTTTCTGGTGTTTAACTGAATTCAGATTTCACAGAAATAGCTGTGGGGAGGTTTTCTTAGTTTTTCATCACAAGGTATTGACTGAGCAGACGCTTTGAACCACCACAGAATGTGCTGCTAGTCTCAAGTGTCATTAGCTTCAGGGCTTTTCCAGCTAGCGCCAGGTAAAGATTAGATAACAATCAGGGCCTTTAATAGATACTGTTGGAGGCACTGGAGCCGTTCCTGTGCTGCGCCGCTCATCTGAAGGCAACAACAGAAGAAGAGAGAGTGGAAACCGATGTCATTTCCTCCCCTGATTTCTTCTCTGTGATGTACCGCTGAGCCCAGCAAGGAACACGGCTGTTGTTAAATTACATGTAACTGTTGGCTCAAAGTAGTGTCGATGTACAGTGGCTCTGTCTGCCAGTCTGTGTTTGGGCAGATCCAACAGGAATCTGAAATGGCACATTTCTAGTCTGGGGGGTTTATTTGACAAAAGCAAACTGAAATATATTGAAGACTTTGGAGCCGGAGTGATAATTCTGGTAAAGAGTCTGCCTGAATCTACAAAGCAAATCGATTGCATGATGACACTGGAGAGGAATTCTCTTCATATAAAGTAAGGTGCATGTGAGTCCTCCAGCTTTCAGAGAGATAAGGAAAAAAAAAAAAGTTGTGCAATCATAATATGATGTGCACTGCTTCACTGAAATTCCAAAAGTACAAAGGGCTTTTTGTTGGATGACATTCCTTTCTTAATATACTTCAATTATTAGGAGGAGTCCTTTGTGTTGAGTAGAGAGCTCCAAAAACATTGACACTGGAGGAATAACATCTGCATGTTTACTCAGGAGAAGATTCATCCCCGATAGCCTCCACCAAAATGAAGAGGGGGAGAAAAAACAAGTGAAGGAAATTTGTGGAATCCCATCTGAGATTGCTTCCCTGATGGATTCTTTTTCCTGTCAGCTCAGACGAGAAATGAAGCCGGGGAAAATTAACTCCTGATACAGTTACGCTGAATTAGACAGAGAAGGGGGGGTAGAAAAAAACCCTACACACTTTTTAAGGATTCCAGCCTTGTCATTTTCAATTTTCTGCTCTTTGGACATGCTTGTATTCAGATTCCCCAACATCTATTCGCCATATCAATCCTAATTAGACAATCTGGGCCCACGAAGGATGAGAGCGGAGTTATTTGCATAATTTAATCATAAATACTCAGTGATACATATTTCCAAATGCATTTGTACAATTATCTTTTCATCCTTGGGGCAAAAGTATTAATATGATTAGGCAATAATTCTTTTAAAAAAGAGGGAAAATAGGAAACCAGCAAGTGTGCACTCTTTTTTAAACTCCAGCTTTGGGCTATATGAAAAATTAATTAATTTCTGAGGAAAATCAATTTCTCTATGTGACCATATTAGACAGAGCCAGGCAAGGGCCTGCATTCCTTCTCCAATCAGGAAATCTCATCTGCTCCCCCTAACTTCTGTCAGTAGCGTTTAACATCCTGGTGCAGGCGTCGCTGACTTCCGCCATGCTCCCTAAATGTGCTGTAATGTGAAAGAGCCCTTGAGTAAAGACGAGCTCTGGCTGGGGAGGGAGGAGAGCGGAAATCAGAGTGACCCAAAATCTATCGCTGGCCTGTCAGGCAATCAGTCCGGAGTGTAAAATCATCAGGTAAAATCGCTGAGAACAAATCTACTTTCATTTACCGGACAAGCCGCATCGACAGATAGATTTTAAACAGCTTTAGTCTGATTCCCCCCCACCCCCCCAAAAAAAAGATCAAAGCTAATGACGCCACATCTTAAAAATAGGTCATTTCAATGCGCTGATCAACCTGGAAGGACCTGATGTCGATGTGCAACTCCACACCACCCCATTCTGTGCGAGAATTAATTGGTAATTCAATTGCTGTTGCGGATCCAGTAAAGGCATGCAAATAAGATAGGAGCTTGGACAACTAATGCATCCAACGGGCAAATTAACAATACAGGCCTCTTCGCCATGCAAATAGCCTCTAAATCCACAAATGACATTAGACAGTGTCACACAAAGCCTCTTTAACAAGAGGAATCTGCAGTTTTCACAGTCCTGACGGGGAGAAAAAAAACTGCCCCCCCTAATAAATGAAGAAAATGACTTTTGTCGACTGAGCCCGCGCGTGGATTTTCTCTCAAGAAAACGTCGTAATTTGCACTCGTTCCATCTGAGCGGATGTCAAGTCAATAAAGCAGCTCTGATTTTCAAGGAGACTATTTGTTTGTAAAAGAGAAAAAAAAATAGGGGAAAAAAAAAAAGAGAGGGAAAAAAAAAACCACCTTGCCGCCATCTGCCAACTGCACAGTTGACTTGAGCACATGTACTGTACCTAATCAAATTTAGCAGAGCCCCACTGAAGGATTAAAAATGTTTTTAAAAAAAAAAAAAAGTGAGAGAGGGAGAACTTAAAATGCCTTTTTTTCCCCCTCAGTAAAGAAACAACACACACTGTACGAGCGCCAATTTGACTTTCAAGAAAGTACTTGAATAGATTTGGGTTTTAAACAGCTTTGTATACCATTCTCTCTCTCTCTCTCTCTCTCTCTCTCCCTCTCTCTCCCTCTCTCTCTCCTCTCTCTAATCAGGCATCTGTCACTCTGTTTTTGAAGTTATTATCGCCCGAGCTCCCTCTTGGATGTGGTTGCTGGGTGACGGGTATCTTAGCACCCACTCTGACTGGGAATGATTTGAATGGAATCCAGAAATCTCCCCTGAGTACCTGTAAACACATCCGTGCCTTGTAGAAAACAAATATATTATAAGAGAGCCGAGCAGAGGAGAGGAGGGAGAGAGACAAGCTGGCACCCTCGGTGGCAGCTCACACTGAGCGCTAAACAAAACAATTACCGTCATTTGCAAATATGTGTGTTTAGGCATAAACACTCTTGAAATAGGAACAAAAGGGGTGATGGCTCTCATAGCACTCCCTGTCATATTGCTATCAATTAAATGTATGTGTTAAGGGAGGGGAAGGGAGGAAAAAAAAAAAAAGAGAGGAGAGAGAGGAGCCGGTTCGCCGTGACCTGTCACTCAGAACATTTCAGGGTAGGATCTGCTTGACTGAAACGAGCCGGGGAAAATCTATTTAAGAAGGGCATGTAAGTGAAAAGCCGTTCCCCATTCCCAGTGGTGGGACATTGTCTGGGGCGTGTGGTTAACCTTCAAGGGTAGACAATGATTGTCAATTAACTGCTGCATTTCTGCGCCCCAGCATCGGATAGCCTGCCTCCGCAGGGCGGACCAATGAGAGATACGCGATATCCGCGCGCCGCCCCCCGTGTTATAATAACCTTTCAGAGAGTTCAAGTGTCACGCAGCAATAAGAACCTTTTCCATCCCACCACGGGGAAAATGAAAAGGAAAACAAGTAGCTGGAGCAGGGGGCTCCTGGAGGGCTCCTGGAGGGCCAGAGTCATAATGTAGGGAGGGGGGTGGGGGGGTGGGGGGGGAGATTACTGAACCTGGATCAGTGTGGGAGGGAGAGCCAACACCGCTAATCTGGCACAAGAGTCCTTAAGAAATTCAAGGGGTCAAGTCTGACTGTACCCCCCCCCCCCACATGTCTTCAGAGGTGGAGAATAATTAATAAAACACCCGGTCCACCACGAGGCAAAGCAGCCGCGGTTAGAGCGTTTCACTCGCGAAGTCTCATCAAAGTTCCCCCCGCAGCACGTTTATGGCAGACATTTCGTGTGCTGTGCAGGAGTAGGCATGGCGGGGGAACAATTTGGTCGGAGCTTTGTTTGTGTCCACATCCAAACTAAAGCAGCGGGATGCAGCGGTGCTCCGTGATGCTATTCACATTCACACTGTGTGCAAAATGAGACTAGTGTTGTTTTAACACAATGGGCCGTGGGAGGGGGAAAAAAAAAAAAAAAACAGCATGTGAAATAGTAAGACCCATTGTACGGGAGTATTATTCACTTCATTGTTACCACTCGGCTGCTGTATAAAAAGAGTAGTGACATCGTGGTAATGGGGCGAGATGAAAAGCTAAACTATCTCGGGCGGCAGGCTGTTGTTGTGTAACCTGAGCGGGTTAACCACCGGGCTGGCTCGGATACTTTTTCACTGACACTAAGTCGGTGCAAAACGGAGCATCGACTTTAGAGAAGTGAGGGTTGGGTGGAGGGGGGCGGGGGGGCGGTTTTCACCTGCAGGGCAACCTGTGTCCTGTTTACTCCGACTGATCATTTTGTCAGCGGCAATCCGGTGACAGACGGTGTGAAGCGCACATCCCGGCAAATGAAATCAACTCTTTCTAAGTAACAGAAGCCTTTTATCCAGCGGATGCCTCGCTGTTCCATGATGTAATTCTCCAAATGGGGCAGGCAGGCGGGCGGGCGGGCGGGCAGGCAGGCAGGCAGGCAGGCAGGCAGGCAGGCAGGCAGGCAGGCCGGGGTCTGAGTGATTGATTTTAGCCCAGCACCGGGAGTACCTGGCTGCTTTCAGAGACAATTACAGTCCTGTCCATGTGCCCGTAATAGCCCAGCACTTTAGCGTCATTAAAGCGACGCGAGGCACTGCATTATCCTTTAACCCCATCGCTGGCCATCCCCCAATTGACAACCCGGAGAGTTCAACCACATACTTTGTCACCTGGAGCCCCACGCCGGGCTGGAGAGGAGGATCAGTGCACGGCGCGTCTGTCTCTCTGCGGAGGGGGGGGGGGGGGTTGGGCGGAGGGGATGGGTGGTGGTGAGGGGTGGGGGGGGGTGGTGGGGGGGTGATCGGGGGTGGGGGCTGCTCCCCGGATGCTTTATGTAAATGACGCCGAAGCGCCAAAGTGCACAGGTGAGCTGTTGAGACGATTGCTGGCGCGACGGGGAAAGGCGAGGCGTGCTCGCGGGCCCCGGTGGTCACATGTGGACGCGCTGGGGAGCGAGCACGGGGGGGGGGGGGGGGGGAGAGAGAGAGAGAGAGAGAGAGAGAGAGAGACGCCGCGTCTGCCGCCGGAAAAAAACGAGGCTGCCGGAAAAAATAATGAATAGACCACGAAATAAAATTTAAATAATGAACAGCGCGAGGACAACACTTCAGAGTGTTTCGCCGTAACATCATCTCCCTCAAAATGTGCTGCCGATTACTATTTGCACGGGCCTAATAGTCCACTTTGCAAATAAAGCAATGCTCCGAGGGTCAAGCAGTACCATTCTCATTGCACACGTGGGTCTCGACGCTACATAAAAAAAATTACATGTTTGCACAGCAACTTCTCTGTGTGTGTGTGTGTGTGTGTGTGTGTGTGTGTGTGTGTGTGTGTGTGTGATATTAAGCATGCACCTAATAGTTGAGAGGTAAGTTTAATTTTCCATGCATGCTTTTAGAGCGAGGTAGCCAAGTGACTCCAAGTGTTTATTGCTATTCCCCACTGATGTGAGCCTTTCCATCATATTTGCATTTCCAGCTCATTTCTGGGTAGGGGATCAATATGGAATCAATCATAGTGACAGGTAAGATGGTAAATTTGACCAGGCTGAACCGTCCTGCGGAGCCTGAGCGATACATCAAAGCTGGGAGCAACAGGACAGCGAAAAAAAAAAAAAAAAGAGGCTTTTAATCAAATATTGATCCCACTTAAATCACTCCATATTAAAACATATAAGGCTCAAAATATTTAATTTGACTACAGGGGTGCAGGCAATAATTTTCCCCATGCGTAGGTGTTAAGCTCACTCACACAACACATAAATTTCCCTGCTGAACAGACATCTCAGATGTTCGATTAAGGCACATTCTTGAAGGTGTGTGTGTGTGTGTGTGTGTGTGTGTGTGTGTGTGTGTGTGTGTGTGTGTGTGTGTGTGTGTGAGAGAGAGACAATTATCTGCAGCATTCAAAGTGTGTTTGAAAAAATATGTCAGTGCTTTTTTCCAAGCTGAGCTGTGGACATACTCGAGTCTCCTTAATAAATGTGCTGGCTGTCAGAAGTGAGAAAACAATTAATGCAGAATAATTCCATGACACCTAATTACAATGTCCCCTGCTTTGTCATGTTTACTTTGTGGAAGTCTGACTTATCATAATTGAAATTGTATTCCCCTATCCCCTTTAGTGGCAGGGGGCACACAGCGAGACCCCCCCACCCCCCCAACCCAGAAAGGCTCACTTTAAACAAACGAAGTTGTGCAAGAAGTTAGGAGCACTGTTGTCTTGTTTCTGAATCCCCCCCCCCTCCTCCTCCTCCTCCCCCTCTCACCTGGTCACACCTGCCTTTTGTCGAGCCTCGCATCTGAGGTTGCAGGCTGCATTATCGATTGCTAGGGGGGGAGCCAGACAGCCTATCCATCATGGCACACGTGTGGGGGAAAAAAACTTTCTCTCAACTTTTTTCTTTCTTTCCTTTTTCTTTTTCTTTTTTTTTATTTTTTTGACGCTGCTGCTCCCACTGCGCTCGGCCTGCGCTCCTGGGATGTCCCCGCACTTGTTTTTTTTGTTTTTTTTTTGTAATTATTCCCACATCTATTTGCTGCATTTCGGCCCCGTATATTCAAGTTACGGCGCATTCAGAAACACGTCGATCGCTCCTCTCGCTCGCCCGCCCGGGCGGGCGCGTCTTTTTACGCACGGTGCGGCGCGGACATGCGGGCCACTGACCTGGCGTTGGTGCAGTCGTTGTACAGAGTCTCGAAGTCCTTCCTGGAGATGAGTTTGCAGCGGTTCACCCCGGGCTGGATGGCTCCGAGTCCTCTGAGGATGCGGACCTGCTCCACGTTGCACACCACCGGGGTGATCTCCAGCCGCTTGAGCTTGGTGTACACGGTGTGCAGCCCTCCGACCAGGTGCTTGAGGAACAGGTCGAAAGCCTGGGGCAGGCAGATGAGCTCCTGGCCGTCCACGGTGAAAGACGCCACTTTGGCGCCGCGCAGCTCCACCATCTTGCACTCGTTGTTCTGCGGGATGTTCTCCACCGGGGACGGGGTCGAGTACACGGGTTTGCTGGGGGGCAGAGCCGCCGAGCCGGGGATGCCGGGGCTGCCGGAGCCCAGCAGCTCCGATCTGAACAGGGTTTGCTGAGGCTGAGGCTGCTGCTGCTGCTGCTGCTGCTGGGGGGCCACCTGCGGGGGGGGCGCCAGGGATGGAGACGGGGATGAAGTTGTCGACGGCGGGGACCCGGCGGCCGAGGGAGTGGAGATCGGAGGCGGCGGGACCAGAGGAGCTGGCGGGATGAGAGCAGCCGGTACGGCCATCGTCACCTTACAGGAAGGGGGGAGGAAAAAAAAAAGAAAGGAGAGCGAGCCACCAAGTTCAAAGTATAAAAGCCAGCCTGCAGAGACAACGCCGAAATGAAAGAATCCACGGGAGTTTAGCTCCTCAGATAAGTTGGGAGGACAGGAGGGAGGGGGGGGGGAGAGGAGAAAAAAAAAGGCGTGCTGAGTGAGGGTTTGTTGTGGGGGGGCTGAGCGGCGGGACAGTGATCAAAGATAGGAGGAGGAATGACAGGAGGAAAATGAGCTGAAAAGTGCAGCTCCGCTCTGTGGATGAGTTGTTGTTGTCACACGGTACAGAGAGGGAGGAGCTAGGGGACAGTGGGAGCCTTTGAAGAGCAGATCACTGAGACCACTCGCACAATGTTGCAGGTCTGCTGCAACGACACACACACACGCGCGTACTTATAGATACAAACTAGGCTGATCCGGTTATGTGTGCGTGTGCGCGATCATAATCGTGGACATCATTTGCATGCAAAAGGGAAAAAAGTTGTAAATGCTATTTCAGTTATTGCAAGTTGCACCTGTTTCCCCAAACCGGCTGCAAGCCAGAGTACAAAAACATAGATAGATAGACACATAGACACATAGATAGATAGACACATAGACAGATAGATAGATAGATAGATAGATAGATAGATAGATAGATAGATAGATAGATAGATAGATAGATAGATAGATAGATAGATAGATAGATAGATAGATAGATAGATAGATAGATAGATAGATAGATAGATAGATAGATAGATAGATAGATAGATAGATAGATTTGGAAAACACACTTATTACAGGGCGATAAGAGTCCAACAATAGGGAAATTCCAGTGTTCCAGGAGCAAAATAGACTGTGAAACAGACATACATAAAGTAAAATAAATAAATAAATAAAAAGTTATATAAATATAAACACAGTACAGTTGTGTTTACAGTACAAATACAAGCATTGACTGCACATTCATGGAGATTTAGTGATGGAGTCCTAGTCCTAGATTATGTCCTAAGAGTTAATAGTTTCTAGGTGCAGTGGTGCAAAAGTTGCAGGCTGTGTGAAAGAGGCAGCAACAGTTGTGAGAGTGAGAGTGCAAAAGTGGAAAAACTGCTGACGGCGCGCGTGCAAGGACGGCGGCAGTCGTACAGTATCAATAAGTTAAGATGAGGAGCTGTCCCGTCGGAGGTCCTTGAGCGAGACGTTAAATGCCCAATATCAAATATGTAACGCGCTTTGACCCGATAACGTCAGTGACTGTCAGCAACTGCCAGGTACATGTAGATGAAGTTGAGGCGAAACCGGTGAAAAAGTGAAGCAAGCGGGAGTGCAAATGCAAAACGCCTACTGTACGGGCGTGGGTGGGGACAAAGCAACAGTTGTGAGACTAGAGTGGAAGGAAAAAAGAAAACTGGGCTCATATCTACTGGTCCACAAGCGCTCTCAGGACTTGCGAGACCCTCGTGAATGTGTCGTTCCTCAGTCTCCCAGGCCCTCGGCTCGATTGTTTGTTTGTTTTTTTTCCCTTTCCCAACGCCGATTCCGATGTCGTATTTGTCATATTCCCTGCCTGAATAGGTCGGCGTGAGTCGCCGTCCGAGCCGCAGCCTATCTGTGAGGGAGGAAAATGTGCCTCGTTTAATTAGTCCTCCCCGATTGTTGTATTTACACATGCAAACGGGCCACAGCCAGGCAGCCTGGCGGAACATGAGGCCATGCTTGTTTTCGGCGAGACAAGGGTTTCGTATGCAAACTTAAGTACAGCTTAGATTACGTTTATATATATATAATTAAGTGTATGTACACACACACACACAAGCAGACAGACACACAGAGAGAGCAGTGCAGCGACCGATTAATGTTTGACTGTGATCGCTAACCTCTTATCGTGCCGCTTGTGTCGTGCTCCATGCCTGTAGTTGTTTTCCACTCGCTGCCTCGGCCCAGCAGCCGCCGTAACTGAAAGTTACAAAGTGCTAATGAACCCGAGCGTGCCACGATGAGGCTCCACCTGAGGGGGGGGGGGGGAGCGGCCGGAAAGCTTTGCGGTTGCCGGGGCCCGTGCTGGGGGGTCTTCAGCGTCAGGTGAATATCACGGTGAGGGGGGGGGCAACAAAAAGACGGATCGCCGTGGATACAGTCACTGTTTACTCTCCCGAGTGCCTCGCACCGTGCCGCGGTGCCAGCTTCAGACGCTGGGCCCACGCTGGGAGCCCTCCGGACTGACCGAGGCCCGGCTAGCTCGCTGAAGGGCTGTAGCCCGTGTTGTGATGCTGATTCCCGACGTGGACTCTGCACAGCCGGACCGCGAACTCTCCGACTCGCTTTGGATCCCCTTAAACTCACTTGGATCTCAATAAAGCCGCTATTTGTTTTGTTTTGTTCAGTGTTTTTCGTATCATGATTGCCCGTTTGCTTTCAGGCCTATTTGTGTTAGCCGAACATTTGAGGTCCATCACTCGCGCGCCGCACGTCGAGAGGCGCGCCGCTTATCACAGTCAGCGCTCGCCTGAATATTCTGCGCATCCCTGTTGTCCTGTTGTGTCAGATCAGCTTTAAGATAAGCAGTATGCCATTTCAAAATTATCATTCAGGGAAAGAGGTAGCTTGTAGTGTAAAATCAATAGCTGCTTAAAATTCATTGCCAGGCAATCCATTTGCCCTTTATGTTGCTAACCTTTCACTTAAATATGCACCATATTAAGATTTCATTATATACAATGAATGTCACAACAGTTTGCCCACTATTCCTCTTGTTTGCATGGGTTAACTGCAAATCATTGTGCTTGTAATGTCTGAAAAATGACTTTCATTAACATTTTGCAGGGAAAAAAGGGGAAAAAATATATGAGCCTGAGTAGCCTAATGGCTATTAAAAGGCACCACAGGATATGTATGATGTTTTGAGATACCGAGGCCTTTCAACAGGCTGGGTGGGCTGCATGTGTCTGACCACAGTAATGAAAACATGGCGCAACACAAAAATAGTCTGTGTACTGGTGCCATACGCTGCACGCCACAATATTTGGACAAACGCACAATCACCCCGGTGCGTCAGAAGACCCTCTCTTTCCTTTTCCTTCTTTTCGTCGCTTGTGACGGCGGTGTTTGCCGTGGATGTCTCGGGCCGTCCTCGCAGGGACGGTTTTCCTCCTGTCCTGTGCTGAATTTGTGCCGCGAGCAGAAGTTTCAAGGGTGTGTGAACACTTTGTTCCCCCCTCAAAGTGCACAGCAGAAGTACAGTACACGCGGATGAGATTGCGGTAAACAAATGACTATGTCAAAATGTAATCACCCGGCATGATGCATGGCATCAGGAAAGTGTTTCAAAATGTATGGATATGGGACAGGACTTGTGCATGATCAATGACACAGTATATTGTTTGATGTAATAATTTATTCACCCCATAAAGCTTTGATAAAACAATGTTGAAAAGCAATTTAAATTGAATTCATTTAAATGTCAATTCTCATGGTTAGGACTTTTCTATAATTGGCTATTTAATTAAAATAATTTTCATAGTCATTAATACAGCCCGGCAACTTGTAGCGCACTGACGTGTTTTAATTACATGGTATTAACAAAATTGATATGCTTTAGAAAGCATGGTGAATAAGAAATAATTAGACCAATCATACATCATCCTCTTATGGACATTAAGTGTATCACAATATAATTGATGAACTTGAAAAACAAGAGAGATAAATAACTTTAATTGAACAGAGTTGGTGTACAGAGCTTGGAACAAAGAATCATACTCACGATGTATTATATTTCAGAGGCAATTCATTATCTGCAGCATCGCTTAGCTCTGCGTGCCCGGCGCTCTCCCCTAACCCATGATTACATGACATTTGAAAGCAGTGATGCTGCGTAGTCTTTTAAAGCGTCCTCCCGCCTCGCCCGCATAAATCTCCCCGCTGCCCCGCCGCACGGGCGGCGAGGAGCGGCCCCCGGACGTGGGAATCATTTGGATTCCTGGAATAACGCACTGATCGATCGTGAATATTTGCCTCGCCAAGGTTACACCGCCTTGACCCCGTCTATTCTTAGACGCCGGCCAACACAAACATGCCAGTCGGGGTGAAGGGGGGATGTCAGGGAGCAGGCGGATGGTGCGGGGTCCGCGGCATTATTCCGCATCCGCTCTCATCGGTTCCCCTCGATTCACGGGCATGTTCCAGGACTCCTCCGCCTGATGTTTACGTATTGAGCGCCCAGTCGTCCGAGCCTTCTCCGGCTCAACCGATCTAATCAACTAAAAAATGTGATCAAAAGTGTGTCATTTTTGCGAAAAAACGACAAAGGGCAGCAAAAACAGATGTCCTCCAAAGCCAGCTTCTCGGAGTGCTTCCTGTTCGTACGTGTGTCGCACGAAGCGGCCGAGAACTCCACTCAACTTTTGTTTCCATTTACCTAAGTTATTAAACTAAACGGCCGATTATCAATAAAGAAAGATGAAGCCGTGGAGTCGCGCGTTTCTGTTTCACAGCTGTTGCTTCCGATTAAATTCTCCCTCTTTGATCAGTTCCCTGGTCGAGTCCCACGTAAAAAAATTCGAAGTCAAAGTGCAAAGTCTGCTCAAGGCGGCGCGCGCTGACCACAGAAAATGAGAAGAAAGGCGGAGCACAGATCTAATGCGAAACAGTGTTTGGTGCGGCCCGAGCTCCTCAGCTTAAGCACATAAACATGAGGTTTTTTTCGCTGGAATCGGTGTGATTTAGTATCCATGGCTACTCGGAGAGTCGACCCGGGTCACGCACACACGGGACCTTTCCACGTCTCGACGCAACAGTCAAATACAGGACCTGCATCCGCTCGTCAAAGGTCCCGCCGCTGGATCCGTGCAGTGCTTCGTCTGACGTGGCGTAGCTTCCAGCAGGGCCGTGCTGCGGGGAAACGGAGAGATTTGTGGACATCTAAATTGCTAAACCAGAAACCTGTATAAACAGCGGTAATTACCGGGCCATTGACAGTCTCTCAGTGTTGTGCTCATTCTGCCACAGCCGCAGTGATTAAAATGAATCCTCATCGACTTCTCCATTAAAGCGCTGGCAGGAGCGATCCCGTGACCTTTCCCCATTGATTGAACATAACAATCACAATTCAATTGTAATGCAAAGAGAACATTTGTTATAATGTACATGAGATGCATGAGCCATTTCCTGGGAGCGGGGAAGGGTAATCAATGGAGTGACTCTTGGCTTGATGCAAGGAGAATGAGGCTGTGTTTGCGGGCCCTAATTCATACAGCCCGCAGTGTATGATGGAAGCCAATGATATGCATGTAAACACACTGATTTCTCTGTGCGCGGGGTTCAATAGGATAAGAGCAAATCGAGCTTTCCGCATCCACGTAGACTGCAGCGATTGGCAGTGATGTAAGCGCGCTGATACACTTCTGCTTCGATCCCAGATCAAAGTTTGATTCATGTGTCGCGTCACGTGGCGACATCTCCAGCGAGCTATCTCTCAGGGAATGGGGAGGAGGAGGAGGGGGGGGGGATACGGGGGGGGGGGGGGGGGGGTGAACTGCCATCATTCACCGGGAGTGACTTGTAACGTAACTTCAGAGATAACGGGGGGGGGGGGGGGCGAAGCCACACGCGATCCACCGGATCTGAGCCCGAGCCGTACGGGACGTTCCGGAGATAATCGGGCAAGGACAGGCTGGTTACTGATGAACGGCTCCACGCAGAACGGCTCAAACTTTAGCTGGCGAACAGAGGGGCGCGATGGGCATAACAAGCCGCCGCTGCTCAATCCCTCTTTAAAAGCTGCACTCGATCGTGTCTTTCAAAAACTTGTCTCGTGAAGAGTGTATGCGAATGATGTCCTCAAGGGATTTCTTTTTAGAATCAAGAGATTATAGTTTACACGGACATTAAACAGATTAAACCAGCCCGCTCTCTAAAGGCAGTTTATCTAATGGAGAAAATGTGGTATGCTAATTGAGAAATTCCGATGGTAAAATTATATTTAAACCTCCCTCTCTCTCTCTCTCTCTCTCTCTCTCTCTCCCTCTCCCTCTCTCTCTCTCTCTCTCTCTCTCTCTCTCTCTCTCTCTCCCTCTCTCTCTCTCCCCCTCTCTGCTGCAGGATTTTAGTTGGGCTTGATGAAATCAAATGGCTAATCACGGCCATAAGCTCTGAGACGCTGGCCGAGTGAGGCGGTGTTTGCCATGCGAAAAGGTAATTGTCTCGGAAAACTCCGTCGATGACAGATTCAATTCCATTTAGTAAATGTTTAATAAATGCTGTGCAAACAGGCAGGCCTATCTCGCTGTGCTTAGAAAACAAAGGGAAACTTTAATTGCTTTAATCATCCCGAGCTTTGACGTTGTTATTGGCCTTAAAAATAGCAGTTAACAGAAACTGTCCCGCCGAGGAAATTGAACCACATTTGGAGTGTGATCCGTAATTAAGATAGGGGCATCCCGAGCGGAGAGGTCCGGGGAAACTGTTGCGACTTGGAAAAACATTCCAAGTCGCACAAAGCTATTCAATTAACAGAGGGGACCCAAGGAAAACAGCCTCCCTATTATGTATCACTTACTTTAATCAGATCGAAAGCGATTGTATCCCTTTCTGAAAATCCCTTCACACAAACACGTTAATTAACAGATAGGAGGGTGGAAAGATGTATTTTTCATTAGCGGGTGAAATAATGTTCCCCTTTAACATCAAGGAAAATCAACTGCTTACCGCAGTTAAACCAGTCAGCGGTGTGAATTCCCTGCCAGCATTTTTATTTAAAACCTCATTAATGTGTTTCGAGCCGGCATCGCCGTACCTTTAATCTGCACTAAAAGGAAATAATGCGTTTCCTGCTTTATTTACCAGCCTTACTTAACAAGTGTTCCTGTACAATTAGAATTGTTAATAGATCGGGAAACAAAAGGACTTTGAAGGTGGGAAAGTGCTGACATTATTTCACGGGGGGAAAGCACTCTTGAGAGAGAAGGATCTGCTGTAAACGTAGTTTCCTGGAACACGGGCGCACTGCAATGTTGGTCTCTCTCATTAGAAATGCCACGCACAGGACATAAATCAGGGCCCGTAAAACATTTCATTGCCACGCCACACTAAATTACACACTTGCTGGTTTGCCATACTGATTGTGTTTAAACATTGTAATTTTACTTTATTCCCATTAAATCTATGCAGGGTTTTACAATCCATAACAGAGTATCCGCAATAAAAGTTAATAAATGTCAGAATTTGCATTTGGGGGAAAAAAAAAAAAAAAAACACACCCTTACATTTTTTTTTTTGCAAATATCAATCTATGAACCTTTCAACGTTTCGTCAAACAAAATGCTAATTGTACCTTTAGGAATTTGGGAGACAAGTGACGAGAAATGAGATGCGATGTCCTTTAGATTCAGGAAATCGGCCTGGCTGGAATACATTAAGCGTGGGGCCAGAGCAATGTGTAGGAGGACTGTTGTTGTCGAGAACAAAAGACAATGGCAGGATATACATTCACGTAGTAAGTTGTTATCCTACGCTGCTTTTCTTCATACGTTCAGCTGTAATTAAAGAGCTCCGTGCACACCGGCTTTGCCACCCGCCTTGTTAGCCAGCCTGTTGCCTGGTTGTTTCCTCTCCTCCGCCTCGGTGTATTTGTGAATGTAATCAATACAGCATTCATACCACTGTTCCGTGTTGTGCTGCGCAGATAAAGGCAGGCAACAATAAAATAACAGTCCTCTGGTGTCAAGTCAAGTTGGCCTTTTGTTCAGCGTATCAGTCAAATGAACCAGAGGCTCAGAAAGAACAGTGTTTTTGTTTCTATTTCCGTAGCGCGTGGGTACACATTACTACGTGGAAGGAATTACATCTGAGATGCCGCGTGCGAGGCTGATACCGCGGCCCCAAACTGTGACAGCATGTGCAAATGATTCCAATCCCTACTTCACATATGTGCGATAGGTGTCAAAATGTGCAAATGATGGATAGCCCTGGCACCACGCAGCAAAAGGAGTCCTGGTTCAAATCCCAATCGGACTCCGGGCTGTCGCCCAACACATTCTAGCACCACTGAGTACAAGGCAGGTAAGATGGATGGATGGACGGACGATGGATGGATACTAAATCGAAAAGGACAGTGTTATGTATTCCTCCCGAGTTTCCCAAATCCAAGACTTTTGTAAACATCTTGTCTGGAACAGCCTGGCACGTCCACCATCAGGACCGGTTCACTGGTACCAGATGAAAGCATCGCGATCGAGGATGCACCTTGAAGAGCTTGGCACTAGCTTGCTGCTGCTGTAAACGCTGCTTGTCTATATTCTACCAAGCGTGCACATGAATTCGATAACCTGTCGCGGTGCCCTCGACGTGAACGGCCAAAGAGGAGCTCCCAGTGGTTGTACTGGTCGGCAGGGTCTACCCACCGGTTCAAACCGTCCTGTTTGGTCATCACGGTTGGGGAGATGTGACGGCGGGTGATATGACAGCAGAAATCCTCCATGACGGGCTCGTACACAGAGTCGTTCTTCATTTCAGCATCCGGGCTGCAATACATCAAAAAGCCCGCGCAGGGGCAACACCATGTGCAACACAATATCTCTGCGTTTGCAGTAGGTCACTATGCTCTGCTGACTTAATAAACTACGCGTCCAACAACAATGATTATTCATGTCATTCTTCAAAGGTCCTTGAGAGGATCTCGACGCAGCAGCGATTCAACCTTTTGTATTCATTCAAGCTTGGCTAAGATTGTACCATCTGGGCCCTTGTACTTCATGATTAATGCCAACGCGTTGATTCATATGTGCAATTGGAGTTTAATAAACAAGGATTTCGGAGTTAAATGGCACATACAAATGCTCGGGATGAACGCGTTCATGCTATCTAATTTGTGTTCCTGGTAATAAAGCCCACTCGTAATCATCTTCCAGATACACAAATGTGGGGATTTGGCGATTAACATAATGTGTCTGTTCCAGGCAGGAAGTAATCCTACAATTCTAAGACGTCTTCAGACATATGTACATAAGATTCTTTACTTGGTTCAAATTAACTCACCACTGCTACAGCACGATTAACGCTGGCACCAGAAACAACAACAACTCTGTTCTTCAATGTGCGGATTAAGCGTCAACAAACTTTTTTCCCCTTTTGGAACAATGTTGTTTACCAGACATTACGGCTCTGCAAACAAAATCAGCTTTGTGATTCTCTCCACGTCTGCATTTTCTTAGTCCGTTTCAATGTCACAGTGCCGGGTAGCCGGCTTCATAAGGGGAGGCATTAGAGCTGCTGATAGTATCCCAACCTGGCACAAAGGCCCCACACAACAGTGACCTCTACAGGAGCACACCACACATCAACGGCAGCCCAGTGCACGCTGACATGCTCCTCCACTGCTAGGCGCCTCGGAGCCCCCGCGCTGATGTTCTCAGGTCATGGAGCCACACGTCAACCAGAGAGAAGATCGGTATCTGCTCTGTGAGACGCCGGAAGCCGACGGCTCTAGACTTAGACGTGCGACGGTCCAAATTTCCACATGGGATCCGATTTCACGGCTGCTGTGGCTCCTCCAGAGCAGCAGAGGTGCGCTGCACACAGGTGAGCCTCCTGCACGTCAACAAGTAATTCCCTCACACACCCCCGGAGCCCACTGCTCTTGAGCTGAAGACAAAGAACAGTGCCGAGCAGTGTCTTTCGGTGGGGCAGAGGAGGGACGGGAGGGTGCCAAGCCACGCAGACCACAGCCAAGTGCAGGATCACGGAGGAGGAATGAATGATGCTTAGATAAGGGACAAAGTAAAGAGGGCAGACCAAACAGGAAAACTAAGAAGGGAGAATGTGCGGGGCGTTGCCTGCCTGAGCAGGAAAATCTACTGATACGAATTTGTTCTTTTGTGTGTGTGTGTGTGTGTGCGCACGTGTGCGCGTGTTTTCCCTTGTTTTTTTAAGTGTTGAGTAATGTTGCACCCCATGTTCTTCGGTGTAGCGGCAATCACAGAAAACACGCAGGCCCCGTTCACGTGCAAAAACGTGTTTCAACTCAAATAAACCGACATCACTTTGATTGATATTCCTCGAGTGCACACGCACGCAAAAATGATTTCTGAAAACAAATACAAATGTGTTCCTCAAACACAATCAGGGGGTAAGTAGCACAACGAGACACATGTTCCGTGCAAGCCCAAATCACTATATGACTCTAATCGAGTCCTCTAAGGTCTCGAAATCCGGCCTCTGTTGGCTTTTACAGCGGGCCGTCCTGTGTCAGGGGATCCTAGACCAGGAGCAGCACCAGAATCCGATCCTCTGCTCGCCGGCACAAGTCCCAACTGTCCACAGCGTTTTGCGCGACTCCGTTGAGGTCTCCCGATGTCTCGCTGACAAAAAGCCACGAAAACAAACTCGCCGGGGAAGCCTGCGACGTCTCGGGTGGAGGCCATAAATCCGAGGCTGGGACTTTTACTGCGGTGCATTTCTGCCCGTAACAGGTCTGTGACGTGATAATGGACACTTTCATTAAAAATAAATTGAGGAGCAACACATTCGGCACTCAAAGTGTGACGCTCGGAGGTAAAATACGCTATTCTCCGGCTAATGTACTCATGGCACAAATGCAGACCTTAGAATGCAAAATTGGTAATTGAGAACGGGGCCAGGGTAGTGGGGGGGGGGGGGGGAGAAACCAGGGAGGGTAATCTGCCTCTTTTCCCACACAAGGGACCAGGAGAACACAGGCTATGTTGTACCCCCCCTCCTCTCCCTTTTACCCGAGTTCTCCTTTATGTATTCAAATTCACTTCAGCAGCATAAAATTCTCCCAAGAGACAGCATTGTCCTCCCGCTCGTCCCTTGGGCTCCCCATCTCTCAGTCACATCTCCTCACTCCATGCAACTTAGCCCCACACCTAGCAGCAGACCAGGCGTATTTTTCTTCTGCTCCGGAGCACCCTTTTTTTTTTTTTTTTTAAAACGCAGTTTAACGAAAATTAATTAAAGGGCTTTTTTGAAGAGCCGCCGCTGGATGCGTGGCATGTTTAGGGGCTTTGTGCGCATTACTTCAGTTTTTTAGCGGGACAGTCTGAGACAAATCCACTGAATAGCCTTTCACTGGTTTTACCCCCTGAATAATAATCTCTGTTGTGTTATTATGTGTGAAAATAAAGGGTACACACATTTCCTCCCCCACCCACCCCGCTTTCTGTCTCGCTGCATTCAGGAAACTCCGAATGGCAAATTTTGCACCGATGGCTGGCTCGCAATTGCAGTTACGAATGTACGAACTACTACACTTTCATAATGACGCGGTCCAAATGCTCCAAAAGGCGCGCGGGTCTGCTCTAGTGAACTTGAATATGTGGTCCCTGGTGCATAAAGTAAGCATAAGGCCAACTCTACGGCAATGGGGCTTTGCTGAATGAAATGAAGAGCCCTAGGCGCGGCAGCTAATACACGGCGGAGCGCTAACAGACAAATACGCCGAGAGATGGAACAGAACAAATGATGTGAACAGTCCTGAAATCATAATCACGCTGGATTGTGCTCTGACAAGTCTTTCACACTGAAGCGGGGACGTTGTCCGATGTCAGCGAGCGGCTCGGGCGTTCCGGGTAGGACTGAATGGACGTAAAACTCCACACACACGTGCGGAGCCATCTCTTAAAACGGCGAGGGCCCCTGTCGGAGGCGCTCGGCACGTGAAGCGCCGCTTCCTTTTTTTGGGGGGGGGGGGGCGGCAGCGATTCCAACGTGTCACAATATTATCATATCTATTCACTGCTAGCATGATGCAAATGGGCTCAACGGTATGCTTGCCTCTACAAAACTCTCCCACCGGGTTCTAATAAAACAGCACAATTTCCCACTCTCTCCCTCTCTCCTCCCTCGGAAACGTGGCAGTCGGCAGCCCTGTGATCTGCGACAGACAAAATGAGACGCAGCAGCTACAACAGCACTGAGACACAGTCAGTATTCCCCGCGCCCCTTGAATAGATAATGCTTTTCCTTCACATTCCTTTATTCTTTCAAAAAGAATGCATCAGAGGCCAAATATTAATTCCTCTCGTCATATGGAGGAGCTACGCAAGTGGCATACTAGGACGGGTTTTTGAATGATTAAGGGGAACACATAAAGGGTTTCTTGTGGCGCTTTGAACTTTCAGCGGAGTTCTGAGAACTCTCCACTTATTCCCCACTCTGCAGGAGACTTGATGTTAAAAGACAACGTTAATGAAAGCTCTGTAACAGGTAGAGACAGAGGGATTAATGCAATCTAAACACAGCGAGTCTCCCGGAACTGGCTCCGGCTAGCAGGTGAACGGGAGGGGGGGTGGGGGGGGCACTTTTCCTCACATTTCCTCCGTCCTCCCACCATGAATCTCCTTTAAACAAATGCCAATAGATCTGATTGCCTAATTCGCTATTCCCTCCCTCTCTCCCCGGGCCCATGAAGATGCACGTGTGGGGGAATCACTTCAAGGAATGACATTGACTGGGGATGTGCTGACTTGCACCACTGTTTGTCTTTTGATGTGAGAGATCAAATCAATGTGCGCGCCTCTCTCCGAGCAATGCGCAGGCAGATTAGCGTTAGCCCGAAGGTGCCTGCTTGCCCCCGATCATTAGCGTTTACCACTGATTCGCCAAATAATCAGGATTTACTCGGCGCTACCGTGCGTTGCATTGATGGGTTAAAAAAGGGAGGGGAAAAAAAAAAGGGCCTAACGTTTAAGATGAAGGGTAATGCGAGGGTGCCATAATGAGACTGACACCTGCATAAGCCATAGACACTGGCCGACACTGACATTTGTCACCGGCGCGAGCGGCGTTATTTGTCACTGGTCCGGTGTGCATCGGTGCCTTCACATGGAAAATACCACAATGAGATCTCTCCCGAGTGCTTAAGTCAGATGGATTGAACGCTCTTGAGCACTGATAAAGGTTGATTTCGGGTTGTGCCAACATTATCGTGGGCAAACTAATGCAGAATAATTGTCGCATTCTGCCCCGTCAACAGCCGGAGCGATGGCGGCGGTGGTGCCACGCGCGGGGGAAATTAGCGCCTCGCGTCGACGCGCGAGCCTACCCGGACGCGTGTTTTGGCGTGGCCCCCGACAAACGCGCATCCAAACGGTCCCGGCGTCGTTGAGACCGCGGTGCTCCGACGGTAATTGTGTAAAGAAACTATTAAGGGGTGCGACTTTGAGATTAAGGAGGCATAAGGATCCTGGCAGTGCATTTCTGCCACATTTGAATTCATACTGTTTGCCTGTAACTTCACGCTAATGATCAAAGTTGGGGGGGGGGGGGGGGGGGGCGGAGGGTTGGGGAGGGGGGGGGGTGGATTCTCCTGAGTGCAAGTTATGAAGATGAGATGAGGAGAGAGGGGGGAAACGGGAGAGGGAGCGAGAAACTGCTTTGCTGCCCTGCTTTGAACACTTTTACACTTTCCAACAAGCTTTGTTTTTTAATTGGCTGAAATTAATCTTAGGGATGTAGATGCCTGATTTGCATTCATTAAAACCCAACCAAAAGAAGTCATGCTTAATTCCAATCAAATTTGCTTAATTATGCATGGCGAGATATTCCCAAATGAGCTGTGGATTTTTGTTAGGCCCTTTTTTTTCTTTCCCTGTTTCCTATAGCAAATAAAATGTAATGAAGCTGTCTTTTTGTGTTTTACTGAATGTTGAGGAGCACACGAGGAGCACCTTGAGCCGGGCCCCGAAAACAATATCACTGCTAAAGTAATTATAAGAATCTGCATTTTTCATTGTTAATTGTGGATGTCAGCGTCATTAATTCTAATTTACGGCGGGCAATAAAATTAAGAATACTTTGTGCTGATGTTTTAAATCATGCCTGTGAAGGGGACACATAATGCAACTTAAATCTCAAGTAGATATTGATTGGGGCGGATGGTCTTTTCTATGAATCTTAAACAGGCAGACGCTGGGAATCTGCTTGAGACTTCACTTTTACGAGTTAACTCCGGCACCAGATATCACGAGTGCAATACAATTAAAGAAGTGTCAGTTTATGCACGGGGGCGTGCGCGTGCGTGCGTGCACGCGCGCCTCATCAGCGGGCTGCATGACAACGGAGCGATGTCGAGCCAGATAGCGGTCATAAAAGAGTGAGCGCCAGGCAACATAATCTGATCGTGATTAACTTGTTCGTCGGGCTTTTCGTATAAATACCCGAATGGAATGCACTTGCGGCCTGCCACCTTTTCCCTCTCTTCCAGGCCCCGCCTTTGATATTTCGACAGCCATATTAATTAGATTGTCCGACGCGGCGAGGCCGTTGGCACGGACGGGCTGAAAGCTGAATGGAGGAGTTTTGGAGGTGCACCGCCGTACAGTGCGCGGCCTATGGGGGATGGCGTTGCGTGTTTCTGCTCCAGCACTTGATTTATGGCTTCATTTGGACCCCGTTTGTACAAAACACATCCTGCTGCAGCAGGGGCTTTAGTGCATTGTAGTCTGAAAACAAAGGAGGAATAAAATTGATCTTTCTGGACACACACAAAATCAATGACTGGCTATTTCCTGTTCCATGGCATGTTAGTCCAACCGACTTGCTCAATCCTTGAACTTTCCTCGCGTCCTCGCCGCTCGAGAGGAAAGGTCTTCAGAGTTCAGTGGAAACTTCAGATGATGTCATTTTGGATCCCTTGGATCAGAAAGCTTTTGTTTTCGCTCGCTGCCTTGACCCTCACGATGGAGATATTAAAAGAGAGCGTTTGCTTGTTTTGACTGACGAGGTTATTCCGTGTGTTAAACTGCAGTTCTGTTTTCTTTCGTGATGGCCTTTTTTTAGAAAAACAATATTAGGTTGACCATCAGAGTTGGGGGGAGGAGAAAGAAAAAAAAGGCCCAAAAAAAAGAAGAAAAAAAAGAAACCGACTGGTTGCTGGCGTAAATGTTTTGAAATGCGTTGGACTGATTTGCTCAAATTCCAAATGCCTGACTGTTATTCCAGAGGATGTGTTTGTACCTGTTGTACAATGCATTCTGTTCTCTAACAAGGTGATTGTGTTTCCAACACAAAAAGACTGCGCGGCTGATGTTCAATTGTTCTCTGGCAGGCTGGCTGTTGGCCAGCGCCTCCTTCATGACACATGGAGCTGCTACACTATCAGCTCCCCTCTCCTCTTCCTGTCTGCTTTCCTGGCGGTGACTGAAGCAAGTCACTCTAATGCAACAATGATGGTGATTTCACTCTGCTTATCGAAGCGAGTAAGTACTTAAGCAGCTGCTTGTACTTTGATCCAATTTACTTCCTGAATGTGTGCTTCCTCATGCACAGTAAACAGGCCTGCCTAAGTTGTCATTAGTTCGGAGCCAAAGCAAATAGTTCACATGATTATTGTTTGCTCATTTTCTCCCCGCTCTGCCTTGCGCAGAACGCGGCTCCGTTAGCAGGGGTGAGTTGACTTCGGTGACGGGCCCCCTCGACGCGGCGCGTATTTCAGGTATCAATTTGGACGCGGCGGCAACGGCTGTAATTCAATATTGCCCGCGGCGCCGCGGAGGGGTGAACTGGGGAAGCCATAAGTCGAACACCGCAACCTTTAACATCATTGTGCGCTCGAGTCCTCCCCAAGGACGGGACAGATAAAAGATGATCAGTAAGAAAATTGATAGCACTGATTTAATAAACATCCTCAAAATGATCTCCGTGACCTGCGGGTAGCGCGGCAGTGGCGCGTACTCCGGGCTGGGTTAAAGAATCAAGTGAGATGATTCATTTGAGTGACTGAGGTAGTTGAGTTTGATGGATCATTCCTAAAAGCATCATTGCTAATCTTCGGCTCCTCTTTTTTAGGTTATTCACAGATCAGTGAGTTTTCCGGCTAATCCTGGACCTGACGCTGCTCTTGTCTGTGTACATGGTATTCATCATACGCTGACAGGGAGAGTCCTTCAGACGACAAATAACCTTCAGAGAGGGGAGGCAGGCAGGCAGTAGGTGTGCAGTTATTTTGGATACATTTCACAGTGGAGTAGGAAAGCTGCATGGGGAGATGTATGGTGTCCTTGTTGGGTGCGGAGAGATGGACCCCTCTCCGTTTCCCAGCATAATCATTCTGAGCCTCAGCCATGCCTTCGACAACTCAATCAGACAGCCCTCTACCTGTAAAGTGGCTGGGTTGATTTGATTGCCATTTTTATTGGATCCCGGTCACATAAATCAAACCAATGGGGACGGCTGTACAGACGTGACCACTCGTCATTCGCTAGTAGCCTTGGAAACATTGTTTCGGGGGCCGCGTGGCTGTCATCGGAGGTAAATCAGGGGTCTGAAGTTTCTTTCCTCCAACACAGGAGCATGGAGTTAAATCATCTTGAAAATTGATGTCACTGTGCCCAAGTGTTTTCACCCATCCCTTGGATAGAGTCCCATCAACTGGTGACAATGTCAGCACTTTTACCCTTCTCTCAAAAAAGGGATGCTTCCTGTCCTGGGGCCGAAAAGGGCCTGTTGTGGCTGATAAGAGCTCCGAGCAGTTCGCTTTGACCTTTTTCATTTTGTCTGCTTGTTTAAGCCGCAATAAAATGTTGTCCCGCTAATCCAAACAGCTTCAAACTTCAGAGTTTAACTGGCAAATGTGTAATAAACCTTTAGCAGAAAAGGGTTCCAGTTTCTGATTTATGGCTTCCCTCAGTGGCAATTAGACAAACTGAATCAGACAGTCGGGTCATTTTTATTGTGGGACGGCCGTGTCCTGTAAAATAAAGTAGGCCCGTGTCGGTGGTGGAGCTGAACCCGGAGAGCCTGTCTTTGAAACTTAATACATTGTTCATCGCTAAGCGCTGTCTGGTGCGCTTTTTGATTCAGTGTGAACTGATTAAGTCTATCATGTCCACCAGCGCTTACAGTGGGAACATATTAGATTAAATACAGGTAGCTAATTTCCTCCTCTGCATGGGTGAGTGGGAGTATGAATGAAAGTGATGTAAAATTAATTTAGACCTCTAAAATTTTGATCACGCCGAGGCTATTTTGGTTCTCATGATGACAAGTAATAGGGGGTTGTTGCTTTCTAACCCTACAATATTACCACGTTTGCCTATAGGGCTTTCAGGATCAATTTCATTCAGCATAAATATCACTTGATCTGTGGAACAAATTAGAAATAATAAAAGCAATAAAAATGCACCCAAGCTCTATTGAGATGTCCCTCCTAGCCATGTGTCAAGACTGAAGACATTAATGATACACGGAGGAGAGAAAATTACCATCTAGAATACGTCCGAACCAGTAAACTGGTAAACAAGCTGGCCGTTAGGAGTGGGGATGATTTGAATCAACAAGGGTGAACAGATATGGATACTCGGCGCATTAGTGTTAATAGGAATAGATTATGGAGGGATTTCGTGGAGTGACCTTCAGTGCACTAATTGAAATAGTATTCCGAGTCAGCAGTGGAGTAATCAACTTAAACACAGAATCATAAATCATCATGAATAGCGCTGTCACAACCAAGCCATTAGCCCCGTGTTTTTTCCCCGGCAACCTCATGAAAATATCTGCCACACCGATCCGTAGGTTAATAGGAACAGAAATGGCATTTAGAGTCTATTTGGATCAAACGTACTGTGAGCTTGAAAGTAGAACTTTGCTAATTTGCAGGTAATGTGAATTGATGTAGTGAGGGTTGAGGATAGTTCAGGCAGCGAGGCAACACAATAACTCTGGAAGGAGGCGCGGGCCCGGCGGAGCCCCGGCCGCTTTGCGGGGCCCGGTCGCGGCCAGATACGTTATCGAGGCGAGGTTAGGTAATCGCGCCGGCTCTGCGTGCCCTTTGCCTTTTGTTATTAATTACGGCCGACAAAAAACACAATAAATTAGAGGGGCGCGCGGAGCCGTACGCGTGCTCTTTCCAAGAATGTGCAGGGAGCGACTTGCGCGATCATTGCACAATTTACAGCGTTGTGCGTCTGATATCGCGGCCAGCAACCCTCTATTCGCTCTAATCCACACAATGCCAGCTCGTTCACTTATTGTCGTTTAATGCCACATTTATTTCAAGTATAAATACTGAGCGCTTTGTCAAAGTTTACAACATCTATATTAATATCAACAAGTGCTCTCGCAGTAAATAGCTTTTTAATTGCGACTAAAGTGAAGGAATTAGATTCTAAACAGTCGGTTAGTGTCAGTAAAACGTCTTTCACACAACAATACCCAGCAAACTTGTCAGAAATGCTGATAAGAGGGCCGATCCTGAGCGCTTACACGGCATTAATCAAATAGCAGGTCTAATTAAAAGCGCTTTAAACAAAGCTTTTTTTCTAAATGTTGCTCAGGTATGGCAATAATTTTTGATCAGCCAAGCCTGGAAGACAAATAATTAGAACTGCCACAGCGGCCTGATGAGTGATGTCAGCATCTCCGAGTGACCTTCCCCTGCTAATTAATTTTCATTCCAGGGAAAAAAGACCCCGTTGTTGCACATTATTAATTGAGTTCATGAAAAGATGCACCTGATTAATTTTTGTTGATAATACTTGTCATTCTGGCCGCCGTTCGTAATCATTTTATGAGTTTTCATCTTAGTGTTTTTCAAAGTTGATCTAAGTCATCTTTACTGGAGATTAATTTGTCCATAGTAGAGCTGCCCTGTCCCAACCGACAGCGGGGCTTCAGTCTGTCTCACTTAGATGTCTGGCTGAACGTGTGTTCTCTCTATCAGTATTTGTTTACCCCTGTTTACCTGCGCACATTTATAGTGGGCTCGCAGTGAGAGTAAATGAGAATAATTAACCTTACTATTTAATAATTAACTTTTATTACCAAACCGTGTTATGAAGGGATAAAAATGCCAGCACTACTTTGAATTCCAGATGAGCTGCCTTGTAAAATGAGGAGAAAAGAGGAACAAAATCTGTCAGTGACAAAGCCCGTCAGCTTGTTCCTGGACATTACACACTATATTGTAAAACTGAAGTAGCCGAATGCACGCAGCACTACAGAAAATACCTCGAAGGAATCGATCTTTGCTGTTATGTCAAGTCAAATATTAACAGTTCTTCCCTTCACAAATAGCTGAAGATCTGCAGCGAGGTGTTGCGTTAATCAGTGAGTAGCGCCGCAGTTTTTCCAAGTTAATGTCTAACGGCAGAAATCGTAATTGTTCTGTGATTTCGTGGAATGTAATCTGGCTTCATATCAGTTGTGCATTCAGACTTTCAACAGCAAATACAATCCAGGACTTGAGACTGAGGGCTTATCAGAAAAAAAAACCCTGTGCAATTGTTTCAAATACGAGACTGCATTTTACAACTTATTCACAAGGTGAACTTTAGATTTATGTGCGAGATAAATTGCCGGATGGTGTTGCATTGCCTTGTAGCAATAGCTGGGCCAGGTACAACTGAACTGGCAGGACAGGCTCACGTTTTCTGTGCTCTGCCAACATGGTGGCCTCATTCTGGCTGGTAATATGATGGACTTCAGGAGGAATCTCGCACCATGTGAGACTGATGTGCTAGTGCTGCCCACACAGCTTTTTCCCAAAGGCTGGTCACTGCTTTGACTATAATGAGCTGCACTATTTGTCAGAGTGGCAGCGAAGATTCTTCAGAAGGAAACATTATGGCAGTCAGCTTTGAAAGCTGTGCTGAAGACTGTATCAAATACAGCGTACTGGCATGGTTACGCTATAGAGTTAATAACCATGCACTAATTTTATCTCTCAGTGCGTGTTACCTCCATTTGAAGTGGAACTGTCACATCATTTTGGAGGATCGGAGCATCTTGCCAACATTCTCGAGCCAGGAAGAGTGGAGGGACCGCACTGACGAGGTGCTGCAGCTGCTTGGCTCAGATAATCCCAGACACTGCAAATTTGACATCAGTATGCTGGTATTACCCATACTGAACACAAAACTGATACGTACTTACGCGTAGCTGCACAAGCATTCTCTTTGTTTTCAATATTTTTAAAATTTCCGACTTGATTAAGAAACACAAAGCAAGCAAGCATCTATCCGTCCATCCATTATCCTACCCATTTGCAGGAGACTATCTCCAGCACACAGAGGTTGAAGGCAGGGAATACACCCTGGACAGGTCGGTAGTCCATTGCAGTTTAAAAACCCACACAGACACAGAGAGAACTTGCAGACTCCACATAGAAATACCTTTGGTCTGACCTGAAGTCTTATTAGGAAAAAGTAAAACTTGTTTAAAGCGAATTAATTCATATCTTTATGTGAATAAATGATGAGCCATGCAGTGAATAACAGGGGCAATGATATCCCATCAAGATCTGTTTAAGACTAATCACGAGACACTGTATCTCTTGAAGATGTTTTTTAATCTCTTTACATGGATGCAAACTTAACCCTTAAAATATATTTTCCACATAATTTTCCTTCATCTCAATATGGTAATCTCACAAACCTATGGTAAAACAAAATCTCTTTCAAGATGGGGAAGAGAAGCAAATCCATGTCATGTAGTACCTCATGGGCCAAGTAGATGAGGAAACTGGTACATGGGTTAAAGACAAGGAAAAATGTTTGATATAATATTAAATGTATCACCTTTTGAATAATTAACTGTCACTATTAACTATTATTAACTACTGTATTCACTCAACTTGACAGGTTGCCAAACAAGTATCATAACAATATGGACACTATGTTCTTTGTTGACATCTTAAATGTATGTTGATTAACTTTCTCATGTGTTAAACCCAGATAGTTTTCCGACAGCAAAAGAGTTCCTGTGATGTTGTGATGGAGTTGATGGCACTGTTATGTCACCTCAAGCAGTAAAAATATAATCACCTAATAAAGTATCATGAGCCATAAAGGTGAATCAACACCTCTCTGACACAATCTCAACAAAAATGTTGCAATTTAAGTTCTGACAAGTTTGAATTTATGGCCGTGCCCTTGTGTTGGGTTTCATTTTATTGTACAGCGTGTATATTTCCTGGTCATTCACTATAAAATGTTTGGACTGCAAAGTCAACTTTATCTATTTGAATTTCTGCCAATGCCTTATCCCACCCAGTGCTTGATCAGTAAGCTCCTATGTCCCACATTAGTGTGATGCTTTCTGATGCTTTCTGATGAGGAAAAATGAAAAAAAAAAAATTTTTATATAATATAACATTATATATCTGACAAAATAACTTTGAACGCTCTAATTTCAGTAACTTGTTAAATTAACTAGCACATTGTTTGGTTTCATCCACGACGACTCTACTTTCCGTCTTTTGCTTTTCATTTAAATAATCTATGACCCCATTTGCTTGCCGTACATCGTTTTAAGTTAAGCTAATATCGGCTAAAAACATTAGCTTTATTGAGCAGCCTTGAGTACTTTTCGTTTGGTTTAGAGTTGTTCGGCTGCGAAGCGTGAACCCACAGTATTTAAACCAACGCTCTTTGGCGATTATTGGCGTAAAATTGTGATGTTATTACCAGGCGCGTAAAAGCACTTCCGTCACGAACTTGCGCTCTTCCGTCTGTAGACCGTGATGGAGCCCTCAGCTGATGGAGCCTGCCGCTTCCTGCTGATGCCGACGCACATTATGCTACAGGTGAGAAGCTACTGAGGCTAGCCAGCCTGGTATTATAGTACTTTATGACGTTCATAAAGCTGGCCGCCGGTTCGAATCCCGGTAGCGCACGTCTGTGTGGCGTTTGCTTGTCCTCCGCGTGTCTGCATGGGTTTACCCTAACTTTGGTTTCCTCCAATATGTTGAAATGTGGGTGCAGTCAACAGTTGAAGTTGGTGTACTGGGGGTACACCAACCAGTGGTAGGGATACAACTACCAGTGCTGATCTGCAAAGGAGAGAGCAAAAGAGAACTCACCAATTTCTTATTATAGAATATACCACATTATATCTTGAATCCATCCATTAAAAACACACCATACAGTCCCATACTCAAACGTAGGGAAAATTTAGAGTCTTCAATTTGTCTTTTTTTGGTCTGTTTTTGGAGTGTGGGAAGAAAACCAGAGAGATATAATCCACACAGAAACAGGAAGAACGCGCAAACTACTTAAAGGCTCCAGCCAGGATTCACACTGGTAACCTTCTCACCAGGCTGCGATTCACTGACGAATCATCGTCATGGAAGTAAATGTATCTTAACAGTTAACTGACATTTGACTGCTATCTTGACTTGTGTTACGGTCTATGATTAACCATGACCAGTATTACCAGACCTAACTGCTACCATGACATGCCCTCAGATGATAAAATGAAATGCTATTTAACACTCTGAGCACCATGAGAATCAGATTTGAGATTTATCGCTAGTAAGTGCGCTCATACCAGAAGTCATTGTCATCCTGGGTAAATCGCGCTGACGATTGTTAAGGCGAGTAATGGACGTCAACACAGAAAAATATCAAATCTGATCTTCCTCGTGCTATTTGTGCTGAAGGAAGTGCTGGCTAAACAGAAATTATACAAAATTGTTGTCACTTAGGGAAAGATTGGCTCGATACTGACCAAACTAATGAGGGATTTGTACTCATTTGTACAGCTGGATCTTAATGGCTGATGGACTGAAGGAAAAAAAAAACCCGAAACCTGTGAAACAGTGGACTAAGTTTGTTTAATCCGTGTCTTCATACATAATATTTTTTAAATTAGAATAAAAAGATGAAAGATTAAAAAAAAAAGATGCATTTTTCTCTGCTGTCATCCATAGAGCTTAGAGCCAGTGGCTTCTGAACATCATTAGGGACTGAACCTTTGTAGACTCGGAGTACTCAATTTAATGGAACACTATAATAATTTATGGTGCAAACTGTAATAGGTCACCAAAAGAGATCAACACTGATCAAAATAATTCTGATTATTTTGCGTTAATTTGTCACTGTCTTTTAAGATGAAGAAAGCCACAGCATTGTAACAATGAAAGGGATGGAGAACAACAGCCTTCACAGTTACATGCTATGTTGATCACTGGCTGGTGTATTTCAAGTCAGGCTATCAGGATTTTCAGTTGTCAGTCTGGCGCTTGTCTCACGTTTAGACTCCTGAAACAGAAACCACAACAATGCATTGCAGGTTTTTTTTCTTTTTCCCCTTCATCTTGTTCTAAATGGAAAATACCTTTACAGCCTCAAAAGCCTGCTATTGTATGATAAGCTACAAATGCAGAGAGGTGTCTGGAAATCCATTTAGAATTAATAATACAAAAACCATTCTGGTTAATGAAAAAGTGTAATTTATCTGAAGAGGCTCGGAGACATCTTTGCAATGCGAGATGTCACTGAGCCGCTATAAATGCAGGCTTTAATGGATACATTTGACAGTGGTGCCCGATGGTTCTCGACTATAGAAAATGATGTGAATAGCTTTGCTTGTCATTGTTGTGAAACTATTAATAGATCTGTAATTATAGTGGGCAAATTGTTGATTTTTTTTTCTCCTCTGTGGTATTTGATATGCTCAGCACAATGGAGGAGATGAATTAGGACTAATAAACAGGTCTCATGATTCTGTCTCTAATTGGAGGATCATTATATCTCTTCCAGAGAGATGCCCACAGCTAAAGCCTTTAACAGCACTATTTCAAACAGGACACAAAGGCCTTAATGAATACTCCTGTGACTTCGCACCATCTCGCACAAAGGGAAGCACATATTCTGTTTTTATCTTACACATAGTTTCCTGTAATTGTTGGATTGAGGTGCAAGATCAGCCCGGCTTCCCTTGGAAATCACAGTAATTATACCGAGGTTGGATTTAGGTTAAAGACCTAAAAGATCGTTTGAAGATGTTTTTGCAACTTCGGCTGGCAGCGGCATCGCAGTATATTAACTTCCGACTAAACCCAAACGCGTGCGCGCGTCCCGGCTCCTCGACATTTCTGACGTGTCATTTCACGTGTCGTACAATGTCCCCCCCGCGCGTGCCTGCGCGTCGCCATTACGAAACAATAACGAAAATAAGGCGAGCAAATGTAATGCATGCTCAGGGAATGTGTTGAAATCTCTGGGTGCCATTTGCTCCCATCAGTGTGGCTGATAGAGTCATTAGAGGGCTGCAGCGGCGCGGCTCTGGGGTCTCTCTCCTGTAAATGGCCCTGCTGGATGGGTGAACAGCCTTCGCGTGGCTCCGTGGCCTCAGAGCACTTCACTAAAGCTAATAGGTCACAGCTGCAGAGATGGGTGACAAAAGCACGAGTGTTAACAATGGATAATGTGAGAATGGATTGCAGTTATCTGCCCGCTTTCTCCGCGGCGCCATTCAAAGTGTTTGACATTGCATCGAGTGAGTTTCAACCAGGAGTCACGTTGTTTTTTTTCCTTTCTTCTCCTTCTTCCCTCTGTCTGCAGTGGCAGCGCGGTCTGAGAATTCACTCTCTCTCTCTCTCTCTCTCTCTTTTTTTACATTACACTCGTGACCTCCATGCTAATAGGGGAGCCTCTTCTTTATCTATTAGTGACTTACGTGATCACCTTTGCACGGCTGGAAAACCAAAAGTGCTGAAATCGTCTAAATGATGAGCTGGAGGATCTGCGCCTTTTTGCATATCACACCTCCTCTATGGCTTTAAGAAAAAAGGGTGACGGAGGTCAGCTCAATATGCATATAATTTAGGGTTACATTCGAAGTTTGGATTTTAAGCTTCTTGATGAAAGACGGCTATGAATAAATGTAATCTTTTCTCACATATGGTCATTTGCTGAGGGCCGGCAGAAAAAAAAAAGTCTTTGTATGCGCTTTCACTTTTAATATTCCTTATTACTGTTTCATGAGCTTCATTGTCCTTCGGAAACGCGCTAAATGGCTGCGAAATGTCCCAGATTTTCGACATTTATTGACAGAGGTAAAATTGCCGGCCATTATCCCGCCGCGCAGTCCGAAAACAATATTGTTCCCGTCGTATTTTCGGCCCCAGGTTTGTTCTGGATGAATGTAAGGGAAAAGTTTAGGCCACGGGCGGGGAGGAACTTATTTGTCGAGCAAGGGAAAAACACACGGAGACGAGGGCAGACTGTCAAAGGACCGAGCGCCATTCATCTGCTAACCTGTTCAAGGTGTGCCTGGTTGATGTCCTCCTCCTTTGGTGGGGAACATATGTCCACAGCAGCTGTGCCACCGTGAATAGGCAGTGATTGTGTGCTAGCTAACTGCATTCCTGGGAGCCAGGCCAAGTCTGAGTGGAGTGAGCTGTCCCATTTTCGATACCAGCGACTCCCACGTTCCACCTGATTTTACGCGGCTCTCCTTCTGCGGAGCGAGCGGGCCGATCAGTCTGGGCCCAAACGGTATCTGACTGGGAAGATCTCTCTTTTTTCAGTGGACACTGTTGTTTCTGATTTATTTATTGTTTTTTTGTTGGGTTTTTTTGCTGAAAGGGTGTTTCTGAGACGTATTTCAGACAAAGCGCCGTAAGGCTCGGAACAGGTGTGTAGCTGTGACACAGTTTTCAGGCGCGACAGTTCAGGTTCTGCTGGTGTTTGATACTCGCTGTTTTGTCCAGTCAGCCAAAGCTTTTTCTGCTCGGCCCAACAGACACACCCTTTATGTATATTATGTGTGTGCGTGTGTGTGCGTGTGTGTGTGTGTATATATATATATATATATATATATATATATATATATATATATATATATATATATATATATATATATATATATATATATACTTGTCTCATAATTTGGGTGTGTAAAAGTTTTCTCCAGTTTCTCACTTATTAATAAACAAGCTGCCTTACCCTGACTTGACTTGACGCCTTTAAATAGTTGCTTGAAAATAATCAGAGCCTGGCGGTGGAGAATGCCTCATCCCTCGGATGCGGTCAATATTTTCAGACGTGACATTCATCCTCCCCGCGATAAAGTCAAACACCTGTAATTGTTATCAGACACTCGCACAGGAAAGCCAGGGCCCGTGAAGGCAATCTAAATGTAAACATTAAAAGGCAGTCGTGAAATGGAAATCTCATTTCTGCGCAGGGGCCGGTGTCTGGTCACGACCAAACAATGGACGCTGCAATATTTCTCCGTCCTATCACAGTCCTCCATCCCGTGAGGAACAAGGTCAACAGACGAGCTCTGAAAGGGACGGTGATCCCAAAATAACAATCCCAAGCAACCCCCCCCCTCCTCCCCCCACCTTCCCCGCCCGTCCACCCCCTCCTTCTCTCTTAAACAACGCAATCGCACAATCAAAGCCCCACTGCCTTTCCCTCATTGTTTAATTTCTGCTGGCTATCTTAGATATCTCTGTGGCTGTTCTTATCTTTGACCTTCAGCTTGTTGCTTTGTCGTCGCCCCCCCCCCCCCACTCTCCCCCCACACACCCGCCCTCCACCTCCACCACCTCCTCCTCCTCCTCCACCTCCACCCACCTACCTGCTCCCACCCCCACGCCAGTGTGGTGCGACCTTCAGAGGGGTGTCATTACTCCCTGACCCATTTGACGATCCCCTCATGTGGAATGTGCATATGCCGAATCGCTGCGGATCTGCACAGTATGGGGTGAGGTGAAGTACTTACAGAAATATGACTTGACACGCTTTATCAAATGGGGAAAGATGAAGACGAAACAGCTGCTGGTGCTGTCGTAAGCAATCTGGCCGTGATTGAATAAAAGTGTCAGGAAAAGGGCCGCTTGATGGTCTTTTGTTCTCCCCCATCCAGCTTGATGTTAGTTTGAGCTGTCAGGAGGGAATCACAGCTGGGTGATTTATCAATACTTGGAGTGACCTTGCAGCCACACTGCTGTGTGTGTGTGTGTGTGTATGTGTGTGTGCGCATTCACGGGTGAGCATGCGTGCGTGTATGTGTGTGTGTGTGTGTACACAAGCTCGTATCTGTGTGTGGCTCTCGTGGATTAAAAAGACAAAGTGGAATATTTTCAAAATAGTTGGCACATCCAGACAAAGACTTGGCTTGACTTGGAACAAAACTCGCTCCTCTCTTAGACACAGTAAGTGGATTGTTCTGCCAACACGATAAGGGCATTTTTCTCAACATCAGAGCGCTCCAAAGTAGCACCAGCAAGTGTTTGGGAGAAGTGCGTCCCTTTTAACTCGCGCCGCTTTTGAACGGGTTTTTTTACCCCCCCCCCCCCCCAAATCTCGCGACTTTTTTTTTTCTCCCCCTCCCCCTCCCCCCCGCCCTAACCCGTCCAGGCCACCTCCCTCACCCCGGTACTTTCTTTGAGACGCACTTGGACAGCCTGTTTCGGCGGCCGCCACCGACGGGCTCTGTTGTGATTAAGCAGATGTTTTATTGCAGACTGGAACAGTCATTACTGCCATAAACCCATCTGTGGAATTGCTTTTTATGCAAATTCGCAAAGCATCTGCATAAATAAAGTTCTAATTAATACCTTTCTGCAAACCTCTACGCTCTTTGATTCCTAAGTGTTCTTAATTGTGTACAAGCATGTAAAAAAAAAAGAGGGGGGGGAAAGAAAAAAAGTACAGATCAATGTTGCCAACATGAGAGGGGTTTGTTCTGCATGTGTACTCCAGGCGTGTCTGGGTTTTCGAACTTTAATAGACCTGTGAATAATAGCAAATAAATGCTGCTCGCTTGTATTTCCTGCGTTTTATGGATTTTTTTTTAAAAGCACGGTGCTCAGCTCTTATGTCAAAACCCGCTGCAGCGCTACATGGGATGAAATCATGGCCGACCCGGCATGGTTAATTATTGACAAATCTTTGATTAACGCTGAACTTGCGGCTGTTTCAATCAAGGATAACATTTATGTAAAGAGGCGGCGAGTAGCGTTTTCAGGCTCCGCTTGTAGGTTACAAGGGAAATAAAACAAAATCTGCTGCTACCGGTTGATTGGGAACTACTGAAGAGTAAAGTTTCCCCGAGAACATTAAGCCTGCTTTATGGATCCCTTTGTTGTGTGGGTGCCAATGGAAGCTCATTAATTTCCCCAGGTTTTTAACGGGGAGTGTTGAACATGTGGCAAGAGTTGTCTGGATGGGACCCTCATGAGTTGCACCTCCGCCGTTGAAGGGATACCGCGCTTTTAATTGTAAAGGTGTCGTGTTGCAGTTGGAAGACGTCTCGTATGTAAATGCACTTTCAGATCTGCGGCATTAATTGCTTTTTTTTTTTTAATTCTAATTTGTTCATTTTTTTTAACACGCCGGTTTGTTCTTTTTGCCGTAAACTGACCCGTTTCCTGTTTTTGCAGTTGTAAAATAATCGCGTAAATAATGAATAGCCTCACCTTCCCCAGTGCTTATGATCCCGGCAAGTGTATCGTCACGATGAAGCCCACGCCGCGTGGACGTAGCACGAATATTCTCGTAAAAACAAAGTGCAGTCGGTGTGAATGCGTTTAGAGCGAACCTGAACTCGAGCGGTGAAATCGGGAGGAGAAGAAGAAAAGGGATTCAGTGAATAAAGAGACTGTTTAATGATTAAAGGAGGCATCTGAGCCTTGAGGAGGGGCCGCAGTCACCGAGGTCAGGGGGAGAGAGGGGAGGGGGGGAAAAAAAGAAAACGAAGAAGAATGAAGAATGGCTTCAAAAAGGTGCACCGAGATGAAGGCAGCGTTTTGTGCGTCCGGCTCTTGTTTAGGCGAGAGTTAATGAGTCGCAGTCGCGCCAATGGGCCGATCAGCTCCCCGAGCGTCACCATTCGGTTCATCCGCAGTCGATTCACTAGGTGGCAGCGTCACTTTTTAAACGCGTTGGGACCGGAGAGGGGCCCCGGCGGGGCGAACCGCTGAAGCCCCGCCAAAATGCCCCCGCCGATGTCCCCTGGTCGCTGGCCCCCGGCGAGCAGGGCGTTCGCCCCCCCCCCCCCCCCCCCCCCCCGCGACGTGGTGACAGCCCGGCGGCGAAATGAATGAACATCCGCGCCGAAGTGCATGGATCGAAGACGGTCGGCTTTCATCAACGTTTGCCATGCGCGCGCCCCGGCGGCGTCCGATCCAGCAGAAAAGACAAACGCAGGTTATGGCACTCTGTCTCGCTCTCATCAGCGAGTGAGATCTCGCAACTTTTAGCATAATGAATTTAGCGGGGATGCCTTCTCTACACAGTCCATCAGGCCTGCCATCTCGGAGATTAAATTATGTCTGTAAGCATTAAAGCTTTGATGCTGTGTTTGGGCGGCACGCGCGCATCCATTTGCAAAATTCTATATAACAAAATTAAAAACATGGACACCTATGGAAAATGGCTTGGCACTAGCACTTAAAGCCAGCCACTCCAAACAGTTTGCTGACTAATGCATTTCTAATCATTTCTGTGATCAATGTTAGCTACAGTGCAATAAGATTAATCAGCCATATGCAAAGCTAGGATCACCTTGAACGAGGCGCGACGGGTGGAGGGGAGAGGGATGAAAACAGAGCGGAGCGAGAGATAAAAGGGCTGAAAAGAAAGCGTCTTGGCTATTATGTATGATAAGCACACTGTACAGAAATAAAGCACACCTGCATTATTCACGGTTCCTCATGCCAGTGGTTTTGTGTGTGTGTGTTTGAGCGGCATTACACCGTTGTGCTCCCCTCAGCTGTGCTTTGGCATCTGTGCACGGCCATCTCACTGCTGAATAGCCGCCTGATTATTCCAAATCTAAGGGAATATTCAAACAAGGCCGATAATGCATTCTTCCATATGATTCTCCAGAGCTGGGACAGCTGTTCGGCAGCTTTCAATGCCGCGCTCAGAAAGGGACAGATTTCTCTGCTCAATTAATAGGCCCCATTAAAACGCAGGGAGAAGTTTGACAAATGAAGCCGAGATTCACTTTGTCTCGGGGAAGGGAGGGCTTCAAAAGCGACCAAGTCGTATCGCGGGCAGGCAGCCACCCTTTAACCGAAACGGCTGCAGGATGAATGTTTGACTTCCGGGATCGATGGCCGGCCCGACACATTGAGACGCGCCACACAAATATGAGGAGTGCCGTTTACATTTCCAGACAATAACTGTCAGCGACTCGGAAGGGGGGGGGGGGGCGGGGGGGCCCCAATCGGCCAGATTACAACCGGGTCAATTTGGCCAGAACCTGTCCGGCGAAATGATAAAACCCCGGCGACAAGGGTTTTGTCAGCTCGCATCAGACGGGAGGAATTAGCCGGGATCAGTGCGTCTTTGTTCGGCCCGGCCGCGGCCACACAGCGATCTGAGGAGGCAGAGTGCTGCCGCTGTGCCGCCCGCTCCCCCTCGCTCGCTGCCTAGTAAAGTTTCAACTGGCAGATGAATTCTTTCAGTCTGCCCCCCCCCCCACCCCCAGCCTCTCTCTCTCTCTCTCTCTCCCTCCCTCCCTCGCTCCCTGGCGCTCTCCCTCTCCAGAACAACGAGGAGGTTGTCTGTCCAAGGGCACACCTGTAAGGTGCAGACCCCTCGACAGGCTTACCTCTGTGGCCTCTCCTGCTGTACTCAAAAGGCAATTATTCCCCCCAGAAGATAGAGCACTGTCAACTTCAAACAGAGGACATTCTTTAGGCAGATTAGACTAAAATTATGTTTTATTATTTCGGCCCCCGGAGAATGAATTGGACTCTATTTGGTCGTCTTTGTGGTGAAATCCAAGACAGTTTAAATGGCAGAGGTATGTTTGGAGTCGGGGTAATACTCTGGTGTCTTTATGAAAGGGCAACAGAGAGGATCAGATTAGAAGGCGAACAGCGAGAGTCTTTCAGTGCGGCTGTGCTATCATCTCTGTCTTCGTGTCCGTGCCTGTAGAGAGGTTAAATTAAATGGCTGTAATAAATGTTTTGGTCTTGCTGATGTGGTATGGCTGGCTATCAAACGAAAACAGTGTGGAGAAACGGCATGGTGGAAGATCAGAGGGAGGAACAAATGGAGGGTGGGAGAACTATGTCAGCACATTACCAACATTAGAAACGGACTTGTTTTCACTTAAACCTCAATTATAATGGTGGCTCCAGAAACAATTATATTGATGAATGCTTTCTAAGTTACTGTAATTAAATTATTCCATTTAATTAACGAATTATATTGAATTTCTCCCCAGAGAACGGCATTAGCCTCATCTGCTGTTTTACAAACAGGAGTGCTCTAATGTTGTGTGCTATGGAAATGATTACTAATGCCTAATGAAACTGTGTCAGATCAGATAAATGCTGCGCACAGTCAACAAGCCCGGCCTGTAACGCAGCCAAACTTGAGACGAAATAATAAAGCCAAAGAAGAAATTATTGATTCCAGTTTTTCAAGGGCACTCTTTGTAAAGCTGACATCAAATAAATTACCATTCTGATCGCCTGTACCGGGGGGGTTTAAAGAGAACGTCGAAAGCCAAACAAATAAGCATTTAAACGAGCCATGTAGGAATAATTATCCTCGTGTCAGTGCAAATGCCAAGCTCGAGAGTCCGCAATGAAAATCACCTGTTTTTGAGATTAATCCCTGTGACATCTCAAACACATTCAGGCCAGAAAAGAAGCTTCCCGCGGCGCCGGATGAAGATCTCGGTTGATTTCCCGAAGAGGCATCAACATTGCCGCTTCCACTCATTAGCTATAGGAGGTAATTATACACAAACGTATGAGTGGGGTGCATCAACGGCGTTGCGTGGACGGCCCGGCAGTGCAGAGCTACGGTGCGTGAACGCTCCAGTCGAGTTCCACTGCAGCTGACCATTGCCCTCTGGTGGGAGTGCCAAGCACCTGCTTGGAAGACGGACTAAATATAGAGCTCGAGATTTGTTTGTATTTCTTGTGTTACACTGAGAGGCAAAACATCGAACACCGAGGACGCGTAAAAAAAAAACAAAACAGAGATGGTGCTTAAATGCCGTCATTGGCATCGGCCGCTCATGTGAAACTCTGGAAATCATTTGACAGGCTCGTAGAAAGTTATTTCACCCTCTCAGCGTAAGAAGAAAAAAGAAAAACGCCCACCCCTGCTGCACTTACAGTAGCAATGTGCTACATGTGTTTATTGTCCTATCCCCTCTTGGCTTGGCCATATTAGTCCATGCGAGAGGAGAGAGGAGTTGTGATGCTGTAAGCACATACCGCGCATTCTCTCTCCTCTGCTGTGCAGTTGTTGGGCATATTGTGAGGTTTTAATACGGGGGATATGGAGGAGGGCTCGGCTCACATTCGCTGCACAGGAAGAGCCACGGCCAAGAATGACAGTTGCTCCTCTTGGAGCTGAGACATCCATGGATTTAGATTGCACTTTAAAAGGTCAGCACACTACAGGCAATCAGTCAGCCCCTAATTAGATGATCAGCAGTCATTTGAATGCATTTCTTTTTTTTTCTTTTTTTTTTTTTTTAATAGCCCAGTGAAAAATATGTGGATGTGAGCGTTTTTCTCATTTGACGTGCGGTTTCCTCAATATCGTCACAACATGCGTCGGTTAAAACAGAAACTAAACTGAAGGGATAGTTATAATCGGAAAATTCGTAGCTTATAACTTATTTGTGATGCCTCGGGTAAACCCAGCAACATGAATGAAAAAATTACACTCAAAATTACGAACAAAATCAGAATAAGTGTTTACTGCCAAGTGCTTATGCAACTTAGTTCTACACCTGCGACCGATCTGTTTTGGAGTTGGGGTGCAAAAACGAGCTAGGTGGAAGGCATAGGTTAGCAGTACAAGACAACAGGACAGATAAGATTAGAACACAAAATAACAATAGCTGTGTAGTATTAGATAGTGTGTGTGTGTATAAATATAAATATGTGTATAAATATAAATATACGTGTGTGTGTGTGTGTGTGTGTGTGTTTGTGTGTATATATATGTGTGTCAATGGAGTTGTCCATAGATAGACATGTTGTTGACCCCATTAGGGAGGTTCCCTCCATTCATTTAAATGCATGAAATTGATAAATGCGTCACACATCAGGGGTGTGAATTTCAGTTCGAGTCCCTGTATGTGCAGGAAATATGATACGAAAGATAAGATAATGCAATGTTACAAAAATCCTCGATTGGAAGAAAGCCAGGGCAGTTATTTTCTGAACGTTTTTGTTGGGAGAATAGTGCGCAAAGACTCACTCGAATAATGTGAACTCGGTGTAGTTTCTCAGTGTATGAAAGATTAAAAGTCCCATTTCTTCTACCAGCCGTTTCTCTATATTTAGGACTCTCATATGACCCTGACTAACCTCAGCGATACTCACATTTAAAACATGTTCAGTCAAGCTTCCAGTGGGTGCAGTTACAACATCTTAATATGAGGACAGAAACCGCCCGAGGGGAAACGTGGATGGGAGTGGCAGTAAATGTCACATTAAAACAAATCCTTTTACCCGCACACATTTTTTGTTTGCTCCTAATGTAATGATGCTTAATCTTGTCCACATGCCAATGCTGTGGCGTACCTGTGTTTCCAGTCGCAGCATGTTGCATTGGCAATATCATGGACATGGGGTAATACTTCAAACACCTGTACGGGGGGAAAAAAAAACAAAACCCTGTCAAGTGAGTTGTGTTTTGTTAAGACGAGGCGTAAAGCTGCTGTCACATGCGATCTCAAGAGGGATGGAGGCCGGATTACTGATTCTTTTGTCACCACCGCGCCACACATCTTGAGATGTGAAGAGCAAACAAAGGGCAGATGAAAACTTTATATGTCAGCGTTCCATCGGGGTCGGGATAAAAGAAGAAGAAAAAAGAAAAAAAGGCCAAAGTCCGGACGCGAGTGCATCATTCTGCGGTTCTGCTTCGCTTTATTGTGTGGCAAAAGTCAGGGCAGCTGCGGGCAGGTTGGCCGGCGCTGAATGTAAGTATGACACACGATGCATTTGAGTGAAATGCTGAGCTATTTTGATGGAAGCATCCACTGCCAGTGCGTGTGTGTGTGTGTGTGTGTGTAGGCTTCGCTGCCGGCTCAGGAATGTTGGCATCAAGTATGCAGTCCTGACAGACAGCTGCACTGCAGTGGCGTTTTTAACATGCCAGACCAGGACCCAAGCAGTGCTGCGGGCTCTGGAGAAAACTGCATTAAAAAAAAAAAAAAACAGCGAGAGGAAAGAAAGAGGGAAATTAGCCCGACCGGTCCGACTGTGGTCGTGAAGACGAGAGAAGCGCTATCTAAGAACTGTTTGATTGACTGCGGCGACCCCTTATTCATCATCACTCTTTGAGTTTTCTAACTGGTCGAAAAACATCCGGGTCACAGCGTGTGTGAGTGGTAAACACGCTCAACTGTAGAGTTGTGCTTTTCACACACACACACACACACACACACACAAACTCCAGGTTTGGACCAGACTCTCTGTACTGCCCAGACTGTGACAGTCCCCTGTTATACTAACCCATTGACGGGTCAAAAACAACTGGGTCACAACATCTGTGGAAATCACAACCACATGTAACTGCCAGTGAGTGTAGTGTAAAGCCCAGACCAAACTCCAGGTTCAGCTCCTTTTCTGGGGCTCAGTTGCACAATCTGGCGTCCAGTCCCAGACTGTGACACCATCACCTCCTCATCCACAACCCTCCCCACCCCCCCACGTGTCCCCCTGTTATTTCCACCCATGCAGCCCTCGCACCTCATCACACAAGCCCCAGCATTCATGACATTAGGCGGACCCCGATCGCCTGCTCGTCCTGTTTATCTTGCACACGCTCGGCTCGGCCCCGCCCTGCAGACGCGCGGTTGCGTAATTTGACAAGCCAGCGCAAAAAAAAAAAAAAAAAGAAAAGAAAAAAAAAGAAAACACGCAGAATGAGCGTTTGACAGCTGTGGCGGTGTCTGTCTGCGCTCACCCCCCTCTGGAAAAGGAAACCCAAAAAAAAAAAAACGAAAATCAAACTAAAAAAAAAAAACAACCTCGGAATAACCTATGCGCGGATCTGTCGCTCTGGGACAGTCGGACCGCTCAGCTCTGCGCTCATGGCCGCAGCCGTGAGGAATAACGCGTGGCAGGACGCGCAGTTTCTCCGCAGGAGCGGCGAGGACCGCGGCCAGGCGCCGTGCAGCGCCAGGGATGCCATCCCGGGGACGTCCTCCCTGCACGATTACAACCTGGTAGGGCAGGATTTCTGTCTCTTTCTGTGTGATTTCTTCCCCCTCCAACCCCCCTTTAGAGCATCCCGCTGTGTGCTGCTACCTGCCGGCGTGACGTAGGGACGGGCTGCGTGTTGCTGATCAGAGCGGAAAATAAAAATCCTGTGTGTGTGCGTGTGTGTGCGTGCATGGAAAGATGGGAGACAGAGAGCCAGGCCCGCGCCGTGTGTTTTGCGTTTTTTTCCCCCCCTTTTTTGCTCTCTGTAACATCCACGGATGCTGCCTCTCACTACTCGGATGTGGAGCCGCTCCAGAAAAACTTGCAGGGAGAAGGAGATGTTCTAATTTCAGCCGTGTATTTCCACTCCAGCCCCGGCTGCAGCCTCTCAGAAGGGCGTCTGCTGCTTGTAAAAAGGAGGGGGGGCGGGTGGAGGAGGAGAGAGAGAGGGGGGGGGGTGTCTTTGATGTGTAAGCAAGTGCAGGCCCCAAGCCCCCCCCTCCCCAATGCATTCCCAGCAGTTGGTTTTAGTGAGTTTGGTCGCCTTTGTGATGCCTCGGTGTCACCAGAGAGAGGCTGCGGGTCGTTATCATGGTTGTCACTCAGTGGCGTCTTCCTTTTTCTGGGATTATTGTTTACCAGGAAAATAACAGCTCGCCCCCCCCCCCCCCCACCCCCCCACCACGGAATCACAAGGTTCCGAGCTGGTTTGAGAGATTGAGGTTTGTTTTTGCACTCCTAAGTAGCAAAACTAATATGTGGAACAAGTTTGTCTTTGACCTAAGAATCGCAGGCACCCGGATTGAATTCTAATACCAAGAAGTCATGACTGAGGAAGTTCTGTCTGGGACTGCAGCATGTTTTTGTTGTTTTTGACTTGATCAGTGGTCTCCAAGTGCTGATTGGCTCCCAGGTGGAAGCTCATGAAACAAGTGGTGTTGAACCCCCCTTGTTTTCATTAAAAAACTTGAAACACACGTACAACTGAAAGCACACCTAGCATAGCCGAACTGAGTTTTTCATGCCTGTCCTGTGGAGCTAATATGCGTTGAAGCGTGTGGAACATTTAAAAATGTCTTAGATGTCAATAGATTAAGCGTTTTAAAATTCTGTTTCAGGTGTGTTAATATCAGTTAGTTTCAGCTCTGCTCTAGTCCCCTTAATAAGTTTATCTGGCAACCACCCGCTGTGCCATTGGCTGCCTTACCTGCCACTCATACTGTTCGATGACACAACTTTACTTTACTTACTTAGCAACTTTTTTTCCCCCCTCAAACTACATGAAACTGGAGCAATACAGCTGTGGAGTGTGTACACACCCAGTCTTACAGTATACATTGGAGGAATCAGGTGCAAAGACACTGACAGTTCCATAGAAACGTGACCAAACTGCTGCCTCACCCCTTCATTTCCTCTTTGACCTGAATAGTCAATGTGAAATGTTTTAGAAGTGGGTGGTGATCTGGTTAGTGCTGCCTTCATGTTTTTAGTCACGTTCTGGATCTGTTCAGATAGACCTGTTTTGAAACATTTCTATGAAGGCGAGGACATGATGGTGTTTCTGTACCTGCTCTAAACTCTTGGCTGGGGAGAGACTGTCAGCATACAACTACAGCAAATATCCCAGAATGAGAATATATGAATAAGTCGGTGTCCAAATGTCAGAGAGATCCTGAGACTAGTTAGAAGCAAGTTTATGGTCCATCGTACATGTAGTGCTGGATGTTTGTCCAGCTCATTTCTGCTTTTGCCTGAACAGATTCAGGTTGGAGTCTGAATCAGTGCATGAACACCTGCGTGTCTCTCCTGTCAGTCTGGATCACCAGCTGACCCGCTCGCTGTCTTCCCCTCTGTCTCTCAGGTGAAGTCGGACATGGACAGCTACCTGTCCCCACAGGAGGCAGCCAATCCCAGACTGCTGTGCCGGGACGGCTCTCTGAAGCTGGAGCCGGCGTACGCCGAGGACCTGGCCTCCCCGTACAGCGTCAACATGAGCCTGCTCCTCCCTGACGTCGCCTACCTGCACCCCGGCCTGTGCGGCACGGCCAGGCAGATCAAAAGCGAGTCGCACCCCCTGATGCACGCGCCCTGCCAGGCCGCCGGGGCGGCGCCCCCCGCCCTCCCGGAGTACCCGGGCGCGTTCGGTGCGGCCGACGCTCCGGGCGGGAGCTTCTTCATCAAGCAGGAGGTGCAGGATTTCCAGGACATGCCCCTGTTCCAGCTGTTGAACTCTGACTTGGAGCAGCTGGTGCACGGCTCGCAGCTGAACTCCGTCCCCATGGCCCCGCTGAGTCTCCCCGTGGGGAGCGTCCAGCCGGGCCCGCTGCAGAGCGGCCCCAAAGCCAGCGCCAGCCCCCACTGCTTCCAGCACCATCAGCAGAGGCCGAGCTACCTGCCGCCCTCGCCGCCCAGCTCCGAGCCCGCCAGTCCGGACAGGGGCAAGGAGCTCCTCCACAACCTGTCCCCGCCGCCCTCCTACGAAGCCAGCATCGCCTCCAAGTTGACCTTCCAGGCCCGCAACCCCGTCGACCCGGCCCAGGCGTCCAGTGTAGCCCCCATCCACAGCCCGGGACTGGTCCAGATCCCGGGGCCGGGACCGGTGCAGCATCCAGCAGCGGCAGGCGTGGGCCCCGTGTCCCCGGTCCTGGCCCAGTCTGCCCCGTTCAAGAACAGGAGGAACAACCCGGATCTGGAGAGGAGGCGGATCCACCACTGTGACGTCCCAGGTGAGCCCCGCTTGCTATTTTTAGACCCGTATCCAAGTAAAGCGAGAGTACAGTATTTGGATGTAAAGTTTTCTTTTTTTTTTAATTTCTCTTTCCCCAGGATGCAAGAAAGTCTACACCAAGTCGTCCCACTTAAAAGCCCACCAACGGACCCACACAGGTAAAGCGCCCGGACGTTTGCATATTTTATTTTGAGGTGAACACGGGGAGCGCAGAGAAATGTACTTGGCATGCAGATGCGTCGTGGGTGCTGGCGGGCCTGGCCCACATCTCGCTGCTGTCAAATCACATAAAGCCCGCAGCTCCCGTGAAGAGAGTGGGGGAAACGGACAGGGGGACGTGACTGTGATTTATGGCTCACGGCAGAGCCGCGTGGAGACGTGTTCATCAGTGAGCTCCGATTTGCGGAAATGCCCAGCACTCTAGCTCTCTCACCGGGGTGGGGAGGGAGGGGGGGGTAACAAACCGAGCTTGTGGCGGTGGCAGTCGCGGTCGCGGTGGCCTCACGGTGTTTGTTTGTCTCGTCCCGTGTCTGCTCTGAAGGAGAGAAGCCGTACCAGTGCTCCTGGGAGGGCTGCGAGTGGCGCTTCGCCCGCTCCGACGAGCTGACGCGCCATTTCAGGAAGCACACCGGGGCCAAGCCGTTCCAGTGCTGCGTGTGCAGCCGCTGCTTCTCCCGCTCCGATCACCTGGCTCTGCACATGAAGAGACACCAGAGCTAGAGCTCCACAGGCCCCCCCCCCCCCCCCCCCCCCCTGCAATTTGAGTGTCTTCCTTTTTCCCATTATTATTATAATTCTAATTATTTCCCAGTCAACACGGACTTACTCATGGCCATTTAGATCAGTTGTGAACTGTGGATTCTTCCGCTCTCTCCCCAGTGGAGACATGCGTGGCAGTGCTGGCCCGCAAGTGATCTCTTTGTCTTGTGAAAGATCCAATACGACTGTTGCCTTATTTTATTTCGACGCCTATAACCAAGTACTGGGGGGGACACTTGCCAAAGCGTCGCCCCGGAGCCATTCGCCAAATGTTTTTTTGTTTTTTCGGGAAGCCTGTATTCACATGACGTCGTCCCGCTTTCAGTCGGCACTCTCGCTGTACAGAGCACTTCGCCCGCGTCAACGGGCATCCATCGAGTCAGCGTATAGGACAAACCGCCGTCACGTCTGCGCAGACAGAGCGTCGTCATTACACGGGAGGGGGGCGGGGGGGGGTCGTTTTGGCTAGGGGGGGTCGAGGGACGTTGGCATGTGGGTGCGCGTATTTTTTTTTCAGAGGGTACAGTAGCGGGCCGGGGCCGGGGCCGAGCGCAGAGCCGTCCCGGACGTGCAGGTGGGCTGAGAGCGGGAGAAGGAGGAGGAGGCGGCGGGGTGAGTGAAATGAAGGGGAGATGATGGCAACAGGATGTCGATCAGTCGTTTGGACAGCGTTATGAATGTTTTAGGCCGACGACCCCCCCCCCCCCCCCCCCCCCCCCCCCCCCCCCCCCCACACACACACACACACACACACACACACACACACGCGGATGTGGTCGGCGCAGGAATGGTCTGTCATGATTTTGTTTCGTTCTGAGATTGAGGCCGATGGGCCGGCTGTCGCGTCCCGCGTTAACTTCAGCCACACGCGCTCATCTCTTCATAGACGCTGGGAAGAAGGGGGAAAAAGAGGAAAAAAACGTCTTTGAACAGATGACATTTCAGCAGCGGGTCAGAGCCGTTTCCTCCTCCCAGGAAGTCGTTGGGCAAATTGAGCCTCCTCGTCCCAACTTTAGTTTCTTTTTGGAAGCGACGCTGCGTCCAGACATCAGGTGCCTCGCATCAAGATTAGAGCGTCGCCTCTGCGGCGGCGCGTCCTCGCAAGTGGGTTCAAAGCGATGTCCGTGAGCTCGGGAGCCTTTCTCTTTTTTTTCTTCGTCGTCGTCGTCGTCGTCGTCGTTGTCGTGGTGGTAAGATTCGGGCTGAGCACCTGCCAATCCGAACATCTGTGTAAGCTTTGGGTTTGCTTTGACCACCGTATTCAAACACCTTTTGAAAGTGCCTTTAACTGCTTTCTTTTTTCTTTTTTTTCCTTTTTTTGGGGGTGGGGGGGGGGGGGGGTGGGGTGGGGTGGGGGCGGAGGGGGGGGATGAATGGGAAAAACAAAGCTGCCCCGCGGAGACGGCGCTCTTTCATCAGGTACTCTGCTTTGCTGGAGCGATTCGGCGCGTTGGCCGCCCCTCCTCTATCTCTATTCATGGCCGTGTCTCTTAATGACTCGAATCAGGTTTGAAAAGCATTGCCATTTCCTCTCTATTCTCTCCTCCAAGTCTCTATAATTTGTAAAGATGTATATATTCTGTATCCGCTGCTTCAGGATACAACCCATCCAATGGTTTATTTTAATTTTTTTGCGGCTGTATAAAGACTCAAAACTTTTTTTTTAATTGCAGAGACTTTATTGACAAATTTTTATTTTCTACTTAATATTTCTTTTTTTTGTTGGGGGGGGCGGGGGCGGGCAGGGGGCAACGTCTGAGAGGGATCCGATTATCGCAGAACACAGTCGCGGTCTACACTGTCATCGCTGTCCCCGGCAAAAAATAGCCGCTCAGCGGAGTATGCGCTGGCGAGCTCTTGCGATGCCTTTTAAAGTGGATACGGGACACTTCCAAATATCTGGACACGGGCGGTGTCACAACATTTTGTGTCACGGCCGCATAACTTGAAGATGTAATCCAAGTTGATCGAATATGCTATGACCCACACAGTGCAAATAAAGGTTTTTGTGTTGAATGTTGCGCTCTGAGCGTTTCTGATTTTGTAAGCCACCATGGTCGGGGGGGGGGGGGGGGTTGTGGAGGCGTTTCCTTGAACGTGTCTGACATGGTCGATGGATTCTGTTCGGCGCAAAGTTGACAAGGTGAACCGAATTGTAGTAGTAGTAGTAGTGTCAGCGTTTTCTAGGAAGGTGCGCTGAAATGTATTTACTCGACTCGGTTCCAGAAATTTGCCAGTTCATCTTCCAAACCACCACAACCTCTCCCCGCCGTCTCTCGTTTTCCCTTCGGTTTGCTCCGTCACTGCTCAGAAGCACGCCCTCGATGTACTCGTTCTTCCTCGCAACCCAGAGTCGAGGGGAAAAAAAACCTCATTTACTTGTTTTTTTTGTTTTGTTTTGTTTTGTCCTTGCCGTGAGTCACGGCCCGGGTGCTGACAAAGGCGCCGAGAGGAGCTGCCCGGGCCTGTCCCAGGCACCACGCCACCGCCGCCCGCGGCGGCGCCCTCCGCCTCGCTCCGAGCCGTCTCCCGACTCCGCGCCATCCCGGCCGGGGCTCCCTGCGAGCCGTAAATCAGGCGGCGGGGGGGGGGGGGGTACGGCGCGACGGCGAAACGCAGCGGGAATTGGAGGCCCGCTATTGTGATCATCCGAACCCTCTGCTGGCTCGACAGAAACATTCATCCAGATCCAGTTATGATCGAGCACAGGGTGTGCTGGGCGTTTTTCCTTTCAAGCGCAACCTGTTCTCAGAAACTCTATTCAGCGCATGTTGTGTGAAAACATAGCCGGTCTTAAAATACCGCTCTCTGTTGGTACGAGATAATAACGCAGCAATATGATATTGCACTGTAGCGCACAATGCGGCCGAAGACTTTCAGGTACGCACGCCTTTATTTCTGTTCTTTTTGTTTTGTTTTTTTTGGCCTCCGCGCATGAACTGCAGCCTGAGGTACCCCCGGCGAATCAATGCGTACGAGCGGGCGTCCACTATATCGCCAATAATGTTAAATGCCTTCCCTAATACCAAGATTAGGTTTCTGAATGCCAGAGAATGTGAGTACAGTGCTCAGATGTCCGGGTGACATCGAAACCACATGCCATCCATCCCCAGTCGTAGATAGCAACCGACTCCATACCAGCGGGTTACATACAAAATGCAACTTTATTAACCTTCATGCCTCCATTCATATTGATATACATGTATATGTTTGAACTTATTTTAAATTTCACAGCTCCATCCATATGAAAAATACAGAGAAAAAGGCAAAAAACACTGACTGGATACTTAAACAACTCTCGGAGAAAAGAAAAAAGTTGAAACAGAAAAAAGGAAAGACACCTGTTCTTGAATTTTTGAAAAATATCAGGATTAAAAATTTCTTTTACAGATGTGGAATTCCATGAGCAGAATCTCCCTTTTGAAGCAATGTTGAGCAATATCACAATTATTATTTTTATCTGTATTTTTTTTTTTCCGTTTTGTTTTGCTTTTTACGGTCAGAGTGAAAAGATCTGAATATATTTACACTACACTCACTTTACATAAATACAGGAACGACGATTACTGTACGTAATATCAGCAAACTCGAAACAAAGGCATCGGCTTCACTACTTAAAGATTCTTCAAAACCAGGAACTCAAAAGCAGATGTTTTACACAGAAAGTAAAAAGCAGATACCAAACTGATAAGAAGGAGAAAAGTGTAAGATTCAGTATTCATTAACAGAAGGCGCCACTCGACAGCCGGGATCTCATCTCAGCCACAGGACGTTTTTTTTCTCTCTCTCTCTCTCTCTTCTTTTTTTTTTTATTTTCCTGCGAGCACAACTCCTCGCCGTCTTCCGTGGAGCCGCTGAGCTGAAGTCATGTGACCCAAGCCCCCCCAAAAAAAACAACAACCATCAAAAGAGGAGGCCTCTGTGTTCGTTCGGTCTGGGTCCCCCCGTCGGGAGGAGGCGACTTTATTGCGGAGCGGAGTGATGCCGGGGGACGGCCCTGGCGTGAGGGCGGTGGGAGGACGCTGCGTCTGACACGATGGCGTAAGGCTCGGTGCGAGAGAGAGAGGAGAGAGGGCGAAAAAAAGGCAAAAAAGAAACCAAAAAAAGAAGAAGAAAGTGAAACGTTTAGAGGTCCGCCTTGCATAATGTTGTCTGTGCTTTTTATTTTTTTTGTCTCGTTTTTTTTTTTCCTCTTCTCCCGTCCCCGAAAATTCTGAAATTTCTCAATTGGAGCACACATATTGAAATCTGGACGCCGCGCAGGGCAGCTGATATTACGAGTTTGCAATATGAGGCACTATTCATTATTATTATTATTATTATTGTTTTTGTTATTGTTATTATTATTATTATTATTGCATAACTTTGACCCTGGTTACCGTTACAAAATTATGCTTTTTTTTTTTTTTTTAAATGAGGAAAGAGATGCTGAAGGGAAATGATAACACACCCTGTCAGTGCGGAGACACCGTATTCAAGTCTAATTGAATTGAGCGAAAAACTGGTGTATTAAGGCATGCAACGTCAGACACTGAATACGAGAGTGTTGATATGTGCTTGATCAATAGGATTTCCTGTCCGGGTATAGCAAAATAGCAACACAGGGAATTGAGTACCTTAATACGGCCATTGTGTATAAATAGTTTGTCGATTATAGCAAACACTGGTTCAGCCTTGGGAGTAAAAATGATTTGATCATGAACGTATTAAACCACAAACCGACGAAAGCAAACTGTTCTTAAACCATCACATATGATAATTTACATGATGGATACCATTAGCCCCATTCCACTGTATATCAAATTAGATAAATTACAGTCTCTGAAAAAGACTTTACATGTATAAATGTATTTCCTGCATCTACTAATCAAAAGCCCTATTTTTCCAATGTATATACAGGCTGTAGAACTTTGTAATAAGTTTTATCTTCACTATCACATATATTACAACATTTCAAAAGATCCTTTTTTTTTTTACAGATGAAAAAAGTGTTATATGCAATGACGAAGTGCCCCTCGATAGTAAAATGTCCTCACATACATCATATGAGTGATAAAATATAATGATGATTATTTGTTTATAAATTGACATCTGAAATAAAATAATTTGAAAAATCATACTAAGAAAACAAACAAGGTGCTGATATGCTTTTTTTTGTTTTTTTTTTGCCAAAATGATAATACAACTGGGCATAATGACATGTGCACAAACAATATACATAAATAATGATAACGTACATTACCATTCTCTGTTACGTCAAAAGGATGTCACATACGTTAGGGTGTGTGTGTGTGTGTGTGTGTGTGGAAATAACATTCTGGATTTGGCTGCTTTGCTGAAAGTGAGGAGGTTCAATGCAGGTGTGTGTGTGTGTGTGTGTGTGTGTGTGTGTGTGTGTGTGTGTGTGAGTCTAAGTGTGTGGATTTCAAGGTGCCATTATCCGAAAGGTTACCGTTTTCTTTCTACTGGCTGGGGTCCAATAAATGCATTTAGCTGCACTATAAGATAATCAGAGTGGGCCCGATACTCTGCAGGTCTCACACAGCATGGAGACTAAAGGAAACACCTGCAAAAAACAAAAAACAAAAAAAAAAACATCTCGCCCTCCGACTGTAGAAAATGAACCTCTCGATTGGATTTCCTCCACAAGGTTAAGTGTTGCTGTCTGAGAGATGTTTCTGCCAGTGACTCATCTGAAATGTGCATTAGGCGTGCACGTATGTCTCCTATCTCTACATGTCCTACGTGTGCTATTCCACCGTTTGTCAGCAGTTTCCCTCCGGCCGAATGTCGGGTGCATTGGGTGGAAAAAATCTCGACGTGTATCTGGTCTGAGGTGGACACATTTCAGGTGACCGTGACAAATGAAATGAAGACAAAAGAAAAAAAGATTCGGAGTAACTCGCTGACTGAGAACACGTCAGGTTTAGAGCCTCGTGCTGGAGCTACAAACCAATCGAGAGAAGGAGTCGTGGTAGGGAGTGGGGGGACGGGCCCGGTTCAGCAAGCCCCCCCCACACACACACACACCCCCAATATTGACATCAGCAAACCGAACAAAGAGGAGGACGGAGTTCCCTCCCTCTCGTTATTTCTTTTTTTGTTTGTTTTGTTTTGTTTTTTTTGTTCGGGGTGTATTGCTCTTCTGAATTGTACATCGGGTACCACGCTTTCCCTGTAACACTGCAGCCGATGTCAGATTCAGCTTCCGGTCAAGTGCTGCTGTGCAAAGCGAACAAGGCGAGTTCTTTTCACTGTCGAGCCCAGCTGAGAAAAACAGAGCTGAATAATACCAACAGATGGATGGGGACAGAATGAAAGCAGAGTCTGTAAGGTGCCTCTATTTTCTTTCTTTCTTTCTTTCTTTCTTTTTTTCCACATACTGAATATCTCCTCTGATTGTTTCAAAGTTCGCTGTACATGAGGGGTTGTATTTTTCTGAGTCAAACGTAAGCAATAAGCAGGCATTATTCAAAATAAAAAAAAGAAAAGAAAAGCAAAGATTCAATCAAACAAAACGTTGTCATACTGAAAGTATATTTATCCTTGAAGATTGCACTTGACTGATTGCTAATCACAGCACGAAATCCACCAAAAGAATTATTTTTTTTTCTTAAGAAAAGAGGCTCAACATAAAGAATAGCACTGATGAGATTTAGAGGGAGGGATGGGGGGGGGGGGGGGGGGGGGATTGTCCGGCCCCAGGGCCATGCGCTGTGTGTTCCGTTTGCTGGTGCGATGATATGTGTGACCCGGTTTCATCGTGTGAAATCAAGCAACGAGGATCTGAAGACAGCGGGCTGTGGCGATGAGCTTGATCCATCCCGGGTGTTGTGTCGCTTTTATTGTTTGCTGGCTGTGAGAAAGGTGAGAGTCCAGCCATGGTAGACCTCTCTCTATATATATATATATATTTATATATATATATATATATATATATATATATATATGGCATGTCCTCAGATCCAACTGCAGGCTCTGGCAGGCCATGGAAACCAATCTGTGAGGAAACGGCCCCCTCTGCTGGTCTCAACTCAGACTCACAGGGGAGGCGACAACATGGCCCGGAGCTCCAAACAGGCCCTTTTCTTTCCCCCGTGACCCGGTCGAACATCCCTCTGCTCTCACAGGAAATCCACACTCCATACCAAAGACGGGTGGGGGGTTGGGGGGGGGGGGGGGTGGGGTGGGGGGGGTCGTTCACATTATGAATGCTGGAAAAGCAGCCATTAGAACAAGAATGAAAAGAAAGATACCAAAAAAGAGAACAGCTGCGATTGCATTATATATAGATTTTTTTTTGTCCAAATAAAGAGTGCCAGTTCATCTTAAAAATCAAAAGTGAAACATTTACAAACAGTGCTGTAAAAGACAGTTCCCTATTATACTCCAAAACAATGACAATAACAGATCCTGCCGTCTATTCCTTCCAACCCCGCAGAGGATCCAGAAGTGACCCTGTTTTGTGCTCCACAAGCTCTGTGCACCCCTTCATCTTCACCTCCTCACGACGGACGAGAGCGCCTTCATAAGTGTGTCTGCGGTTGTGTGTGTGCGTGTGAGCGTGTGTGCGTGTGTGTGTCCAGGCCAGCTGAAAAACATTCATAGGGAGATCCCGCTCCCCCGGCTGCCTGCCTGCCTGTGTGAGTGTATGTGTGTGTCCGTGTGCGTGTGAATGTATGTCAGTTGGATCGATCACCCTCTCTTTCTCTCTCTCGCTCTCTCTCTATCCGTCTTCCATCCGTCCGGTTCACACCAGCATGTGTCTCCGTCGGTGCAGGGCCAAGTGGTCAGATCTGGAGAAGCTGCGGTCACAGTCTGCGCACTTGAAGGGCTTCACCCCCGTGTGTTTTCTGTAATGCCTGGTCAGCTCGTCCGAGCGGGCAAACTTCCACGTGCAGCCGTCCCAGGTGCATTTGTATGGCTTTTCCCCTGGACGGGAAGAAAGACACGGACACAGACACGGAGGCAAGGTCACTGTTTTTGTCCAGAGGGAGTCCAAAAACACACGGGAACAGTGGCCGACTGGAGACTCTAAATGTGAGAGTGAATCGTGCGTGTGCCCTGTGAAAGTGTGGAGACCTCAGTCAATCTGCGATTTTTTTTTTTCCCCAGTCAGTCAATCCATGAAAACCAATTAGCAGACACTTGTGTAATGTTGTTGTCTCCTCTAATGCATCACAGTGAGCATCAAGTCTGGATTCATCATTGCCAACGGTAAATTACCACTAGTCCTGAAACTTGGATGTGGACAGATTTTCACACTGTAGCGTTGCTTTGCAAAGTGGTCGGCCGAATTAGAAGGACCGCAATATTTGCAGTAAATGAGATGACACATCCCGGTAAGATAATTATTCCAGGCTCCGTGTAACTGTTTCATTTAGCACAGTAGCAGCAAACAAAGCTTTGACTGTAAGAGCCAGCTGGAACATAAATAAGTGTGTGCTGACTGATGTAATAGCAGCATCTCCTTGAGTTATGGACACACACACACACACACACACACACACACACACACACACACACACACACACACACACACACACACACACAATGATTGAAGCGTGCTCCCTCATAAAGTATATCAATATACATCTTTGATTAAAAGCAGATGGCGAGCTTTGAGGAAGACCGCCCAGCAGTCATAATCACAGTCTCGCCGCTCTGCGATTAAAGCACTGAAACCCTCTTGCATTATTTAATGTGCTCAAGAGCAGTCTGTGCAAATACAGCACACGCCGCAGACAGGTCTGCTCCTCAAGTTTCTCATGATGTCATGGTGTCAGCCATTAACCCAGCTTTGAAGACACTTCAGACGCCAAATTAATTTTGTGCCTGTTTGGATTCTGCCTTTTACAAAGCATGATATGATATGTTCAGTAGAGTAGTACAGTAAGAAGTAGAGCAGAGGGTAGATGAAGTGCATCAGACTCAGCGTACAATATTTTCTGGCTCGCATATTTGCAAACCGTGCACACACTGGGTGACACAAACCAGACAGTGCAGCTCTCTCAACATGCGAGTGTGACTGCTGTCAGAGCAGCGAACTCCACAAACATGCTAGGATGGCCATTGCAGCGTTTAATCCCTCGAAGACCCACCACTGACCTGTATGCGTCCTCCGGTGTGCTTTTAAATGGGAGCTTTTGGTGTACACCTTATTGCAGCCCTCAAAGTCACATCTGTGGATTCTTCTCTTTTTGGAGTCCGGGGACTCTGACCTCCGGGGGCGCCGTATGCTGTCAATACTGAAGGGGGACATGGAGCTGCAATAAGAGAACAGGGAGACATTATTACACTGTGTCCAACTGATGAATTGCTGGTTTGCTATAGAAGTAATAACAAAAATGGTTGGTTCATTTAGACTTACAAAGCGAGAAGGTTTTTTTTTAATCCTATAAACTATTGTATGCTAGGCTACATGTGAATGCCGTTGCATTTCTTTCCAGCAGGTGGCAGTAGAGCACCGCTGTCTGCTACCTGAGGAAGTGAATGAGCTCAGCAGGCTGGTATTCTTCTTCTCTACTCCGACACTTTCATCAATCAAAGTTGGACGGCTAAAGAAACCTTATTTGCAACGTTAATGACTCCGGAGTCATTCCTCTCACCAGTGCTCTCTCACTTTCTCCAATAATTTGTCAATACCACGATTGATTATGCAGTTTGTCACTTCTCTCACAGTCGAGCTCTACAGCAGAGTGTCTGCTTTTGCATGCATGGATTATAAGTGTGTGCGTGTGTGTCCATACAATGAAAGTGGAGCGTTATATGAGTGGTAAATGTGAAAAAGCACTGCTTTTCTGATGTGAAGTCCGGGAGGGAACAAAAAGGCGTGGATGTGGTAGGTGGTCAGTCATTCATGGCTCGGTAGCGACGGTCTGCTGTGAAACAGCGAGCACCTTTCACACAGCGATAAACACATGACTGCCACACACACACACACACACACACACATACAGAACAAACGGGCAGAAGAAGAGAAAAGGATGCAGCAGAGACAGAAAACAAGAACATCTCTGTTTACGAGAGGGGAGGAGTAGGATCTGTGGGATATATTTATCTGTCAGCAGAGGTGGAGAGCAGCCGCTCTTCTATCAGGTCTCAGAGTCTCTGCTGTGGTTAGCGAGAAGTAGGTAAGAGAGAGGGTGAGGGGGGCTAACAGGGGAAAGACGGGGGAGTGTGAAAGGAGCGGCTCGGGCCGGGGCTGACGGGCCCTCCAGTCAACTGTCTCCACCGCAACACAGCCCAACTTCCTGTCTCTGTGTTGTCGGCGTTGCACCAAAGCTGTGCCTGTCAGACGCAGACTCAGATGTGCTCACGCAATAGCACGCGGGCCTGCGCAAATAGACCGAAATGCAGAAAAACACACATCCATACAGATCACCTGTTGCTCTTGGCTCGCTGCCAAACTGAAGCTGAACAGGAAATGAGCACACGGGTCAGATATGAAGTGGACTCCAACTCCCCTCTCATTTCTCTCTCTGTCTCATTTCTCTTGCTCGCTCCCTCATTTCTCTTGCTCTCTCTCTCTGTCTCCCTCTCCCTCTCCCTCTCCCTTGCTCTCTAAATACAGAAAATATCGCACTGCAACGTGATGTCAGAACGAAGCATTTCAACAAAGAAATGCATTCATAAAGCTGGAGGAAAATACTTTTCATTAGGACGGAGTGATGAGATTACCAGCCTTTCTAATAATCTAACTCTAGGGTCGTGTGTATGTGTGTGTGTGTGTGTGTGTGTGTGTGTGTGTGTGTGTGTGTGTGTGTGTGTGTGTGTGTCCAGTGTAGTGAGGAGGACAGGCAGGATTAACAGTGGAAAGAGTCTGAGCTCCAGACATCTCGCAGATGAGGCGGATGTTTATATTCTGACTTCATCTGTGAAGTGACTCCGCGATTATGATATAATTTAGGAAGGTCTGAGCGCAACAGCCTCTGAAGCAAAGGGAGCAGTGACACTTGGTACTCATAATAAATAACTTTGTCTGATGCACAGCGACTGCTGCTCTCTGCCAGTGATAACTCTGCTCTGCTGTGGGAGATCAGTGTTCAGAGGTCTGATCCATTTTGGTATATTCAGAAAAGTGCTCCCAAGGGCTCAGGAACACTGATAGCACGTCAGTGTTTTATGTTTAATGAAAACTTTGTAAAAAGAGAGAAAAAAATCAGTGAATCTAAACCAGAATCATTTGAAACTTTTGAGACATACAAATCAAATGCATACTATCACAAGTATAAACTCAATTTTGTGACTTCTACACATTTCAGTGTGGAACTCTTTCCTACAAATAAATGAAATTCAAGCTTCAGAATAAAAAGTTGGGTAAAAGGGAGAAATGAGGCAATAAGCTTAATGAATTCCAAACCAGTCAGTCAGCCGAAACACACTTTGATAATATAACAAATCATTTATCAAGCAAAAACATTTGCTGCTTTAAACTCTAATGGTGACATTATTCTGTTATTCTGTCATACCACGAAACCACAGCGGGGCTTCGACTGGTGCTCGGACAAAATGTGTCAGTGAAGGGCTCCCATTAGGCTGTGCTCGCTGTGGCCACGTTCGCTGTTTTCTGACTTACCGAGGCTGGATCTTTAATTAAAAAGATAACGGTTAACATCTAAATCGACAATGAAGATAATAGTCGCAGACTTAAATGCGCACATCGCTTCAGATGTTTATGTTTTCTTCTCTTATCGTGCTGAGCAAAATTAGAAAAAAAAAAAGCTCACAGCTCGTCAGGTTTAAACTGCAGTTGAGGGATTTTTGTGCCTCTCTGTGGGCTGAGAAGATTTCACCACTGCTGCTCTATTCTGCTGCGATGCTACTAGCAGTGTTAAGCCGCTATTTATATCTGCCCGGCTCGCTGTATCAGTAAATCCATAGTAAAAGATCACTGCGCTCACACTACTTTAACCAGCACGCTTGCTCTGACCAACACAACCGGCAACCAGAGGCACGGCAAGTCGAAAGCTGTCTCACCAGCGGAGTGACCGCCTCAACTCATGGGATGAAACGTGGCAAAGTGGGTGAAAAATAAAGACAACGTTTCAGGAAGGGCACGTATTCCCTTACATATTCTGTCTATAGTCCTGCATCCTCTGCTGTTGGTGAGAATCAATTAGTTGTGTTTTCTCATGTGAGCCCAGGGGCAAACTCCCTCTGCCTTGAACCCTGCGTCACCCGCGGCATCACGGCTGTGTGAATGTGCCTGTTTGTGACTCCCAAAGCAGCGCTGAGAAATAGGAAGTGCAGCTGAGATCCATTTCAAACAGGGCTGACCTCTGTTTTGGTTCCTTTGTCCCTTTTTTCTCTCTCCCCCCCTCCTCTCTCTCTTCCTCCACTGGTCAACGCAAGAGCGAACGTGAGACAGGGGCAGTGAGAACCAGCCGGCATGTGTGTGTGTGTGTGTGTGTGTGCCACCTGTAACAGGCATTTCTCACAATGCAAACACGCTGCACATTTACAGAGCGTCTCGGAGGAAACGGGGTCACAACAACAACTCTGTCCACAGCTCTAATACAGGCTCACAGTAGTAGTGGATTTTATCAAGAAAACAGGAAAAGCAGCTTGTGTGCGTGCGTGTGTGTGTGTGTGGGTGCGTGCGTGCGTGCGTGCACTGGAAGACTGCCCACTGGGCATTCCTGTACCTGTCCGAGGATACTACCCCGTGCCTCTACCACCCACCCCCACCATCCACCTCCCCCCCCTCCTTCCACCTGCTCTGCTTCGTGGCCCCCAGGTCCTTGGGGACCAGCCAGACTTCAGCAGAGACAACCTTTCCAACACAAGCCCCTAAACCTCAACACACAAACACACACACACACACACACACACACACACACTTTCTCTCCTCCTCTCTGCAACTGTCTTCCTCTCTTCCACTCGTGCTCTCCCACAATAGCCCATCCACCCGTCCCCAGGGAAACACATGAATATGGAGGAGTCTGCCCAAGAAGCACATGACACACACACACACACACACACACAGACCCACAAGGATACACGCACAGACTCCTTTTTTCCCCCCTCTATTTCTCTCTCACCCCCTTCACTCATTTATTTATATATGGATACCTGGATCGGAAGCTGCAGGCACTCCCATCCTCCGCCCTTGCACTCCTCCACTTCTCTTTTTCTGATGCAACCCCCCCCCACCACCACCACCACCACCCCCCCCCGGCCAGCCGCTTGCATACAGGGTGGCTACTAAATTACGTAAAAGCGGTCCTGTCGACACTCACGCCGCAGCCACTCGAATGGGAAGAAAAAGGAGCGCAGCGACACAATGGGCTGATATATTTCAAAGAAGAGCTGTCGGCTTCTGTTGCGGTGCAGATGTCCGTGGAGCGCATGTGTTGTGTCAATACAGAACGAGCATTCTCCCTCTATGTGGCCAAAACCGGCGTGTAACTCAAGAAGACTACAGACTGCTTTGTTTTTCACAGACAAACATGCAAGTCTGTGTTCCTGTTGACAATGGCTGACCTCCTTCTGGAACCAGCTGTTCTGTCCACTGTGCAGAAACACGTGTGTGCATACAGTACCAACACACACACACACACACACACACACACACACACACACACACACACACACACACACACACACACACACACACACAGGATTAATACTCACGGACGTGCGTGCATACTTTTTCGTGCACACATACACACACACAGGAGGGCAATTTCCACACAGCACAGTCTGCACTTTGCACACAGAGAAGTGAGTGTGTGGGCAGGCCCTGGCAGGGCTTTGCTAAGCCTGGCTGGTGATTTCTCTCCATAGTGAAAGCTTGGGCAGTGAAAGGTTGGGTCCTGCCAACCCCTGTTCTCCTCTGACCACCCGGAGCCCACGTGTGGCACTCAGGGGCACGCCTGTCCCTTTCAATAACCTGCAGAGAAACCTGAGTCCTCCAGTGAGTGTCTCTCTCTCTCTCTCTCTCTCTCTTTCTGTGTGTCTTCACTGAAACCCGGCACCCTCTGCTGCCACTGAACAAGCACAGCCAGAGAGCTAGTTTCAACCACAATGTGCTGCACAGCGTCACCACAATAACACATTTTGCTTTTCTCTTTGTGTAGATGTTCACACACACACACACACACACACACATACACACAACCAGCAACGAGCAAAACAAGGCTACGCCTCGTTCACAATGTCATGTCCGTCAGCTGGACCGGACTCGGCAGCCGAAGCACGGCTAGGTCAGCACCGGCCTTGTTAACGCTGCTACATCATCAGCAGGATTCTCAAAGAGTCCTGGAATACTTTCCTCACAGTTAGTCTAAATAAGATCCCTATGGGCATTAGCTTGAGTCTGGCCAGGCGGCTAGTTATGACTGTTCAGAGTTTATAGGCAGCGGCGGGGGAGGAGGGAGAGACGGAGGGAGGGAGGGAGGGCAGGGGCCCTGCCAAATGTTTCTCTGCGTCTGATTTCCTGGTTCTGATCAGGATACTGTAAGCTGTCTTCCCCCGGAGAGGGAAGTCCTCCTCAGTCAACACAGATGGACCGGCACCGCAGGAGCTGTGATGTCTGCGGGCCTGAACAGGGCATTAAGTGTGTCTGAGCCATATGCAGCGAGGCATATAGCTGCACACCCACGCTGATGCATCCGAACGCGCAAGAGCAGTTACAAAGGCACACAGATCTACGCACAGGCTCAGTCTGTATGTAAATGACGCTCTCGTCCAGAGTGACTAACAACGAGCAAAGTCTGGGGGAAACATTTTAAACCTCTGCACTCTGAACTCCGACTTGTATCAACTTTGTGTGCGGCACACTAGTTATAGAAACTTTCATATTGTCACCACCTTAAACAATAGCTTATGGAAAAATAGGGCAACAGTGACAAGTGGAACCTGAGACTGAAACTACAGCACTAAAAGCAAGAATTACATATTTTATGAAAGTATGTCCATATTCAATCTTCTCAAATGTTTTTTTCTGTAATTCTTCCTTTTTTTTTACAGTAAACAAAGTGTTTTTGACTGACCTTAAGGTAGGCCATAAGGTTATTAATTTCTGTTTGTCTGGTAAATAATACATTGCTTCTTCTTCATAGTAAATTGCAGTTACGCCACAGTACAGATTCCACAGTAACAGCAGTAGTAAAACAGTTAAATGTGCGTTGCCAAATTTAACAGTGCAAAGTGAGAGGCCCGCTTTAAAATATTTACATCATTGTCGCTATTGCTGACATGACACGGGAGAGCGGCTTCAAACAGAAACACAGGGATATTGTTAGAGTAGTCGGGGAGTCCGTATCGAGATTTCCCGCTCACACGTGTGCGTCTCGTGATACTCACTCTTGTACAGCCCGGGCTATAGAGAGCGCAGTGGAGCCGGTCTCGTTAACGCTGTCCAAGGTCACGTTTGGCAGGTCGTCGTCATCGCTGTCACTTTTGATCTGCCTTGGCGACAGGCCGCTGGGGTCTGTGTGCGCTGCGAGAATGGGACACAGGCACGGGAGTCAGTGGGAGCATTTGTGCATTTGTTTTTGAGCCCGTGTGTGTGTGTGTGTGTGAGTGCACGCTTGTGTGTGTGTGTGTGTGTGTGTGTGTGTGTGTGTGTGTGTGTGTGTGTGAGAATACCAAATATGTCGAAGTTAAAAGTATGTGTGCATGCATGAGTGCGACTCAGCGGAGCACTGTGCTCTCTGTTCCTCTGCATGCACAACTGACAGAGAATCATATTCATGCTAATGACAAAACATAAAAGGCCTGAAGACAACAGAAAAGTCAAAATCTGTCCGTTCACTGCACTGTGCTTTGCACTGAACATCCTGATAATTAGCCGGCCGGCTTCATCCCGTCTTTGATTCCTCGCCTTTTGCAAAGTAAACAGGAAAAAAACAAGTCGAACATTTGACCGGCCAGCATGCTATTAACCCTCGCAACCAATGAGCACTGGGATGTGTGCCTGTGTGCGTGTGTGTGCGTGTGTATGTGTGTCTCGAGCTGCAATACAAAGTTACATCTATTCCAACAGTTGTGACAACTTCTCCCCTGAACAGCTCATTGGATATATTGCCACAGCCTGCAGCCATTCTGTCATCTCTGTCTCCATGGACACAGGCTGCGTACATCCTGGAGAACTCAAGAGATGAATGTAGGAAGAAAAAAAAAAGACAAAAACAAATAAAAACCAGTGAGGGACTACTATGAGAAAAAGTTGCTGGAGATCTGGTCAATTACGCACTGATGAAGTTAAATAGTAATTTGAGATGAAAATACAGAATAATGCGTTGAGAAAAATGCGCAGCAGAGATACTTTCTTCTAACTACTGATATAACTATTCCGGTGTCTGAGAATATAATTATCACAAATACCAAACGCGCTGTGATATGTTTTCCGTTAAGTTCCGCAACATCCCCGGCTACTGTAAGCCTGCGGCTTTTATGAGCCATCAGGACTTCACCCCTCTGCCCTCTCAGCCGAGACTGTGTCCATAATGGCCCATAATAAGGGTCTAGAGTTGGGGAGCAGACATGGTGTTATTACTGAGGGGTGGGTGTGTGTGAGTGTGTGTGTGCGGAGCGGAGCGGTGGGGGGGGGGGGGGTGGGCTGCAGAAATAATACTGTAACTCTGTTGGAGCTTTCGCTTTTAAAGGTTTCTAACTGTTGACGTAGACTAAGACATGCAGAGTGGTCACCCGCTCGCCTACCCTATGGAAAACCTGTAATTAGATCGAAATGCATCGTGTGCTGGAAAGGGGTATTTTGAGCGAGGGACACAAAGGAGGAGTGGTGGAGAGGTGGGCAGAGCACCGGATTTCTTTCTTTCTCTCCTGTTGTTTCCAGTCAAGCCCTGTTTCCATGGCAACCTACTGCCGGAGACAGGGAGACAGCAGTGAAAGGAAGGGTACCCGCCCTCTCTTAAAGAGGATGGCCAACCTGTGTGTGTGTGTGTGTGTGTGTGTGTGTGTGTGTGTGTGTGTGTGTTTGTGTGTGTTTGTGTGTGTTTGTGTGTGTTTGTGTGTGTGTGCGCGCGTGCAAGAGTGAGTGCATGTGTGTGAGAGGTTGAGTGGAAGTGCCAGTGAGTGTGTGTGTGTGCATGTGTGTGCGAATGTGTGTGTGTGTGTGAGTGAGTGTTCCTGCTTCGACGTTGAAAGCTCCAGTATGACTGAGACTTGCATCATGGCGCAGGGATGTTGGGTTTGAATCCAGTCAAACCAGGTGAAAGTAGTCCTCCTGACCCTGATGTAAAAGTTCATATGACGGGGAATGAGCTTCACAGAGTGACTTCCCACATGTCAACAACTTGTTCCTCCCCTCCCCCCCGATAGTGGGAACTCAAAAGCATGATATCTTTCCGTTATTTGTTCCAATTGACTCTAACAGAGGGAGTTTTTTTTATGGAAATCTTCACATTAATGCCCATTAAGTGTAATAAAAAGCTAAATGTTCTGTTTGTCTACTGGTTGCCGTCTCATTAAAAGTGACTGCGTGCACCACGCCTCACATTAAACACTCATTCACCCAGTTTCCTTTGTGTTGGGTGCCTTCGGAGCTGGCCGGAGTTGTTGTTGGACCAATGTGTATATGTGGCGTGCATGTGTTTGTGTAGGTGCCACCCATCTTTAATATCCATCCACACCCTCTTATGCAAGTCTTGTTTATCCTGTCCTTCCTCCTTTCCTCCCCTCTCCTTGGAAGCAGGCATCCAGCGTTTAAAACGCCCATCTCCAAGGGGATCACCCCACCCAGCCGGCCCAGTGTCTGTCTGAGAGCACGCTCTAATTACACATCTCTCTTTGTTTGCTTTTATGAGCAGAACATGCACGGGCTGTGAGTTAAATGTGTCCGTCTGTCCTGCGAGGAGGGACAAGAAGCGGACCTCTCTCTCCACCAACAGTTAGCCTGTGTACGGCTCCGAGCTGGACAGAAACACCTACTGTAGACTCACTCCCAGTGGTTGGCAGTAAAACCACACCCAGAGAGAAAACCAACAACACAGTCTAGGCCAGGCCAGTGAGGTCTAACACTCACGCTGCCCCAGATATTTGCTTCTAGTCGAATTTAACAGCCTGAGTGGCTCTCTGGTTACCTGCACCAGAGGCTATTCCAGACAGTGGAGGAGAATCTCTGATAGCAGACTTTCAACCTGCAAAGCTCATCCTCTCTGTGAAGGTGGAACATTATCGCCTGAGGGGCTCTTCCTCTGAAAGAATGTACACACACACTGTCAGCCTTCACAGTGTTGTGTCTGCAAGCTCTTTGACTAAAGACAGTGGGGCATCTGGGCAGACAAACACAACGTCCTACAGAGCTTGTCATTGGAATATCTCATTCCAAGTCTTATTGGTAAAGAGGTGGATTTACTGTTGCCTTCTGACACCGTAAACAGTCTTATCACATGTTTTATGAATCAATTTCCACGTGGAAAGCAGATTCCACTGAAAAGCGCCTGGAATTTTCACTACTTGGGGCAACTTCAGAGCAAGTCTTTGTAGTGATTCAATTTGTGAGACAACTGATTTCAGATTGATGTTTATCACTGGGTGTGGTAACAGTCAGTCAAAGCTGAGGACACGTCAGCATTAGTGACATCTTGTGCTATCGCAAAATGCTAATACCAAGATGAGGTTTCACACATCACCACTCCCCATATCTCTACAGTCCTATCAGTTCTCAAAGGGGAACCTAGAGATAAAAAAGACTTTTACATTGGCTTTCTTAATTAAGGACAGTCTGTTTTCAGGCGAGGTGTGCGAATGTGTGTTAAATACAAGTGTGATGTAAACTAGGGGAAGAAACAATGTTGCCTGAATGCTGATTATTAGTTTCTGGAGAAATGTCAGTGTCCATGATCCTGGTTCTTCCTCAATATCTGACTCCTCCTTTTGTTTTCCCTCAAACATATAAGACTGGATGTGTACAGCTCCATGCAGTTGCTGTTTATCTCTCTCTCCCATTACCATTTAATTTTGGAAAAAGTTGCTAAGCATGTCTGGTAAAGTCACATGATTATTCATTCAATCATGTAACAAGGTAACAAGGCCAGATGATCCACTAAAACATTCTCGGTGCCCTTTAAATGAATGCCAGAGCAAGTTTGGAATTTTCAACTGCAGCTAAAAAAGAAAAAAAATGGTCTACATGAATTCATGGAAGACATTTGGGGAGCACGGGCTCACCTTTGCCCTTGCTTTTGACCTCGTCCAGCAGAGGTAGCATGATGGCGTTGTTGAGGCTGGAGGGGGATCGAACGGCAGTGGTGTACATGAGGGGCAGCGACTGCACCACCACCGGGATGCGGTGAACATGGCTGGCCAGCTTCCCTGCTCCCTGCAGGCTCAGAGGGCTGGATGGAGGCGGCGGCACAGAGTGCAGGATGTGCAAATAGGGCTGACCTCTCACCCCGCTGCCGGGGGCGACCAGAGGGCCCGGCGTGAGCACCGATGAGGCTGAGGTGATGACCGACGGAGAGGAGGAGGAGGACGACGACGATAGGGAAGACGGGGAGAAGGCCGATCTGAGGGGGGAGGATGACGAGGTGGTGATGGGGGCGGCGGATGAAGACAGCGGGCGGGGCTTGTTGATGGACAGGTCGACGGGCTCGGTCTGCGTGTGGAAGTGCAGGTCGTGGGCGAGCAGGTCTTCCGGAGGCTCGTCTTTAACTCTGCTGAGGAAGAAGGGCACGCCGTCCATCGCAGAGTAAGGGCGCACTTTGGGCGACTGTGGATGGAAAAGAAGAAATGACGTCACCGATCCGCTGCTTTTTTTTTTGTTTCAACCTCTCAAAAATGCACTGCCACACACACATACACAGACACATTCGAGGGAAGAAAGAAGAATAAGTGGAACAATCTGTCTACAGTTAATCTACTTATGGCCATAAAATGATATGTTAATGAATTCAGGACGGGGACACTTGTTTTGTGCAAGTGTTCGCCCTCAGGAACAATAATACTGCATGGCAGAAATATGTCACTAAGGTATGTGCTGCGACATTTATTGAGGACGGAGTTGTTGATTTCCCCATGTTTATTCAAATGTCCAACTCCTCCCGTGAGGTCCCCCCCGGTCAACATGACGTCATACGCCGCTGAAACGCAGAGGAATGGAAGATAGCGTCTCCCGCACTCGCCTCTTGTCACCGTTTCTCTCTCTCTCTCTCTCTCTCTCTCTCTCTCTCTCTCAGTTGGCGTGGGCTGCTCTCTCATTCTTTTCCTCCTGTTTTCCATCACTCCCACAGAATCGTAGCTCTCTTGGCTCCCCCTTGTATCTCTCCTAAATCTCCTTTGTGACGGTGGAAAAACATCATATGGGCTCAATTTCCTGACCGTCTCTCTCTGTCTCTCAGCGATGGGCCTCCTAAGGCCAACGCTGGTGGCTCAGTGTGTCCCTCAACACGCCTTTCACTTAACACCAAGCAGACTGTAACACAAGCGCTCCATCTGTCTGCACAAGTTTCAGGAACCTGTTTACTCGGAAAAGATAATGAAGAACATACACTGTTGAAAAACACCTTCGCCCTGCTACTAGCAGTTCCTCTCCCCCCGGACTCCTGGACTTTTGGACCCTTTTTTTGTTTTTTTGGAGCTCACAATTTTGGGTTCTAATGTCGGTCGAGCCGTTTAACATGTGATGCGGCAGATCTAGAGCGACTGCGTTGGGTGTGGGAGGAGTGCTGGAGTGTGTGGTGAGCGGTGTTGATCCTCACAGTGGAGCCTCTCAGCGGCTGAGTCACAGCCAGGGCCATCAGGGAGCGAGCACATCCAGGATTTTAACTAATCACACAGGAAAAGCTCATTAAAGTGGAGGGGAAAACTGTGACTCGCACTCCAGCTGCAGCAGATATGTAAAAAAATATATGAAAATGCTCCTCCGCCGCTGATTTTCATCCTGGCTTTTGTTTTTGAGTCTCACATTTCTTTCCCCTTATGTAATGCTGGCTAAGAGTGGGTCTGTGGTGAATTACGAATTGTTCGGAGTGGTATGTGTATGTGCGTGTTATTTCGTGTAGTAGCTTACTATTTTTACTCCAGACTTGTCTACTCGTTTTCGGCCTACAGGAAATGTTACGACCTCATGAATCAAGATGTGCTTCACCCTGCGTAACTCCTCCTCGGTTGGAAAACAAACCCTACCCCATGAAATATGCCCTCCGATGGCCTCTGGAGCCCAGTGGGGTTCAGCTCGGGGTCAGTGGTGTCAGGTCAGGGTTCACGGCACATTATGGTCTGTGTCATCATACCACCCACTGAGCATGTTATTGGCTGCTCATGCAACTTTGTGTACGCGATTATGCTCTAGTGGAACAAACATTTGGTTCTTATTGATTTAAGGCTTCGAGAGCACATGTGGCCTGACATAGCAAGGCTAAAAATGCTTCGCCCACCCCTTTCATTGTGAAAAATTGTATGGGAAAATTATTTTTTGTTATGCTGCGGTGAATAAATGAGTACATCTCCTTCATGGGACCTCTTTAGTATCTTTCTAGTAGTGCAGCTCAGTGAGCGGCACCACCCTCAAGGAACTGACCATTTATAGCAAATAGATAGCAGCCTCTGTGCTCAGAGGGGAGGGGAATGTTCTGCTGGGGAACTAACCCCCATATTAAAGACATACACGCTGCACATGATTATTAGACAGCACGGTCCAAAGCCTCAACGCCACAGGAGGAGGAGGAGGCTGGGCCAAACGGGAAGCTACAGCAGCACCAGGGTCTTAGCAGTGAGAGGTGTCAGGCTGTGATACCGTACACATGGAGGGACATGGTCAGCTGACAAAACCCTACGGTTATCGATCTGCCCAAATGAACAAAAAGCTCCATTTTTGATTTGCCTTGTCTCTCTGGAGGCTCCTAGTAACACTCGTGCGTGTCACTAACAGTTGTAAAAATAGTCGCTCCTCTCGCACGTTACTCTCACAATAAAGCAGCAGCAGATTTCCTTTGCAGCTAATCAGGGTCACTGTCTTACACCGTCCTTGTTAGCTGAGTCGCCAACACTGAGCACTAACAAGAGGTAAACAAACATCTAATAAATGGTGTATAATGTATTATGTTTACAAAACTATAGGGACATTTTATTCATTAATGTGCCATCATGCATTATCCAGTGAGACTATTGCTGCCCAAAGGAGGTGTTTTTAACAATCCTCTTTCATCCGCTTACTGTATTGGACTATAATGGGTTTTAAACTATGTATCAAATGTTTATGTAGTATTCCCCAATGCAGAATATGTTGGGTTGGGTTTGATAACTGCTGCTGAGTCTTTTCGCCGAGAGGCTTTATCTGTATTATCTGACAGTATTTGAGTTTGTTCTCTATCTAACGTTACTCATTCCACAGCTTTATAATGAGCACCATTTCAAACGACTTATCTCTTAATTGATAATATGTATGTTTGTGATGTCTTCTGTGCTCACACTGCATCAAATCCTTGTAGCCTTTCTTGACAGGCCCTCAGGCTATCACCCAGCTGCTTTTGCACATAGCCTCATGCGTTTGCATGTTCTGTATAGGATGTGGGTGTCATGGACTGCCTGGAGCCATACTGCCTGAAGGCTTTGAAGTCATTAGATTCACTGAGACCGATCTCACTGTTCTGGAAATCTTGTCATACTCTATAAGGGCTCTTAAAGAGTGTCTTGTTGGTTGCTTAACTTCTGTAGTGTTGCCTGTTCTCCATCATGCTGAAAATAAATGCAATTAAAAGAGGAAGTTGATGAAAACATGAACACAGCAACCACAAGTCGGATGTGAATGCTGCATACTGTACTGTTCATACTTCATTAAACGGGGGCTTGGTTACAGTCCTAAAAGCTGTTCAAGCGACCAAATTCAGAATTTGAGCACAAAGACATTATTTACTTCTTGTACATACATCAAAGGATATGACTAATAACGCATAGCTAATTGCAGTGCTAACAATCATTTAGAAAGCGTCCCCTCTGTTGAGTGGGCGAATGTGCTTTCAGGAGAAATAGCGTTGTCAAGTTGTATCATTGGTGGTTTCGCTGTAGAAGATAACCGGACGTCTATCTGTTCCCCTTCAAGCCCAGCGCCTGCTAAAAACACAGGCCCCTGTCTCCACATCCGTGTGAGGAAAGGACGGTCACAAAATCTAAAGTGAGAGAGAGAGGGGGCAGGTTCACTGAAGAGGTTATATGAATTTTTAATTTAATATGGAGCACTAGCCGAGTTTGAGTTTAACTCAGGACTGCAGGGCTCTTGTCAGGGTGGTAGAAAAAAGAATACCTCTCTGAAAGTGTGTGCTCATTCATTCATTCATTTAGTCTCTGCAGGCAATGTTACAGTGGATGGAAATTATTCCTATGGGCTGAGAAAATTCAGACAGTGATAACACATTTTTTGATCGCCTGTGTTCAATTACACAATCGAATCAATCTAAAAAATATGGTTTGGGTGGACAAGTTTCTTTTGTACCATAAAATTAGCCTCTACTTTCCTGAATGAGTGTACCCGGTGGAAGACGTGATTATCCTGAGGCTAACGACTACGAAGCACAGACATTGTTACAAGTGGAGCAGGCCGGTATCTGACTCTTTTAACTGTAATCAGTGTAACAAAACACAAAGCACCTCTTCGAATGACACGCTGCTATTATGAAGGTAGAAATGTACTAGAAAAGTACTAAAAAGCTAACCCTGTTGCCCAGGTGCTAATCCAGTCTGTGTAACTTTTGCTGACCAGCAGCTAATTTGACCACACAAGGCTAAATTATAGGATATCAACAGTGTGTTGGGGCTGGTTTGATGGTCCAACACCACATTATTCTCCAAACCCTCAGAGCCCAAGAAAATGTCTAAAAGGCCACCCAATACCTCTTTGACTGGCTGGGGCTTGCTGGTTTGCTGCCTGGGTCTTGGGTATGTCAGGGTCGGAGCCAATCAAACGCAATGGGAATAACAGACCGAATCAAATGTGCATCAGATATAAGTGCAAAGGTAGCACATTTTAGCAACTATTAAACTGGCAGTCAAAAAGTGGTGTGGGGGAAAATATGTCATCTGTAAGCGATTGGCTCCGTCTCATCTCGCCCTACTCCAAGTCTGATTGAGAGCGTTCCGATTCAGTAAACTATGCTAGAAAAACAAGCGAGCTGCGCGGATCGGTTCATCACACAGCGTTTGACAAGTAAGGTGACGAAGCATAGGTGGAAAATCAAGCGACGGGGTGAAGCTACTTCTAAAACGCTGCCGCCTTTCAGTTATGTTGGCTTGCCCGTAAAGCGAAGCAGTAGCGAATATTGCGTGTGGTTAATTTCACTTTTTATTTGTGTCACAGAGAACGTGTTATCTCTGTATTCCAAAGAGTCGGAACTGTGGCAGTGTGATTGCGATGGCGACAGTGAAGACTATTAGTTAGTGACAAACTAGTACAGATGGCAAATCCTGCGCGACTCCAGTGTAAGAGGGAGAGGACTCGTGTGAAAAGGTCAACAAACAAAGCGTTTAGAGTCGCAAAGTGAAAACACTGCGTGATTTGCATGTTGGGGTTAGACTCTGAGACATATCTAAACCAACACGAGCGGAAAAAAATTCCACCCCCACTTTCATTCTGACAGATACAAACACATGTACACGCTCTACCCTCCATCGAGCCGCACACACTGACACACGCATAAAGATATGCTCAACCCGCCTGCCTGCCGCCGTCCACATGCCATTGTCTTTATTAGGGGATACTGGTTAGCGGGGCAGATTTTCCAGCCCCTTGAGGGCGAATTGTCTAACGAGGCAGACCATTTCCAGCAAGGCCTTGGCCCCCCGCCACCCAAATGAAGACCACGTTTCTGCAGCAGCCTAAACTGTCTGTCTGTGTCTGCCGTCTAAAGGGAAGCACAGTCTGTTAAGGGCGAGATTGGATCTCGGTGCACTTCAAAGCCATGTGGGCTGCGGTGCTCACATCCTGTCTGTGACTGACATCACTAGGCGCGTGGAGAACGACTTCAAACCTTTAAGGTAGCGGCGCAAGAGCACGGCTCTCAGACCCTTGAGCCGCAGCTGAAAGCAGGACACCCAGAGAGCTGCCACCTGCTGCCTCGCTCTCCTCCGGCGTCCTCGCAGATTCACTTCGCGTCAATGCAAAGCACCCACATGCCCCGAAATGCTACTCCAGGCTCCCGGTAACCCAAAAGGGCTATCCGCAGCTCACCTATCACAAGCTGATGCTCTCACGTTGGTCTCGACGGAAACCATTCCGCTCTCGTCCCACCGAGTGCTCCTCCTGATGTATGGGAGGGCCAGAAACTATTGATATGTTATGAATGGAAATCAATGAAAACCGAACACTAATTCATCATGATTACAAATATTAAGTGGCCTGCACCCACTGCACACACAGCTGTGGCAGCAACACAAAGCCCCTGTAACCTAGCAACAGCTTCTCCATAACAAGACCACTTTATTTCTAGGTATGCTGGACCAGAGAGCACTGATACTGTATGTGGGCCTGCATGAGGTAACTCCATTATCCCTAGCATGGCTAATATACGGAGTCTAATTGAATGTGTAACACGGAAATGAATTTTAATGCTGCAACGTGGCCTTTTAATTCAAACAAACTCAGCAAAGACAGAACATTCAACAGTGGACGCTCACAATTCCTGCGGGAGGTAGATTCCAGGCCGAGAGTTATGACAGTGTTTGAGGAGGAACTGTCCAGTGGGGTGTGTTGTTGTTTGTCTGTGTGTATTATCGTGAGAAAGATTTCTCAGGCGTGTGAGCGGGAAAGAGAGAGAGAGAGAGAGAGAGAGAGAGAGAGAGAAGGGAATGGGAGGATGAGAGGAAATGGGGAGACATAAAGTAAAGGGGCAGACGGATAAGAGTTAGAGCTTCCCATGTGACCCTCCTCCCTGGAGCAGCGACTGCATCTGCGCAACCACCCTCAGCCAGCGCAGTCTCTGCTGGCCCCAGTCGCCTCCCCGAAAACACCCCGATGCATTCCTGCTCCAGCTGTGGCTCTCCTCCTCTCCTCCGTTCCTCTCTTCTTCCTGCTTACTACCATGCTCTCCGACCACTCCTCTTAGCCCCCACGCTCACTTGCTCACTCGCTCCCTCGCTCACTTGCTGGGGTCTGGGAGTGATTATCGGCCCATTGCTGGGAGGAGGAAAGACGGGAAGGAAAGCAGGAAGGAAAAAAAAAGAAAAGGGGAATTGTCTGGAAAACAACTGCTCTCTTACCCCTTGTTCCGATTCCAGGGGCTCAGCTTTGACTCGGACTGCAGGCATTCCGTCAAGCATTAACATCCTGTTTCTTAGGCTGCCTGTGAAGGGATACAGAGGAGGTGTAAGACGGGCGTTTTTAGCATGACTAAGCAGGTCCCACACTCAGTTATTCACACATGGACATCTACAATGTTGTGCACCCACTGAGAAATAAACACATTTTAAATAGGCATGGATTCATGTTTCAAAACCATCAGAAGCTGTCAGACAAAAAAAAATGCACACAAACTGTGTAAACTCGGGCAGCGCTCAGCATGACTCCCTCTTCTCCATAATAAAGATTTTCAATTGCCTGGTGGGCTGCTGCAGGGCTAATAACACTTCATAACACTGAATAAAATCCTCTTAACACTTCAATGGAATACAAATACTTGCTTTGATACACAGTTACTCAACGGCACTGGCAACGGCACAAGTCTTTTCCTCTCTCGCCACTGATAGAACAAAACAATAGCTGGCACTTGGAAATGGAAATGGAGAAAAGTTTGACCGTTTGATATATGTTACGTTTCAAAACACAGGCGTGCACACTCACACTGGAAACACACTGCTCAGGGCATCTATACCTACACGCTCTGCTCGGCTGCTTCTAGAAAGTGGGCAGCGGTGCCCGGCTCCTCAGCTCCGTGCTGTGGCTTTAAGAGGGATACTCAGATGGAGCCAATGACAACAATGCATGTTCCGTATCCCTCAGCTGGGGCCGACCTGAGGTAACCCTCCCTCTTATTATTTTAGCAGCAGTACATGGAGGAATGCAAGCACGGCAAATAGACTCTAAACATCTCTATTACTCTCCAGTGCTGGCACCAGCAGCAGGATGTGTGGCCCGGCACTCGCAGTGAGCAGCGGCATAGCCATCAGGACCACTTGGGTGCGGAGGGGGAAAAAAAACAAAAAAAAACACCCTCAGCCCATCATGAATGACATTATGTTCTCTCCGTGCAGCTGCTTCCCTGATCGTTTGACTGTACCAGGCATCTCGCAGCTAACGCCACATCCATGCGGCTCGTCCGGTAATGAAGCTTTGTTTTTACACACCAGGAAATCCGATCAAGATATACGCATCAAAAGCATCTCTTTTCATAGATTTTGAGAAAAAATTGCAACAGAAAAATCATTTAATGCCATATATTGTTCCACTGCCTCTTGGCTTCTCAGGCGAAAGGCTAATCATGGCTGTTTGTGTGTGTGTGTGTGTGTGTGTATGAGGGAGGTAGAGAAAGAGGGAGGATTTACTCTCTCAATCTGCAACCCCCCAGATCTCGCCTCTCAGGTCTAAGTCCCTCAGGTACCCTGGCTGTGCTGCTATTGTATTGTTGTCCAGGATGTCCTTCGGCTTCAGGTCTTGGTAGGCCCAGATAGCGTTGCCATGGTAACGGCTGGGCGGGTGGAGCTGCAGCCTCAGTCCAGCCTCAAGCCAAGAGAAGAAGAGAGAGGAGTGCACCACGAGAGGCAGAAAGTGAGGTTTGTTTTCCTCAGGATGACCATCATTCTGGCTTTTTCTCCTTCTCGCCAGAATAAATCATCTCTCTCAGATAAAAGCGCATCTCCAAGATGTGCTTTTGTGAGCCCCCAGAAAGTTTACATCATCCAAACTTGTTTGAGCTGTCTGCTAAATGTGCACACGCCTGTTACTGGAAAACCTAGAGCTGAAGCAGAAGAGCACATATTTCTTCGTCGACACCACCTGAATATGTCACTCTCTGGGCCAGAGTGGAACAGAACCAAAACTGTTTTTCAAAACCATCGTCCGATTTGCATCCACTCCCAGTTTAATGGCTTCTTCCTCGACCCTTCCACCAAATTAAGTGCAAATTGGTTGAACAGTTTTTTGTATTATCCTGCTTCATAGCAAACAAACTGACATAAGTGAACAAGCCTGAGGGAGTCGATGAAATGAAAACGCCTCTCACGTTTGCACAACACGGAGCAGTTGGACCATCTCTTGAGGGCAACACCCTTTCCCAGTGTGCCAGGAGTCCAGTTAATCCAGTGGCTTGTGATCACCTTCCTAATGAAGTGGCCTGCAGCAGGCTATTCATAGGAAATCAATAGCCATTGCATACCTCTGCTTGTGACTGTAATGATCAAAGAGCCAACAGCACAGACAGAGGGAGAGCTAACACTGAGTAATGAGCTAACAGGGCGGCGCTGTGCATCGAAGAGGTCGTGTCGAAATACTTTTTCCTTCGGTCAGCTGTCAGCCCCCATGAGGCGATTGTGTCTGATGGTTTGTCTTAAAGTGCAATAAAACAAACTACAAAAACTGGGTTTGAAGGTAAGAGACTTTCTACTTCTGGGTAGTAACTAACTCATGTGCAGCCAGTATTCTTCTATCAGTACATTTGGTGTGCTGGCAGCAGGCTTAGACACCAGCAGCGTGCTGTCCATCAGCAGTATGAGGCTCTGTGTGTGGGAGATGGAGAGAGGGAGGGGGGTTAGAGGGAAACAGGGTAGATTAAGATCACCTTTCCATTTGCTGCACTCTGAAATGAAATGGCCATCCCAGGTGTGTGGGGGAGTTGGATGGAGAGAGGAGGGCAGTGGAGTGTTGAAGCATCTCATTTCTCTCTCTCTCTCTCTCTCTCTCTCTCTCCCTCTCTCTCTCTCTGTCTCTCACCACCCGCCTTCCCATCCCCACCAAAATCCCCAGAATAAAAAAAACAGGAAAAAAAGAGAGCAGGTGAAGATAGAGGCCAGTCCTTGCTGTAAAAAAAATTCTAAATATACATATTTCTGCGGCCCTATACTGACTTCACAGTCTACGCTCGTCCGTGTATGTGCTAATGTACTTCGAAGTACGGACAGAACCTCCCACCACATCGCTGCATCTGTGACCTCAGGTCCGCTATCTCTGAGTTCACTGATGGCTATAAGCTCTGGGATGAAGGCGGCAATAGCAATTGGCTGGAAAGATGAGGGCTGGGCAAAGCAGCCCTGAGCGAAGCAGCTGGATCAATTAGACATGACAAACATCTCCAGGAAGACTCAGACCTCTTAGAACCAGGGGTTGACCTCATGTACTGGTGTTATCATCCACGCCGGTATACGTGCATGTACATATGTACATGCTCATATGCACACACTCAGCGCGCATTTTATACGGGCAGCGTGAGAGAGAGCAGAGCTCCGGCTCATTCTTGACATGCCTTTTAGCTGTGCCGTACCTGCGCTCCGAGTTCATGTCCTCTCAGCACAAGCGTGACACCACCTCTGGGAATATTCTGACATGGGAATCTCTGATGAAGTTAAAGTTAAAGCTTAAATAAACTCTTGAAACCAGACTTTGTATCTGGCTGCGTGTACCATCTTTGTTCTCTCGCTCTCTCCCATGCTTGCACACACACACACACACACACACACTCAGAACCACACTGTGACAGACGGCCCCGCCAATGCATCGTTCCCATGTTGAGCGCCCAGAGCAACTGGGTGCATCTGTGTCACAAAGGCTGGACCTGCTGCCACGGGGGCCGGGGAGATGAAGCGGCGATGGAATAAGCACGAGGGGAGGGGAAGGAGGTAACGAATTATGGGAGATACGCGGGGAAGTGTTGGTGAGAGAGGTGATAGCGATAGAAGCGAGCGAGGGCGGGGGCTCGTTGGAGAGGCACTGCGCTGCTGGCAGGAGCACTGGTTAGGGAAGCAACCGAGGGGAGTTGAAGAGGTTGAGGAGGGGGTGGGGGAGGGTGTTTAGCAGGAGGCGAGGGGGGTGGGGTGGGGTGGGGTGGGGTGGGAGTCAGAGAAGCGAGAGAGGGTAGAGAGGGGATATGGACCCGAGCCAAGGCCCGGTCGAGCGCAGAGCACACGGTGCAAGAATGCCAACAGACCCCCTCCCACCCGGCCCTCCACCGGAGAGAGAGAGAGAGAGAGAGAGAGAGAGAGAAAGAAAAGAGGAAAAGTGAGGGAGGGGGAACAGCCAGGGAAAAAAAAGACCTTTCAAGTGTTGCAAGTCAAAAACAATGATTAACTTGTGCTGTATATTCAAATGCACAGAGAGGACAGTGTTGGGGGTGATGTGAGACCAGAATTTCCTGTTGTTCTGCCCACACTGTGTGCCCACAGGCCTCTGCAGCGACTCACTTCCCTCCTCTGTGCCCCTCGGACACCCCGGTGTGACACGTTGGCCCGATAGCCAGCCCGTAACTGCGAGCTCACCAGCACACCCCTCCACTCCCTCTCTCTCTCTCAGTCAGTGACTCAGTGCAGCAACTTTTAGATAGGCAGTGAGCTCACTGCGTCCACAACTTTAGCTCATTACACAGGTAATGAAGACGTCGCCTGCGTGACAAACGAACTGGCCGGGCGATAGCGTCGTAGGATCCGTAAAAGGCAAAAGGTCTTATACCGGTTTGGTGGAAATCATTGTGCTCGCTGGCAGCGCAGACACAATAGAACAGCTGAAACACAGCTGATTTTCGATCTCAGCCTCAGTCTGCTTCATGTTAAGCTGCGTCTGCTCATGACCTCATCTTGTTGGCCTCATTCAGGTCTTGAGAGCTCATTCAAATAGTTCCCTGCAGAGTAACTACTTAAAGAGTAACTGCGCTCGCAAATAACGACGCTTGGTGTGGTCGAGGGTTCAGCAGACCTTCAACCCACAGAGGTCAGTGCCGGCTTGCAGAGCCAAAACACATGAACTGCAAGTTTAGCCAAAGCAAGGATCTGGAGAACATCTGTTTTACTGTATGAAAACATTACGCCACTGTAATGTTTGAAGAGAAATGAAAAACGATATTTGTATTTTGCAAAACTGAACTTGTGATCCAGTGATTAGTGTGAGTTAGTGTGCTGTTAACAAAAGTTAGCTTGGGCTTTAGCTAAAGCTTATTTTCCCTGCTTTTTCTTAGCATGAGCTGAGTACTAAACTATATTTTGATGGTCCAATAACAAAAGCAACACATGATAAAAAACAAAAGTCCCACTATTCACTATTGGCTTGGATACATATCAGATTGCCTTGGACTGACAATACACCAGGAGGTGGTAATCATCTTCAAATAGCATAAAGTTAAGGCTTTACAACCCGTAATGTTGCACATGCTTTGGTTAAGTAGCCTGTAAACTTCACACCCCCCTCTGTTTTTTTTGTTTTTTGTTTTTCAGAAAAGGAGGAAGTGAAAAACTCCAAAACTGTCTGACTTGAGTTCCCATAGAGTGTTTTCTTCCTCTCCGCAGACAGAACTGAGCTCTAAATTTCTCCATTTGTCTGTGAAGCGGTGCACTAACAAGTGACATTTTTCATTAGACCCCCTCTGCCTGGTAAATATGCATATCTTTCAGATTGATGAAACAGTGGTATTAATTTGTCTCCAGCCTCTGATGACATTATCAGGGCTTATTTTATCAGAGCTGACAAAACTCCCTCCACAGCCACAGAGGACACAAAGCAACTGTTTTCCCTAGCACTAAAAGGTGGCTGACCTTCAAAAATAAAATCGACGGAGTTCCCCTTTAATGCCTTTCTAACCTCAAGCAGCACACACCAGGTAAACAGTGTCGAGCTGTTTATGTGCGTGTGAGCAAGTTGGGGATGTGTTTTCCCTCAGACTTCACTCCTGGATATACTGAGATGGACATAGTCTTTTTTTTTTCAAATCATTCCTGGCACTCCGTGAATGGTCTCAGAATTTCCATTTCATAAGCCGTATTTTCCTTGGCAGGAGCAGCAAGCGAAGTCTTTTGGATGCTTCGGGGACATTTTTGAACGGGGCTCAAGAGAGCAGAGAGCTGCTACCTCCCTGCTCAGAGAGGCATGGACTCCTACAACCCCCGATGGACACAATCGTATCAAACCGCTGTTCGTATGCGCTACCCTTTGAAAAAAAAAAGAAATTTGTTCCCTTTAGGGTTAAAAAGCCCTTAGAGATGCACTCAACTGATGCACTTTACCTCAAAACACCCTGCCCTCTCCCCTGGGAAAAAATCAGCTCCACAGAGGGAAAACACAGCTTCCCTTGTGAACGCAGCTATTATTAGACAGAACTCACTTCTCATGTGTTGGATGTTGATATCTCTGGGATATACAAAAAAACATGGGAGGCTTATCAGGTCCCATCAATTGAGAGTGAATGTCATCCTCTATCTGTCTGACGCAATCTGGGCTCCGCTTGTCGTCGAATCTGATGTGACGTACGTGAACGGCCGGGCTCCGCGCTGCACTCAGGCGTGCATTCCGAAAAAGACCTAATGGTCATGTTTCTCAAAGCCGGAAAATGCGTATAATGACGCGTGGTTTATTTAAATAGCTGCCAACACGCAACAGAATAATCAAAGAGCCGTCACTTCATGGAATACGCCTTACATTACTACTCCGGAGGCCGGGTGAGGGAGGACATTATCGACAGAGTTGTCAAAAAAATGCCATGTGCAGGAAAAACCAAAGACACTGAGGAGAATAGGCTGTGATAGCCACAACGATGGACACTAAAACAATGTGGATGGGCTGAATGGCGATGGCAAGAGGTGTGTATTGATCTGATTGATCGGCACGTTGGAATACAAATCAAGCAGCATGGCAGTGAGGGCCAGCGATGAGAATATCTTTAAAGGTTAGAAAAACACACACACACACACAGTGTGTGACTTGAGGAGTTACAGACCTTTACTTTTACAGTTTTAAAGGGCCGGATTCATCCAGCATGGAAAGTTAATTTATTTTAAATGTGCACTGTGTGCAATGCAGAATGCTTGTGGGTGTGTGTATGTGTATGTGTGTATGTAAGAGAGAGAGAGACAAAAAGTGAAAGAGAGAGAGAGAGAGAGAGAGGAGCGAGAGAAGAGCAGTGAACTCATGTTCTTGCCAGAGCCAGGGAGCTCAGCACCTGGGAGGAAACCAGCTCCATTTATAGAGAGTTGATACCCATGTAAATACACAGACAACGCACGCACACGCGCACACTCAGGAGAACACAAACACACACACACACACACACACACACACACTTGCACACACTCGCACACAAGCAAGGCCCACGGAAGTTCCCATATTCTGGTGGATTGCCCTTGGGTCCTTGCTATTTCTGCCAGGGGCAGGGGGATCCTGTGTCAGTAATCCTGTCGGGATGAGGGGGATGAGGTCGCCCGGATGCAGCTCGAGTCCACTGCCTCCACTAGCGCCTGCACACTCACACACACACACACACACACTCACACACACACACACACATCCACATCAAAACGGCGTGCAGTTTGCCGAGTGTGTCAGCGAAATGATTTGCAACATTTAATAAAAAGGCACCTAAAAGTAGGCAGACAACACAAACACAAAAACTCTCATGCACTGTTATTGCCATGCCCTCAAACAGTCGGTCATGTTTACTAATATAATTTGTGTCAGTTGTAATAATTTAGCCAGAAATGGCTTTTTGAAATGCCAAAGGTAAGGATGAAAAATGCTCAACCTGCCTGGGGAATCAGTTATTAAAATCGTCAGCATGGGAATATTTTGTGAATTTTGTTTTTTTTTTTCTTTTGTACGTCGTCTTTTTTTTCGTTTTTTTTTTTTTTGGGTCTGTGAAAGCTCCCCACCTCCACCAGTGAAACTGGGAAATGCAGAAGCTACTTATTCTGAGCGGAAACACTCAAAGCGAAAGGAAGCGTCGTCACTGTCTGGTTCGTCTATGTCTCTCCGTCTGTGTGTCAAACGCACTTCTTATAAACCTGACTTCCCGAGCCCCTGCTCTGTTCTACAATCTAGCTGCCACACACACAGGCCTTGTGACCTCTGCCTGCACCCACAATGAACCATATTTATCTTAGATTAAGAGACAGACACACACACACACACACACACACACACACACACACACAAACACACAACACTGCTTCTCAATATTGCTGCTTCGCTCATGAAAGAAGAATAAAGATGCCCATTCAACACAAACAGCCACCCACACACACCTACGGTGTGCACACACGCGCACACACTAGCACGCGGACTACACACACACACACACACTCCTCCACAGTGCTCCACAGAGAGGTAAACAGAAGAGTCTGACATCCTCTTGCATCATGTGCCTCAAATACAGCAGAGAAAGCTAAACAAGCTGTGACCGTGACAGCGCTAAAGTGAGGTGGCATTACTCAAGTGAGCTTCGACTCAGAAGTCAAAGCAATTTGTGACACCATTCTCGACCGTTTACGTCCAATTGAAGATCATTTTGATGTAATCATGAGAAAGAATAAGTTAAAATATTCGGCGTGAGGGCTGGATTGAGTCCGCTGCTTAGGAAACCACAAACAGATGCCACAGAATAGCTCCTCCAGAGTGGACTGGCTCTGAGGTCGTCCCGCTCCGGCGTAATCGGGTGAACTCTCTAAAACACCCTTCACTCTCACGCACGCACACTCACACACACGCACACACACGCACACACACAGTAAATGCAGTAGGGTCAGTGGCTGTGCATCTAAAATAGCCTCTGACACAAAAACCTCACTTGTACCACAGGAGGGGGGAGGTGGAGCTGAGCAAACCAGGATAAACGTACGGACCAACACAGGCACAACCTTTTCAGGAGGACACTGCAACACCCTTTGCATGTTTATGGAGAAGCGTACGCGCCGTAGGACAACACTGTATGTGTGTATGCGGTGGAGGGAGGGAGAGGTTAGACCCAGCGAATCAATAAAAAAAATGCACTCAGTGACTCTGTGCTTGTGGCTTATTTACTCTCGGTGCACAGGTCCAAGGTGGAGGTGACCACACTGCAGTACATCATAATCACGCAACCTCACAGAATGCACTGTGGATACAATACAAGAAAACCCCGTGCTTATCCTCTCCTGAATGGTCATGTAAGCTACAGCACAAGGAGACCACAACAGACCGGAGAGATGTCAAACACTGTACGGAGTCTATGTTAGGAATATAACCCCCACGAGGACGTAGCGTGAAGGTAGAAGTGAGTGAATCATGACACCGAGCCAACGCTCTTCTCATGCGGAGGTTAGAGCGGCTGCCTTTGTGCTAAAGCGCAGGGTCACAGAGATACCCTTCTCCTCTCTCCTGGCCTAACGGGAAAACGGGATGCATTAGATTAGCATCCTCACAATAACCTGCATCCTTTCCACCCTCACCACCCCCACCACCAACCACCCACATACTCTCTCTTTTCCTCCCCTCCCCAAGGGATGACAGTACAGTACACTCCTGGCCTAATGGGGGGTTCTTTGAGTAAGGCTACTGCCTTATATCCCCCTAGGCTCTGAGGGTGTGAGTGTGTGCGCTTGTGTTACAACATGTATGACTGAACGTGTGTGTGTGTGTGTTTGTGTGTGTGTGTGCACTCCCCCTTCCCCCAGCATATGCACTGTGTACATCTACGGCTCACAATAGCTCCGTCTGCTGCATGCATCACAGCACATGTGCACTCACATGCACTCTCAAAGATCGACCTAGATGTTTTACAATAAGTGTACAACACACAAGCATGCAGAGGCGCCGATTCACTGACTCATCTACAGCAGCTACTGTAAACAAGTCACATAGAAATGATACCAGCTAAAACACTTAAACACATGTTTTTTTTCTCCCTCCTCTTTATTCTGCGTGCCCTCTTTTTTCTCACTTGTTCTCTCTTGTGATGCAAATAACGCTATGCGCGCGGCCATAGGCGCACCGGCGCACCAGCGTGCAGGCACATTCATTTCACTTAGAGCTCCGGGATCTTGCCGAGTCCTCTGGATGCAGCCTCGCTGAGTGCCTACCCCATCTAACCCCACTTTGTGCTGACACAACCGAATCCGTCCCGACACTCAGCACATGGAAACAGACAACAACGGACCAACCAAAACATTCCAACACACTGACACTTGTTACATCGAATGTGCACGCACTTATTTTTTCGCTCCAAAGTTTTTCCTCTTGGTTTGACCCATTCCAGCTCTCCAGCGCCACTCAATAAAAGCTAGCAGCTGTGTTTACCCCTATTACTCATCCGCTCACGCCTTCACTTTGATTATCCCCCCCCCCTCCCTTTTTCAATTGATGCCGTGCCGTGCCGATACCTGGTGGAGGCAGCTAATTGAGAGTTATGGTCCTCGGCGTGAACCTACATTTTGGTTGTGTTCAAGCCAAAGAAGCCAATGGAATGCCACAGGCACCCCAAATGGATTCCACATGTTGTATGCATAATTTCCTCTCCCAACAGTTGACCTACAGTACAACTGAAACAAAGATCACAGTGATCCACGCAGCATCCTTACGCAGGTCTGCAGAAACCATCTGCACCGGGGCCAGGGAGATGCAGCTCCCCAAAGATTCTGTAAGGGGAAACTCTTCCTGCAAAAGCAGCTGAAAAAAGGATCCAAAACAATCAGAAAATGCTGACTTTGAACGCTCTTCCATCCTCTTTTCTTGGCTTCCTTCCTTGTCTCCTTCCTCCTGTTCACTGACCATATTTGGCCAAAGTAAAACACGGTCGAAAAAGGGAAACATTAGCACAGATAGACAGGCCTCCCATTCACACACCTTTCCATCTTGGCCATGGAAACATGTCGAGCAACCTTAAGTCTGGGGGCAAGCGGCGCTCAATGAGTCACTTCCAGTAAGCGGCGAGTATGCGAGAGATTGTGTCATTATTGAAAAAAATAAAAAAAAACTTGGATCGATGTGCCGGTCCGGGCTACATCATCTAAAAAATCTGCCTCCCTTACGTCTGTTTGTTGTTGTTCGATGACAGTTTTTCTCTCCTTCAGAAGATTAGCTCACACGCACCAGACTATAAAGAATTCAACAGAACAATGCAGTAAAGAATCAAAATACTCACAGTGGTGTTTGACTGCAACCACCCATCTTGGATGGTAGTTCTTTCTCTTTGTTTTCACTATTTAGACCTCAGAGTAACTAACTATTGCACAACACTTTCCATGCTCTCTCTCCCTCTCTCTCTCACTCTTTCTCTCTCTCTCTCTATCTCTGTCACAAAAACACACACGTTCCAGCACTCCATGTACACCCTTAACTCAATTTTGGTAAACAAAACGTGGGCTGGACTGGGGGGGGGGGTCAAAGGTTGAGTCCACAAGAGACTTTGCAAAGGGAGAGAACATTTTGTCATCCTCTGACGTGGTGAAATAACAGGACGAAGATTTCAGCACACAGCCATCACCTTTTTGATATTAGTCTTACTTCCAGCACAAGCCATGTGACATAATTGCCAGCCCGTGTCATGATACAGAATGAAACTACAAGGAAAAAAACGCAGTGGGTTTGAGACCTATTTGATCTGTCTGGACCATCACGTGGGCAGCTTTTCTGGGCAGGCACATCCATCAATATACAAAATCACGGTGTACGTGCCCTTGAAATGTGTCCATTGTGAGTGACTGCGGGTGAGTGTATCACATGTGTCTCTCAGGGTCTTCACTTATAGCTGCGTAGTCTCCTGTGGCTGAAAACCTGACTGTGACACAATGCCGCCTCTTACACCAGTGACTACGGGATATCCCAAAACGCGCCCACCTGATCTCTATATTCCGTCTAATTCCTCTTTGGCTTTGGCTAACAGCCTGGGTCCCAAATGAATCCAGTCATGCAGTGCTCTGCAGTCTATCTGCAATCAATGACCATCCACTCCATAACACCCACCTGGATCAATGATACAGCAGTCGGTCAATATGCCAGCAGTTAACCCAGCTGATTAGGGGTAATTCAGAGGAATTTCACATCTGCCTCTGTGAGAGCCAACATGTCGTAAGATTGCACATACTAGAACGAGGCGCTTCCTCCTGAAAGATCCAATCTGTCAACACGCGTCCAATTTGTGTCTTCTGATCGGGAGCAGACAGATGATGCCTTCAGTGGGGGGATCCACACAATTAAATGTGCGGCGCAGAGGGCTGTTGATGGACAGATAGAGTCTATCCGTTGGTGATTGGCTTTTTAATTGCGTCCCCCCCACCCACCCACACACACACACACACACACACACACACACACATACACACACACACTCCACCTGCACTGATCTCTATCGTAAGCCCCTGGACCGTGTCTCAGGCGGGGGGTTGAGTCACTACAGGAATCACAGAGGCAATAGCAGCTTGATGCAGTGGTGGGGTGTACCACACCATGCTGATTGTGATAACAGCTGGATAGTTTGTTGTTGTTGTTGTTTTTTTTCTCCCCCCATCAGGACTTCAGCAGCATTACTGAGTAAATGCACTGGAGACACAAGCCAAAGAGGACAGTGAGGCAAATGCATTTAACCTTCAGCGGAAAAACTTGTTTGAACACAAAGAGAGCCAGAGATCCTCTAACCTGGCCCATGACCATTATTTAGCAGCTACTGGAGATGAACCCGTATACCCCTCACCTTTGCCCCTCCCCAAAAGCCTGTGAAAAACAAAAGACCTCTCTGGTGACACTGTTTGGTTTGCTCATTGCAGACATGATGGAGCAACGCGGCAGATTTCTCAGAAGAGGCCCAGCTCGCTCTTGTACTCTGTCAATAGATCCCCCTTAAATCCTAACCGTTTAACTATGACACTTCGGCACTGACCGGCAATATCGTAGACATTACAAGGCACTTTGCACATTCAAAGATCCCTAGTCACTGACTGTACTCATTCACGTTCTCCCAAGCTAAGCAATCTCATCAATGTCCGACAGAATTTCACCATCAGCACTCTAAGTGAATCACTCCTCTTATAGTGCTGATTATGTCTGTCGAGGAGGTTATCTTTTTACTAACGCCAGTTCATTTGTGCTTGTTGGTCAGCAGGATGACACGACAACGACTCAACTCCCTCACATGGAATTCGGAGGGCTGTGCAGTGAGCTACAGATCTGCTAATTAAAAAATTGAAGCGGGTGAGGATGTTGAGGCTCGTCCACGACATTTGTTTGAAAGATGAGTTAAGGTGCTGTGCGTAATCTAGAGGCACAGTCACCTAGTGCAGCTCCGGATCAGACTGACTTGACATCAGTGGGAGGTTCAGTCCAGCGCCGGTCGCAGCCATTAAGAGCAATTAAGTACAACACAGCCTGAAACAAGCACTGCTCATTAAGTTATCTGCTATCACTTAAAAGTTGTTGCAGCTTTCGTGCTGGTGCAGGAAGCGATGTACAGCTTGTGTAATGTGCAGTCACTGCAGCCAGTTCAGGTTCAACGATTACATGAACCAGATAAAATCTGCTAATTATGACACCTCCACCTCAGTCAAACAGCCTTCTCTTGCAACCATTACCATTTAATTCTGCTGTATTTCATAATATCATCACACTTATTGTTCATGGAGAAAAAAAATACCCTGCAGGATTATGATATTATTTGTAGCTGATATCACCATCTCCAAATAAAAAGCCTCACTGACTTGGATGACAACGCTGGGAAATATTTGTATGTTTTCTGTTTTACGGCTCCAATATAATTCCTCTGGCGTGAGTCCTCTCTGCATGTGTGGTAATATCAGCCTGATTATTCATGCACCGGGATAAGGCCCCTATTGTAAATGGATTTAAGTGAGAGTTTAAATGGACACTAATCTCACTCGCTGAACATCCGTGGGCTGCAGGGGGTCTCATGCACATGCAGACAGACGCCCCGCTCCCCTCCTAATTTCTAATTTCTCCTTTTTTCGTGGTTGAGGCCCCTACTACTTTAACGCCCACACTCGCACACCCTACCGTTGTCACATAGTTAAAGGCGAGGCGGGGCCCCTCCACGACGCGGGGGTAAAGTCACAGAGGTCAGTGCTCAGTTTCCACATCAAACCCAGGAGCAGAGGCCAGAGTCTCATCCCTCCCTCCCAACCCCTCTCCCTCCCTCCCTCCCTCCCTACTGCTCCCCTGCCCCCCCCCCCCACCCACCCGCCCACCCCCCACTCCACACACACACCCTCCTCCCTCTCCTCCTCCTCCTCCTCCCCCCTTGCTGGATGTACAAATGCCTTTGCTGTCAGCTCTGCCCCAGTCCCCTGTAATTGAAAATAACAGCCAAGGGCCAGCCCCCGGCCACTCTCCCCAACCTGGTGGCTCTCTGCCTCTCTGACAGCCACCCATCAATACCAATGACTATTACCCTGGAAGTGAGAGCGCTGCCGATGACATCCAAGACACCACCCCTGCAACACTCCCACACACACACACGCACACACACATACACACACACACACAACCCCCCAGTGTCCTTCCTCCGCTACCCGAGCCTCCTAATGTTTAACCCATTGCTAACAGCCTTGTTTCTCAGTCTCTAAGCTGCTATAGTCGGAAACAGTGAGCAAACAAGCCTCTCTCACACACACACACACATACACACATACACAAACGTACACAAACACCACAAGGCTTTGCACAGACGCACACCCACACACATACATACAGCTCTCTCAAGGCATGCACACAACTCTGACAAGCAGCAAACTTTTTCTCCAGTGAGTGCTGGGAGAAGAGTTTGCTGCTGCTGCCGCCGCTGCTGCGGTGGTGCTGTCTCACTTCACTCTCTCGTACACACACTCCAAGAGGACTCTCACTCAGTATTATTCCACAGCAAGATGATGTGTTTTGAAGTTGCCTTCTGAGGTAAATAAGTCAGGAGACAGCGGAGACTTCACAACCCGGTGCCGGCACTGTGAAGTGGGGATGCTGCTCGAGCCCACGGTCATTCACTGTGTAATCACTTTTGTTCTCTTGTCATGACAGCTTATGAATTTACTCCGGTGATAGGTGTTGCGTGTCCAGTCAGCACCATGCAGGGTCCTGTTGTGCCCCCTCGCCCTCATCACCCCCACCCCCCCACCCCCCGACTCCCTCCCAACTCCACTGACAGACACCAAACACAATGCCATAGGTGATCTGAGCTGTCATCCGCTCTGACAGAGAAATGACAGCTGAACCAGACTGCACTGAGCACAAGCACAAAGCCCGGCAACGTGACAAATGAAGCACACAACAGCAGCAGCAGGCAGCAGAGGAACAGGATGGGAAAAAAGAAAATGCACAGACCTTGTCAGAAGCTGCAGAGCCGTGGAGACTAGGAGACTGTTTTCCTTTCTACAGTCCTCTCAGTCTCCTCTCCTCTCCTCCTCTCCTCTCCTCTCCTCCTCTCCTCTACTCTCCTCTCCTCTCCTCTCCTCTACTCTCCTCTCCTCTCACTCTGCCTGTATGTTGTGAGTGTGTGTGTGTGTTTATGTGTGTGTGAGTGTGTGTGTGTGTGTGTGTGCGTGTGTGTATGTGTATGTGTATGTGTATGTGTGTGTGTGTGTGTGTGTGTGTGTGTGTGTGTGTGTGTGTGAGTGTGAGTGTATGTGAGTGAGCAGCTCCCTCCCCTTCTGCCTCTCAGCTGCTCAGCTCAGGCAGTTCTCAGGAAATGAATGGGAGCGCACAGAGAACTGTTGTACTTGCAAATGACTTACCCCGAGTCACATGATCCGCTAAATGTAGGGTGGGCCGGTGGGTGGAGGCTTCATAAGCAAAGGGAAGACAATATACTCTAAGCTTTAACAGCATGCATCGAATTACACGGGGCCCCTCCGGGGAGGTTTCCGACGCGTCCGCTCTCCTCCAGCCTGGCCTGCCGCTCTGCCCCTCCCGCAGAGCAGCGGCCCCGGCCCCGGGCACAGCACCGGAGCGCCTCCCCGTTTAAAGGGGCCGGAGGAAGGAGAGGAGGAGGTGAAGGAGGAGGAGGAGAAGGAGGAAGGTGTGTTCACTTTACACACAGACAATACTCCACAAGTCCACTGACAGACGGCTGCTGCCGTTTACTTTATTGAAGAAATAGTGCGTCTTCTCCGCAGCTAGTAATAATAATAATGATGTTTATTTATATAGCATCTTTCAAGCAAATAAATTAGTATTCTGCGTTAATTAAAAAGCAATAAAGCATAAGTGATAATATCATGAAAACAACTAAACCATTACATAAAAAAGAAAGTGATAATACATTTCCCAAGTGGGAAGTTTGGGAGATTTGGTAAATTGTGCCAAATTTGGCACTGTACGATACAGTGCCATACTGGTGAAAAATGCTGCTGATGACACTATAACTATTGCCTCTACTACTGCAACTACTATTACTTGTACTATCACTACTTCTACAATTAGGCTACTTTGAATAAAATTACGGCAATGACTACAACTAGTGTAATGTGCCAATAAAACCATGCTATTAAGATCAGTTATTTTCTGCAGTCTCATTTCAGATTCAAAGATTTGAGTAAATGTAAGTAACATTTCCCAAATACAGTTTTATGTTTTGTTTCTTCTTTTGTTTCTGCTCTCCTGCACTTTTCCAGTTCTTAGAACTGGAACAAGACAAATCGTCTCTGAGTGGGAAGGATAAACATACATGAGTCTGTCCATTCCAGAGTTAAAGCTCTATTTCCATTGTTTACTGTGCGAGTCTGACTCTCACCTCGCTTCACCACACATTCATTCATACAGTAAGAGTGCATGCAATGCATGAGAGAAATGTGTGCGACAAAGGTCACTGTAAAGGCAAGAAAAGAGGCTCTGGTTAAACTGTAACCTCTGTCAAATTCAATAGAACACAACAAGATGTTGCTGCTGTTATTGCTATTACGACTATTGCCAAAAAGAACTGTCAGAAAAAATCACGTGAGCCGCATTTGATAAATAGTTTGCCAGGGTTCTTTTTCAAAACATCAAAAAATAAAAACAGTCAAAGGGGACGGGGAAGAGCAAAAGTGAGTAATCGGTGCTGTGCACTTCATCACTAAAATTGAAATCAAAAATAGAAAAGGTAAGATAGCATCATAAACACAAAGTAAGACAAATAACTAAGGAGCACAATAGGAACAGTCCAAGAAGGGTCTTAGGGTGAGTTAAAAGTAAGTTTGAATAGATGTGTCATTATAGATGTGTTAATTTGTTTTTTTAAAGCTTCAGTGGGAGCTGCAAATTGCATGTTCAGTGGAAGAGATCAGCCTTTATTTCTGATGAAGTGATAAAGGCTAATTGTTCAGAATTGTTCATATTGAAGTAAAATCATTTCATGACACATTTTATTTTCACTGGGGATGAACTCCTTGTCGGTTGACCAATTGGGATCAATTTTCATAATCGATCAAAAGTTAATTTGTCAAGCACTAGTGAGCAAAGTCCCAGCTCTTCAAATGTGGGGATTTGCTCTTGATATCAGAGATTAAGTGTTTATTGCTTTCATCGGCCATCTAATACACAAAGTAATGGATGATTCTAACAACCAACTCAATTTATTTATTCATTTTAAATTACGCTAAAAGCATCATTAACAGATAACATGAGGTAACTGATATACTGTGTATAGGTATGAGAACAGAAATTTTATGTAGTATGAAGTTTATACTTCCTTTTTAACAGCTGAACCAATAAAATGTAAAATGTGTCTACTACACTGCATATTGGTTTTCTGGTGGTCGACTAATTATATTTTTCTGTCCTTTTTCTGTATGTATAATGGCTCCACTGTTTCTCCCCTCTCAGTTGGCTTTTATTTTCCGGTTCTACAGTAAAATGCCACATTTCTGCCTGCTGTGTAAGTGACCAGCCTTGAATAACACACAGGAACATTTCCCCTTAATGACTGCTTTTAAATTCTCCTCCGTGTAGTGCCTGAGCCACAGTGCCCATGTCAGTTTTCATCCCGGTGTTCTCCGGCTTGATGAAAGGTATCTCTGCGGTTTGAGAGGCTGATGCTGATGCTGCTGGGCGCCCACAGTCCGTCCCCTGAGAGCTCTAATTAAGGTAAAGGAAGCGGCCTCATCTGCATGGCTGATGGAGCTCACACTGCTCTTTATCGTGGAGCTGGAGGAGCCTGATTGAGAGAGCCAGAGATGATAGAGAGAGGAAGAGAGACAGTGGTACAGTGAGCCCAGTCCAACTGCCGCCTACTTAATATTCATTCTGTTTCACTTCAGATACTGTATGTCTTCTGTTTGCAATGAATGGAAGATAAAATGGTTGGGTGGAGACGAGAGGATGGAACGAAAGGGATGGAGGATGAGATTAATAAGGTTGGATAGGCTGGATAGAGGGATGGTTGGGTGATTGTGTGCGGGTGAATTGAGAAGTGAATTTGGTGGCTGCCTAGATAGGAGGGGGCTGGAGGTGTCCAATGGGGTGAGGGGTTGGTTGAATGAATTGATGAATGGATGGACAGAATAATGGAGGGGAGGGATGATCTGGCCATGCTGTGTATTGTAATAGGATGTAATTGCAGGCTGCAAAACCACTCAAGGGTGGTTACATCTTGCTTTTTAAGGTGCTTTCATTAACACCACTGGCTCGAAATTATTTGCCTGAATATGCTTAAAATAATATTATTGTTCAAACAAGTATAGCTGAGAGTTGTTCTTCAGTCTCACCCCGTTTGTCCCGAATGAGGTGAAATCAGGCTGTGTTACACAATTTCTATCGTCAGTCGAGCTCCAAAAAGATCTTTTTTGTGTGTTGTTTCCATGACACCTACTCTAATACGCAGCCACCCACCAACCAATCACGCTGTCAGAGCGGCTCCGAGAGGGGATTTTTGAGCACTGGTATGGTCACACATAAGCATAGCTACACGAAGGCGAGACTATAAGTGACTCCTCGCAGGCATCGCCAGACATTAGCAGAGCATGTTGCAAACAAAGGGAACAAGCCATATGGCCACATATGGCAAAGCGAGACGCACGTGTAGTGAAAATAACTCAACTATGTGACTTATTGCTGATTAACAGAAGGTGACGCGGGGCCAGAGCTGTGTGAACAAATCGAGTCGGGGCTCGCTGTGGCGCTTGAGGCCGGCGCAACATGTTGTTTTGGTTGTAAAAGACCATCTCACTTCCTCCGCTGTCTCCCCCTCTTCGTACGATCAGACGTGCAGCGTGTCTTGTCAATTCATGACCTGTGGTTTCAAGCAAGCACAGAATCGGTACAATGGTGCGGAGTTCCATGAAAACCACAGACATTTCAAATTACAGTCGTGCGGTTATTAATGTCATGGTCTCGAGTGCATCTGTACATGTCAGTGGTCAATTACCCATTAATACGACATGACTTGATGGCGCAGAAGAATGCAGATCTGCGTGATGAGAGGGCCGGCTACTTAACAGGCACTTTGAAGACTGTGTGTGATGGAACACTAATGCAACATCAGCCATAAGGCCCGGTGATGATCCTTGTAATGACGTCCTGAGGAGCTCTCTCAAATGAAATCCTCGCTGTGGAACTGGTGCCCCAGGAGTCCTGGCATGTGTTGAAGAAAGACGGGCATGCAGGCAGGCAGGCAGAGCCGAGCCGAGCGGAGCGCAAAACAGGCGCTTCGAGGGAGGTGGGAGGAGGGAGGGAGGGGTGTGGACAGAATGAAAAGGGGGGGGGGGGCACAGAGAACTGCAGGATGAGAGGATGGAGAGGAACAGCGAGATGGTGCGAGGGAGGCGGGGGGAGGGGGTCACAGGAGGGACTGAGCAGGCGTGGGAAGGGAGGTGACAGAAAAGGGATCGGGGGGGGCAGGAGTCGGAGCATCCAGCTTCATCCCAGTGCCCCCAGAGGGGCTTGTTAAACACCTGAGACACCACGAGTGCCTCTCCCGAGGCTGCGCCAACGCCACATAGGTTGCTAATGCGTCACCCTGGGGTGGGAGCAGTTCAAAGACGGCGTGGGTGTCCGGGGGGGATCATTTGTGGAGCGGCATAATAAGCTGTAAAACATCAAGAAGAGCATTATCATTACACATTTCTGCCTTGCATCATCTGACCCAATCTCATCAAATTATTGTAACACCATTCATCATTTAGTCACACACTACAAAATTTCAACAGTGAGGGGGCGAGAATTCTTACTGTGCAAACGATGCCTGTGTTTGTCTGAAAAAATCTGCGTGTGTGTGTGTGTGTTGTGAAATGCTGCAAGTGAGCGATGTGATGCTCCCTTCCTGTTGTCTCTGGCTGAACTTTAGACTCTGGACTGAGAGAACAGACACGCCAGACGAGGAAGTAGGGAGCAGGGAAGCTAAACACAACCTGTTACTGCACAGTCAGGAGGGAGGGGGAGTGGGGTGAGAAACCAGTCAAGAAGCCCTCTTTGACAGAGCACGAGGGTATCACTTTAATCAATGTGTGTTTGGTAAAAACGCATTCTTGTGCATTTTTGTTCCCTCCTGCGGAAAAAAAAGACACGGTGCAACATAATTCATTGCACATTTCCAAATATTTCTCAGATGGTTTTGAATACAGAAATGACAGTGTAGGAAATATTCATGGTATGTGAACACTTTTGAAACACTTTTGCGGCTGAGAACAGTGAAAGTGAAGAGTCAACATAAAACCTTGAAAGTCAGACTAACAAGAAAATACTGTAAATTCTTAGGGTGACAGTCCAGCGTTCCCTCTGCGACTTCGTTATATCCCCTGCAGATCCACTTTGTTCCTGCTTAACAGCTCATTCAGGCCATAAGCATTACATGTAAAATGTTTCACACATCTCATGTTTTTCTACCCAAAATGAAATCTGGGAAGCACAATGGATGGTCCACAGCCCGACCTGTTGCAAGGCGCGGCTTCTTCCGTCTTTTGGCAAAAACTACGTGGAATGATGCAGGCCATGACTCTCTCTCTGTTGCAGCCCAGAGAAACTTTGAAAACGGGCTTTCAAAACTTTTCACAGTGAAGGTCAACCACTCAAGAGAAGTAACTATAAGAGAAGCACATTCTTGACTCAAGGGGCACTTTTAAAGACGCGACAACTGACAATTTAATCAAAGTCATCACTCATCATTTCATCAGTTGCTTTAAGTTCCTTTTTTCATCTGTGAATTGTCCAAATTGTATTTTCTGTTCCTATTTCTTTCTTTCTTTCTTTCTTTCTTTCTTGCTTTCAAACACAATTATGCCAATTATGACAATTATCCTCTGACTGTATGTATTCACCCCTTAGTCTCTTGACAGCATAAGAGACTGAACATACAACGTACAACCTACAATACACACATGAGAATGACCTGTCTTTTTATTCAATGGTTGATTCACACACTCCAGACACGGTCGGTTCTTTTATTCTTCTCATATGCAGGATGAGGCTTTTCAGTGCTGAGCATGGTCCAGAGGGCAGACATTTAATGTGATGCAACTCCTGTCCGACTTTGAAGATTTCCAGTGTACCTTCAATTATTTGTCTCAGCAGACAACTAAATTTTCTCAGCGAGCAACCGAGTCAGCAACCAAGACTTGGGTGTTACAATGACGAACACTGGTAGCGAGAGCTGCGCAGGGTGAATTATTGATACCTACATACATTCATACAGCTGTTTATTCATGTACATCTGTTATCGACGTATGATGCTGAGAACGTGGCAGCGTAGTAATGAGCCGTGCTTCCTTGCACTTTTATAAGTGGAGATGGGCGCTGTGAGCTCAGCGGCGGCAAGATGACAATGGAAGGAAAACTGAAGAGGAATCTGCAGCGGCGGTGGCAAACAATGGAAACGGACAATAAAAATGTTAAGAAAACGGAGAGTGACCACGAGAAATCCAGACGGAAAGGTAAAGCAGAGAAATGGAGCGTTAGGACATCTGCTTGCTCAGGGGGCCTCCCCTGGTCTAGTGGCTATGCACACATATGTGTGTGTGTGTATGTGTGTGTGCATGTGTTTGTCCAGGCGTCAGTACACCTGCACAGACTGAGTGGGTTGGCTCAGTGGGTTGGCTCAGTGGGCTGGCGTGGAGCTCCGTGGATCCCCCTCCAGGCCAGCTCTCTGTCAGGCCCTGCCAAGGTCAGCCTCCTGCCAGGGGGGATGCAAGGGGGGGGAGCGGGGGCGGGGTGGGGCGGGGGATGCTCCAGCATGACCACCAGGCACATTGTGTTCAACAGCAACCGCAGATCTCTTGCACACACACACACACACACACATACATTTACACTCTGAGAATGAACTTTAACACCAATACAGAGATGCACAATAACGTCCCTGATAGATGTAGCGACACATCCACAGCCTGGAGCAAGACTCTCGCGTTTCTCTTTACTGCACATGAGATTAAGACAGTAGAGAGGGTACAAAGAGACGGAAATAGCTTGGATTAGCTGGCGGAGTAGTAGTATTGCTCCTGAGCTCAAGACGGAGGAAAGTAACAAGGAGACCTGTGTGTTTTTAAATTGCTCGCACCGTATTATGTCCATTCCATGGCTATCCATTACCTGGATCGTCTTACCGGGTGGCTAGACCGAGGGTGGAGCCTGTGACACTGAAACCCTCCTGAAATACCTGAGTCATCCAGGTACACACAAGAAGTGCCAACGCCGCCACTGACACTGACAAATCTGTAGACGTGCTGGCTGCTCAGAGCCGCTCTGAACTTTCAACAGCACCTGAGCCATCATGGACGCTGACTCAGGGAGGTTCACCTCAGGGAGAGAGCTCCTAGGCTCCGAGGGTCTGCATGCCCACACACATTTACATCCGTTGGAGACTCTAAACTGCCCCTTAGTCCAAGAGTGAATGGTGTGTGGCGCTGGACTGGTGACCTTTCTGGGGTGAATTTCAAGCATTTGGCATATGTGTACTGGTTTAGGCTCCAGCAGACCCCTGTGACTGGTTAGGGATGAAGTGAATTCAGGTGAATGGATGACTTCAGTGCGAGGTTTGAGTTTGTACTCTATATTTTTGCCCTGGTGTTTTCATGCCGTCGTTCGTTTGACGACTGCTGTTAAGGTGCTGCCATTTTCAATTTGCTCGACAAATGAATTTGATTTGACTTGATTTGCAGTGGCAGTGCAACACTCTGACGTCGACAGGAAGTGGAGGAAATGCACACATAAAGCTGCGGAGATAACAATATCATCTCCTGCTTAGCCCTGCCTCGCTCTGAGCTTGAACCGGAGGAGGCGTTGAGCGGAGGCTGGGAGATAAGCCTCCTCAGCCAGCGATGGAGACACCTGAATTGTGCGGCCGCACCAAAGCAATTACCCACCACCACTCCTCCAAACACACCCCCCACACACACACACTGCTGTCAAGCCTGTCATCGGCACTTGTGTGTGTGTGGTACAGGGATTGATCAGCCACCAGAGCTCCTCAGTACTGCTCTTTTGTTGCTCTTTTCCCAGCCGGCAGCCCTTTGGTTCTGTGGCGGCGAGACCTTGCGTTGTTCCCCTTTGGCAGCTCGACCCCTCCCAGAGTACCCCCGCCGCCGCCGCCGCCCCCGCCGCCGCCCCCGCCGCCCGCGCCCACCCCCACCTCCTTCCTCACCTCCTTCCTCCCTCCACTCCCTCCCAGGCGTTGGGTAGAGAGGGAACAGCCAGTGCTCTCCAAACACAAGGACAGAAGCTGCCAGCAGGTAGCCATGGCAACAGCTTCTCTCTCACCCGCCACTTCCCCGCTCGGTAAAAGGGAGTGTGGAAAATCGCAGGGCCCCTCTCTCCTCTCTACGCTCTCACACAGCCCAAATTAGACGGGTCACAGTGTTTTTCTGGCACCCGTTTAAATAATCATAGAGATGGATGTGCGCAGAGGGAGAGGGAGGAAGAAAGAGAGGTGAGGCGGGGGCACGCCAAGGAAGTAGAAAGGGGGTGTTAATCAAAAAGACGCAGATTGCAGCACAACAAATGATTTTTTTTTTCTCTCCAGACATAAGACTGTGGTGGGTGGAGACAAGGATGCTTAAGATATTTGCAAGCCGTGGTGCAGAACTTATCTCGCTAATGCAAGGCTCAAAGTCATAATAATTTCAATTGCTGCTGTCCCAAGCTTGCTGCTAATGTGATTTTGAAGGTTCATTTCCAGACCCATCTCTGTAACTTGTGGCTCGGCGTCAGAGACATCCGCACAGAACATGAACAGTAGTGCTTTTCCAGACCTCCTCATACATCGCTGTTGGCAGACACAGTCTGCAGTAGGACTCTTGCACACTTTCTTTTTTTACAGCGCACATGTTTCGAGACACTCTTGCAACAGGCTGATGTAAAGCAATTGGTGCCCTTCTGGAAGTTTATGTATCTATGAAGAGGTGCTGATATTAACAACGTGGGGTTGTATGATGGAAAACCCAGAAATGTTTTCTTTTCATGAGCTGCTGCCACGGGCCCGCTCTGGCTTAATAGCGCACTGGCTTTTGAAAATAATTCAACCCTGCTTATTTTCTACTTGATTTACTCTGCGCAAGCCTTCCCTCATCAGGCCAGGGTTTTGATATTAAGCCAAAATAAATCAGTTTCCCTTTTCAGTGATATGTTGAGCCTGTACCAGCAGCAGAAAGAAAACTTTAGAATACAGCCACAGGATTACATCACAGCCAAACAATGTCTATTTTTACCTCGGCAGAAGTTTTTCTTACTTCCAGGAATTTCCAAAACAGGAGAAATCTCAGAGATCGAACACTATGGCACAAAGATTAAATTAAACTGGAGCCATAAAAGAGTTGCCTCAACAAGGATTAAGCATTGTCCAGGGGTGTTTGAAATCGCAATCACGGAGGAATTAGTGAGTCTCCTTTTAATGTAGCTCATCAAAGGTTTCTAATGGAAAAAGCTGTTATACACTGGTTCACAAACATTTTTATAGCAGTCTTGAAATGCAGTATATTTGCTCTGATAAGGACTTGGCTGGGATTACAGTCTAGTCTGGCCCGTTGTAAAAAGTGCAAGAGATTGCTCATTGAAAGCTGTGGAAGTTTTATGGTTTTAATAAGACAGCGGTTTATGAATAAGCAACAGAGACGGACAAATATGCAGAAATGCATTTATCGTCTCACGCTTGCTCAAGTGGACATGGGCTGGTCAGCATCACTGGTTTGGGTGAGTGTATAGAAGATGACAGCGCATCTCTGCAAACTGAAAGAGAGGTAGGTGACATGGTGATCAGGTTCTCTCCTGAATCTCTTGTAAAAATCACGTCTGCTGTGGGTGGTGGAGGGTGGAGGGTGGTGGGTTGGGGGGGTGGTTGTGAATGCGTGTGCTCTCACAAGCTTGCTTGACTTCCCCACATTGATACCAGATGGCCCTTCCCATCATGGCCAATGGAGGAATTTAGCTGGCAGGACCCCGTCTTGTTCATGGTCAGTGTGCGTATTTGTGTATGTGTGTGTGTGTGTGTGTGTGTGTGTGTGTGTGTGTGTGTGTGTGTCCCTCCCTGTGCCCCTCCTCTCCCACCACACACTGACCTATTTGTATTCTGGGCAGAGCAGATGAGGCTCCAGGCCCGCTGCCCTGCTCCCCTCTAGCCTGTCCCCTCGGGAGGGCATCTGTGGGTCTGCGCTGGGCAGATAGGGCAGGCCCATCATGGCAGCACTTTAAAGACCACCTCACTGGTCCGCGGAGAGGGAATGTGTTTGGATTTCGGTGTGTGGGCCTCTGTGTTGGCCCGCTGAGATATCCCTCCTCGAGCGCCGTTGTTTCTTGTTCCGACCAGTATTCTGGTGACAAAGGAAACCACCTGGCTCCGTTGTGAATCTGACAAACCCACTCACTGTTCGCTCATTGCGTGGTACTGTTGCTGCATCTACTGAAACTTGGGTCCTTTTTTATTTTTTTCTTGTCATAACGGGAGACTTTAAAGTGAACCGGTAATTAAAAGCTGGTGGGAGTTGTCGAGGCTGTCCGTCTCACACTGATTAGTCGCTCAGAAGGGCCACGTCTCCAGCCCCTCCAAATGCCATGCGTGGTCACCCCGTGTGTGTATCTGGACTGAAACCTAGATGGACTCATTTGAAATCACCCAAGCATCTCTGACAGATCCCTATTGTTAACCCACTCCACCTCCTCTCCATATCCATTCACCCAACTAACATTATTTGTTGATTTGCTCGCACACTCTTGCACACAGCGAAAGTGCGTATGTGTAGAAATGCTCGCACACACACGCGCACACACGCACGCATGCACGCACGCGGAGACAGGCGGTGCAGAGCCTTAAAGGAATGCAGAGCGGTATAATCACAGCATCATCAGCTCTGTCCTCGGAGAGAGCGGGCCAATAATGCCCCTCTAATTGAATAACTTATCCACAGCTATTTCCCAGGGGGCCGAGCTGCAAGGCACAGTCACCGGGAGAGGGGGGCAGATGGCGCTGAGCAGAGCAGATCACCATCCTCCAAGTATCACAACGAAAGGTGCAGTCAAACACACATGATAACAAACACGGAGAGCGACTTTCTTTTTGGCCTCATTTTTTTCACCCCCCAGGAATTGACAAATAAAACAACATGAGACGTGGCATTACGTGGTCAAAACTACCTAAAAAAAAAAACCCTCAAACTTCTCTTTCTGTCAGAGCACACAGCTCGGTCTTTGTTACTCGCCCTTTTTCCTCTTTCAGCATTGTTGAATCTCAGTGTGTATGTCGACGAGAGCAGGGCTCCTCTGTTATGTGAGGATGAAAAGCCTGCTATATCCCCGAGCCTCAGGGTGAGGATAATTCCCCTTAAGACCTCCCAAATTCTGGCTCCTTGTTCAGCCACCCTTGGGCTCTCTACAGGGGGTAGCTATACATTCTGCTTCCTCTTTCTCCCATCAGACATCGCGCCGCCCAGGGAGGGAACACACACATGCCGTACATAATACATTGGCGGTAAGCATCGCTGTGCTTCGATCATTACTGTACATCCCCCTGATAGAGAGCAGCTGTGGGAGGAAAATGTATCTCCAGACTGATGGGAAGTGTATTGGCTGATCATTCAGGGCTGCAACCTCGCAGGATGTTCACTAACGCCGAGCGCAGTGGGAACAAAGCTGCATGCCGACACCTCATGGTGCCAGTTTGATTGAACAGACATCTTGAGTCCGGATGATTCTTGTGGGTTGCGTGGGTTTTTTTTGTTTGTTTTTTTTGTTTTTTTTTTGGTCAGCCAATTCACAGAAGTCCTCTGTGGCGAGCTGTGCCTCATCAACACGCATGATGTCTTCCCAGGTCGATACCTTTATGCCCACAAGCACGGTTGAAGTCAATGGAATTTTTATTAGGAAACAATAATGGGAGGAGGAGGTGGGGTGGGGTGGGGCGGAGGAGGAGGAGGAAGGGAGAATGCGAGGTGTAGGGAGAGGTAGTACATTGATTTACCCTTCATAGTTCATTGCACTACATTTACCCAGCAGAGTGCTCAAATTAGTGCCCTCCAGCTCTCTCCCAATTAGTTTCCACAGAGACGAGGTGTAAAGCCAGTCACTGGCCTCATTACCTCTCCTCTCTCCTCCTCTTGCTCCCTCAGCCTCTCTTTCTCTCTCTCCCTCTCCCCCCTCTCTCTCTCTCTCTGAGCAAACTACCCTCCAACTCTCTGTCTGTTTTTTAGTTTTACCCTCTCTGCCCACTCCAGCCTCTCTCTCATCTCCTTCACAGTCCTCCCCTCCCATGTATTTGCACTCTCTGGTGTCTGTTTTCAGCGCTTGTGTGTTTCCCCCCTGTTTAAACTGCAGCGCAGACTAGGGAAAGTACAATCATCACTGGGAACATGGAGGGTAGACACAAGGCTTCAGTACCTGATGAAGAATAGATGATGTTTCTTTTTCTCTGTCGCTGTGACTCTTCGCTGTTCTGTGGTTCGGCACAGTCAAGGATCCGACTGATACAAGAGACAAATCCTTTCAGCCTTTATTTTAATCATATTCAGACCTTTACTGGAGGATGTACTTCAGCGCACTGTGTAGTTGCTCTCTGAGGCTTGTGGTCCACAGTGAAGCATATAAATGGATTCATGAAGTTAATAGATTTGTTGTTTGCGTCACTTACACCCTCCTCATCCCTCGGGCTTTTAGCAGGTTTGTCCCATGTTATCCAACCACAGTTTCTGCACTTAGTGGTGTCTCACTGATTAGTAAAACCACATTTCCTCTACTCAGTATGATTGCATATCATGTATTCCGCTCTTCTGGTTGTTTTATTTCCTGTTCCCAGACTGGATGACAATCCAATCCAGGTAGCTTTGATTGCATTCTTTTAATGTAACATATTGTTTGGGATTATACTTTATACGGTGTTGAAAGAAGATCCCAGGTTACTATTGAGTTTGTGTCAGAGAAGGTGAGGTAATGGACAGATCAATGTATATGAAACATAACTGTTGTTACATTGTTACTGTTGTATGGGAACATGAACATGCATCAAGGCACTGTTCTACTGAAAGATAACATTCAGAGCGCTATATGGTACATCATATATATTGCAGATTTCACAAGGAGGTGTTATGTACAGTATGCTGAATTGGGTGTGATCTCACACAGCCATGGGGTAGGTGAGACAGGGCTGTGTTTCAGAGCAGAACAGAAGCGTTGGTTGGCTTTGGGAGATCTGAGCAAAGTAATACTGAACCTGCAATATAGAGACTGCAGTGTGCTGGATGGGTGCTTACAGGCAAAAGGAGACATATAAAACATACAGAGAGCGGAGAACTTGTGCAGCCACCGAGGGACAGAAACTCAGTTTTGCCTAGTCTGGCTGAAGTTTCTCACTCCAGCTACTGAACTTTTAAACTCAAAATTTTTTCATTTTAAAAAGTTTAGAAAGATTTCTTGAATGAAATGGCTTTGAAATATGTTCTTTATTTGACTGCCCATTTTTTAAATTAAACCCTTTAAGTCCGAAATTGTTGTGATCATTTTCTGATCTTTTTTGGCACGTACTCACTCTCCCAAAAACTCTCTGAAATGCTGAGCTTGAGAAAGCTGGCTGCCATATGACATCACTGTAACACAGAACAGAGTCCAGTGTGATGACAAATGGACAGCCTGACATTAGACATCCCACAGTATTTGCATTCTGAAGAATTGAAGAAAATTATGAGTAGATATAAATGTAATGTGTCACCAAGTCTTTCTGAACGTGTTTGTTCTTTGCCGAATCCTTGTTTAATTATATAGAAAAAATAGAGTGGCACAAACAAAAACAAAAGTGTCAGATTTCTGTCTAGAAATAGATTTGATTTTCTCACAAATACTATGGCGATAGCACCCTTGGTATATAGATCCTTGGCCTAGGAACAAATTCTGCCTGCAGAAAAGCAAACACCTTACCCTCCCTGATTGCACCCCACAGCAATCCCTCCCTCCCTCCCCACACATAGAAACCCAGAGAGAATCTGGGTGAGGTGTCAAGCCAATGGACTGCCTGCAAACAAAAGCTGCCCTGTCCACCCCAGCCCCAGATGTTCCTTATTGATCCCCCTGTGGGTTTGGCTGAATGTAACCGCTCCAAAATCTCTCTCTCTCTCTCTCTCCCTCTCTCCCTCTGTCTCGCTTGCTCCCTCACTCAGACAGTTTGCAAACATGCTACTCTGTACCCTCATGTATCCTCGCGTATGTCCAGTCAAAGCTGGACGAGCTGTTTCCCATCTGAAGTTTATTCTGCTGCAACCAGCAGTTTGGGTCCCCCACCACCACCACCACCACCACCACCACCACCACAACCACCACCACCCTTGATTCTAGTTCTCTCAGCCTTGTGTCCATGATCCCGACCTCGACAGCCCCTCTCGGCTGTTTCTGCTTAATAATGTAGCATGCCTCGCTGTCTGATGTTGCATTGGGTTGCTGTGGCACCACAGGGAGGTTGTCTACCTTTCTGGGAGACGCTGCAACTGGTTGCCAAGGAGTTGGTTTCACAGAGGAGGGGGAGTGTAAAGTAGAGGTCTGGCAGAGGCAGAGCAGGAGAAAACAGCAAAGACAAAGACAGTGAGAGGAAACAGACCGCGAGTGAGAGAGGGGAGAGAAAGAGTAAGTAAGAGAGTTGGGGAAGAGGGAGGGAAAAAAAAGGCAGATTGAGCAAGACGAGCCAGCCCAGCCCCAGCTCATACAGTAGTAAACCTGCTCACTACATCGCACAAACCCTGCTCATGATGTGAGAAAACAAACACATTAAGCAGGTGAAACATATCTGAGGGCAGGTTTCAAGCATGTGATTGTTAACAAATGCCCTTTGTTGCAACGTGGGTGGTACTTGGGAGTTGATAGGTTCATCATGGGAACAACACAAACGGAAGGAAAAACGTGACTGAGCAAATCAGGTGAGATGAGACATCCCTTGAAAATCCCATCTCAGATATGTAGCCTGATATTCAAACTCTTTTGTGCAAAGCAAAGAAAGAGCACAAAGTAATAAGATGTCTTACAACGTAGACCATCGACTGCACTGTGGGTGGAACATGTCATTCACAGGCTCCGCTGTGCATATTTATGTCATTACAAGCATAGACATGGCTCCTGGAGGAATCGATGGATTGAGCTTGCTTGTCAGTGTTTCTGTCTCTCCCTACAGCCACCAGGTTTATACCTCGGCACACACACACACACACACTCATCCACATCCACGGATACAGCAGAGCTGCTTGATATGTATGTAAAAGCTGACTCTACGCCTTCAAGCCTTAGCACAATATTCTTGCGGTGGTTAATCTGATTCTGTAGCAGGGGTAACGCAAGCAGGGTTGTGTCAGACATGTCTCTTTTTACCAGTGAGCTGCTCCTACATCAATGAGATTGTCTTTATCTGCCTGCTTGCAGCTTGGGCTCAGATTCTGCCCTCTATATACGGGCGCTGGGTCGTGGGAGGCATGTGGGCGAAGGTGCGTGGCATCCGGCCTAATGCACAGCCTGAAGAGAAATACTAACACTTCATATTCACTGTGACTTCAACACCGCCACAGTTGAGGCTCTCACATTTGGATAGAGATTTTCAGTGAATGAGTCACAGGTTTGAGAGATATTCCATGGGACATGGTCTTCTAATTTAGTTGTGGTGCGCAATGAAAAGAGTCAAACGAAAAGCGATCGCAGGCATCGGCGTCGCATTGTCAGACGCGCGGGGGGAACGGTGCGCTGGGTGTCATCCGTTCTGATATGAACACGTAGTTTATGAAAGCCTTGCCACAAAAGTGCTCCTCCTCAAACCCCAGGGCTGCCTTGTGTTTGACTCAGGATATTCCCTGCTGTACCACATTCCACTGTTGTTCCGTTATTCTGGACCAGGTCCCTGCCTCTTCCTGCCAAAACGCTCCCATAAACACACATCCAACCCCGAAGTCCTCACTCTGCGGGGGGCATTCCAGAAGTGTTAGTTTTTCGAGCGTTCCTCCGCACTCAAAGACGCACACACATACACACACACGCACACACAGACATACTGTACATGTAGACACACTAGGCTGTTACCCTTGCCCTAAAAATAAAAATACAAGACTCGCTTGAGCTTTTAACACTGAGAGAGGCCAGACAAAAGAAATCACCCCGTTATAACTCAAATCAAGTCCATTTTACACACTTTTCTTTTGGCTCCATGATATTAGTCCGTAATACACACAGTGATGGCTTATCTAGAGAAATGGCTCTCACCCTGGGACACATTGTCAAGTGGTGAACTATTATCAACGTGTCCGTGATCTTTTTTAGCCCAGACACTGTTGTAAAACTAACCAGTGACAGATTCTACAACACCACATCCACCCGCAGCTGTTCCCTCACCTCTCACTTGACTCCGCAAATGAATCACGTTCGCCCGACGCAGTTCAGCTCCAGTGTACAGAACCTTTATTGAGAACAGTTGAGAATGCGTTTTCTTTTTTTTTATTCTTCTCTCCCCCATTTTCATAAAAAAGGATGCATCGTGTCGAAACATTTCCTCACTTCATGTTACTGCCTCATGTTTCTTGGCAGTTTTACACTGTCAACTCCCATTACCCATGAGGTAATGGGAGGTGCCCCAGCACTCGTTGCTTGGCCCTATCAGCCGTACGCTTTAGAGACACTTAGCGTCTTCTTATCAGTCCAGGCAGTGGGAATGATTTCTCCTGTTACCATGCTGTTTACATTCATTTTCAGTCTCATCCGATGCCAGCATGATATTAAGTAATCAGGGACATTTTGTAATCAGCAAAAACAACACATGGCGGCTAATGGAAATCTGAAGTTTTAACTCCGACTGCATCTTTCTCCCTCAAATCTTTACACACGTTGGTCAGAGTGTTCGGAGAGACTCTTGAGGTGTTCCCGCGCGAACGCCGCGCATCAATTATTCAGTTCGATCACCTTGCCTCCTTGCTGTCTCCATCTTAGTCTTCCTTCTCGCGGTAGAAGGACCGTGCAGGCAGGCACAGTCAGAGAGGGGGGAGGGGGGCAGTCCTGTAGATAGCCTGACTGGAGCCAGAAGAGGGGCTGGAGCAGGAGTATTCATTAAAGTCGCCCCAAGAGCACAGGCATAGGAGAGGATAACAAGACCCTAGGGTGGCTGGTGTGGGCCCTCGCTCCTCAAAAACCATAAATGTATTCCTCTTCATCCAGACAAATCCACAGTCTACTGTGTCAGCAGAAAACACACACACACACACACACATTCACCTTTCCTGGAGCACAGACTCTTCACTTTTTGTTTTACGTTATATTTGCTCACACTTTCGAATATTGAATCAAGATTTTTTTGTTTTGTTTTTCCTTTTTACTTTTTTCCTGTTTTGGGCACATATCCAGTAATACAGTTATATTTCACTCAGGAACTATTTCACTATTGCAGACTTTTGCAGTGCAGCCAAATAAGAAATCAAACATGCTTTAAAAAATAAGTCTGCACCAAGCGGACCATCAGTTGCAAATGTTGTTTTGGTTTGGTTCATCTCTTCACCTTTCTGCAGTGAGATGGATGTGTACCCCTGGGTGTATCAGTGCACTGTGATGTCACTCTTATGGGGTGTTTCAGCTTTTTCTTTTTCCAGTGCTTTCAGTGGTCTTGGGTTTAAAGTCCTACACAGCCAACTTCTGACCTCACCCTAACCACACCCATCGTCAGAGGCACAGCAAATTTCACGCTCCTCGACGAGGGCACTGAGGCACTGCTTTTCAGGCTGGTATTAATAAAGCTTTCATTCGGATTTTGTTGAGGCGGGTGAAAAAGAGTGAGACCGCTCTCGCCACCCCCCCGTGATAAATATGTATCGGCCTGTAGCCTAGCTTAGCATAAAGACTGGAAACAGAAGGAAACGACTGGCCTGGCTCCATCTCTCTGTCTCTGTTACATTTAATATGTTTCGAAAAACCAAAGGTAAATATGACAATTCACCGCCACGAAGGGTTTCATGCCAAACTATTTCAAGGCTGGAACCTGTTGCCAAGCAACCAGCAGAGACCTCAGGAAGTTACTGGTCCTGGCGAAGAAACCAAGGTGTGGGTAGGCAGACTTGGACGGGGCCAGGCTAGGCCAGGTTTCCCCTGTTTCCTGTCTTATCTCAGGCTATTTGTTGTACCGCCACTGGCTTGGGGATCAGGCTCCTCATCTATCCGCAAGAGAGGGGGCTAAGCACATTACAAAATGTTAAAATATTCATCTAAGTTACCAAATCTCTAGACTGTCACTTTTTGATGAGTAGCTTCTACAGTCTAGAGTCTACAGTCAAGTTTTGCAACAGCTCATTTTATCAGGGTGATTTCAGTGTTTCACTTTTATCTCTGATTGTTTACCCATACTCTTGATTTAAACACTTCAGTGATGTTGCCTGAGCACTGACTGGCCGAAACTGTGACTGATCCCCATGAACTTGCAAAGAAATTTCTGTAAAATTTGTTTGACGGGAATGATGGCCCAGCCTGTAAAAGCAGACTCAGGTATTCTATTCTACGCATTAAGCCTTCTACTTGAGTCATTTTTTACACATAGCCCACTTGAAATATGTATCTTTAATAGTTTTTTCTAATCCATCCGTTGCCTATTTGGCTATCCGATGACTCTCACCTCCATGCATGGAGCAGAGGTGCAGAGAAGCATTTAAAGAGCCGTAACTAACTGAACGACTCCTGCGGGAGGCTGCTCTGACTGACGTATGTGTCTCTGGGGTCTCTGAGATCTAAGTGCACAGGGCTGTTGTTCTCCCCTGTCTGCCTGCCTGGCCTGTTGGGCCCCATAGCACGGCTTTCCAGAAAGACCCCCAAGCGATGCTGCATTCAGTCGGGCTGAGCAGTAGGCTGAAATTAAAGCTGTTTCACTGCGGTTAGTTAAATAGTTGGACAGTGAGAGCATGGGGTGGCCCCGAGTCAAGGCTAAGGCTGTCTGGGCTAGCGAGTGGAAATCTCAAAAAAGAAGGCGAAGGGTTTGGGGAAGGGAGAGGGGAACATGCAAAATAAAGGATTAGAGGAAACTCTCATAGTGACCTGGTTAGAAGGGTTCTAGGACTTTGCTAAGGGAAAGCTGAGAAATGGATGTGGACGCATTCTGCAGTACAGCAAATCTATTAACTTTACTGTCACTACTCCTTTGCCGATCCGTATAGCAGCACGCTGGGAAGGAATGCATTACATAAGAAGATAAGATATTCACTCAACGGGACATACAGAGTTAGAGTTAGTGTTCAGCGGTCATCTAAAAGTAAACAGGAGTGGCTGGTGTTTAACAAAGAGAATATACGCCTGCAGCCCTATATTATCCAGCTGGCATTTAAAAGCACATCAGCATCCGTCATCCGAAATATGTAACAGTGGCCTGATTTGTTTTTTGTACAATTGCTCTATAATTAGTTGGTAGGAATACAATGCAAAATGCTGATCATGTGGTTGTCTGAGGGTTAGATGGCCTGTGGCTGGACTTCAGCAACAGAGTTGGAAGTGTTTGTTGAATTATATAACTGTTCGGCATAAATCTGGGCTAAGGAGCAAGGGGTGGATCTACAGAGCACTTCTACCCCCCATGACTCTCTGGGTTTGACCACAAGTCCAGCCCACATTCTTCAGCCTCGGCTCAGCGCTTTTTGAGGGGATCTGTGCCCGTGTCACGGCCCGTCTTCTGAAAGCGGCTCAATACTAAACTGAATCAAAACACATAAAACCTGTCAGCGGCAAGTCTCCCGACAGATGATTTCATCCCAGAGCCCCTGCTCTCTCATCCAGCGCACATACTAAAAGTATCCTGCTCAAAGGTAATCACAACACTGCATTTGCTTCCATTTTCTATTTTTGTGCATGTTGGATGCTGTACAAGTGAAACATTTTCCTAGTGTTTCCAGGCTGCAGTGAATTGGCCATACATAATGACTGGAAGAGAGGAGAGTAAATTCCTAAGCCAAGTTCCTTTAAATCCACAGGGGTTCACGCAACATATGGATCAGTCTTCCAAGAGGAACAGGAGCCAAGACATCTGTGTGACTAGCAGAGACTGATCCCTTCTACCAGAACACTGGGAATAGGAGAACCAGGATTATCTGGTCACATTGCATATCACGGGCATAGATTCTCTGCACAATGCTACATGCCCAGCCTTGATTCTACCCCTGAAGCACTCTGTGTCAAATTCATAATGCAATTTGAATAATACATCCCAATTAGCACGTACTGTTAGATGCGCATGCATATTTGCGAGGTGCGACTCTTTTGTGGACAAGCATTTCAAATCATATCTGAAATTGTGTTGCAAGGGAGACACTCATCGAGTATGTGTCTCTCCCTACGCTAATCTACTCTGTGTGGACGTTTTCATTATCCACTATGCACTGTGTTCCTGTTCAGTGGGGTCTCTGCGCCCAGTTAAGAGTCCCTCTCGCCTGAGGGTAAAAGGATGGTAATGGGGATGACGGGAGAGCCGGGCTTAACTATTTCACTGTATTATGTTTTACTCTCGCAATAATGCAGTAAAAGTAGAAGATTATTTCATCAGCGCGCGATTATGATATCCGCCATGCTTTTAATTTGACTTTGTCGAGCGAGTAAACCAGCCGGCGAATTTATCCTGTAACCACAAAAAAAAGCAAGCGGTGCCGCGCGACTGATTTACAGCTTTGCTGACACCGGTCAGCGGAACGCAGAGGTTTCATTTGATATTTCTAGCATGCGGGATATCCACAGCATATTTCAAAGAGTGACAAGAGTCTGCGCTTGTACGTTCAGGGCCGTACAGGAATGGAAGCTTGTGCTCTAACATATGTGACCTCCTGTGTCCTAGAATGTTGCCTCCACCCTACCACACCCCCTGGTACACACACACACTCACACACACACACACACACACTCTGCACACACGTATTCCACCCTAGACAGGCCAGGTTGCCAGAGCTACACAAACTCCCACCCATTAGCGGCAGGATTCCAGGATAACCATGGCAACCAGTCTCTCACCCCCGGGGAGACGAGCAGTAGAACTGAAAGGCTCCATTCAATTTCCACATCCCAGTACAGCACACACAAAAGGACACACATGCACACTTTTCACACTCCAACACACACTCAGTGATGAGCGCACACTCGCAGATTCACACACACGCACACATGCACACACTCTCTCACACACACGCACACACACGCACGCACACACAGACATGGACACGTCCAACGCAACCCACTTGCTCTAACAGCCTCGCAGTCACTCCAGCCTTCCCTGCCTGCCTCCACTGGGGTGAGTGGGAGCTTGTTAGAGAGACCGCACACTACATCCTCTCACCCACGGTCCTCGACTGCACATACACAGCGCACCAGTGAAACATTAATTACACCTCACTCATTGTGATTAAACACACTTTTAGAAGAAGTCGACAGACACTTTTTATTTCATGCACCAAGATGATCTTTCTCCCTCTTTGTGGAGGTCTCGAGGGGTGTGGGGACAAAGCACAGCACCGGGTCATATCCGACTGCATCCACAGTGGCGTTACGGCATGTGCATTCTGGTCCCCTGCTGTCATGTCACATGGCAAGAGCAGGGAGGTGAGATTTTGGTATCGTGTAGAGCAGTTTTCTTTGACACTTTCTACAGTGATCCTCTGTCTGCGCGCAGACGCAAAAAAACAAAAGGTTTGGGAGAAATTACGTAACACACAGCAAGGCTGAGGGAGCCATAGGTAGAAGATAAGGGGGGGGGGGGGACGTGCCTTTACAGTATCAAGTCAAAGGCTAATAAGGATGTAGTTACGATAGCTGGTGAAACCCCCGCCCCATCCCACTTGAGCGAGCGCAGCATGCTCCCTAAGTCTCATCCGTCTCAAACAGCAGAATGTACTCGCTGGGTTTAACCACGAAGAGAGAGAAAAGGTTAATGACGCACAGTGGGAAATCAACCTCTAAGTATCACAGATAGTATCACACGAAATGGGATAGAGGGGGGAAAAAGGGGTGGAAGTGGAATGGCTGGGAATAGGCCTTATAGGAGAGGGAGCAGATGATGAGACCCTGAGAGAAAAATGAAGGACATGAAACAGGTACGGGCAGGAAGAGACACTCCAAGAAATATAAAAGGCTGACAAACAGAGCGCAGAAATGATTATCTCCCGCTCACATTAGAGCCCACACAGACCATTAGACGCGAGCCCAGCTTGAATCAATTTCGAAATTATCTATTCAAGAAAATCTTGAGTGGCAAGCACACGGCTCTCAGCCTTTCACCAGCACGGTGCCACTTGTTTTTGTCCTCTCTCGATGGCAGTTAGCAGCGAGGTGAGGACGTGCGGAGGGAGCACCGTCTTGTTAAAATGGACAGGCAGGTGGGCAGGACCCGGTGGAAGATTAGGCCAGCAAATATTACAAAAGGGTGTGGCGCTGTTTTGGAAGGAGAGAGAGAGGGAGAGAGAGAGCGAGATCTGGAACAAGGGAGGGATGGAGGAGGAGTGGAGCGAGGCTGGCACTAATGACGGGTGCGCCCAGGGCCACACAAGTACAGCTGTCTCCCCTCCCAACTTCAGCAATGTCAGATTGGCATAATAAAACCCAGTGTGTGAGCCTGCGCTCGCAGGAACAGCTGGGTCTCTTGGTGAAAAGAGCAAAAAGTGAACAAGGGAGAAGAGGACGGTGCGTGGCCACATCTCACCATCTCCACCTCCAGCCTCGAGTTTCCGCTGTGTATCGGGCCGATGCTGAGCGAGGGCCGTGAGCTGTGGCTCTCAGGGAGCAGCTTGTGATGGTTGACACATAACTCACACCTCTGGCAGCCTCTGCATGGACAAAAAGGCTTTGCTTTCATCGAGTTTCCAGAGGTTGACGTCAGAACGTGTCCAGAGCGCGGTGAGTCACACGCACGCATGCAGGCTCCGATCACCACCTCATCTTTGTGTCCGTGCCCTTAGTGGCCTTGTGGAAAAGGGTGTGCACGTACACAGCAGATGATGTCAGAGGCGCTTCTCCCGCCTCACCTCACCCCACCCAGAGTCCCTTATCAGTGATATCATACGCCTGGGTCAGACAGGGGTTTAACCCCACACACACCAGCGGATAAGAGGCCGTCTCTGCAGGACTTGATCTTTACATTTTATTTGCACTTTTATTGGATGGACCTACATGTAGGAGGATATCTGCCTGTCTGACTCACTCCTTGTCTGTCTGACCACCCCCTCTCTCCAGCCTGCCAGCGCTCCCTTTGTGTCTCTCGCTGTCTCTCTCTCTCTCTCTCCCTCTCCTCCTCTCTGTGCTCATGTTTGTCTTAATCATTGCTGAGGTGATGTGGGCCAGGCAGAGACAGTGGATAATGTGATTAGAGGGGGCTCAGGCGCAAAGTCTCCACTCTGATCGCTGCAGTCACCTGGGACTTTGGTCACATTTCTTGGGGATCTCCAGGTGGAGAATGGCCTCAATAAGATCTTCCTGTTACTTACGCTGTTTGAGCCGGCCTCAGCCTCACCTCATGTTAGCCTTGTCGCGGCGTGTGCACCAGCCCTGCAAGCGCAAAACCCCGGAGCACAGATACCGCAGGGAAACGGAGGGCTGGAGCAGCATGTCTGCAGCATTTTAGAGTGCATGTATGTGTGTGTAAACACACATAGATTTGTTTCCTTCATGATAGCGTGTCTAAGGATACTGAGTGTGTTTTGCAGGCCTCCAGAGGCTGCACAGATGAATGAAACATCAGATCAGGTAAGCCGGGCAACACTCCTCTGCATGGGCTGCAGCTGCCCCCACCCCCGGGGGGTGGTGGGGGGGGGGGGCGAGTACCGTGCCTGCCAGACCACTGGGGGAGGGAGGTGAAGACAGGAAGAGTGGCTCTTGTCAGGAAAAAGATGAAGAGGGTTTAGACATGACAGGCGTGTCATTAATCACCAGATTCTCCAGGCAGTGTTGGTGGACCTACCTGCTCTCCCTCTCCATGGAAAGAACCAGAGAAATACACTGTGTGTGTGTGTGTGTGTGTGTGTCTTCCGTGCTTCATTACTGCCCAATTCCCTATTCCTTGCGCCATTCCCAGTTCTGGCCATTTACCATAAGCCCCTCTGGCAGATACACCCATGACAGGTACAGAGAGGAGAGAGCACTCCGTAGGAAGCAAATCTGTCACCGTGTTAACTAAAACATGTCAGCGTGGTGGGGCTGTGTGTCTAGGTGCGCACTTTTTGCATTCCTGCGCGGCACGGATACCTGATTGGCATCCAAGGCTGCTATGCTGAGGAGTTTATTTCGCAGGTTTAGGAAAAAAAAAAAGAAAAAAAAAGAGGAGACATGGAAGGTGTTTGAAAGAGAAGGAGAAGCTGGTGTATCAGCAAAGCAGGACGGGAAAAGGGGGAGAGATTCATAGAGGAATCAAGGCACAGCTAAACTATGAGACACAGTGAAATGTGTCTGTGAGTGTGTGTGTGTGGGTGTGTGTGTGTGTTCCTGATCTCAGGGGAGCCAACTCCTCTCTCTGGACCAGACTGAACCCACCTGAGTCTCTCTCCCACCCCTCCAGCTGTTCTCCCTCTCCACCTACATCACCCATCTGATCCAGTGAAACGTACAGCGCCCGTATATTTCTGGAAATCCAGTAACGTCTGTGTTTTTTTTTTGTCCTCCAACCGCACTATTGATTCGAATTGCAGATGATTGTGTTTTTAAGTTAAAATTGAGCCAGTGTATATATTCCCTGACCTGAAATGATTTGTAATGAGGGCTGTGGCCCAGTGTTTTCAACCAAAACAGCCCCAGCCTTTACACTGCGCCGCAAGCAGAGCAGTATGAATTCCCATATAAGGCAGAAGGACCCTTTCTAACCTTCTCCCTCCTCCTCCTCCTCCTCCTCCACTATCCCTTCTCTACCCCTTCACTCCTTCGTTGCAACCAGCTCACATTGTCAGCTCACTCCTCCCTTTCTGCCAAGACCGTGGTCTAATGCCCTTAAGACACACACACACACACACACACACACACACACACACACACACCACACATAGGCAAAAGTCTTATAGAGGGGCTGCCTGAGAACAACAGCCCTGTGTCAAACAGTGACGGGTGGCTCTCCAGCGTGAACACTGATACTTGTCATTCGGTGTTTCCAACCTGTCAGTCAGTGAAATACCTGTCCGGACATCTGCATTTTCTCCTGTAAACACCGCGCTGAATATCATGCCCGAGCCTCAGATCAAACCTCACATATACAAAGGGAGGGACGAGGACGAGTGGGAGGCAGAGATGGACTGAAAGATGAAGACCGCGAAGACTGCGAGGGGAAAAAAAAAAACACAAACAAAGCTGATAAGACCTTCGGCAGAGGAAGTGTCGTTCGCGGCCGATCCCCAGTGGATTCCCAGCATCCCACTCTTCCCCTGCTGCAGGATGTAACCTCGTGTGGGAATACGCAAGGAATGTGGCCCCTTTTGTTTAGCGTGCGATAGGCTCCTGTTTGGCGGCATTTGTGTGTCTTATGTGTGACAAGCTCCAGGCTTGGCAGAGGCTGATCACAGCAACACTCAACAGTCCTTTCTGGGTAAGACCCTCCTCGGAAAACAATGACTGGTCTTATGGCTGCTATCTTTCAAAGCTCACTCCTTGGCTGATGGAGCTCTCGCTGAGCTCAGGCCGTGGTTCATATCCATGCACAACAGACTGAACAAAGGGCTTAAATGGCGTCTTCACCAGTGATTTCTGAGGCAACCTCAAGGCCACGTCAGGTGACTTCTTTTCCTGTCGACTTGATCTTGAAGTTGATCTTGTTCACATGTGAATTTATTAGTTACCTATATCAGATCACCAGTCCATTGCACAGCACACACCACTCTCTCTCTCACACACACACACACACCTAGGGGCAATTTAGAGTCTCCAATTGACCGTGCAAGAACATGCAACCTCCCCACAGAAAGACTCCCAACCGGGATTCAAACCAGTGACCCACTTGCTGTATCCACCATGTGCACCTCCTTTTTTTTTCTATTCAATGAATCAACACTGCATTTCTCTGGCTGACTTTCATCAGAAGTCACACACGTGAGAAATGCTGTTTCTTTACATCATATCCTATTCACTTTGCCTCATGCGTTCTCATATATTTTAAGGGGTACAATTTCATAGAGATTTTTTTCCCCCACTGGAGACCTGTAGTTCTCTTCGCCCAAGGCCCTAACAAAAGTACAACTCTTGAAAGACCTTTAAATAGACTCTCTAAAACTGTCGAAGTCTGCCACGGCCTTTTACGCAACAATATGTCTACACACAGAGAGAGACCATTTCAGCTGCAGGCTACGTCCTGCGCTGGAAGTGCTACCTTGTACAGCAGTAAAGGAACATGATTTCTTTAAGAGGGCTTACCGAGCAGGAAAGGCATTTGGACATGAACAGACAGAAAACAAGGCAAAGTGAAGTTTATTGAAGAACTCCCGACAGTTTCTGTTTGTGTGTAGCCCTCACGCTGTCGGGAAAAACAGTCGATTGATTATTAGGTGTTTCTCCTTAGAACACAGTGATACAAGCGTTATTCATTGGTCGAGACTCGGAGCGCTGATGCAAAGCACAGAGCCCGCGCTGACCACAACAATGTGCTTAACAACAGCTAAAAACAAAATGATCGCATATCTCCGATTAATGGAGAAGGCAATCGTTAAGTTTTTTGGCACAAAGCAATAAGAAAAGAGCAACAAGTAAACAAGTTTGCCAATTATCTCTTTCTGGTGAGTTATGTTTTTTTTTTTTATGTTTTTTTTTTCCCAGCCAATATTTGGTGTCTTTTTATCTCAATACAAACCTGAAGAATACTAAAAAGGTGTGACAAAGATATTCAAGATACATTACACACACATATTACAGCATTTTGGATGAATTCATTCATTTCGCACTCGTTCCTTTTTTTTTGAAAAACCACATCTTTGGTTCAATGGTCGATTCAAACAGGCGAATAAAGAAGAGGCAGGAAAGCTATGTAGGACTGCATCCTACGCACTCTTGAGCAGATCTCAGAGTGAGTGGTTTGATATGTCTCTGATTACTTTCTGAAGCAATGAAAAAAAATCCCTGCTGTTGAAAGGTGTGTATTACTCTATTATTAATGAGACGTTTGGGGCAACGTCACCTGAATAAAACAGGAGAGCGGCTCTCCATAAATGGGGTGCATCAGGCTGGATTCAGCGGCACTGTAGCTCCCGCGACCGAGCAAAAGTAGCCAAGTGCTCTGGGTGTATGCAAATACGCAGAGCCGCTACACATCAACATACTGCATTGTCTGCCAAAGGATATGTTGGCTCACAGGATAAAGCTCGAGTCGGAAAAAAAAGCTGAGAGAGACACGAATGTGTCGACGCGACTGTTCGCCGAGGATGGGGAGACAGATAGACGCTTTCAGTTTCGGCCTGATCGACATCACCTTGGGTTTTACAGTATGGGGGCTTTATGAGAGCGGCGTCTGCGCAGGACTGTTTTGCTTTCAATCAGAACTGCTGCCAGTGAGTCAGACACGGAGGTGGTAAGAAACAAAACCGCGGACGCCGAGGCCACGGACACTCTTTCAACTCATTTGAACTGTCTGCCCGTACAGTCACTGCGCAGCTTGTGTGCTCGCGTGCGTGTGTGTGTGTGTGTGTGTGACACAGTGTGCGTCTTCATATATTGCCCGTATTGGTATCAGGAGAGAGTCATTCCCACTCAAAAGGAAACTGATTTGTTTTCTGGTTTCTCTCATTTCCCTTTGCAGTCTCTCTGCTCACCTAAACACTTGCGCTCCACTGCAAACATAAAATCGGCTGCGTGAAGAACAGCTGTGCAGCCGCTGATACTGTGTGTGTGTGTGTGTGTGTGCGTGTGTGAAGCCAAGCAGGACTGGCTGCTTGCAGTGCCACCTTCCAGAACTACAGGACGAGAGGACTCTGCTATATGCTGTACATTCAGATTTCTCCACCTCCACCTCTGGGGTTTTGTTTTTCTGAGCTAAAACTCCGCTTCATCGTCTGAGCGGGGAGCAAAAAAAAAAAAGAAAAGACAGAAGAAACGAGGTGACACCGCGGTCAATCACACAGGAAACTGAGAAAGGCAGACGACCTCACATCCTGCCTGAGCTCTGGAAGAAACACATCCTCCCTGAAAGCGGCGGGTGCAGCAGCGACGGCTCTTGCACGTGAAGGCGGCGCGCGACGCGGCTGTTTCTGGATCTTTGGAGGGGAATCACATTCGCAAAAAACAAAACAACCTTTTCAAGTGAATCAAAGGAAGCGAGACTGCGTGAGTTCATAAACAAAACAAGAACAATCAAACGAACAAAAAACAAAAAAAAAAAAAACAGGCCTCTTCTCCAGCTCCGGGGTCATTCACACTGGCGATGGCTATAAGTTGAACCTGAGGTCCAGAGGTGCTACAGAGACCGCAGTGAATGCATCAAGGCAGTGCTCACAAAGATTGCGAGAGGCAGACACGAGTCTCACTTGTGTCAGTCGACAAATCGGCCCTGTGATTATCAAAAGAAAAAAAAAAGAAAAGCGATCGGACCGAGATCGGCAGGATGTCGCGCTTCTCCATCTCACCTTCGATCTGGCAGTGAAACAGATGTGAGAGGAGAGCCCGCCTCAATGCGCTGACGAGGCGGCCCTGCTCTGCTAATAAAGCTGAAACTGTCCTCCCTGCTCTCTCTCTCAGTCGCTGACAAGTATCGCGTGTGTTGGGGGGGGTGGGGGGGGGACGTTTCCCATACAGTCTGCGTGTCTCCAGTCCAGACATCACACATATACAAAACGCAGTGCGACAGCAGCCGTCAGCTGAGGCCCAGTCTCTCCGTTGGTTCGACGTCGGAGTCTTGCCTGCGCGTCTGCTCGCGGCGGCCAGCCCTCTGGTTGCCATCAGGGCTTCTTGGCTGCAGTTTTGGCTTTCCCGTTGGGTCCTGTTTTGATCTGGGTCATCTCCACATCTGTCAGGGCGTCAGGGGGAAGGCATGAGCGCATGCGCTCAATGGTCTTCTGGTAAGCTGCCCTCTCCTGCTCCAGAGAGCGAATCATGTGCTTCATTTTGCTCTCCCGAGAAAGGAAGTTCTCCACGCTGGTCTCCAGCGTCTGGATCTTCTGCCGCGCAGCCTGGAGGACACGGACATTGCGCCTCAGTAAATACGGCGCACGATGCCGAGACAAAAAGCACAGATGCTGCAAACACCCCGACTCAAAGTCAACATTAGTCAGATTTTGGAAACGTTACGAAACGTGTGATGAAATATTACTGTAATTTAATGGCTTTAACAACTTTAAATGGACCGTGTTACATGTAGCAGTACTCCAGCAGTGTGGGCCTTAGAGGCCACTCATTTCTCGAGCAGCTCGGTGCTTCTCGGATCTGTGTCAATACGAGGCCCATCACATGTGACTTTAGCAGTTCTGGTGCGCTGTTTCACAAACTCCTGATCAGAACGAAACAAGTATTTTGAGACCATATTCTGTACAATCCCTTTGTCTCACTATTGACATCGGTGTGTTTTCACCTTGTGTTTTAGTGCCATCTATGGGTAAACTGAGACACTAGCGGTGGCAATACTTTCAAGACCTCCCACGCTCTAATAAAAGGACTGTGTACTGATGTTCCCAGAGTGGGTCTTCTTCTTCTTCTTCTTCTTCTCCTTACCTGAAGTTTTTCCAGAAGGTCCATGTTCTGCTTCTTCAACTGCACATTCGTCTTCTCTAGTTTGTCCAGCCGCTCGGAGTCATCGGGCACAGCTCCGGCATCCAACATCTCGTCCTGCAGGACATGGTACTCCACTTCGTATGCATGCAGCTGCTTCGAGATGTCCATCTCCATCACCTGGCGAACAGCGGGTTAACAGAGCGAGTCGACCGAATCCATGAAAATGAACAAAACTGCGACGAGGCAGGAGAAGCGGTGAGAGGAAAAACTCACATGCAGGTTTGCTTTGTGTATTCACTGACAAAATAAAATTAGAAGACATCTACAACTGCATCTTTCAAATTTTATTTTCTGGATAATTTGCACACTGTCTGCACACAAGTCCTGAAAGAGGGCCGAGTACAAGTCAACTCCTGGCTATTCTGAGTATTTCAGTGGGGGTTAAAATTGCTATAGCGAGAGGCCAGTAATATGATTTTGTTTGTCCAGAAGCACAAGCAAATTGGATGGCAATTATACACATCACTGGGATCATCGATGTTAAGCGGAACAAGCTGTGCAGCTTCACAGATTTTCAGGATTTTCCACTTTTAATCTGACGTAAATGGCCGATTAAAATGTGAGCTGGTAGTACAGTGGGTCAGGCTAGAAATTACCCAAACTACATTAAAGTGACCAGTTTACTGTGAGTCACACTTTGGAAAACACACCATCAGTGGTGATATGAAAGGATACTGAGGAGCATTTGGAGAGATTCAATCAAGTGCTATAGGTTTGTCTCTCTGTCCTAAAAAGCTCATTCTAGAGTATAAATGTTGGATCAACAACCTGTCAATGCTGAACATTTTGCTTCATCACAAACATCAGGACTGTAGGACAAAGCTGGTATGATAACAGATGGATCAGGAAGGTTTTAAGTTTTACAACAAACTAGACTCTGAAAACTGTATCTATGGCTACTTCAGCATATCCTTCTGTACCTTTGCAATGGTCTGCTCCATCTGTGTTTGAGTGAGGGCGGGCAGAGTGGTTTTCAGATAGTCCACGATGCTCTCGAAGCTGTCGCACTCCACTATCTCCCCCTCGTGGCTGCTCAGCAGACAGAGGGCCACTTTAAAGATCACCCCCGTGCCTTGGACGAACACGAAATCTGACAGAGACGATGGCAGAAACACTCAGTCACTGTCCTGATGCTGAGAGTGGCATTCAATGCGAGCGATCCATCGTTCAGAAACTTTACCGAAGATGCGGGACACGAAGTTGAGAGGGAACTGCGAGGCGAAGAGAGTGAGGAACCAGGGCGCCGCGTAGAGGCTCGGGCAGATCTCGTGCTCCTCCAAGTGATTGTACAGCTCGCGGTGGTAGTCGTGCAACAGTCTGGAGAGCTGGTACATCTGAATCTGCCAGGACACAGACACACACACACACGCACAAACAGGTCATATCATGTTGTGTCGGAAAAAACTGGAATATCTGGCTCCGCAGCTGATAATGAGCATCACAAGGCTGAGAGACAGAGCTTCACCAGAGCAGAAAACTCCTTATTGTTGTCCCGCAGACACGCCGAGACACGCGCCAAGGCCGAGCGTCTAACCAGCGGCGTGAACTCCCCCAAACAGTGCCGTCCTGATTAAGTGCTACAGCGCGGCGGAGAAAACAAAAGCAGAAGTACGCCGCCGCTAAATTTAGACCTTTATCACTCTAACAGCTTCCTGACCGTTGCAGAGAAAACAAAACGACACCTTTACCTCCTCGTACTGGGCCACGGCGCTCAGGGAATGGCACCTCCGCTCTCTCTCTCTCGCTCTCTCTCTCTCTCTCTGTAAGTGTGTGTGTGTGTGTGTTGGGAAAAGCAGCAGGCTGCTGCTCAGCTGAGTGGTTACCTGACGTAGATTAAACATTAGCACGCCTGCCGATGCCGAGGTCAGCTGATGTTTAACCGAAGTTAACAGAGCGGCGCAGGTGTGGTTTGAATGGGAGGTGGAGACACTTCACTAGCGCGCACTGCTGCCAGAGAGCAACCCGCATCGGGGCCTGTCACAGCAGGGAGATGACAGCTAAGCTCTGACAAACCTGCTTTGTTTGTTGCTTTTTAACCCCCCCCCCCCCCCCCCCCCCTGTCACTACCAGAGCTTGATCTCCATTTATGGTGCTTTAATATTCACAGGAACTTTTTTTTCCCCAAGTGAACATGCCCCCGTCAGAAAACAGTCTGGGGCTAAATGTTTCCCAGCACATAGACAGGGTGTGACATATTGTTGTTCTTCACTCACCTGTAGAGAGACCATGTCCGGCCTGAACTGCTGCCTGATACCCAGGTCGTACATGAGGAACTTGAGCATGTCGAAGGCCTGCTCCTCGCTCATGTGCAGCAGCAACACTCCGGCCACAAAGCTGATGCCCTGGCAGTAGCCAACCTGTGTGTGGGGGGGAAAGAGCATTTAGAATAAAACCTCTTGATATTTACCACTCTGTGCTCTTCCCCTGGGAATAGACATGTGGTGTGCACCTCTGTATCCAGCAGAGAATAGGCTTTGAGGAGGTTGTAGAGGGAAAGCTGCCCTGCGCCCAGCTGGGCAGAGAAGTACTGGTGGGTGGGGAAGGTCCGGCCTGAGGCAGTCAACAGAGATCACGCTAGTATTTCACAAGAAACACTGTCATCTGAACAGAAAAGTACCACTCCGACTATCCATCATCCCTATAGTAAGAACAGCCAAGTTGCACTTTTTTCAGCGTGCGCACCTAGATCCACCAGGATGGAGTGCTGCTGAGCGGTCAGCTGCTTGAGCAGGTCGTGGTAGGGGGTGTCCGGGGCGAGCTGACGCTGGGGCAGTCTGTGACGCAGCCGGTGCTGATGGGAGAGGAGCAGCCAGATCTCCCCGCGCCTGCTCTTAGGAACACCTGCACACAGACGCACACAGAGACTGTTATGTAGGATCAGAGAACGACTAAATTACAAAGGAAACCTATGACCCCTGCTGTCCTCAGTTCAGCCGGTACAGATTCTGCATCGTGTCATATAAAGAGTCCTCAGTCATGGCCACACACACACACATACATACACACACACACACAGATGTGTCACCTTGGCAGAGAGCACGGTACAGCTCCTCCTTGTCTTGCGGGACCGTCATCCTGCCTGGGGCCGTCAGTTTTCTCTCCCACAGTGCCAGCGCATCTTTGGAGCACTGGCCCACTTCCTGGTAGCTCAGCTTCATCTTGCGGATGTGCAGCTCGTCCCTGCTCGCTGCGACACGGTCGCCAGGACGGGAAAGAGATGAGAGGCCTCGTTCAGCGGTCACGTTATCATTGCTGTTTATTAGCAGGAAATCATCGCCAAAGTCTGTCTGCCCTCGTAAAGTGAGATAAAATTTCAGATTTTGTTTTTTTTTTTAAATGAAAATAAAGAGAGAAAGGGAAAGATGGATACAGTCACCTGCACCTGTCAACCACAGAAAGCCTACCACGTAAACACAAGCCACAATGCCCACATTAACACCAAAGATCCATCGTTACGCTGCTCTATCAAGATAGTGGGAGAGGTACAAAGGACAAAAAAAAAAGGACCGTTAAATGAAATGATAGTGCCCGAACATGCAGACAAAAGAAGCTGAACTGAATGAGCGTAATAACAAACACCCGAAATCATGCAAAACATCTGCCTTGATCCCAGGGTCTCCCTTTATATTGCTTACCTTCTATTGAAAACGGTTATTCACTGTTAGGTCCTCAGACCAGCATTGGTGTCATAGTAACAAACAAAGGGAAAGAGACACATTGGTACGATATAATGAAACATATAAAGCCTACACAAAGCAGCTGCCTCCCAAACTAAAAAACAGATCTCCCCTCTCTCCCTTTTCTCCATCAGCTATCGCTATGTGCTGTAAGGCATTTGTGTAATGTGACTTAAATCACCGGTGGGGGGGTTTACTTCATGCCACTTTGCTGTAAAGATGAAGCCTTTTTGATAAAGCAGGATTAATGGAGTGTCCCGAGTGGCCTTCACTTCCTCTTTCCCTCACCATCCCTCCTCTACATCCTGCTCAGAGACAAGTGCAGGCCAGTGGGAAGAGAGGAGCGCCATAAAAGGCATTAGGACGAAGCCTGCCGTGTACAAGCTGCGCCTTTAGAGGGCGACATTTCCAAAAGCTATGTTGTGTTGTTTTAACTTGTACACTGGTTATTCCCTTGCGCACTCTGACCTAGTGGGTGTTAGAGTTTGTTTTTGTACGTGCGAGCACGTCCAGCACCAAAGCACATGCCTCTAAATATAGCTCTCCGACCAAGATGGCAACGTCTGACCTCTCTGTGAAAGCAGACATGACAGTCAGCAACAAGCAGGCTTCAGTGTGGGTGAGTATGAAGCTTTCGTTTGGGTGATCGAGAGGGGAAGTTAGTGCATCGATAAATGTCATAAGGTTTGACAATGTGCCCCAGTGTGGGCTCAACAAGTGCTGACCCGTGGTAAATTATAAATACAACCAGTGTCTGCAGGGGAACAAACGCACTAAACATCAGGGCATCCACAGAGGTCTGACTGAGCGCGGGTCGTTGTGCTCTTCATATTTGTCATTCATGTGATAAAAGGGGGAACCAATCTGTTTGGAAACTCGCTCTGGAAATTTCCCCGTTGTGAGATGAACAAAGGAATATTCTATTCTATTCCATTCTATTCTCGGAGCAGTGACACTTGTCGTGCTTTGAGTGAAACTCACCCTCCAGCCTCTGGTTCTCCTTCTCCATGCGCAGCAGCAGGATCTGCTGGTGGATGGCGGTCTTCCAGAGGGCCCGGTAGTCTGCCCCCGTCCTCTTGGGCCGCTCCCCGCCCCGCAGCAGGGGATCGGCGCCGAGGTCGCAGGAGCGGGGAGACAGAGGCAGCAGCTCCCTGCCATCAGAGTGGTCTGAAACACGAAGCCCAAACACAGAGCTTTTCAAGCTTGGACCTAGTGTGTGCTGCATTTCAGCCTCGTTCAGTTTCTTGTTTTGGCTCTGTGGCATATTTATCACTATTGAGAACTAACAGAGAAAGGCAGGCATCAAATCTAGAAGCGATGAGCCGCTACAAAGAAAAAATACTTCAGGAATGATGCCCTCGCCCTGGAAATTAAGTGGGAGCTACATTTTCCAGCTCCCCCCAGGAAGATAAGAGAGGCAGAGCTCGAGGTGAGAATGACGTCCATGAGAAATAGACAGAAAGCTCACAACACCGACTAACACTTCCCCTATGAGCACAAGAAGAAAGAAGAAATTTTCCTTGTTCTCATTCTCTATGCACTTGTGGATTATTCAGAGCATATTCACTATGCATTATGGTGCGCCTCGCCTGAACTACTTGTGGGGAGGGGGGTTTGGAGAGTGGGGGGGGGTTATGTTACCAGACCTGTCTGCTGCATGGATGCAGACGGCTTGTTCATGGGCGACGCCACCCTGAGGAAGATCTTCTGTCTCCAGGAGACCCGGCGCGGGGTCGGAGGGAGACCCGCGCTCACCGAGTCACTGCTGCAGCCAGACAGCGTCCTCTTCCTGCCTTCTCCATTGCTACAAGGGGGGGGGGGGGGCCGCGTCGCAGACACCCGACAAAAACAGAGTCAGGGATCGGCTTACACCAACACTCGCTCAGCAAACGCAGGCACGCACACGCATCCTTCAGCACACGCATCAGAATGACACAAGAAACCTGACGCAGGCTTCCCATCGTGGAACGAGGCGATGAGAGATGAGGTGGAAATGAAACTTTGCCGATGAAACAAACGAGGCATAAATACAGTATCCAGGTTAATGAAGCGGTGAAGGTCGTGGTGGGGGTCGTTAGTGCGTAAAAGGACGAACGTCAGCCACGGCTGAGGCACATGCATGCTCGTTCCTTTTCTGGAAAAAGGAGCTTTTGTTAGCACAGAGGGAACCTTGGTCACCGGGGCTCCTGATGATTATTCACTGCCTCCTGTCGCTTATGTTTCGCATTGATCCAGTCATAATAGCCAGGTCCGGCTGGTCACACCTGCCAGCACAACAATGCAGATAGTGCAGTGAACCTGGCAGGTGCTGAACCAAATCCTACCGAAGAAACAACAAAACCAAAGCAGCACTGCAGAACTGCGGGATCATGCGTGGAAGGACGGGTTGTGGGTTTATGAGACGAGTCTGTTTTTGTTCACATATCGCATGAACACAGCGCCTGCAGCCAGGCTTCTCTGAGTAGGAAAGTTTCCTCCACTTCTTTTTTTCCGTACAGATAATGACGCACCAAGCAATTACCCACTCGGCAACACAACATAATTAGTACAACAGCGGAATCAAGGAAAATTACAGTCCCTCTCTGCAGAATGGGTTGTTTGACTGAACAGAAAGCGCAGTGCGACACCTCGGAAAGTGATTGAAAAGTTTACTGTTGGTCGATAATCTGCCTAAGCTTTGTTCTCCCTCTAATTATTCCGAGACGTACTCCTCCATCAGTGCGGTGTGCAATCTGCAGCTGCTGAGCGTCTTTGAAAATGCTACGTACTTATTAAACATTGTAATACTACAAATAAAGTGGAATCCTGACATCAGGTTTTCACAAACCGTTCCTCTTGTTGTGAGAAGATGTTGCTCACTGAGGATCTCTTGATATATGCTGGGTCAGCACACACAAGCTCCCATCTGATCATGTGGACAATGGCAAAACAGGAAGTGACCTTTATGGAGACAAATGTCACCGAGACAGTGCTTTTACTCTCTCAGCTGTTCTGCACAATTAACACGACGCCAGCTCCACTGGGCTGCCTTACTTCTTATTTTGTTTTCCTAGCAGCAGGGTCACAGGGAAAGTGAAAGAAAAGGCAGCACTAGTACTGGGGAGGAAAAAAGGAAAAATCACCTCACAGTGTGACTGATAAAGGCTACGCACATGTTCTATTTAGTTTGCTTTTAAAGCCCGACGGGTGGAGGTGTTAGCTCTTATTCATCAGTGTGTGCTCAAAGAGCTTTTCTTCCCTCTCCCGCCACATTATCAACACTGTAGTGCTGCTGAGGATAGGGTTGCTCTCAGAAGGGGGAAAAAAAAACATCCTGTGAAAATGCCATTCTCCAATGATCGGCTTCACTGCCTCTCATCCATAATGGAAATGTTAACCTTTTCTTCCTGACACCCAGACACCTGGCAGGGTGGGGCCCTCAGAGAGGATCCACAGACTGTCAGGCTCACAGCAGGCTGCCTCTCCCTCTTCCACGCACTGCACTATCCGACTGATTAACAGTAAATAAAAACATCAGTGAGCTGAGTCTGCGTGACGCTGAGAGTCCCAGACCCGACACTGTCTGGTGAAGGAAAAGGTGTGAGGTGCAGTTAAGAGAGGCTGCAAATCCAGGTTAAACACAGCTTTGCCGTGCATTACAAGTTCACATGCAAAATGCAACAAGAGAGGGGTGTATCAGCATCCCCTTCTACTTCTGCGTGTGACAGGAAAAGGGCAGATCCAACTGCAGAGATGATGGGGGGGAAAAAGAAACAGCTGGAAAGTGTTTGTTTTTTTTTGTACGAATAAAAAGTTGCCCTGGATAGACAGGAAATACAGGGACAAAAAAAGCTGGGTGTTAAAAGGTTTGGACAGCCAACACGTAGGCGGCTAGTGCCGTCCCAGCAAAGATCAGGTCGTCCCTCCCACCCATCCCCTTTGTCCCGGGCCGACGTGTTTCAGGTTTAAGCAGGGGGCTTGGTCCGAGCACCCCCTCTCACCTCTTGAGGCTCCCGCTGTCTGCCAGCGAGCTCAGGGAGCCCAGGGAGCCCTGGTAAATGCTTTTCAGGAAAGTGGGAGCGGAGAAGGAGGAGGGGAGGCTGAAGGTGGACTCGCTCTCCGAAACGCTGCGCGTTCTCGAGACAGCCACGGGACTGGGTGAGCCAAAATGCCCATGAATAAAAACAAAACAAAACAACACAACACAACATGACAACAAACACATTACACAAAAGAAGGAGCTACTGGTGAGAACACAGTGGTTAAAAAAAAACAAAAAAAAAAACAGGGGAACTCATGAGTGACCAAAACAGTGACAGGAAATGTGTGATGCTATTGTTCGAGGATAGTGGAGCAGGAGGGGAAAGAGATTCAGCCCTGATCAAAGTGCTGCAAATAGATTACATTGTGTCAGTGTGTATGTGTGTGTGTGCGTGTGTAAATCAAAGGTTAACTAAATGTTTGGTTAGTGTTAAAAGCAACAGGATCTGATCTCCTGGGCACGGTTAGCATTAGTCGTGTCCTCAAACAAAAGGCAAAACGCTCACACCTGCGCTGTAGGGAGGAAAATGGAAAGGACTAATAATGAGGAAACTGATGAGACCCACGTGTGTGTGCGTGAGGTGTGAGCTACCTGCTCTGGAGCAGCTCCGGGTTGACCGACTGCTGCCTGCGCAGCGGCGCCTGCTTGCTCTGGCTGATCTGCGGGCCCTCGAAGGAGATGCGCTTCTTCACGGGCGGGTGGCTGAAGGTGTGGGCGCGCCGGCGGAACTGCATGCCGCTCTCCAGGTCGTCGTCGTCGGGGAAGGAGGGAGGCGACCCCGGCGGGGAGCGATCGGGGGATTCCTCATCCTGCTGCGGAGGGCGGAGCATAGAGATGTGGTTAAACCTGCGAGAAACGAAGCGGATCTTCGCAGCTCTTATCGGCGCGGCTGTGGACAAACGCTTTCAGTCACGTACGTGTTTAATAAGCAGATTTGTGGAACAGGCGATCTCGTTATCTGCGTGATCTAATGAGCTCAGTGAGCTGCAAATTAACAGTCCACTGTGTAATAAACAGGCCGAAGGTCTGGCAGTCAAAGCACACACAGCGAGTGATGCTGCTCCAGGAGCACGGTCCAAATCCGAATAAAACACCGCTTCACTTACTCAAGTTACAGGTCTGCACTCACCCAGGCAATGTAACCCACAGCCAGCCTCGTTCCACATTCAATTTTCCACTCAACACCCTCCGCTTCAGCGCTGCCTCACGCCTGATGGTACAACTCCCACATCTATTGTATTCTAATGGACAAAGTCCTGTGACTCATGGCATCGCACACTATTGGACCTCAGCGGCTGAACATAAAAAGCCTCCAATCTCCTCCCATCGTGCCTTCAGAGACTGCCCCCTCTGCGAGATCTGACCAAACAAAGAGAAACGATATCTGCGTGCTGACCCTCTCAACATCAACAACAGAAAAGAAAAAAATAATAATAATACAGCTAGTGTCACAGCCCCGAAAGTGCACATGCTGCTCGCCGCAAGCAGATTGCATAAGGTTGGCTCATCTGTCGCACGGGCCTGAATCATGCCCCGTGGCTCGGTGGCTTAATTGTGACTTGCAGACTTGAGGAAACGCTGATAAGATATAGTTGCCGAGTGAATCACACGCTCGTGCTGCGCCGTGTGCCGAGAGGAGGAAGCCCGCACAGGCATGGCTCAGCAGACCAACAACTGCACATCCTGACTTGGATATCCTGCTTGAGAGGACACCGGCATCCTGGCACGATCCCCCAGCACACTCACTATTCCTGAGGCAACAAACAACAGGCCTCAAAACATTCACCAACAAAGGAGAGGCGGGCACGATGTGATCCTCCTAGCACAGCACACAGTCATTTTTCTAAACAACAATAATTAAGAAACGGAGCAGTTTTTAAAAGACAATCCAAATGAGGCATCACTGGAAGTTAATGTCAATTGATGGACAGCTCCAGGCTGTGTTTCATATCCACGTGTTACCACTAGCAAAACATCTGATTTCACACTGAAATCTGTTTACAGGTAAGATAATCGAGGTGGGGTGCACTAAAGCTTTTGTGCCGTGAAATGTGATAAGTCACCTCAAGTGAAGTCACTTGAGTCGGCTGGAGCTGGGCTGAAGCTCAGCAAGTGTGTGTGTGTGTGTGTGTGTGTGTGTGTGTGTGTGTGTGTGTGTGTGTGTGTGTGTGTGTGTGTGTGTGTGTGTGTGTGTGTGCAGCTCTGACAGAGACTTTTAAACCCTGTTAATATGACAACCCTGCGTTTTCATTTTCAGTCGCAGTTTTCAAGTCGTTCCAGACTGAAATGTTTTGAACAAAACCACAGGAAACACTGCAGCACACAAGCCAGACCAGTGGTGTGTGATTTTATTGAGAACTAAAGAACACTCCACTGATGGACTCTGTACTATAAAGGACATTAGGCGGACAAAAGGTTTTTTTTGTTTTCACGTAAAAAGAAACACTGTTTAAACACCCTCTTGATGTCATCTGAGAGTGACGAAGACCTAGGATTGGCCTATGCTTCTCCTTATGACCTATCCCTGTGTCTACAGCATTTCAAAGAATCGATCTGCATTTCTTTTTAACTGTGAGCTGAAGGGCAGCCAGAGCTACTACATCACACTCTCTCTCCACATTCAGCACAGCAGTGCAGCCAACTACCTCCACTGGCTCCATGACAGCTCCGTAAACACCTCCCCTCACTGTCTTTTTGCCTCTGTCTGTCGGTACAGCCTTCATCGTGTGTGATAGGAGAACTGTCGGTAGCTGACAGTGAGACACCACACTTGTCCTTTTCCCTATGACAGAGCAGGAATATCACATGCCTTTAAAAGCCACAAGGGAGAGGGGATTCCCGGAGTCCCACTGGGCCAGATCTGGGAATTCTCATGTTCCCCCTCAAGGACACTTACCCTTTCAAAGCTGCTAATGCTTCCCATGCTTCCCAAGCGGCCCCGCATCTTGCTGGCACCCTGGAGACACAGGTGATAAAAGTACATGAAACAAACACAGAAAACGGTAAAAAAAAAGACGAATAAAACCATATGCGGTGGAAAGAAAGCTTCACACGGGCGCTCTTCTCATATCTTTATCGACTGAACATGGTAAGAGGCACAGATGGTGATGTCAAAAAGGTAGTAAAACTATCTCAGGAACTCCTAAAACTGCCAGGAATTAAAGGATAAATATTTCCAGACTTGATAACACTGTTCATCTCAGTCTCGGGGACAATAACAGATGGTGGCAGCAGAGGTCTCAGATTGCACGGATCCCTCTACTAAGGAATTATTGTGCTGTCTCATTGGCAGATATGGGTCAATCCCCAAATCCCCTGGATGATAATAACACACAATGACACAATAGAGAGTACAGAGAGACATTAAGGTGAGCCGCTCTGTGGGCTGTACTCTGTCTGGGACAGAGGAATAAGAGCCAAAGACCTGGGGGTTGGGACGGGAGGGAGGGGGGCAAAGATGGAAAACACTCGATAACAATAAGAGCGAGGAATTTAATAAAGATGCGGGTGGGGCCAGGAAGGGAAATGTGTGTGACGAAAGTAAGAGCTCCCTCTGCGGAGACCCACCCTGGCGAAGATGTTCTCCAGCGAGCTGGTGAGGGAGGTGCGCGCTTTGTTTTTGAGGACGTCGAGTTTGAAGCGGCTGCTGGTGGCCGCTCCGTCTCCTGCCGTTGGACAGTTCGCTGCGCTCTGTTGGATGACGACAAAGTGCAGAGGAGAGGAGCGATATCAGACGTGATCAATAAAAATGTGAATGCGGGGAGTCGGAGCACGTGCGTGAGATTAACAGCGGCTCTGTTGTTGGGCTCGGGCCGTTGGAATGATAATGTTTAGCGTTGCATCTCTGCAGGCTGGATGGCTCTGCACTAATAATCCATTAGTCCTGTCAGAGTTTAATGTCATGCTTCCCCTTCAGCAACTTATGGAATGCAACACGGATTCAGCCGATAACCAGCTTAGTCTTCTCTGTTATGCACAGCCAAGGGGAGTGATGAACTTTACTCTCAATACGGAAGCAAAGGGCTGGAAACGGAGCATTCTGTGCAAGTGAATCACAGAGCAGTAAGAGAACAACCCAGATGATTTGTTTTTAGTTAAATGATTACGGGGTCGTTCTGCTTTCCTGCAGCCTTGTTTAGTTAAAACTGCTGCTGGACACCAGCACAGAAAACTTCAGGATACTAATTTCCTGCAGATGGACAGAAATGTTCTCTTCTATTCTGCATAAAATTCACTTGACTCAAATGTCATGGGTATCAGACACCGTTTAGTCATTTGTTCTGCAACACTTTTATGCAAATGTGTCGTTCTCCAGGGTTAAGTATTAACCTGAGGGACCTCTCCGATGTGGAGGTGGGACTTTTGTTTGGTTTCACAGAGTTGTCTCAGATGCAGAATCACCAGCTCGTTCTCCTCCTGGTCTGACCCTGGCTTCAGTCTCTGCAGACACACACACACACACACATACACACCCACACAAACTCAAAATGTGAACAGAAGGCTACTTTGAAGTGGATGCAAAAAGAGAGCAGTCTATTTCCAGAAATCAATCACCAACAGACTGTAAATGTGTCAGGAAGCGAGGCGTCTCTGAGGAGGCCGCAGAGCCTCACCTGAACTCGCTCGAAAATCTCTGCCTGCTCATTATCAGTCAGCTGGGAGAGGTATTTTTGGATGGCCAGCTTTGCTCTGGGTGGGTAGAGACCTGGAAGGATAGGATAGGCGACTGCTATTTTTTGGGAGCCACGACTCAGCTACGAAGCAGTTTGTCACATAAATATATTCACGAACGGGGGGAGTGGGGGGAGCGTTTAGGCGGCCCACCTTCAATCCGCTCACACAGCTTGTGCAGGTCATGCATGGGACAGGCCTCACACAGCTGGACCTGGGTCTTGTTGCTCTGCAGGGCTGCAGCCGTAGTGAAGGCCTGCTTCAGGGTCAGCATTACCTCATCCACCTGACACAACACAGAGAGGTTTGTGTAGATGACAACAAGTGCACTGGGTTGAGAGCAAAAAAAACATACATACGTGCTTGTGTAACTCACCAGGGACTCGCTGGCACACTGGAAAACGTAGCACACGTACTGACTGGGACCAGACTCTGACTGGTCCCGACAGATGAATCCGAAATGGTCAGACTGCTTGATCCCCTGTGTTGAAGTCCAGACAGGGAGGAAACCAGTTGAATAACAGCAAGCCTATGACAATATCTGAGCGTCTTCATATCAAATCCGAATTAGAAATCAGAAACTAAAACCAGATGCCACGCAGACTGCACATTCTCCATTCTTCATCCAGCAAAAGGACCTCTTTGCTCACTCTAAGTAATTAGCAGGCAAGACCTCATTTGAACGCATCCCTAATTAAGACGTCCTTTGGGTTAAAAATACAAAGCCTGCCGTGCTCACTGTAATGCACGGGCCTGCTGAGAGATAGAAGGATGCTTTGTGAAGAGCATATTCACTTGCTAGTAATGCAGCGCAGAGGGAGCAGAGAGGCTTTTAGTGTAATAACAGCAAGTAAAAATAAACCAACCTGACAGCAGGACGAGATATCTTTGAAGTTCTTCTCCAGCACCACTGTTTTACTGTCTGGACTTATGAGGTTCACTTCAAAACGGCCGACCTGAGAAAGACAAAAGTTTATTATGGTCCGGCAGACACATGCAAAAACACACACAGATACAGAGAAAACCCTGGCACAGAGCTAGAACATTATTGTAGTGTGTGTGTGTGTGTGTGTGTGTGTTGGGAGGGGGTGGGGGCGGGGGGGGGGGGGCGGGGGGGGGGGGGTGTTAAGGGCTCTGGGCAAAGGCTGTAGGTGCCCTAAGACCCACTTCATGACAGACATACAGTAAACACACTCACACACTTTCAGAATCAAGGTCAACAAGTCTGCATCAACGATTTTTCCCATAGTTGACTGCTATGTGGAGTATCATATTGAGCGTCGTGCTCCAGTTTTTAAAATTAGCTCCATGAGGAAACGGGCATGGAGCGCGAGGAGCGACAGCTGGCTCGCCGCGCGGCCCGCATGCTTTTCATGCAGCGGCCCCGGAGTTACGACCGGGAGCAGCACTGGGGGGGTCACAAACTCTAATAAAGAGCTACTGCTGCTTTCAGCTGCAGCTGGGACACATGGGCCGACCGGTCCGTACAGTCGAAAACTGGCAGACATACGCTCATAAAAGAGATTTGTGGTGCGGAGAGTCTCAAGGGATGGACTGAAAGGCAGAGAGGGTGATAAACGGTGAGAAGCAGGCAAACGTGCATGTTTTCTGGAGCCGAATGCTTCGAGCAGGACAAAAAAAAAAACATACATCCGTCCAATTGACAAAGGGAGGGCGCTTGTAAATGAAGATAACATCCACTGGGTAAAATCTGCAGAGTTTAAATATTACAACTCTATGCAGCAGTTCCTGATAGATGATCTACAGACGAATGTAATCCAGACATAATGGATACTTTACCCTCCAGAGGTGGAGAGATCGATAGATCGTAAAACGCACAGATCAAGCATGCTTTTTTTCCTCTCCAGCCCCCTCCTCACCTGGAAGAGCATGGTGCGGTTCTTGTCGGCGTCAGACGGCTGGACGTGGTTGGGCGCGCTGGAGTGCCTGCGCCGCGTGGGGCCCATGATGACCCCCTCCCCGGGCTTCCTCTGCAGACTCCCCGCCAGGCTGCTGCAGCGCGTGCGGAACTCCTGGGGCTCCTCGAAGCCGGAGTCCTCCAGGATGCACTCCGGGAAAGCCCCGCGCAGGCTGCTCTGACTGGTGCTGCTGGACAGGCCTTTACCTGGAGCACGTCCCAACAGAGACACACACACATGCCGCTGTAACAATACAGCAACAGTAATGGACAGTAAAGGAGGGCTGGTGTTGTAACTACAACGCGACAGCTCGATCTCCACCTCCGCTCAGGGGGTCCTCTGCTGCCGGGCTCTTGGCGTCCTCTCCGCTCTCGTTGAGGACGGCGGACAGCGGGTCTGCCTCTGCGCCCATGAAGAACTCGACGGGCGCCGCCTCCGTGGAGCCGCGCTGGCCGTTGAGCAGCCGCAGGCGCTTCCTCTCCACCTCGTGCTGACGGAACTTGTCGATGCAGTCGTCGACGAGGGTCAGTGGCGCCTTCTTGTGCAGGACCGTCACCTGCGGGGGTTTCGTTGTTGAAGCCGTTGTGGTCACTTTGGTTGTTTACGTTACAAACGAAGGCACTTCCTGTTACCGTCGTCCTCCTACCTTGCCGCAGTAAAGCACTTCAAACTTCTGGGAGTTGTAAAAGGCCTCGTCCGCTTCCTGTTTGGGCTTGGCGTCTTCCTTCAGGGCTGATTTGGACACATGGCGAATGCTGCTGATGACCTCGTTGACCTGAGGGAAAAGAGAGCGGAACGGAGGGATGTGATCAACGGGAGGACGTCGAGTGGGGAAAATCACAACAAAAGAGAAAGGGAAGCGAAGTGGAACCAAACACCAGGTTGCAGCTCTTTCGTCCATGTCAACAGGGAAGAGTGACTCATCTCCAGTTTCTGTGTTACTGCATATCTCATTTCAAAGGTGATCTCAAAATAGGATAGATTAGTCGAAAAGTCCAAATTGAAAATCAGGATGTGATGCTTTTGAATCATCATGACTTCGGACAGCAAAACTTTTGTTCGTGCTCTCTTCGTGTCACGGTAGATTAACATCATTTTTATGAGTAAGATAATTCCATCCATTCATCATCTGAACTGCTCTGTACCCTATAGTGTCTCGGAGGAGGTGAACTGGAAGTGAATCCATTCATCTCTCAGCCAGACCGAGACACGCTGTTACCCCAGCAGCTGCGGCCCAACAAAGAGCTTGTTTTCATTAACAAATGACACGACCTGACTTCATGTTGCAGCTTTAATTAACTCAAAGCCACACAAAAGGGCAATAGATCCGAACCAGTGAAGGCTACGCAGACCAAACGCGACACTGGAAAGCGGCAGTCGGCAAGGAGCCAGGGAACGCCCCGAGACAAACCAGAGCTCTGGAGGACATGCAACTCTGAGTTAGACATTTGGGCCTTCATCCACACCTGCAGGGCCGGCTTGTGCCATCGGAGCCAAGGAGACGTGTCGGGGCGAAAAAAAACAAAAAAACAAGTCAAGACAGAAAATAAGTCTTTCCAAGGGCATTCTTAAGCAACACGTGGGAATTTGCGAGCCCGTCCACTTGAGACACTTTAACTACCGGGATGACAATTTTCTGGCAGACACAACGGGGCAAACCGCCTCGTAAAAGTGAGAGCGGATCGAAGCGGGGCCTGAGCCAAGGTCAGCCAAACAGTCACAATAATGAGGCCTAGAACAAACACGCTGCACACATCTCCTGCTGGATCTGATAAAAGAGCCACTTGCTGACTGTTGGGACTTCCTATTATGTGGACTGGAGGAGGGAAAATGCATCAGGCTCCTCTAAGAGCTATGACTGGAGCAACGGGACAGACGTAAACAGGGAAACAAAGATTGAGAATAAAAGAAAACATCCTGGCAAAGTCCATCTCAGCTACTCGAGGAGGCTGCCTTGCCTAAGACATGCAGGGATCAAATACTTGTCGGCCATATTGCTGCGGTGGCTGAAGGAGCTATTTTAAAGTCCCGTTCTGAGTGCCGGCTGAGGGGGGGGGCTGCTGACAGAGAGTTGCATTGAGACGAGGCAGAGGGCAGGTGGTGGGGGTGGTTGGAGCAAATGTAGGAGGAGGGCTGCTGTACATAGGCAGCCGTCTCACTCCAACAACACTCTGAACTCTGTAATTGATTATCCAACAGTTGCACGTCTTGTTATTTTTTGGGGGGGGGGGGGGGTTTTTTTCCTTCCCAGGAATCTTTGTAGCTTTTCAGAGAATCTCTTGAGATAAGAGCAAACTTTAAGAGGAGGATAAGCAGCTCTCCTCTTTGGCAAGAGCAGCGCTGCTAGATCAAGGCCTCGCAGGCTGGGAGCCACAGCTGCACCGTCTATGACACCGCTCAGTCATGGCAGGGGGAAATGACGGCGCCGTCTTAAGTTTTTAAAGGAGCGCTGGATTATACATGAGTAAGATGACGCCACAACACCATTTGATCTGATTAATTATTTGTAGTCAGGCCCGACAGTGAGCCGGCACAGGTGCTGCTCACTCATTCCTGGGCTGGAGACAGGCACAGACAGGCACAGAGCTGCTGGGGGAGCAGAGAGCACATGCGTTTTTCCAATTGATACATATCCCCAGCCACTCCCATAAACCTTCTCCTAGCATGTTGTTACATCAAACCCCTTTCCCATCAATGGCCGCCTCCATCAAACAATATCACTGACACCCAGTTTGGATCCATCCAAAGCCTGGCTGCACAAACAGCAGCAGCTTTAGAGCTTAGGTGAAAGCAAACAGAAGGATTGTCCCCTCTGAGCCGAGCCCTGAGCTCTCCCCGCGCATCGCTCGTCTACCGTCCAACCTCCCTCTGCGATAGGCCCGACTAATACCTGATCAAACAGCGGCTGGCACATAGCTCGGTTGCCCTTATCAGCGCCGTGAGGCCACGCTGCTGAGAAACAGCCAGGATCCCGCACGCTGGTCCACAGCATGGGCAATTAGGCCTAATTAGACATCCTTCGGAGACACAGGTTATCACTGTGTCAATACCAGATAGGGGGGCAAACAGACAGAGAGAGTGAAGACAAAACTTAACATTTACTTTTACTTACTTAGTTACTTTAAACCACTTAATTCTAGTAAGTGGTAAGTTTATGCAAAGTTGCAATATAGAGAAAAGACAATCAAATCAGTGTCAACCATACCAGAAAAGAGAAAAGACCGAATCAGAGATGCCATGTGGACAGCTGAGAAAATTCCTGTTTCTTATCAATATACAGAAACAACATTGTGGCTTTGCTAAACATATCCTGTGACCACAGCTCTCCGAGGATTGGTCCGCTTTCTCACGTGTTTGTAGCTGCGCCTCTGCACAGCTCTGGCGTCCTCCCAGTGCTTTTCCATCTGCCTGAGGACAAACTGGGCACCGTCGTTAAACAAACTTCATGTCCCAACTCACAACAAAGGCTCTATGTCACCTCAACACGAGGCGGGACGCTCATGTCATAACCTAAAATCACAGCGTCAGGACGGCAGTGGAGTGAAATGGATCTGCCCCTACTTTACTTATGCAACCAGTGCAGATCGAGCACGTTAGCTAGTCGTACCCTGATAAGAATCTCGGCCTCTGCTTCCACATTTTGCACGACATGTGATCATGTGAACAGCCGTCTCACCTGCCCTCTCCTGGCAAAGCTTGGACAGGGTGTGACTCAGTCAGCTCATTATCGTCTCTCAGCAACACAGAGAGGAAAAATGTCTCCATACTGTAGCTCCACAGTTTTGTAATGAGCGCGAGCGTAGAGTTGGACAACAGTAACTTCTCATTCCAACTTGGTTTTGTGTCAGGCTGAGGTTGACTCACGCCGTCGAGCGTAACTCTGGCCCTGGCTCAGCTCATGAGTGTGTCCCACTGTCACTACGTGTCACGCTGAATGACAACAGCACCAGCAGGGCGGCCCAGGGGTCACCCAGTGAGAGGCGTCCACCGTGGTGCGCTTCCAAGTCGGAGCAGAGGGGGAAAACCCGCAGGCTTGTGCACTGTACTGCACATGCTCGGCCTGATACAGGCACAACTGAGTTAAATCTGCACAAGTCGCCACGAAAGCACCAGCTGGAGGATGTAAATAAGTAGCTGGGACTCTGAGACAACTATAATGTTGCAATTAACCCCAAAGCAGCAACGCTTAACTCTACCCCTGACAGCGTCCTGGAAAAATATAGCACAGGCTTTAAGTCTGCGACTGCACCGGCAGTGACTGTGTAAGACGGGAATGTAGGAATCATATGCATAAGAAGTGACTGCCAAGAGAGTTTCTTATTAGATATGCATGCAGACTGAAGCTGTACTTCAAGTCAAAGAGGTAAAACTTGATCTCAAGCGGCCATTTCTTCAAGATACGTGGCATTTCTTCATAGGATCACTGTCTCTTCATTTTAACCTTTCACATCATAGTAGTAGATGCCAGGGGTCTGTCCTCAGCCCTTACACAATGTACCCTTTTGTCATGTCTACAGCTAAGAATAGCTCTTAAAAAAAACGATGTCTCTCAAAAACAAAGCAAGAGTTATCAGGATCTCCAACTCAGCCTGGACAAAGAGAAAAAAACCTCCACTGCACAATGTGAATGCCTATGTAATAAACAGGAAATACCGGACAAATAATCTAATCACTTTACACTGACTGCAACAGTTTTGCACACGGCAGAGGCAAAGCCACACGATCCACCTTGCACATGTTGCTCGCTGGCTGCCAAACCAGTTTTGATTGCGTAACAGCGCTGCATGATGTATGCTCAGGATGCCTTTCTGCAACTGCTGTGAATCCCAGCAGAGGCCAGACACCTCGAAGGCGCGTCCACCGCAAAAACTTGTTGCCTCTTCTGCTCTCGGCTTTCACAGAAAGACTAACAGGCGCGCACCACGGTACACATGACACGACCACGCCGCCATATCTCAGATCGATGAGACAACGTGAGCGGAACCGGAGCCGTGTTTGGGACTATTGTCTGGCGCACGTTTCCTTGTTCAGCGGCGACCATGAGATAAGCAGGAACAAGTGTCAGGACTGCAGCAGGTGTGGAAAGATGACACTACACCAGACCATAAATACTAAAAAAAAATAAAAATAAAAGGGTTGCAACATGTTTTTAACACTCTCAGTTGGACACGCAGCTCAGAGCCGCAGGGGAGAGGCTCTTGAGGATGTGCTGTGTGACCAACAAAACATGAGGACGCTTTGATTTACAAACCGTGACTCCCACCTTCCTGATTTCGGACAGTTTCACACATTTCAGTTTATTACTCAACATTCATGCGCGTGTTAATCTGCTGACTCAATATTGTGCCTCTGTGGTTGTTGTCACACGACAGGCAAGGCCGAGATGTCTGATCCCCTGAGGAGGAGAGCACAGAGGGGGATTAACTTTGCCAAAAATCCAGCGTGCTCTGTTTATCATCTCCACCGACCAGTGGCCTAAATACTTAATACCAAAGCAAACATGTTTGGACCACCGACTAATCCACCGTGTGTCTGCCTTTGAAATTAAACGACATCGTTGTCACCTAGAGGGGCTTTTAAAGTCAGGCTTTGTGCGACTTTCCTTTGTCTTGTGTCTAGACTAAAAGCTTGACTTGGTCCATCATCAGAATTAGAAAGGCGGGGCTTACCGTCAGTCTTGACATCCAGACTAACAGAGTACATGTCATGGAATTATGTATTTAGAAAAATCTATTTGGATGGCGAATAAAGTCACATTGTTGAGATGAATGAATGGGGCGACTGTTTCCAGTAAAAGTTTGTTTATTGTTGTAGCGGTGGAAATATGCAGTGACATATGCAGAACAATAGATAGATAGATAGACAGATAGATAGATAGATAGATAGATAGATAGATAGATAGATAGATAGATAGATAGATAGATAGATAGATAGATAGATAGATAGATAGATAGATAGATAGATAGATAGATAGATAGACAGATAGACAGATAGACAGATAGATAGATAGATAGATAGATAGATAGATAGATAGATAGATAGATGATGCCTTGAGGATGTTCCTTCAGGGTAATTTAAGTTTCCCTGAGGGAAACTTTATTAAATCGTTAGTTCAAAACTGCTGACTACATGTGATGTGCAAAGTAACAGCAGTTGTATCTAAGATTTTTGCATTCGTGCATAGTAACAGACTACTATAAACACTTGACAGAGAGACACTGGTTTTGTTTACACTAGAGCACTGTACTGTTTAGCCTGGGTGATGACATGCATGTTGTCATGAGAGTTAGGGTTAGGGCTTAGAGCCAAGGCCTACCTGGTTGGGCTCTCCGGCTCTGAAGACATGGCAGGACATCTCGGACTCGGGGTTATCGGGCTGCCCCTTCAGCAGATAGGCGAAGTAGGTGAGGTCGTTGCTGTTGTGGATGAAGCGCGAGATGAGCTGCGCCTTGTGCTCGAAGATGAACACGGAGGAGTTGCAGCTGCCGGACGGGACGCAGCGGATGAAGGGCGGGTTGAGGACCAGCTGCACCTCCCGGGGCTGCACCACGGGGCCGCAGTCCCCTCGCTCCCCGCGCCTCCGGATCTCCGCCACCAGCCAGGGCAGCATGGGCAGCGTGGTGCGGCGGTCCAGGCAGGACCAGCCCACGTAGGTCAGCGCGAAGCGAGGGCTGCCGCCCCCCTGCTCCTCCATGGCCACCCGGGTGCTCGCTGACAGCGGTGATGTGAGACTATGAGGTAGGGACCGATTCCAGAGCCAGGCCCTGGGATCACTGTGCAGCTCTCTCCATGGGACACAAGTTCATCCGACGGCTCGACGGGGCTGCGAACAACACCACCATGTGCTCACTCCATCCTCACCGCCTCGCTCGATGCGTGCGGGGTGTCGAGGAGAGTCACTTGCGTGGTGTTTGCATGTGGCGGAGTGTGCCTCTGCTCTCTCGCGTCCTGTCCCAGCCGAGCTAAAACGTGGCTCCTGTGTAAACACTGAGGAACCTGATGGTTGTGACGCGTATTGCGTTGCGCGCAGCCGGGGAGGCGCACCCACAGTCCCTGCCCCGACGCTCCGCTTACGCACAGGCTCGACAGCAGCGCCCCGGCATGTTTTAGGGGGAAATAAAAACACAGAGATGCTTGTTTCGTGGCCTCTCGGTGCAGTCTCCTCGCTGGGATCCTTTCTTCTGCAGCAGGACCCGCCCAGCCGTCCCATGTGCTGGGGGGGAGTGGGCTGGGCACAGCCGCTGTGTGCGAAACGTGACAGGCCGGAGCTCCACCTTCCTCCACACACACAGTACACAATAAACTGGAAAGTCTCTGGGCCTGGAACTCCCGAGGTAGGGAAGCCAGGAGCTGCAACTGTATGTTGGGATCACACATTCATGCTGGTCTCCGCAGCTGATTCACGGTTTTTAGCAGATGGGTCGCGATGATTGCAGATAGTTACTGTTCTAAACAATTTTCCAGATAATAATGTGATAGGTGAGAGTGTAGAGTGCAAAACACTGCAGACACAAGTATTTATAGCAATATTTATTGATAAAAAGTGTTAACAATCGGATATTTTTCATAATGTTTGTAGATAATCGTTTGTCATAGTTAAATATTTGTACATTTTTGCACAGTCTGGACTGTGCAATTACATTTAATTACATCACTACTGGTGTTTGCACATTTGCATGGGACAAATGAAATCCTGAATGTGCTTGCAGGCAGGTCCGCCACTAAGAAAGTGTCATAATTGCAAACACTTCGTCCTGAAATAGCAGCTGTGCCATATATAACCTCAACACTGAGGCAGTGGCCATCAGAGCTGTGCAGCCTGCACAGCCCCACACTGTGGGTGACCACTGGGTGTGTGTGTGCACTCACATTGATTGTACATGACTTTTCTTTTAGCAGCTAAGGCCACAGAACGGACACACACTTGCCTGCAGGCTGCCATCCAATGACATCATTATGCAACCACGGCTTATCTGCACTGACACTACACATCTGACTCCCCATTGTGTAAAACTACTGTGGGTCTCCATTATTTCACATTTAGATAGGGAACTGTGGTAAAAGTTACATGTTTCGATTGATTTAGCTGAAGATGAAATCATAACACGCAGCAGCAGTTTGTATGAATTAATTATTTTAATACATTTTACTGCATCAGAGATGTATGGCATCCGAGTAATGAGTGGGGACAGACCAGGCAAAAGTACAAAGTACGTATTTCAGCATTGAGTGGATAAACAAACAGAGGGATTACATTTTCATAATTTACACAATTAACAAAGAGCGACAGTTGAACTGTACAAAGGCTTTTCCAACGTAAAAACGGCGCTGTAAGTGTTGGATGAATGTTTAGAGTAAACAGGGTGTATGGTGGGCATATCACCATCTCTTAGTCTTGATAAAGATGCAGCACCACAACAGCTATGTCCACTGTCTCAGTGCAGTCTACGAGTGCGAAACCTGACGCAAACAGACATCTAGTGCAAACAATGACTGATCGAAATCCTACGGATGTTAAGACTTTTTTTGAACAAATGAGGCACGATTTGAGAATTAGTCACCATTTTGCAAACTGATACATAGAGAAACTTGAGTGAAGTAGGCAGCGAGCAAAGAGGAATAAAATCAATCTTTCATCAGCCTGCATGCACAAGCTGTGATGATAAAACTGTGTCACTGTGATATGAACTGTCTTTGTTTAGAGGTTTCAGCTATTGAAATGACTGGTGGCTCTAAAAGTAAATCATTGAGAAACCTGGAAGCTCTGTGAAAATAACACAATCTGAAGACAAAGACAGGTGTCAAGATGTTTGCTTTGGTAGCCAGTCAAGCCACCGGCTCCATGTAAACTCAGCAGTACGAGTCCTTGCAAGCGTCAAACGGTCTCCATGACTGCTGCCATCTCCTTGAACTGCTTGTGGAAGTTCTGCAGAGGAGTAGAAAACGGCCTCAGTCTCGAGCCAACGATGGAAAAAAAACAACCACAACACTCGTTTCATAATATCAGACCTGAAACTGTGGAATGGTCATCTCAAAGGACTTCTGGGAAATCTGTCCAGAGGGCTCAGCCATCTTCAGCTGCAGAGTCACATACGGGCAGTTGAGAGATCTGCACGTGTCGGAGCTCATTGCCATACCGAGCTTCCACTGGATGTCCACCAACTAGGATCAACAGAAGACGTCATTCTTATCTGCACTGGAAACACATGAATGGGTGAGAGCACTCCATTGTGTTTAACAGGAGCATACCTGGTTGATGCTTAGCATGGCCTGGACCTCCTGCTGGGCATGGACCGACGCACCCTGTTCACTCCACAACCTGTGCAACACCTGCAGCGACGCTTTGGGCCACTTGTCGCTGCCTTCTTCCAGCCTGGACACAAGGTCGTCCCCGGAGAGGTTGCTCTTCCCAGCCGATCTGGTGGCACACACGTTCACCATCACATCTCACACATCTCACTACTGTCGTTACGGCCCATCAGCCTGACTGTGAGAGCTGCATCACAGCAGCAAAATCTGTTCTACAAGGTTGGAATCAAACACACATTTTATAACAGGCAGGAAAATACCTGAATGTAAGTAAGAGGAACCTGATCATGTTCTGTAGAGCTTCATGGTCAAGTCTTGACTCCAGCGCTCTGAAATCTCTGCACACAAAAGTGAAAAACGAGTATTGAAAGAGGAACTTCAGAAGATCGGTTGCTCGGAGTTGAAAATATGATACGTAAATACTGACTCACGTCAAAAACTTCAGCTGAATCTACTCCTTTCGTCTGCCCTTGGAGATAAGTCAGAATGTGCTGACACTGTAGAGATTAGGAGATTAGCAATCAGACCCACGGAGCAATGTCAATGGCAGCAACACCACATCCTGCACGGCTCGCAGAGTACGGCTGCTAACAGCCGTACGGCGAACGCCACCGCGCTGTATTTGACGAGTGCCTGTCGATCTCACTGAGGTTAGCTTTGACACCACTGCAGCAAGGCCGATAAGACGATAAGGCGGCGTGTTCAACTGCCATTTAAGGGGTCGATTCTGCGCCGCCCGAGGAGATGAAACCAATGCACAAATCACAATAACAACATGCAGGTGCACGGACTGACATGTCAATTAGCAGGCCGAAACTAGACTAAGAAAATAATAAACAACTATTAGCAATCTAATAGTCAGTTTCGGCTATCGGCCGAATGTGATTTTGTTTTTAAATTTATGTTGGGTGATTTTGTACAGAGGTAAACATCGTTCCCAAGTACAGCATATCTGACCTACTTCTATATTTCAATTTCATAGCTATGTTTAAGTTAGCAATTTAGAACACACACACAGACAAAGAGAGAGTAAAAGACATAAAGGAGATATTGGATACTCACTGCCTCAGCCAGCAGGTCGGCAGAGATCTGGCAGATGATGTCCACAGCATTGTTGACACCTGAGGCACAGGTGTGCAGGAAACCGATCATTGCAGTACTCCATCATACTTTGCTGGCTGTCTCATTTCATACACGCACATCAGTTTCAAAATTCCCACAAGCTATAATATCATGTCCCTCGATAGATGGTAATTACGGATCCTCCTCAATCTTGATTCATGATTAATCCAATCAAAAATTAGGTCATACATCAGTTTAAATGAAATGGGCTCTTTTATATAGATTGATGGTTTAACTAAAAACGTTATTTCCCCCAATAGACAAGACACATATCCACGTCGCACATGTCACCCAGATGGGAACAAAATTCTTGGATTGTGCTGTTAATGTGTGGCAACGTTTTAACCTGGGTGTTTTTTTTAAAGCGTCTTCCTTTAAATCTGGCCCAGATGAGACACAGACTGGAGCAGGAGCTGGAGGAGGAGACTCGGAGCATCTCTTTGAACCACTGGTTGATGTTTGGGATGCGGTGCAACTAACTGTACGCACCTGGAGACGAGCCAGTACGTGAAACTAGCTCAACTATGACTGCTTTGACGGTGACCAGGGCCTCAGATAACATTGAAGCCTCCTCATATAAACTCCTAGAGAGATGATAATGTGGCAGGGTGGAAGTGAAAACCCACCTTGTGACTCCTGTGCTGCCGGCATCTTCCCCCTCGCGCTGTGAGATCCTACAGACAGTACGGACGGTTCCTCACTAGATTTGACAACTTTGGCCCTGCGGAACCTAAAAGTCACATTATTGGAAGATTTCCTTCACAAAACAACCAGCTGGTGGCACTTTGTGGGAATTCTTTCACAGCTTTTCCTCCTTCCTTGACGTGACTTCTTCCTCGTAGTTTATGCCTAAACGCAAAACCAGCACGGGTTGTACAGCGCCCCCGGCTGGCTCGGGGTTTCTCGGCCTGCTTATCAGCGTTGTTTTACTGCCTCCCTCTGGACTCTACAGCACGTCCCACCATGCTCACATCTTCGCGATAAGTTCCTGTGGCCACAACGTTTTCTACTGTCTTCGTTTTAACTTAAGAGCAAATCAACTTTTATCGATTCCATCAAGGGGAAGTGTGTCAGTCAGCAGCAATAAAACATGGTAATTATCATTGTCACATAAACATCAACAAATGGGTTGGAGAAACGGGATAAGAGTAAAATCTGTAAGTAAAATATACTTTTCTGTACCGTCTTAACTGCACAGTTTTTTTAATCAGTTTGGTTGTTTCCCATGATCCAAAGTGCACCTAGAAATAATGTGCCAGAAATATGTGCACATGTCATGGGACATAGATCTGAGGTGAAATGGCTCAGGAGCACTTCCTGGGAATGTTCAGCTTCTGCTGCTGACAGTTTATCTTTAGATTTATTTCTTCTTATATTTATTATATATTGGATTTTAATGTATGTGAAAGGGTTAAGAACTGATGGTCCAGTAATTTTGTTACAGTAGTAATTGTTGTATTAGTGTAACAGGTGCAGAAAAAGCAGATGGGGTGACATCATACACATCAAATGTATTAATATTATTATTTGCAATAGAACATACTTGTATTTATCTTGGAATTATCTATTCAAAGGTTTTTCACCTTCATCCTTATAACACACTATCAGCAACACTGAACAAATGGAACAGATGGAACATTATATCTGATCTGTCAAACTAAACCACTGAACCTGCCAAATAAAAGCGAGGAGCAGTGAAGGAAAACACTGGTTGGACATTGAGTTGAATCCATTCTAAGACTTGAGGTGTGTAATTCAGTTTCTTTCAAGTGGGGATACTGCACTTCGTACTGAACAATAACACACACACATTCACACACGTGCACAGGCACACAGTGTTTCTGTTGGACTAGTCATCTTTAGGGCAGGAACACCAGGTTAACTAATAGTTAATATCCACTTTCACTATCGATAATGGTGGTCATATGTGAGGCTCATTATCTCACTTTATTCTGCACAGGCACACTTGTACATCTCCCACAGACCATGACGTCAGTTAAGAGCACACCCTCGTACAGCGTGTTATCTACAACTTCACAGTTTCCCTTTTTATTGAGAGGGGAGGGGCAACCGTGGCATAATGATGCATGAAGGGAGCAAAGTCAAATAATTCTTACTTCCTAGTTCAGACATATTGATTTGACGTAGCAGAAAGAGGAAAGCTGAAACCGAGGCAGCGTGAGTGGTAATTTAACAACATCTTTGTTTTATAAAGATATAAAGTAAACTAACATGGAGTGGCATTGAATGAATGAACAAGCATGAATGAATACAACCACATTTAGCATTCAGTTTGTTGACATTGTCAGTTTCCTTCATTTTCTTCTTACAGTGGACCAGAACACTTTATTAACATGTGGGAGAAATCAAGAGCACCTGGAGAAAATACAAGCCAGCACAAGGTCAGCACGGAAACTTCACATGTAATGGCCTTCTGTCCAACCGGGACTCGTTCCAGGGACCTACTCACTGTAAGGAAACAATGCTAGCCACTCACATACAACGTGGCCACACTTGAGATCAAACATTCAGTAAACTAGTTGTTCTCTCCATCTGTCAGACTGAAGTGAGGAATTTGAGTGTTTATGTGAAGGAAGAGGAGGATAGATCTACAGCATCCAGCTGTATGTCTATGAAGAGTGAGCGGTCTCAGCAAGTTCTTCCTCCATTCTTCAGCAATGAACCTAAACCCTCAGACACACAGTAAGAAACCCTCTCCTCTTTCATTATCATACCAGTGTTAGCTGGTTCTCCAACTACATATTCTATATAGTGTCGACACTTTCATACTGTGACAGCTGTCAGTCACACACAAGTGCTTTGGACTCATCTCAGAAGATTTGTACATTTTGAAACCTGCTGATTCTTGACTGCAGAAGTAATTCGGGCATTTGTCAGAAATGTATCAATGAAAATTGTGACAAATTAAGAAAAACATTTCTGTTCTGTACAGAAGAACAGTGCAGGGTGCAGAGTCTGCAGCACCTAGCTGTCTGTCTATGAAGAGTGATCGGTCTCAGCAAGTTCTTCCTCCATTCTTCAGCAATGAACCTAAACCCTCAGACACACAGTAAGTGACTTTCTCCTCTTTCATTGAGTGTTAGCTGGGAATGCAATCGTTGGCTGGTTTTCCAACCATCATTTGTAGAGTAACATAAGGCATCAGAATCACATTGTCTAGATAAGGTCGACACTTTCATACTGTGATGGCTGTCAATAATCCACAAAAGCTGAGAACTCATCTCAGACAATTTAGAGAAACTTTTAAACCTTCTGAGTCTGAACTGTAGTACTAATGTGGGCATTTGTCAGAAATTTATCAAGATTCTTGTAACAAATTAAGAAAAACATGTCTGTTTTTGTACAGAAGAACAGTGCAGAGTGCAGAGTCTGCAGCACCCAGCTGTCTGTCTATGAAGAGTGACCGGTCTCAACAAGTTCTTCCTCCACTCTTCAGTAATGAACCTGGACCCTCAGACACACAGTAAGAGACTGTGTCATTGTAAAATGCTTCCATGGAAGGTGACGCCATGAGGACAAAAACACAACACTGAGGAAGTTTCTATTCATGTTCCAGCTCCATCTGAGAATTTACACTTCAAGAGAGAGAGTTGCTAGAAAGCAAATCTGTCATTTATTTTCACATATGGACTTCATCAGATTGCTATTTCTCACATCAGCCAACCCACCCGATTCATGTTGAATCAGTTCATCAATGTTTTGCTTTGAATCATTAGGAAGGGTGTCTTTGTCCACAACATGTATACGACACAATGTGCTTTCTGTGATGGAAGGACCAAGTGTGTGTAATCAACAAATGACACTCAGAGATTACAGAGTATTACAACATTTTTACTGTTCTTTGTGATGTCTGAGCTTCTTCACAGGGTCTGCCTAACCTTGATATTTTCCATAACATGGATTTACTAAGTAAGAAATGTGTTCACAGAGACAGGAAGAGGAGTGTGGTGTCTGTGGAGGAGCAGCGTTGTGGAGGAAGATCCAGACTGGACACCAGTACTGCACAAAGTAAGACGGCACATTGTCCGCTGATGTCCCCTGATGTCTGAAAACTGGACTTTCTCATTTATTGCGAGGGCGTTCATTGTATTGTTCAAGTCATTTAATGGTGAGGCATGTATCTTTCATAAAGAGGGAAACTTAGCCAATACATTTGAACAAATACACCTTCTCGGGTACTCCACTTTCCTTTCTGCAGCATTCTTCAGCCCCACCATCGAAGTCTCCACAGTGGATCCAGTAATGCACATTGAGGTTTTTAACCACAGCAATGAAAGAAATGAACAGTGATTAACAGTAAACAGCAAACAGTGAAATTAACAATTAAAGACAACTAGTAACTAGTAGCGTTCACATAAAACACAACAAAACCCTGATTTAACTTAATTCAACTTAACTTGCCTAGTAGAGATGTGGCAGTTATAAATTCTGGAACCAATCAGGTTCTTTAACTCTTTCCATCCAGCCACTCTGATATTGATCATTGATTTGTTTTCTAGCTCAGTGCGCTGCTTTATTTGGGAGGCGCAAGAGATGCCTCATTTATTTTACAGATTGTCTTTACTCTGACAGGACTTAATGACAGTTTTGGAAAATATTTCTTTGAAGTTAAAGGTCCCAGCTTTAATAGGATTTTGTATTTCACACATGCAAATAATTGTATTTGTCCAGAATCAACAATCAAAATGTGGTCTGGAGTCAGCTTTTGTTTTCTCTGCATCAGATCGAGGTCTGCAAGAGGTTTTAAAGGAACTTAAGATCAGTCTGAGGACAAGATGTGAACACGTGACCGAGGGAACAGAGGGAACTGGAAGTGGAACCCTACTCAACAGCATCTACACTGAGCTCTACATCACAGAGGGACAGAGTGGAGAGGTCAATACCCAACATGAGGTGAGGCAGCTTGAGACAACTTCCAAGAAGAGGAAGACCCTCCTTGATGACCCAATCAGGTGCCAGGACATCTTCAAAGCCTTACCCTACCAACAGAGCAACATCAGAGTGGTCCTGACAAGTGGTGTTGCTGGAGTTGGAAAAACCTTCTCAGTGCAGAAGTTCAGTCTGGACTGGGCAGAGGGTTCAGAAAACCAAGATGTGAGTGCAGTGATCGTTCTCCCTTTCAGAGAACTGAACCTGCTCAGAGAGGAGCAGCACAGTCTCCTGACGCTGCTTCATGCTTTCCATCCAACGTTACAGAAGGTGACAGCAGAGGACCTGACCCTCTGCAAGCTTCTGTTCATCTTTGACGGCCTGGATGAAAGCAGAATCTCTCTGGACTTCCACAACCATCAGGTTGTGTCTGATGTCTTACAGACAGCATCAGTCAGTGTCCTGCTGACAAACCTCATCCAGGGGAAGCTGCTTCCCTCTGCTCTGGTCTGGATCACCACCAGACCTGCAGCAGCCAATCAGATCCCTCCTGGATGTGTGGACAGAGTCACAGAAGTACGAGGCTTCACCGATGAACAGAAGGACGAGTACTTCAGGAAGAGGTTCAGTGATGAAGGTCTGTCCAGCAGCATCATCTCACACATCAAGACCTCCAGGAGTCTCCACATCATGTGTCAGATCCCAGTCTTCTGCTGGATCACTGCCACAGTTCTGGAGCACATGTTAGCATCAGAGCAGAGAGGAGAGCTGCCCCAGACCCTGACTGACATGTACTCACACTTCCTGCTGCTCCAGACCAAGAGGAAGAAGCAGAAGTATGATGAGGAACATGAGATAAGTCCACAGGAGCTAATGGAGGCTGACAGGAAAGTTCTTCTGAATTTGGGGAGACTGGCCTTTGAACACCTGAAGAAAGGAAATATCATGTTCTACCAGGAAGACCTGGAGAAGTGTGGTCTTGATGTCACAGAGGCCTCAGTGTTCTCAGGTGTTTGTACAGAGATCTTCAAAAGAGAATGTGTGATCTTCCAGAAAACCATCTACTGCTTTGTTCATCTGAGCATTCAGGAGTTTCTGGCTGCAGTCTACATGTTCCACTGCTATACTAACAGAAAGGTGAAGGTACTGAGGTCTTTCCTGGGGAAAGCATGGGAAAAATGTGTTAAATCACCCCTAAATGTCTTTCTGAAGAGCAACATGGAGAAGTCCATTCGGAGTGAAAATGGCCACCTGGACCTGTTTGTCCGCTTCCTTCATGGCCTCTCTCTGGAGTCCAACCAGAGACTCTTGGGAGGTCTGCTGGGCCACACAAAGAACAGTCCAGAAATCATCCAGAAAGCTGTCAACAATCTGAAGCACACGAACAGTGATGATATCTCTCCTGATAGAAGCATCAATATCTTCCACTGTCTGATGGAGCTAAACGATCACTCAGTGCATCAGGAGATCCAAGAGTTCCTGAAGTCAGAGAAAAGATCAGAGAAGAAGCTGTCAGAGATCCACTGCTCAGCTCTGGCCTACATACTGCAGATGTCAGAGGAGGTTCTGGATGAGTTGGACCTGGAGAAGTATAACACAACATATCAGGGGCGGTGGAGGCTGATTCCAGCTGTGAGGAACTGCAGAAAGGCTCGGTGAGCAACTTAAGGACTCCAGTGTTGAACTCAAGACACACACTTAACACACAGGTACAAAAGAAAACTTGTAAAAAAATGTGCTGAAGTTGTCAGCCAGCAGTTGTCACAGTAATAGTGGCCTTTTCTTACATATTTTTTGCATTAGACAATAAATTATTTGTAAGTATTTAAAAGCAGATGGAATTACATCACACACATGAATGATGCACAAAATGACTGAAATACACAACTGAAGTTCAAACACAGGAGTTGCAGTGATTTCAGAGTTCATTGAATTTCAAATAAAAGTTAAATAAGACAAATATTGTCTCTATGGTTGAAATCTACTGCCTGCAAAGTATCAGAATCAACATTGATTTTCTCCATTATCACAGACTTTCTGACTATGGACTTTCAGCGACACATTATGAAGTTGTAGCCTCAGCTCTAAGGTCCAGTCCCTCCCATCTGACACACCTTGAGCTGAGCAACAACATCAGACTGCAGGATGCAGTAGTGAAGCTGCTGTGTACTGGACTGGAGAGCCCAAACTGTAGACTGCAGAGTCTGAGGTCAGTTCTGAGGTCAAAGTATTTGATCTTGTCCTGTGTCTATCATGTGCACTCAAACTGATCCTGAGGTGTGTGAATTTGAATCAATATTCAACATTATTCTCAAGCTGCAATTTTCCCAGTTACGGGATGAATAAACAAATATTCTGTTTTATTCTATTCTTTTCAGATGTTAAAGGTTTTGTTACGTTTGTATTAATTCCAGAGAGATTATATTATTTCCTATTCAAGTTCTATTGTATTCACCCATCTCTGCAGTTTTCTTTAAGTGTACAGTACTGGTCTGAATGAAATTTAAAAAAACGCCAAGCAAATAAGTTATGGTCAGCAGTGTGTTATACACCTGTGTGAACATGAACATTTGTATGAATGGATGTGAATGTTATTTCATTCTTTAATCAGGATGAGTCACTGCAGCTTGTCAGAGATCAGCTGTGGTTCTCTGGCCTCAGCTCTGAAGTCCAACCCCTCCCATCTGACTGAGCTGGACCTGAGCGATAACAAGGTGCGGGACTCAGGAGTGAAGTCGCTGTGTGATTTCCTGGAGAGTCCACACTGTAGACTGAAGACTCTGAGGTGAGTTCACTGACTCTGTATTGCAGTTGTACATCTTATATTTCCATCAACGTGAAAATAATATTGTGTAACTTATACAACAACAGCATCAATAATAACAACAATATGTATTTGTAAAGCTGTACGATTCCTTTGCTTTATTTTCATGTTCCTTGTATGTTATGCATTATGTGATCACTTTTGTATGAGATATGCTGCTTAAAATGTCCGCTGTTTTAAAACTGAATACATATTAATCATTGATGGAAAAGTCATGTCTCCACACAAGAGATCCTCTGAGCTCTTAGAATTCTATCTTAATGTATTCTTTATTCAGGTTGAGTTGCTGTAGCTTGAAAGAGATCAGCTGTGACTCTTTGGCCTCAGCTCTGATATCTAACCCATCCTATCTGACTGAACTGGATCTGGCTGGAAACACCTTGCAGGATTCAGGGGTGAATCTGCTATGTGATTTTCTAAAGAGTCCACACAGTAGACTGGAGACGCTGAGGTGAGTTCACTGACTCACTATTGTTGTCCATGTGTACATTACAGAAGACTTTTCTCTGAATGTGTTGTCTATTGTGCTTGACTTTTTTTTTTTACAGCTGTGCAGTAAAAGTAAACGGCATTTGAACTAATTTGATTTGATTCCAGACTGTTCTGAGATCAGCAGTGTGTTATTAATCTGTGTGGACGAGGTGGATGACTATTGTGCTGACATTTGGATGATATCAATAAAAGGCTGACATGATGAAGATCATTGACACAAGGCCAAAGTCACTGGGCTCATTTTAGAGAGAAGATCAGGACAGAGTCAAGCTAAATGTTATAGTCCTGAACTCATGTGATTGGACTATAAATTGATTCTCATCTTCATTTGTTCTTCATTCAGGTTGAGTTGCTGCAGCTTGTCAGAGATCGGCTGTGCTTCTCTGGCCTCTGCTCTGAAGTCCAACCCCTCCCATCTGACTGAGCTGGATCTAAGTGAAAACAAGTTGCAGGATTCAGGAGTGAAGTGCCTGTGTGATTTTCTGGAGAGTCCACACTGTAGACTGAAGACTCTGAGGTGAGTTCGCTGACTCTCTGTTATTGTTGTACAGCTACTATTTTTGATTATGCCAGTAGGACTACATCGTCTGTGAAAACAAGAGACTGAATCAATAGGTCACCGAGCCTGACACTGTCCACTGCCTGACTACACCTAGAAATTCTGTGCATAAGCACTATGAGCAGGACCTGTGACAAGAGACAGCCTTGGAAGAGTACAATGCAAACTAGAAATGGGCCCTTCCTGTCCACTAGACACTGTGCTTGAATTTCTTCAGGCCAGCTCAATGTCTCACTTCATGGCTTCACCAAACTCCGCCCATGCTCAAGCTTATGCTCTTGTGACTGCCAAAGCCATGCGTAATTTGGTCTGCCAGTAGTTGTCAGGTGTCTCAGGGGTCCCACTGGCCATCCTTGTACAGGTAGACTCTTTCTCCAGTTTGATGACATCCCTTATCTCTGGCATTCACCTGCAGCTTACATTTACATATAAGGTTAGTTTTGGCAGTTGGGCCATCAAGGTCTCTGGCTGTCCCATACGCCCATGACTACACCTGACTACTAGTCTCCCCACAGGTGGTAGCACCCTCCCCAGGCCTGGCTCCAGAGTGGGTCCCCTGCAACCTTCCAGGCAGGGCACATAGAACCTTGGTGTCTGATCTCATTAAGGATCTGTTTGAACTATTCATTGTCTGGCCATTTATTTATGAATACTTTGTCTAGGGAGATCCAAACAAGGGCAAATAAGCCCTTTTGAATACCAATTTGTTGACCTTTGTATGTCAGCAGAAGGCTAACATAACATCAATAACACATTGATAAAGTCACCCTACTCGTTGATCAGAACAGAGTCATGTTGATATAGTTAGGCTTTTGATTTTTATCTTCATTTATCCTCATTATTCAGGTTGATTAGCTGCACTTTGTCGGAGATCAGTTGTGTTTCTCTGGCCCAAGCTCTGGACTCCAACCCCTCCCATCTGACAGAGCTGGATCTGAGTGGAAACAAGATGCCGGATTCAGGAGGGAAGTTGCTGTGTGTCTTGCAGAAGAGCCCACTGTTTAGACTGGAGACTCTGAGGTCAGACCCCATGTTTCACTTCTGCGCTGAGATTAACATGATGAGAAAGCTGTGGTGACACATGAGACCCACATGCTGAAGTCTGTCTCCTCCTCATGGAGTTGTCTCTGTAAACATTGATTTATGACTCCTTCTGTTTCTTCTTCTCTCATCAGGTGGATGTGATTTCTGTAAGCGTGAGGGATCAGAGTCGAAGATGTGCTGATCCACCATCAGCTGAAACAAAAATTATGTTTTAAACTGTGCATTTTCTCTTATTTTTGAAACTTCAACAACTTAGACCCAGCGGTGCATTTGTACTATAGAGTGTTTAGGTTTGTTTAATCTTATCTTTAAATAGTCTTTTTACTGCATCTGTCGGCTCACACTTATCTCAAGATCACCAGAAAAGCAAAATAAACTCAAATCTGCCCAGTGAAGCTGGCAGTTAATATCCCATTATCACACCCTGGATAAAAAATTTTTTTACATGTTACTGATTTTGATATATTGTCCTTAAATCCAGGAATTTATATTACTTGTAGTGGAGCTACTATAGGTCTAGAAGTCATCTGTTTTCTGGATATGACAAGTAACCATAAGAATCAATAACAAACAACCTTGATGGTTTATTTTAAATATTACAATTGTTCAGTCAGAAAGACTGTTATCTTTCTACAGCTTGCCCTGGGTCTATTTATCTTAGTTTTTTGTGAATAACTGCAACTCGCAGAATCATCTTGTTCTTTAATTGTGAAATTAGAAACTGTAACAGATATTTTTAAACAAGTGCTTTGTTACATAAAACAATAAAAGATACATTATGATGAAACAATCCACACACCCTTCACTAATACACCCCTACATGTACAAACTCTCTCTCTCTTCATCTCACACACAGCAGTTAGCACTGTCTCCTGCCAGAATCATTTTAGCTCATCTGAACTCTGGTCTGGACCAAACAAGAAAATTCTGGTCCACCTGAGAACATGGGCCTAGGTGACAAATCTGGGACAGTTGTCTTGTTCTCTAGATCCCAACACTGAGCAGCCATGTAACCTAAGAACACACAGAGGGAATGACCCTTTATAATTAACTGAACACCCGAACCAGAGTATTTAAAAGACCAATATCTTTGTGAATAAAGCACAATTGAGCAAGACTCACATGAGTCAAAATACCGTCTTACCTTGTCTTTCATTCCCTCATCTTCACTTGACTATAAGAATCCAGAGTAAAGCAAAATATGTCTTACTATCAGTCTTCCATCTCAGTGATACAAATCTGTTTTATAATCACACATTTTTATTCAGTATAGGTTCCTTTTAAATAATTTATTTTATTGTCTGAAGCACTGCGTTCTCACAATACATTAAACCTAATGTACAACGTTAAACCTTTTATTGCAATGGACCAATATCTCAAAGTGTCTCTCCAAAGGAGTATTAAAACAACATATGTGCTGTTGAGTAGTGTATCCACATCTGGACTGAATCAAGCAGATATATTGCAGGGGCTGACGGTTATTACCTACAGGTCTAAAGGAAATAAATCTTATTGTAATTATGTTCTTGAAATAAACTATACAATATTTTCATGAACTATACAGGTGGTATGACCAGGCATAATAGAAATACATGTCACAAATTAATTATGTGACTCTCAGTGTTATTTGTATATTCTGTATACTAACCTAATACCGTATGCCACAGTGTTTTGTGTACACGCCACCGAAGCAAATTCTGCATTGCTTTAAAAGCAAGTTTAACTACCTGGCAGTAAATCTGATTCTGATTCCATGTCCAATTTAGACACGCCCATGACCATGGAATGGTCCACTACTGGGCAGAGGGTGTGCAGAGTAAATTATATTGATCCTTAATCTCAAAGACAAGGAACAATTTTAGACCAATTTAATATCTAAAAAAGCTATAAATTATTTTACATTGTGTGTGAAAATTTTACTCAACGTGCTGGCGACGGTGTGTTTGATTTAAATAACGAAACCGTCCACCCCCACGCAAATGTTGAGGTGAACTTTCCAGACGCGGAAGCGAGTCACACAACTGTCAAACAGGTTTAGGTGAATCTATATCAGCTCGCGGTGTGAAGCAAGACAGCTATCTGAGCTACATCACAATGGACTGCCCACGCTGGTTGCCCCTGGAGTCCAACCCAGAAGTATGCATCTCCGAGTCTCTTCAAATCGCACAGTTTTGTCGAAGTCATTCATTCACAGGCATGCTAACTTGTAGCTAGCTGGAGAGAACAAAAGCTGTAGCCGGTGCGGCTGCTCAGCACACAATCACAAACTTTCAGTAATGTGTGTCTCTCTCTCCTTTCATTTCATTTCAGGTCATGTCAAAGGTGAGTCAGTCCTTTTGTTGTTTGTTGTGTGTGTGTGGACAGACAGGGGCACAGCAGCTGGCAGTGGGGCAGGGCCTACCCAGCAGCACTGCTAGCTGCTCCATTCAGTGCAACGCTGTCAGTGAAGTGTGCCAAACATCATGGGAGACACCGGGACAAGCCAGGGGGACCAGGGACACGCCGATCTGCTCCCAGCAAACACTGTACCTGGCTGGTCGAAGAGTTGACAGAGGTCGAAGACAATACTGTTATAGATGCCAGATTGTTTTGTTATATTTAACTGGCTTCTGTGGTGGAAACTGTTAACCAGACAGATGTCCCCAGCTGGTGGATTCCCCCTTAGTCAAGTGACCCGAGTGAGTGGTGAGCCAAGGAAAACAAGGATGAATTATTCTGAGATAAATGGGCTAGTTTATGCAGAATGTGCACATGACGCAAAGCACATGTGGAGGGCGAGCATAGAGGAAAATATTGAAACTAGTCTGAAACGGGTATACCAGAGGTCACAAGCAGACCTTTCCCAATACATTTTACACATGCTAGGTTTCATGGCATCACATGCGGCTGCCAGTCATATCTTCTATGCAGTTATCTGAGCTGCAGGCAGATATTACAGCTTCCAGAAAAGGGCGCTCGAGGCAAAAGCCACTGATGTTACCTGGGGTTAAATACCAGGCTAATTGTTGTAACACTTTGAACAAGGACTGTCAGTGTAGATGTGTTCATATTGAGCTTTGTCTCAAGGATGTCCCTGTTCAAACTCACCTTGTTAAATACGATGTCACAAATACAGTCACTCTCTGTACCGACTGTGGCCCTAGAACTGGAGCCGATGTCAGCTGTCACCGGTTGTTTTGACCCATGATTTCAACACCCTCCAGTTAGTGGGTCAACAGTGGTGGCCCAGTCACTGCCCATCAGCTCCACTTTCTGTTTATTTTACAGATGGATTGATAGAACCTTTGTTTATTTTCCCCAGGGAAAATTCAGGTTCCAGAGGATCACATCATAAGTTGATGGGGAAAAAAATGGCACAAAATCCAGAAAATGAACAGTGTAAGATTACGAAATGCCAAATTTACAGGACCTGTGTATTGGCACAAACAAATGCCAAGTGGTTTACGTAAAAATGGATGGCAGCAGCTGTGGAGAGTTTAGAAAAGAATTGGAGCACGACTGCAAATACAAAAGATCTATTGTGAAAAATGCAGAACACAAACGCAGAACAAAACAAAGCTTTAGTCTGCTGGTATAGAGATGCAGAATATGACTTTAAAAGCAGTTAAGTAACTGCAATATTTGTTATAACCAAGAATTACAAGGTTTTCTCTTGCTGTGGGTGCAGTTGGTGAGAAGTAATTTGCTTCTTAGATTGCCAGTTTTATTTTGAGTTCAAGTTGTTCCCCAGCTGTTACGTCATAGGAAGCACATCTCTGAACGCATTCACATTTACGCTCTGCTTTCTGTGCAGTTTGTCAATTGTCTGGGGATGAAGCCCACCTGGCAGTTTGGGGACGTATATGGATTGGATCCTGAGCTCCTCAGCATGGTGCCAAGGCCAGTGTGTGCAGTGCTGCTCCTATTCCCAGTGACAGAGAAGGTATTTCTCATTTAATCGGCATTCACGCCTTCATCAGACGTACGTACACAATGTCTGTTTGAACTTAAAAGGTCGAAATATGCCGGACAAACTCATAACAATGCTACGTGTTAGCACAAGAAACAGTGTTGACCAAATACTTCTCTCCTGTCCAGTATGAGACGTTCAAGCAAGAAGAGGAAGAGAAACTCAAGAATCAGCCACAGGAGCTCTCTCCTGACGTCTACTTCATTAAGCAAACTATTGGAAATGCCTGTGGGACAATAGGATTAATTCATGCAGTGGCAAACAACCAGGCCCACCTGGAATTTGGTGAGACCATTTTGTTTTGTTTTTGTTGTATTTGTTGTTTGTGTTGTGGAAAGCGGCAAAATACAGCATTTCAAAGTTGACCTGCACCACTATTAATTTTATTATTATTATTAGTGATAGTAGTAGTAGTTGTCTTAGTATGTTCATTTAATTAAGGGTTTATATTTACACACCACCTTCCCATCATAGGTGTATTGCCATACCACACTGTCAAAAACAAACTGACTTTCCTTATCTGAGACTTCTTTTCTCTGAATGTTCCCCTCCCTTAGAGGCTGATTCTGTTCTCAAGAAGTTTCTAGAACGAACCTCTAAAATGACCCCAGAGGAAAAGGCTGCCTTCCTGGAGAAAGATGAGGTAAGGAAAACGCTGCATCTTGACGCAGCATCTTGACAACCTCAAAGTGTACGTTTCCTGGTAACTCTCTCACTTTCGCTGATTTAAACAGCATATTAGTTGTCTATTATTAAAAGCGTCTTAATATTCTGTAATGCCGTATCACTACTAACTATTCACGGTCTTTTGCTACTTTGTGTTCCAGAGTATACGTGTTACTCATGAATCCAGCGCGCAGGAGGGCCAGACTGAGGTTTGCACACAGTCTCACCTGATCTTTGGTATCTGACGACGCTTCAGTCAGTAGCTTCTAACTGCTCCACGTCTGTTGCAGGCCCCCAGTCTAGATGAGAAAGTGAATCTGCACTTTATAGCTTTTGTGAATGTCGAAGGACAGTTATATGAACTGGGTGAGTCCACTACTCCTGACTAATGCACAGAATGTTTTATTATTGATTTGGTAATGTTGGTCTGAAATGCTGTGCTTTCCATGTACCCAGACGGCCGTAAGCCTTTCCCTGTTGTCCACGGTAAAACTTCAGAGGATACTTTCCTTGAGGTATGAAGCCACAGTATAGATCTTCCCTCTGACTGGCGAGTCGTGTTGCTGATGTTTCTGTTTTCATCACAGGACGCCGTTGAGGTTTGTAAGATCTTCATGGCCCGCGACCCGCTGGAGGTCCGCTTCACCATCATCGCCCTGTCCAAAGATTAATTCTGAGCGGAGTCCGCTGCGACCCCCAGAAATCAAAGAACAGACTGCCAAACATTCTCAAGTGTTGACTTTATTGGAAAATTAGAGGTTTTTCAATATTTTAGCAAGTGGTGTGGGTTAAATAAAAAATGTCTGTGATGTATTACGAAAAAAAAAAAGCACTAAATTTTTGTCAAATCTCACTCGCTATGAGTCGAATGAAATCCTGAGGGAACTATAGGGCTTCTGTGCAACTTCAAGTACTCCTTGTTCAGATGAAATGTTCCAGTTCTCCGCTGCTGCAGCATCTCGGCAACTACACAGCACTTCCTGTCGTCTGCCAGGAATATTTTGCAAAATTAACATTTGTTTCCCACCGTTATGGCTCTCGGCTTCCTGTTCAAACTCTGGGTTCCATGGATCATACAGTGTGTTGTGAGATAGTTCTGATCACATGTCTAACAGCATGATTGTGTTTTTGCAAGGCTTTAATATCAGTCCCAGCTTTGAGAGAAACGGACAGGCCTAGTGCTGTTGTATGCAGTAATGACGACGTTAAACGCTTATCACAAAAGAGGAAGAGCCTCCTGTAAGTGAGGCCTCATCTGAAAGATGCTGACTGTTCGCTCAGTGGAAGGTGCCTATGTTTTTGTAATGAGAAACACAACGTTCTCAAATAAAAGGCAAATTTATTAAAGCTTTCCCGTGTGGGTGTGTCTGTGGATTTTCTCCAGGTATTCCAGTTTCCAACAACATGCATTTAGGTTGAGTGAAGACTCTAAATCAGGAGTCAACGAACCGTTCCACAAAGGGCCGGTGTGGCTGCTGGTTTTGGTTCCAACCTACCAAGAGAATACAGATTGACCAATCAGATGTCTGAAGACTCAGATCGGTTGATTGAATGAGCCAAATCGGGTGTGCTGCTGCTTGATGGAAACTAAAACCAGCAGCCATGCGGCCCTTTGGAGCAGCTAGTCGACCCCTTCTGTAAATAACCACAAAATACACAGAAAGAATGTATCAGTGCAAAATGTGCATACAATTTATGTAATGAGGTAACAGGAGCCGTGAGAGGTGCGAGTATTATCAGTGCAGAGGACCTGTGAGTCAGCCAGGGGACTACTGCAGATGGCCAATGTGAAAGGGTGGCAGCAGTTGGACCAGCTGTTTTGAATTAGTTAATTAAGCATGTAATATTCTAAAGATGAACTGTTCAGTTGTATGGAATGTATTTTTAGATTAAATATATCTTAAACGATATGAAATGTTTAAAAATGTATACAAAGATTGTATACAACTGTACAGGCTCATGGCAGGATATTCACACTGACCTTGATTCTCACCAATGAAAAGTAAATAATGAACCACCATGTTAAGTTCTCCAAACGGCACATATGTTAGTCTCCTGCGTTTGCATCCACCACTTCTTACCTTAGAAAGACAAACATTAGGACACAAAACCAGTCTTTCTCCTGAATACCGATTTTAAATTCAGACAAACACAAGGAACGTGTTTTACGTGGTCAAGGACTGTGGAATTTGTCTTTCATCACCATCGTGAGCCTTTGAGCGTTTGTGAAGCCGTTTGCATTGTAATTCAAACGTCTATTTATCTCCTTATGGAGGTTCAAAGAACAGCGACAGCATCTGTGAGTTTTTGTACAGCTTCTTTGCAATTTTCCTGTACATGGACACAGTGGAAAGCATATATATTATCTTAAAAGAAGCTCACAAAGGATGCACTATGATTCATATGAGGACCTCCTCAGATATACTGTCTGCACTTAGATGGTCCCCACATCTTGAGTTAATGAAACCCAGAGCATGAGAGGACACATTATTGTGACTACCATTGTGATAATCTTCTTTCACCGTGGTCCAATCTTATTAAATTCCTTATTAATCTGAATTACTCTTGCTGTGGAAGCATATAAGCCATATGCTCTTTGACAGCAGAGTGTCCCAAAGGCCTTTTTAGCCTGGTTGGCCTTTGGACCACAGGTTTCTTTCTCATTTTCTGCCTCCTAAGATCACACAGAAGGCCGACTCACTAACTGCACAGGATCTGTGAGTTAAATTAAAGCCAACGCTGCGTGTGGGTGAAACACCTCAAGGCATTACTCCTTAACTTACCTGAATGACCAGAGGTCAGACGCTCTTTTTTGTAAAAAAAAAAAAAAGGATAAAAAGCAGACTGATTATTTTGAACGTCTGCATGACATCGGGTGATTTAGCCATATAAACAATAGATAGCTAGTTTCAAAGAGTTTATGTGCTTCTTTTTAGATTTATAACAGACTGGGATTACCATGTACCACACCGTATACACACACCATATATTGCTGTTCACACATGGTATCTGAACAGTCATGAAATTCATGTGCAACATTGTGATAATCTGATGAAATTAAGCATTTGTTTGTTTGTTTGTTTGTTCTAAGAAAGGGAGAGAGAAAAAAATCAGAGTGCAGGGTTAAAACAGGAAATATGCTCCATCGGTAGTTTGAAATGTTACTCTTTTTATCATTCATCAAAAGCAAAATGTGTAGAATTCCCCCTTCTTTGTGTTACATAAGTATGGCTATACATTATATAACCACTGCCGACTGTTATCATTAACGGAGTAACATATGAACAACATATTAAAGTTGCAGCTCTGAGCTAAAGCTAATGGTTTATAGCATTTTATATTCTGTAAGATGATCCCGCTTTCTATTTTTATCCTCGAAAGCCGCTATGGTTATCAGTTGTTGGATGCAGCTGATTCATTAATGCAATAAGGTTGTTGAAAGAGAGAAGTACATCGACAGCCAATAGACCGTGCAGTGCACCGTTTGCACCGCTGCGTGGCGCCACAGGAGCGAGATTCGTCTGCACCGGGAGTCAAAAACTTTCTGCTTTTTGGTCTTTTAGCCACTCAGTCTCCAGGTTATTAAGACCATGCACCGGGGGAGCGTCATGTGAGCGCCTTTGGCTGCAGACCTGCCTTCAGCCGAGCATTCAGAGGAACAGCATCTGTCACGGCAGGACACCCAGCTCCTGCTCACCTGGACGCACCTCTGGGACCTTCGGTTGGTCCGCGCACCCGACTTTTATCCCCCCCGCAGCTTTAAGTGTAGAAGTAAAGCAGAGCCTCGGCCAGACCTCCTCTGGACGCGCGGACAGGTGGAGCGGCCAATCCCGGCAGGTGTGTCGGATGAAAGCGCAGGTAAGTCACATGAGCGGCAGTAGCAGGTGATGTGCCGGGGTGTGTGTTGTACTGTTAACACCTCGCACTCGCTCACAGTTGGAAAATGAACAAAGGGAGCTTGAGGAAAGAGGAGTGTGGTAACAAGTTCTTCAGGACTGCCTGCCCGGGGAGTGCTGTTACAAGTGCCTGCACTGTGTGAGTTGCCTGTCTGAGCTGGTCCAACATTTATGTCACTAGAGTTTTCTCATTTCTGCTCTTTTTTTTTCTTTTTTTTTGTTCCTCCCTCGCCGTGGGCCACCGGGAACATAGTGTGGCCGGAGCAGCTCGGATAATAATAAGTGCGTGTGATGGAGTGGAGAGCGCAGTCCGCTGTCAGCAGCGAGGAGGCTTATGTGGAGGCGCAGAGGTGGATAGAGGTGAGTACTCATTCATAAGATCGTCTTTGATTGCTTCATCTGAAATATGTTTGTATAGATAGATAGATAGATAGATAGATAGATAGATAGATAGATAGATAGATAGATAGATAGATAGATAGATAGATAGATAGATAGATAGGGAGTAATTGATCCCTTGAGGGTTCATACTTTCCACTGTATCTCTCTTTTGCATAATGTTTGCGATGGCAGAAATGTGTATCTGAGCTTCTATGCGTGCGTCACCCCTGACCTCCCTCCTCGTGCGGCTGCTAAGATAGGATCAGGCTGCTTTGTCAGCCGCCAGAGATCATGTGGTACTGCTTCAGGTGCTCTGAGCATCAGGACTCTATCGTGTCAGTCTCCCTGATGCGCGGATTTGAAGCCATTCATTATTACTGTTGTTTGCTGGCTGCCTCCTCTGATAGATCCTGCCTGGACCTGCTCGTTGCTTTTTGATGTTTCCCAAGGGCTTTGCAGCTACAGCTGAAAGAGCATGATGAGGAAATCAGTGGGGCAGTGAATCAAAACGTCTGCGAGTCATCTAAGCAATTGAACCACACACCGACTGTACTGTAAGCGTGGCTCAACCCCGGGTTAACACATTTGAATTTGAGTTTTAAAAGTTTCCACCTCATTTGTGGCACTTAATATAGTAAAATGTAATACACTTGGCCCTAGACGCTTCCTCTGGAGTTACGTTCTCAATGTTTCTGCTCTCTGAGTGCAGCAATCAAAATGCAAGATGGCTCAAAACCCCAGAAACCTATCCAGCAGCCCCAGTCATAGTTCCATTTCTATTTCTGAAATGTCAAATTATCAAAAGTTTCCATGCGACCTCCAGCCAGACTCCCATTCTTTCTGTTCCCTTTTACATGCGGGCAAAACTATGCCTCCTAATCTCACAAATTCTCCTCGCAGCGGGGTGGCGGGGAGCTGCTGCACGGCTGCTGCTAAACAAATATTGTTCTAATTTCATGAGGGGTGAATCTGAATGCTTGCGATGTGACATCAGTGTCTCTCACACTTTGCACACAGGCCCATTGTAGTGGCTGGGTCTGAGGGCTGCGGTGGGGGCATGATCTCAGGCAGGGCCGGGAAGATTAGAGAGAGCCGAGCAGGCAGGAGTCTGAACAAGTTGAAAAGGTAAAAGGTGCAGTTCCCCCCCTACCGCACCCCACCCCCAAGATGTTTTGACAGGATGGGTGTGAGAGGTTTGCCGTGGTGCAAACACAATAGCAATCATGAGGTTCGAGTTTGGGCAACGGGGGGCGGCGGGGGGGAGCTTCGCGGCTATTGGATTGTGCCACCGAATGATTAACAGGCTGCACGGCTTCACAGTGCTTAAAACGGAGGCATGCGTGCACGGCGAGGTTGGTGGCATTGTTAAAAACTAGACTAAATGGTCTGGAGCCTGTCACATGGATGCATTCCTGCATTAGCTGCCGTGGCTGTGAACATAGCCCCCTCAGAGCTGGCCAGCTGTCAGCACACGCCGCTGCGTCCTACAAGCCCAGGGCCGGCTAGAATAATAGGGGTCCTTGTTGGTTCAAGAGAGAGGCTGTAAGTGTGACTCTCTGGACAATCGAGACCAAGCGCTAGTGTTTATTCACCTTACAGGTCAGGAGACGGTGTGTAGGGTATGCTAGTTTCAGCGCCTCTCCTGATATGTTGTGGCAGCTCTGTCACTTTCACCGTAGTGGAGAAGGAATTAGCTCCAACAGCCTCCGCTCAGGAAGCTGTCACCCAGAATATTCGAAACGACTCTTTAAACTGGTTTCAGGTTAGAGACGTGATCCTCCTCAAGGCCACATAACAACTCAGTCAGCTATAGTGCGTATTAGATTTCGCCTCCACTTTTGATTTGAGTCCCCTGTTTTTGTGTGTGTGCGCGGCGCGTTGTAAAAGGATCGCGTTGTTGTTCCTCACACGCTCTGGAGCGAAGCTGCCATTCAGGGGTAACACAATCCTGTAAATCCGTGGATGCTCTCTCAGACTGCCCATGCATCGTTTAGATGTTGTTTTCTTCTTTGTTGGTGAAACATTGAAACTCAATCCCACACTGTGGGTGACTGATGTTGGCCCTGCTGCATGTAGGCCAGCTAATGAGAACTATTTTATCAACAATCAAACTCCTGATTTATTTTCATGAAACTGTAAGGAAAATGGTAGGAACGCCCAAGAAATAACACCTCAGAGTTGTAATCTTCAGACTATCGACTTCCCAAAACAATGAAACAAGGCCGAGCAGAGTCAATGTTGGCAAACTGTGCATATGTTGACACATTGTGTCGATTGATTCAAACTTAACATTTCAGTCTTTTAACCTTCTCCTCTCTCTTGCTCTCCTGTAGTTACCCAGTGTCCTCTCAAGTAGCAGTTAGCTATTTCTGATGCTGATTGTGATAGCAATGAGGTTAAAGTCTGGTTAGGCCTGGTTTAGGCTTCAAGCACCCATTGTTGTTGCGACAAGCGTGGTTTGAAAATGACCAGACCTATGCATAAAAATAACAAGCTTTGTCACTAGAAACGTGGCTCACACAGTGGCCTGCGCCTTGGCAGCTGTACCGCAAAGTCACCTATCTAGAAACAAAAGTCCAGATTTACATTTGAAAGCTATCTGCGGCAGAATGGAATAGTCCCCGTGTTTTGGTAGCAAGACAGTGTTTCATGTCTGTTTGATTTACCCCTCTTATCTATTCATCCAGCGTTTGGGGGTCCTGCATGCAGCTCTCATGAATTGCCCCCTGTGACCTCCGTGCCAGGGTTGTTTTTCTATACCGGGAGCTGTTTCGCTGCGTCGGTAGAGAGCAATTAGTAGCTGGGACGCCGGCTTTCGCGTGTACACACGTGAAGCAGGACCTCACACAAGAAGCCATTCTACATGCTCATGCGCTCCTATTATTCTGCCGGGGACGCAGCCGAGACTGGGGCTTTGCTACAGTGGTATATTTTTCTTGAGTCGGATCCCTGAAATATTTGGATAGGGTCCCAGTCGCCCTCCGATGACCCATGCCCCTGTCTCTGTGCAGAAAGAACAAAGAATTTTAGGAACAATTAGTGGTGGTGGTGCATGTTTCGGGGTGGGTTGGGGGGGGCATGCATCCACACAAACCTTGAATACGGATTTGCCACAGTCTCTGCATGAATAAACAATAGCTGTGGTCACGGACCCAGAAACTCCTGGATTCCTCTGATTGCTCCTCATCCACGAAGACACCATTCTCAGTCTGCTGGAATAATGATGATTGCCTTCACACATATATCGAAACACTTAAAAGGGCTCCCTGGTAAATCTGTTGTTGCAGATTAGACTTATTATCCCACATTGCAGGTCCAACAGGAGAGAGAGGGGCACAGCAGGCTGGATCTAAGTGGAGTTAATACCTTAATGCTGACGACAGAGGAGAGGAGAGGAGAGGAGAGGAGAGGAGAGGAGAGGAGAGGAGAGGAGAGGAGAGGAGAGGAGAGGAGAGGAGAGGAGAGGAGAGGAGAGAAAAGGGAGAGGAGAGGAGAGAACCTCTGCTCCTGCCGGCTTCGTGCCAGGGTCAGCATCGGGTTGGCTTCCACTGTCCACACATGCACTGGGAGATAATATCATAATTGTGCCATTCAGACTGCTCAGTCGACGTGACTTTGATAAGACGACGTGGTATCTTTTGGGAGGATATCAAAGTAAGAAATGCCTTAAGTGAGCACCAGGGAATCCAAAGCATTGTGTCATACCCACCTGTGTTTGTTTGTGAGTGACTCCCAGCAGACACCACACACACAGAACAGCAGGGGTCAGGATTTCATACATCGACTGCAGTGCTTCACTGATTTAACATGATGCTGTTACATTTTTTTTTGCTCCGTGTGTGAGCTTGCGAGCGTGCGTGTGTGTGTGTTTTCATTGTGTTGCCTCTCTCTGTCTTTTTGTCAATGGAGGATGAGCTCAATTACAATGTGCAAACACAGAGAGGCTGTGACCAAACTTTTAATCTCGCTCATCTATTCCTGCACGCTCTGACTGAGTTGGAATGATGGGCATTTGAGTCCTTTGCCATCTCACGTTACCCGGGGTGTGAGCCGAGGTGTAACAGGCCTTTGTCTCTAGGTAATAATAGTGTCTTCCACTAAGTGAGTCTGGTTGCTCTGACTCCTCCTGCCCTTCTCTAAATGATGGGCTGCACTCAGCTATGCCAGTAAGTGTACCAGCTTTTGTCTCTCTCGCCTTGAAAAGAAAAGGGGACAAAAGCCTTGAAAGGAGGCACATTTGACCGATTCGGTTGGTGAGACCTGTTGGACTTGTTCTGCCTCGTGCATGAGTGAGCGTGCGTGCAAACTCAAGTTATCTTGCGTTATCACTCGCTGTGCTTTACATTTCTGGTATATAACTGCTGTGATGCAACAGCTCCAGCCACCATGCAGTCCCTCCTAACTTTATCTAATGCAGTTTGGACGAAAAGTGCATGCTAAAAATCAAAGTTTTTCACTCCACTGCTGTATACACCCATATGTGTATACTGCCTGCTCTGACTGACAGGAATGGGGCGGACCGGCTAATGAACATGCCATGTATGATACCATGTGCTGTGACAGCCCTGCCGCCTAGAGGATAACAACTGGAAACATGCAAAATAAAGGCTGTAGTGAGATATGATGACAGCGAAGCTGCCAGTCTAAGCTCAGCCAGGGAGGTCGGGCTTTCAGCAGTTTGTTTGTTTCGACTGGATCATTTAGCCAAAAAAGGCGACTTCAGGGAAATCTGTCGGAAAGTTAGGCCGCGGGCCAGGGAACAACTCATTAGCGTTTAGTACAGATGCTGATTCAGATATTTTAGCACTATTGCGAGTAAATCTTTCAACATTTGCAAAGTTCTTGTGAAATGTTGCGCCTCGCTAAAACACATGTACAAAGATCTGTAATTGTGTATCCAGACGCGGATCGAACACCTCTAGAATAGCAGGCCATCGAGCGGAGTCTATTAAGCGTTTTACAACGTTATGTTGTGTTTAGCAGCACACACAAAGCACGGGTAGCGGTCGCACAAGATGATGATTGTTGAAACAGAGCAGGAAGCTCTGTGTAGGAGTGGCCATCAAAATGACCTGCGTAGTCCTTAACAAATGCATTTCACATCAAGGCATTTCAATTTTGCCATTATTGCCTTTCAGTGCAAATCCAGGGTAGGCTTTGTATTACAGACAAAATGAGATAGGAGGTAAGCTTTATGTTTGGAATCAAGGGTTTTGCTCGAGCTGTGTGTGTCCCAGTGTGTAAGGCTGCATGTCATGCATGCAGTGTGTGGATGTTTTCCCATGTATAATGGCTCTTGGTGTTCCTTCAGTGGTGGTTTGAGATCATGGGAAAGGCATGAGCCTATAACGCAGCGCTGTGTTTTCCCACAGCGCTCCAGATGCTCCCAGAGCCTCTGCGGCTCGGGCAGCCTGGCTTCGCCCCGTTAGAGCAGCTCTTATCCTCACACAGTGAGCCGAGAGGAGCCGCTGAGGTGGTGTCGGGGGGGGGGGGGCACACAGTACTGTACCTGAGGACCCGGGCTCAACCCTGTCCCAGAGACACTGTAGGAACTCGGAAGGAAATACCTCTGACTTCCTCTGCTACTGTTCTCCACATCCTACCTTTCTTCTCCACCCTCCCCGCCACCACACGCGATCCTCCGCCTCCTCCTCACCCAACCCCTCTCGCTGTTGTGCTCACTGTTTTTGTATCCCTTTTTTTTTTTCCAGGCAGTAACCACGAAAAACTTTGGGAGCAACGACTTCCGATCAGCACTGGAGAATGGCGTTCTGTTGTGTGAGTAAGTAGACGGCTTTTCCCAGGCACCTCTCTTAAGCCACTCATTCACATGGAAGCCCTCTGCTCTCCTCCAGGTCTGCGCTCCAACGTAAGTGTTGCTGATATTTCCCAGGCAGACCCCCTGCCGGGTCACTGTTTGTTTGTCAGCCCCATGAAGTGAGGCAGTGTGTTTGAGGCAGCACAATAGAGGCTGCATTATGTTGTTATTTCCAGGGTCAGATCTGCCCTCTGTACTTTTGTTTTTTTTTTTAATGTCTGTATATAGACTATGATGCGTTTCAAGAGGAGTTGTGCCGCCTGTTTGACAGATGTTACAGATCTGGGGATGGGCCGAGTGCCATCCTTAGTTTAATGAGAGCTGTGAGAAGCCGTGTAGTGAATAGGCAGCTTTTCAGCTGAAGCCACATGGGAGCGCCAGGACACCCTGCTTTCTCATTAGCCCAGGGTGCATCAGGAGTTTTGATGAGTTTAGACGACCAAATTTATCTGTGCAGAATTGGCTTTTTTTTCCTTTCAGGGATTCACCAGCTGCTTGCTCTTGTAGAGATCGGGTATGTGTTTGTGGGAATGCGTGTGTGAGTGAGAGAGTTAGACTCATGTCCCTGTGTATACATGCCTATGCGGGCAGCTCTGGTGGATGCGATTTGCACGAATCAGCAGAAAGCTGTAATTACCAGCGGCCCATGCAGAATCCTCCAAACCTCTATTGGCATGGGTTCAAAGGAGAAGCCCCTCATTCTGCTGATTTGAGCCTGACTCCGGTGTTTGCTCAGGGCCAGCGCACAGCAGAGACACTCTCATTCAGAGAGCTGTCAGTGTTTTCTCAGCGCGGAGGAGAGGAAGAGCGATTAAATCACTTTTGCCAAGGAGCCCTGAGCCCCATTGTGTTGCACTTATCACGTCGCCTTGGAAAGGCGTGCTCCGTGTTGGTCGCACACATGATCGCATCCTGCCGGGCTTCCAGCGTGTCCTATCTGATAAAATCATTACTGCTTTCTATTGTTTCACCGCCAACTGACCAACCTAAACCCAAATACCTTTTGCATTCTTTCTGTTTCGCTATTGTCAACAAACTGCACAGAGTGTTATACCTTCCTGGTGCATCCACCCCATTCTGAATACCCGAGCGTCCGTCCCAACAAGCAATTGAATCTGCTGTCTGTGCCAGTTGTTTGGTATTCCAATTTGACACTTCCACGCACCTGAAATATGAAAAGCACATTCCTTAGATAGTTCACTCTGTTGGCTGAGACAACTCCATTACGTTACGCTGTTTGAGCATCAATAAGAATTGAAGAAGAAGTCGTAAAATATTCAGCGGCCTCAGTGTTTTGTTTTTTTGCATTAGGGCTGCATGAGTTATATTAAAAGCAAAATTGGCAAAATTTAATAAGCTCCCATCTGACATATTTACATTACAGTAGATCAAATAGCTAAACATTTTTCATATTATGTTCAACGTTTCTTCTGATTTTCAAATGCTAGACTTGGAACTACAATTAAGGTATGTTTTACACTCAGTCTGAAGATCTTAATCTAAAACAATCTAAATCTCATGTTTTGGTGGACATCTCTTCACCTCTTGGATGCATGAATCTCTCTCTGTCTTTTGAACACAGCACCCAAACCATATTGTCTCCCATCAGTAAACACTAAACGTTTTTTGAGCCATTTCTGACATGACATGAGTGGGCCTTTGTTTGGGATTTGTTTCGGCAGAGGAGGCCGCGTTTTAGCCGCAGAGGACCCGGCTTGTTTACATCAGGGTGCAGCACTGGCCATTTAGTAAACTGGAGCCAGGTGGCCACCATTACACACAGTCGTAAACACACAACAGCGAGACTTTGCAACACTTTTCATTCATTCCTCACTCGTTAGACCAGTCTAGCCAATGATCAAGTGCTTTCACTTGCCCCCTGCCTCTTCCTGAAGTGCTCTCTTTCTCTCTCTCTCTCTCTCTCTCTCTTGCTTTCCCAGTCTGATCAACAAGCTCAAGCCTGGTGTTATCAGGAGAGTTAACAGGCTGCCTACGCCTATCGCTGGACTGGTGAGTCATTTTTCATCCTCATTAATGAGAGACTGAAGACACTGCATGCACACTTTGTTTTAAAAGATGCCGTGACATGTTTGCCTCATCCTGGTTCTCCTTCCTCACAGAGATCAGTCTGTGTGTGTGTGTGTGTGTGTGTGTGTGTGTGTGTGTGTGTGTGTGTGTGTGTGTGTGTGTGTGTGTGTGTGTGTGTGTGTGTGTGTGTGTGTGTGTGTGTGTGTGTGCGTGTGTGTCATGACAGGCGACGTCTGCCGTCCTGACAGAGTGTGAGGTGTGAGAGGAAGCAGCGTGCGCTGCAGCGCTCTGAGCCGATGGGTGACAGGTCCGAGGCAGGGCCGCCAGAGAGCGAGGGGCGTTTGCCTCAGTGACTTGTCGCTCCTCATATCCATCCACGCTAATAAGTTCCGTGAACGTGGAGCTGCTTGAAAGGCCACCGGCTGCATTTCGCTGCAAACTAAATATGATGTCTGCCATGCTCTGGGCTGCGTTCAATCAAAACGCCCAAGACAAAATGTCTTTGTGCCAGTATGGCAATTAGATTTTTCGATTGAGTGACAGGAGGTCACGGGGGGGAAGAATTCAGTTTATGTAATAACCCCTTATTCAATCAGCCTTTCTTAGTCTTTTCACCTTTGGATGCCTGTCAGCGTCTTCATATTTAAGCTTTCGGGCCACGATGGCTCGGTTGAAATAAACGTTTTGGGAGTGTCTGCACACAAGTGCCTGGGAAGTAGAGGGTTGAGAAGCCTACCTTAAACCCATCCCTCACAAAGCTCTCTCTTGTGGGAGTAATTGAGTCCAGCTGTCTGGAGGAATTACAGAGAGCCCCAACCCTAACCCAGGCGGTCTGGATGGACGTCTGTGGGCTTGCTAACACTCAGCATGTTTGGCAAGACAATGACAAGTTTGTGGTTGGGGAAATAGGCTGGCACTGGGGCTCAATGTAAACAGTAAACTGTGTATTTGCAGGGCCCAACGCAGCACCGTCGTACGTGTGTTATGACATCAGTCAAAAGCCCTGTCAGTTTGTTTTGGACTGCTGGTAATGTTACTGGCTGAGCACCTGCTGAGGTAATGAGGTAAAGTATATCCTCCATGAGTAGCACTCGTGTGGTATTTCCGAGACTTGGACACAAACCTGAAACTACCTGATCATAAATTCTCCAGCGAATGCGAAGGCTCCTGGTTGGCCCGCAGCTATCAGTTACTGCCAACCACATGGAGAAAGATGGAGAGCTCCCAAACAAGAATTACTCACCCTAGCTGTGCTGTGAGAAGAACTTCTCCCTTAAAGTGCTCACAGAAGAGTTGTTAAGGCTGCTTGCTCCTGTTTCTCCCTATAAATGGGAGCATTAAGCCTGCTCTGTAAGTGTTTGCAGTTGGTTTTTAGCTTTGCAAAACAGTTCAGGCATTAAATGTGTACGTTCATCCCGGTGAGGCGCTATCCATCTCCAGCGAGCGTTGGCAGATTAAGAAGTGGAAAAATGCTGCCATTCCAGCGTAGTGGACTCCCAAACTGGCATGAGGGAGAGGAATGGAGGGAAGGAGGAAAGCTGTCAGGGCTTTGTTTAGTTTGTAATGCAGATATAGTAGAACTTCAATCGCTGCTGAATGAATGGCTCTTTGCAGACACGCCTCCAACACTCAAGTATGAAGATTTTCTACCATTGTGGTCCCGACTGTCATTATAGTTTTTGCTATCTGAAAGATTTCACAGCTCAAATCGATACCAGGCCTCGGCCCCAGCAGAATAAAAAGACCGGAGAAGGAAGAGCAAAGGGGAAAAAAACGGAAATCTCTGGTTTTGTGGAATATTTAGCAACATTGGCTCCAGACGCAGGCCTATTCTTTGGCTCCCCTTGTGTGCGAGGGAATGTTTCCCATGTCAGCACACTTTTCTGCCTGTTGCCGAGGCCTCTCTGAGCTGTGGGTTTGGGTCGCGGCACCGTGGTCCGGCCCTGGGTTCTGCTTTTACCAGCGGTGGGCAGGAAGCCCACAGCCGGGCAGCCGGCTGGTCCAGAGGGGCCCACGGGGCTGAATCCAGAGGGACGGAGTTAAAGACGACTCCTCTGGCCAGCGTAAAAGCACTGTAATTGACGCAGAGCTGGACCGACTGGTAGGTGGGCCTACCAGTGAGAAGGAGTTTCACCGGCCCTCAGGGTGTCTTTACTCATCTAAATGTCTGTGCAATCATGTGTGCAGCGAGAGGCATTTGACCATGTTTTGTTACTGTGTTTGTGTTGTATGACTGCGTGTTATGACTGGATCTGGATGCTGGTCTGTTGTTGGGCCTTAGTTGGAGTTCTATCTGGGTTTATTGTCCCAGGACTTTCAAATGTGTAGCCTGATATTTTAACCATAGCTTTGCTTGGTGCTGGAGCCACTGCCAGGGGTCAGTCCAGGGTAATGGTAATGTGCGCTCATCCCAGACAAAGAGCACAGTGGTAGAAATAGAGTGACCACAATGTGACCAGTCGCAAGAAAAGTCCTTTTATACCAAATCAGCAGCAAATCAAACACCTTGCGAGTCAAATCTTTCCGTTTCTTGGCGTGAAGTCCTGAAATCGGGGGTCCTCGAGTCTGCATGAGAGGATTAGAGGCTGCTAGATGGGTACAGCATATTTAGCCGGATTATGTGCAGGCACAAGTCAGCATAACATTCCTCCAACGTCATTATCTCTGCATGCTCTGGGAGTGATTGTTAAGGGGGCCATTAGTGTGTTAATAACGTTCTTTGAGCAGAAGTGACATTCATACCTGAGTGATATTAATTGTTCTTTTGTAAAAAAAAAAACCCAACAACCTGGATTGCGGTTTAAAGGGAGACTATGGTGTACTGGAGCAAGACCACAGCCTGTGGTGGGAGACCCAGTGTCAGGCTTTTACCTACAGCAATGAAGCTTTGCTGGCTTTATGGCCTGAATTATTTCAGCATTTAAAAAGTATCTCAGACTTTAAAGCATTTCATACTTTCGTGCGATTTATGGTTTCTGGATTCTTTCAGCATATAAAACTCGCACTTAGAGCTTTGTTGTCTTGTAAGGTCTGAATTCTTTCAGCACATAAAATTCATATCTACGCTGAAATAAACCAGATTTGGCACATGCTCTTATTGCAGATGTGTCACAGCTAGTGCCTATCTCTGTGAATAAGTGCTAAATTATGATGCTGAAGTACCAAACATTATACCATAGTTACATAGTTTCACCAGCAGAGGGCACTGTTTTTATATGTAATATGTTTAAGTAATATGTCGAAAAATGTATTCATTGATATTAATGCCATGTCATTATACAGTATGGGTAGTTACATACATAGCTGTTAACAGTTGTATGAACCTCCAGTGCTATTATATATACATGTAAATACGTAGTGCTGTTGGTGCTGGGTCTTGTCTGGCAGCCTACAGGGGCGAGGCGAGGGCAGCGAGGCCGTGTGAACACTTTGTTACCTCTGACTGTACCCACAGTGCGCAGTGAACAACAAGGTCATAAACGTGGTGTCACTGAAAAATGCACTGGTGAGGCATGTTGCGTGGCAGAGTGCTGAGACTAAAAAGACGGTCTTACTGAGTGAATGGGAGGCGTAGCAGAGTCGCACCAGAGCTAAAGCTTGGGTGAGTCTACCCTGGGGAAAGATTGTTGATCCTGCTTCATTTACGTCTATTTCTTCATAATGGTATGACGGCAATTGACACACGTACGCACACACATGTACACGTACATGCTCTCCCTTCCCCTTGCCCTGTTCACGACGTAAACAACACCTGTTGCTGAGTCGGGCCTATACACGACAATCTTTTTCTTTCTTGATGGCACACACACACACACATAAGCACATAGAAGATCCTGTTGTGAATAAATTCCATTAAAAGACAATCAAATTACAAGAAATGGAAGCATGTTATGTCATAACAAGAGAGTAGCCCCACTCACAAAGCATTTGTGTCTGTTGTGGGCAGTTACGGGGTGGGGAGGTGAGGGGGGGTTGATCCTTGGCCCCTGAGGGCCCATTCAAGGGCTGTTAAGGGACAAGCAAAGCTGTTAGCAGGTGATTCCTGCACAGAGAGGTCAGCTCCGTCCAAGCATTTGCTAATAAGCATGTTTGCCGTTTAAATATAGAAGGAGCAACCCCTTAATTACTCCAGCCCATGTTGAAGCCATGTGTCATTACATGAAGGCCTCTTTAGCGGCCGCCGTCCCAATGGGAAGTGCAGGCTTCCAAACAAAGACACGCGGGACTACGACCTGGAAAAGTCATAACTCCACAGAAGAGCTGAAGTCTCAGCGGTGAAGGATTTGTTTGAAAAGCATGAGATGTGTGCATATTTATAGAGCATAATGTCCGTGCGCAATTTCCAGTTGCAACATCTGTGAAACCGTTGCACGCCCATTTGAACCCTGCTCAATATAAAATGATTGACACGGCCGAGGAGGAGCAACTGCTCATCCACTCCCATTTCCTCCCGCTTCGAGCGAAATATTTGACAGTTTCTGTCACCCGACCTGGTGTTTCATAGCAACCCAGTGTCTCCAAAATACTCCACCGCCCCTGCAGAATTTGCAGGTATTCTCGAGGAAAGGGCTCGGCAGAGGGGAGGGGACAGTTTCAGGGTGTGTGTCTGAGGGAGTAGGCGCAGTAGGCGTTCTGTTCCCGTGTCACTCTGGCACTCGCATGGCCGGTTGGGTGGGACTTGAGCTCAGCTCTGATGTCATCCTTCCTGGTCTGGGATCTGTTCCCACCTCCAGCCCAGCCCACAGGTAGCTCTGCTGCTGTCACTCAGCTGCTGTCACGCAGCCTCTGCCCCCAGCATGTGTGTGTGTGTGTGTGTGTGTGTGTGTGTGTATTCAGCACTGGGTGGCTTCTTATTTGCTACACACATGCTCCTCCCCAGCCCTCTCTGTTCTCGGGTGATATGAACTTTGGAAGCAATGAGTTGTAGGCTGTGTCCCTGCCAGAGAATTCTTCAGTGATTATTCTTTGCCTGTGAAGGTGGACAGACCCTCTCATCGCTGCTTTGTTCTCCGTCCAGGACAACCTGAACGTCTTCCTCAAGGCCTGCGGGAAGCTGGGACTAAAGGAAGCGCAGCTCTTTCACCCCGGGGACCTACAAGACTTATCCACAAGAGTCACTGTCAAGTAAGTCGTGATCCCGTGAGCCTCGTCATGTATTCATAATACTGTGACGCCTGTCAAGTTTGTCAGGTTTGAGGTCCTCCTGCGTGTTGAGATCGGCCCATGGTTTGTGTTATTTATTAAACAAAACCATTCAGATTCTGCTCACACATCCATGAATTTACACAAAGGGGATGCATGTCATAGTACACCTCTCTGTGTATGTGTGTGTGTGTGTATATATATATATGTATTATATGAGGGAGAGAACACATGTCTCTTCATGTGAGTTGTGAGTCAAGCGGCAGTTATAAAAAGGTCAGCTCTATTTTGAGTGGGTGTGTGTAATCTTCTGTTAGTAAACACCGTTTGAAGTGCAACTTTCTTTATGTTATTGCATGCAGTCACCTCGGCGGCCGTGCAGCCCTCACAGAGTCGCAGTCCGTTTTGAATCGGTGACCTTTGTTCCATGCCGTATCCCTCTCCCTCCCACATTTCCCGTCTGGAGCGGACGTTCAATAAAAGCCAAGGAGGTGATGGAAAGTACCACACTGGCAAGAGGAATCGAGAGCACGCTCCCCGGGGCGTTTTATTCCGACCTCAGTAAGAAACATCAGAACAAAGAAATGTCGTTGTGTTGGAAGTCTGACAAATCATGACTCGAGTCGGAAAACAGAAAAGTGCTCGTTTCCTGTTAGGAGGAGGTAACGTGTCGAGCCTCAGACAGGGTGAACATTTCAAGACCCCGCTACAATGTTTATTATTTTTCGGTGTCAGTTGCGTGCCGGGCAGAGGTGTATGTTGAACAACCTGTTCAGGGTTTCACACAGGTGTGCCTCCAGGTGAAGAGCTCCAAGCTGTCCGTCCACTGTGACACACACAAACACACACACACACACTCACACACACACACACACAAACCGTGGCTGCACAGCCCTGCTGTGCAAGCACAAAGAAAAGTGCTACAGCAGCAATTCCTGCAGCTTGTTAAACCTGAAGTAGAAAGGCCCTCGGTGGCAAAATAACGCACTTTGGGTCACAAAATGATGTGTGGTGATGTCATGCTGCTGGGAGCCGGTCTCAAGACTGCACATTCCACCCATGCTTATGTATTTCTCACCTCCCTCGCTCACTGTTGTCATGCAATTGAGCTCAACTTGGATGCCTCCTTTGAGATGCTGGCACGGCCCTCAGGACCATTTTTTCCCATGATCCACCCTCGACTCGCACACATTCTTCACATGCACTGACAATGCTTTCAGAGCCATTGTCACAGCCGCATTGTACGTACACACATAGACATACCAAGTCTAAATAAACAAATCTGCCTGCCCTTTTTTTTTTTTTTTCCTTTATCAAGACACACCCTCCGCCCTCAGCAGATGATACCGCAACCTGGCCGGTGATACCGCTCTATCACTCAGCAAACATGATTCACTCTCGCAGATACGAGATAATCCCTTTATGGATCTGACGCCCTTCCCTCTCTTGCATAACCTTTTCCAATGATATCGGTGGCAATTAATTCGAACGGCATTCAGGATGCGCCGCAAAGCGGTGCCCAGGTTTACGTAATGAAAGCTGGCACGTCTCTGATATGTTTCCAACTGAACCGTAATTACAGCAAAAAACTGCGTAATTAAGGCTCCACTGAAGGCGTGATGAAATCCTGTTCTTTCTTGGTCTGGATCACACGGAGCCATTGGAGTCGACAGTGCTGGGGCTCAGCTCTTTGCGACTCGTGTCTTGCATGCGGGGAGGGTGAGGGGGGTGGTCACCGGGGGCTCACCATCCTATTTTTAGGAGCCGTGGGTCACTTTGACGAGCAGGACTGATTGGAATGGTGTTTGGACTTAGAAGAAGAGCTTTTAATAGTGCGTGTCCCCTCCCAGGCACCCCCACCCCCCTTACATGAAGTCTTGAGGGCGCATCTGTGTGTGTGTGTGTGTGCATGTGTGTGTGTGCGCGAGGTGTTTGCAATTATGCTTGTGGGTTTGTCACTGCATCACTGAGGGAAATCAGCCCATTTGTCTTGGATTACTGAGCTGTTGCTCATCATTCTCGATAAACCAGCCGCTGCTCCGATTCCTCAGACTCATTCGTTCCTTCGACATGAACGAGTCTCGATGAATACAGAGGGGAATGTGTTCTCGTGATTGATCGTGTACCGTCACACTTGGCTTTTCGCTCCTGTTCAGTGTTACTGAGTGGTGAAAACAGGTAGAGATAACGTGTGGTTTCTCAGCTGCAACTGTTTTTACTGATGCGGCATGAGACAACAGGGGGGGGAGTAACGTGAGGAGATAATCCACAACAAGGCTGTGGACAACAAAGGAACGGCTTAAATTCTCTGGCCACTGTTTCTCTTATCAGAACCTATAGGCAAATGAGAGAGAGAGGGAGAGGGTGAGAGTGAAAGAGAGAGACAGAGAGAGAGAGAGGGAGAAAGTTGTCTCTATCAGCTGTCTTTGCTTGTGGTGTGTGTCCAGCCTCCACTCCCTCAAACCCAGTCTGACAGGTGCATTGCACAGCTTCCTCTGTCTCAACGGCCGTGCGCTTGCTATCACATAGGTGTTTTGTTTATATTTATTTACTATATGTCCTGGCCAAGCCCTCTCTTAACTCATAATGTTGAAGTGGGGAATTTTGGATATTCGAAGTCACTCTTCAGTGGAATTAAATGGATTTAATAACTTGGTGTGAGGATTTTGTGCTTTCTTCAACTTAGTCAAGTCGTAAATCTGTCCGAAGATACATTTGACTTTTTGACACTGCAGTGAGATATTTCTCTTTTTTCTTTTTTTTTACTCTTTATTGATGTACTATTGCAGCCCTAATTTGAGCCCTAACTTGAATGGACACCACACATTCAAGGTAAGTGATTCTTAGAGAAAAACAAAGTGCTGTTCTACCAATATACAGAAGGTCTTATTGAGTTACATCTCACTGAGAAATTCACATATTTCTTAAGCTATGCTTGAAAAAGAAAGTTATTAGCAAGGCTAGTATCTGTTTGCTGGCCTGATGCTACGTGCACCAAGAACATCATTTGATTCCCGTTACTCTGTGTTGTCAAGACAGCCATAAAAGGTTATTGGATTTCTGAGATGACCTTTGAGCCTTCCAGCTCTTATAGTATTGTCCTCACACCCAGTGAGCATAGAGCATGTTGCTCTATTGCCTTGTATTGTGAAACCGCCTCTGCGATAAAAGCATTTATCATCACTGACTGTCAAAATTGTCAAATAGCATAACTAAATGTTGGCCAAACTGGTAGATAAGAGACAGTCGTGTTCTGTGGGAGAGGGGGATTTACTGTAGATGATCCTACACCTAGAAGCGTAACACTGACCGGACTAGAGTTACGGTTGGAGGCTCTGAGTCACTGACTACTCTAGACCAACTTTTTTTAACAGCTGCCCGGGGAATGAGGGAGTTGGAGATGGGTGCTGTGGATGAATCACTTGAAAGTGCTCATTTTAACTTCAGCCACTTCCTGTAGACCCCTGAAGGCCCGTTTAGTGGCACAGAGTCAAGATGGGACCAAGCCCGGAGCTGACGTAAGGGAAACAGCCACGCCATGCCAGCTTTCCACCCTATGGTGCTAACGCTCAGCTGATTGCTTTACATGGGACCGGTATGAATTTTTTGCCATGCTGTGCCACTTGTCATAGAGCTGATTCAACAGGATGTCTGTTACATTTGAGGGAGACATTGCAATGTGTGGCTGTTGTTGCACTGTAACATTACACAGTGTGTTGTAGCTGCTGAGGGACTCTCATGCTTATTCAGCTCATTTCAGAGTGAAAGACACATGAACCTCTGATTTACTCATGCTCCGGCCCTCTATAGTGTCTGTTGGCATTTCAGCAAGCTCCGAACCCCTCGGCACAGTCCCAGCTGAACACCAAACAGCAGACAGACACAGTTTGAGTCCAGCTGGTGAACACTGTGGAGTGTTTAGCAGCTAAGGGCAAATATTTCCCTCTGGCTTTGGTGGAGACCAAAAATAGAGCTTTGAGGAGAGTGAGATCTGGGCTGGATTTCATCAGGTCGACACAAACACTTTGACTCATGATCAGGTAACTTGACTTACAACCTGCACTGATGAAATTACTGAAGATTGAGGACTGTAGGTCCAGGTTTTGCTCTGCGACCTTCAGTCGCTGACAAAACAAATCCCCCACTGAGACGGGTCCAAAGTCTCCACGTCGCTGTCATTTCATTCAGCAAATTATTGACTTGCTCTCCAAACCCACAAAAGAGGAAGCCGCCTGAGATCATGAGGTTCACAATAATTCATTGTCCTTTGAGGAATTTCACAGACTCCTCCCAAACAATAGATGCAATAGGCGAGGCTGTGGTGTGATTAGGCCTACATGATTTTGGATTATGCAATGGCATCCCTGGCCGTAGATCAAACCAAATGTTTGCGTTACCTGAAGGAATGTGTTGTTTCCCCAGTCACATTTGGACAGAGTCCAGGGTTTGTTATCAGAATTTATTCAACGCCGGCCTCAGCTCGGACCTCACCTCGCGTCCTGCATGTACTATTGTTTATGCAGCCTGCAAGCTTCCTGCGACACATCTAGAAGTACGCCTGTGTAGTGAGCCGCATAACACAAAGGAGGCAAATCAAGTGTCCGGCCTGTTGGTATTTTGGGTGCGGTTCAATGAGCTGGCAATTTGCGGTTTAATATATGGCACTGCTGTCACTTCTCATTTAGCGTCTGTGTGAACTGCGGGCAGATTGAGCAATCGGACGGGCGATGATGATGGCGAAGCAGGCCAATAAAGCTTCCCCGGCGCGGCCACAGCCCTGCCCGTAAAACGGGCTGGCACAAGGGCCGCGTTTGTGCCGCGCGGTGGCATGGATGTGAGAAATGCCAGCCCCGCCTCGCCCCGCTCCACAGAGGCCGCACTGTCCGACGCGCGGGCCACAATGATGCCCGACACCGTCTCGCACCGCGCAGCTCCGTCTGCTGCCGCGTGAGAGGAGACGACCGGGTTTGTCATCAGGTGTGTCCTCACGCCGAAGGCATCCGAGGTGAAGGGCGGTGGATGTGCGCGCTGAATGCCGCCGAGCGGGCGGTCTTCATCGCAGAGGTATGCTCCCCATCACGCATGCACACCCATTCATTTAAGGCGTTGGTGCGCGGGTTTGTTTTGTCCCCTGGATGTCTGTGCAGTGAGCCTGAATCAAGACACATTTTGTCTCCTCAGTTCGGTCCAAGCACAGCTTCCCCATGCAGAGAACTGAACTGTAGATCATTTTCTTTGACTCGTGTTGACAAGTTATTTGTCTAGCATTTGAATAGTGCCTTGTGTTTCTTTGGTGGTGTGTGTCTCTTTGTCTGCCGCTTGCACTGGCAGGGCGCTCGCCGACTCCTTCAGCTCGTTCAAAACTAATTTGATGTTTCTTGGCCCATACTTTTTATCCCCGTTTGATAAGAAAGAACCTCAGTCAAGCTGATAAAATATTATCAGGGAGAAAAAACTGTTTTGTCAATAAAGTTGTGAAAGAAATGCTGGGATTGATTAACCATTAATAACCAGTGAACACATAACTGAAGCGAGGAAAGCTGTCCATCGTGCAGACATTATCTCCCAGTATTCAGCTGTGTGGCTGAGGATTGTTGCAGGAAGTCTTCACACCCACTCATGACGCTGAGAGGCGGATGCCCCCAGCTAGTGCTTCCTTAACCTTCGACCCCGGGGAGAGAGAGTGGTGATGTGAAAGTCTGTATGTGTGTGTGTGTAAGCAGGCAGAGGCTGGAGGAAGTGACTCGAGGCTCCTGTTAATTTGTCAAGCTGGAGGTCTTCCTGTCAGAGCTCACTGTAAAGCATGAGTGCATTATCTGAGAGGGCTCAGACCCTGAACTCTTCTTTTCCCAGTTCAAATAAAGTACAGCTTGATGCTATTGAAAATAAGACTTTCATCGTTTCCATGAATGCAGGATACACACATATAAATGTCTTTCTTCCTCGTCTTCTGTTAGGATTCTCTTAAGCGGCGTTACAACTTCACAGAAGCTATTCCCAGCCCGCACACTCTGTGCTGAACGGGCGTGTGACGCTCTGTCGATGATGCTGCTCGGTCATATGAACACTCAGCTGATTCTAGCAGACTTCAGCTCAAGTCCTGAGGCCGTGGAGGCCTGAAAATAGCTCTTATGTATTCATTTCCACTGTTCAGCCATCACCACTGGCCATAAATGAGCATTACGAGAAGCGATGCGGTCGTAGTTTTGGTACACAGCTCCTTTTTCTCTGGCCCTGGCTGCCGCTGCTATAATCTTGGACTTTGTGACTGCGTTCCAAGCCACACAAGAGAGGGCATTTTTCACCCGCCTCTTTTATTTGGCCTATAAATTTTCAATATGCCATGTTGGTAAACTTCCATTTCAGCTCGCGCCATTGGCCAGTGGGCATGTTGGAAGGCCCGGGTGTGAGATGATGAAGACTGGCGATCTGCTTTCCATCCAGTCGAAGGCTGTCGGTAATGGAAGCAGTACTCAGCACAGCGGTGCAAATACAGTCTATTAAAAGTTTCTTTCAGAATACTCCAGCGCAGAACTATTGTGAGAAATATGTATTTAACGTGACAGCGAGTGCATTGTCATTTTGAATATGAAAGGGGGCGATCGGCGTGACTCATGTAGGTAGAACTAAACCTGAATTTTCAGCTCTATATATATATTCATGAATTTATGAGTTTCTGCTCATTGTTTAGCTGCTCAGTTTCACTTCCTGCTGCATTCAGTGCTCTTGCATTCCTCAGGTGGCAGAAACACAACGCGAAATGAATGGTGTTGTTCCACTCCTGGAAACAAGTGACACTTTGACCCCAGCTCATTTTTTATGATTAATATTATGAAGTATTTCGCTTTTGTGTCTGGTCGACGTGGCGTTAGTTCTTTAAACTTTCCTTCTTTATGGGAATGGCGATTATTCTTTGGGAACTGGTTTCATTGTTAGCAAATGATGTGTTCAAACAAAAAAAAGAAAACAACCTACAATGTAGAATTATAGAGAATGCTGTCAGTACTTCGATTTGCACTTGTGCGACCAATTGCCATATTAGGCAGCCAGCGCTGAGGTCTCAATTCGACAGCCTGAAGGTGATTGACTGACAGGCAGTCCGGCAAAGATACCAGTGTCATGCGCACCCTACATGCTCTGCAGGTGCATTGGTCACACGGCGTGCCAGGAATGGTCTCCAAGAAATCCAAGAGCTCCCGGGAAGTAGAGGCGTGTGCGACTATTGTATTACCAATGATAGCAGGAATGTGCAGCACGCGCAACCTTATAGCTTCCTCTGTCACTGTTATGGCTGCTGCATGGACTGTTGCTTATCACCGCTTATTGGCCTCCCTAAATAGACACTACAGTGTGCGTACGTGACAGGTGCACAGTGCAGAGTACACAGGAGAAACGCTAACCTCCCCATGGTTTCCCAAGGAGTAAAGAATCAGCCGACGTTTCCCCTAGAAAGCGATTTACCTTGAGCCCGGTCGACTGTCAAAGCCCAGATATACGATTCAAACATGGCGTGACCTCGCTACAGCACAGTGCAGCCCTGTTTGGCCTCCAGATGCCTATTAGCAGTTATTAGTTTTATCATTATTTGAAATCGAAAACAAAGCCGTTTTTGTATCCCGAGACCCGAGCTAAATGTTTTTACAGCTGCTTGATTTTATGATTGGTGGAAAAGTGGACACATGTGTAACACTTTACTTTATTACCTGCAATGATTTTTTTACACTCTCTCTCTCTCTGTGTCTCTCTCTCCCTGAAATGTGTGTTTGTTTTGCTGTGAGCTTTTGTGTTGTTTAGTGAGACTGAGTGAGGGGCTGGCGGGAGTCTGGATTGTGCTCTCACTTTCCAGCTCTTTCACTGCCCGACACAGAGACCCAACAAGCACGGCCTCTGTTCTTTTATTGTCGTTTTCTCTCACACATGCACCTCTGTTCTCTGCTCTTTCTCTCTCAGGCATCAAGAGACCGACAGGAGGCTGAAAAATGTGAGTGGAAAAATATGAGGAATGTTTGTGGCTTTTTTTTTCTTCCTCTGTGAGCATTTGATTTATTGGCACGTCACTCAGCAGTTAGTACATGCACATTTGAAAGAAACCTTTAAATAGAAATCCTGGAAAAAAGTTGTACAATACCACTTGTGGCTAAGGGAGAGAGCTGTGCCAGTATGTGATAAATTGCCTCAAGTGACGTCACTTGAGTGTGTTCATAGCACAGTTGTGTCTGAAATAAAGAAAATCGAGAGAAGAAAGACGTCTCTTAAGACGTCTTACCAGCCTGTCATCAGGTGACCCGCAAGGATAAAATTCCCATTGTAACATTTTTCATGTTGTTTGTGTCTTTAAGATGTTGTTTAAGTTATTGTCTGTATTGTACAATTGGGCATTTTTGGGATATAAAATAGAGGCGGAGTTGACATCAAGCATCTACAGCTATGAACAACCCAAGGTTGTTGCAGTGACATGTCAGTGTCTTCAGTCTATTGGCCACAGGGACGGCACCTCGATTTACTTAAAGATCAGTAAATGCGAGTGATAACATGCATAAAGAGAGCCTGTAAATCCAACCTTTACAAAAACATGTTTCACAAATTTCATGGCTTTATCACTGCACTGATCCCAGATTTGGGTTGGGTTAAAGAAGTAAACATAACTTCTTGAAAGTGTCATGTCTCTTATTGTGGGAATGTTTGTAAAACAGCCGTAGTATCAATCACTAACTATAGTTAAAATAGATGCTCAAGCACACATGCTGACACACGTCCCATCACCATTTTCGCCCCGACTTCGCCGGCACTAAACCAAAGAGCTGACGTGTCAAATTGAATCGCATCACGTATAATAGGGGACCGGCATTGTTGATGAAGCGATGATTGTTTGCTCTGGTGCAGCACATTTACCTGTCCAGCCTGTTAATGCACGCACACAAACAGCAGCAGAGTTTTCTGGATGAGCCTGGAAACGAGAGCACGGGCTGATCTCCGAGTAGAGCTGCAGCTATCAGAACAATCCCCCCGCTCTAGCGCCGCACACTCGCTAGAGGTTCTGCTGTAATCTGCCGGCTGCTGGCAGTAAATCATCTCCTCATGTGGTTTATCTAATGAGACTTTGCTTCTTCTTTTTTTGCTTCTCCGCAGGTGTTGATCACCATTTACTGGCTAGGGAGAAGAGCTCAGTGTGACCGTCTCTATGATGGACCTTACCTGAACTTCAAGGCGTTCGAGGGATTATTGGGCACGGCACTGTACAAGGTAACTCCCTCCGAGGGCGTAATTGTCCCGTTGTGCGTCTTATCTGCGCTGCCATGTAACAAAAGCCCAATTTTCCTGTGGAAACCATTAACGGCACAAATGAAATCCTCTTTCACAGCCACTGCCCAGCACATTTCTGTATCCTCCATGGTATGTGGGCTATGTGTGGAAGAATGACCGTTAAAGGCCAAGGGGCCTCAGATTTCTGGCCACCAAAACCAAAGCTACGCTAAGTCAGAAACGACCTGATCCCTTGACTCAGCTATTTTAATCTTGTTTACAGCACAGCGCAGCAATCGCATGTGAAAAATAGCTGCCTCTTTTTTTTCTTTCCCGAAGAACTCTGTTTCCTCCCCCGGCTCATTGCAGTGTTGAATTTGGCACTTTGCTTTCACATACTGTAGCTTTATAAGTGGCGGTGGTGTCCAGAGCCTCTGTAATTCAGCTGACTACAGGGATTTTCAGTAATAGCAGTCGGTTACCTGGCATGTTGTACGTTTAGCTATGATAATCCAAGTTCAGTGGCACGGGGTTAGGCTGGCTTTACTTTGTGGACTTGTATTGTCTGGTAGGATTCGGTGGATTAAAGATCTGAAAATCTTTCAGCTTTTTTTTTCATAAGATGCTGACAAGTTTTTGCTTGTCCTCAGCCCTGCTGGTTAAAGTGGCTCCGGGGCTTGCTTATGCATTTATGCACAGCGAAATTGTCTTCAAGGGCTGGGGTGAGGGAACACTGAAGTGTTTGTTTTGACAGAGATGGCAGTGAATGGAAGGCTGCGGGGTTGCTCCACTTAGAGTGCAGCGTGCATTGCCCCATATAGAAAGTATAGGAGTGTCTGCTTACAGTAATGCAGTCTGCGCGAATGAGAGGTCAGCCACTTCACACACTACCTGGGAGATCTCTCACACACCCCAAACACATACACACAGCTGAGCTAGATGTTGTAATTGGCACCCTATTATCTGACTGTGTGTGTGTGTGTTTGGATGTGTATGAAAGGCTCTGCAGGAAACGTCCAGTCAGAAAGGCAGCAACGTCAGGGACAGCGGTTTCGGAGACAGCTGGTACTCTGAGCGAGAGGAGCTTGACCATCTGAGAGCAGCACGAGGAAGAGGAGGAGGAGGACACAAGCGCGACGACTCTCTGGACAGCTTGGACTCTTTGGGCTCGCGACCACACAGCGTCTCATCTGACACTACTCTGAAAGGCAGCAGCGAGGGTAGGAGACCTCACTATCCATCCATCTATACAGAGAGAGATACACCATATCAGACACGCCTTCTGCTCTGTCAACATCTGTAACAGCATCTGTAAGAGCTAGGTCCCCAACTTCGTCAGGATAACTTTACGACTCCAAAAAGCATGTTTCCAACTATTTTGTGGTTCTGTGTTACTTGCGGTGTCGTCCCACGCTCACTCACTACACACACCGCATCTCTGCCTGAACGTTCATAATGAAGTTCATCTGTCTAGAGCTTTGGATATTTGTGAGCAGGGATACGCCGCAGCAGAGCCAGAAAGTTGCCTCCCATCTGTGAAAACAAATGCACACCGCCACCTAGTGGCAGTCCCCTGAAAATGAGTCTTTTCATCCAAGTCTCAGAAGAGAGAGAGATATTTCAATGCTGAAGCCCGTGTGTGATCTTGTTCTGTTACATAAGTGACATGTGCTTTGAGAGAGGGAAGTGCATGTCCATGACCTCAGCCGATGCCCCCCTCAGTCAGAGAGGGCGGTGAGACATTCCACAGGCGTCCGACACCAGCTTGTAAATGAGGAGGCCTCCCTTCCCCACCCTGCACCCCTCTGTTTCTGCTCCAGTCACACCAGAACACACACACACACACCCTCACTCTTTTCTCACCTCCTTTGTCCACTTCGCTACATCATTACCCTCATCAGACCTCTGCCGCCTCCTCCTCCTCCTCCTCTTCTTTGTTTCTCCTCCTGACTCACAGCTGTTTGTCCCTCTGATGTGCTGCCTCCGCCTCAGGTTGTTGCAGCGACGCCGAGGCCGACTCTGTCTTCAGGATGGCCACAAACAAGGACGGTGCCAGCTACCGCCGGTCCTCCTCCATCACGCCCAAGGCCAGTGCCGCCTTTAACCAGTTCCTGCCCACCAAAGACAAGTCCTCGGGCTACGTGCCCGCTCCGCTGAGGAAGAAACGGGCCGACCGCAACGAGGACAACAGGCGCAGCTGGGCCAGCGGCTCGTACGACGAGGATGAAGGCACGCTCACCAGGTACACACAACCGACTCGACCCGTTTGGAGGTGGTGTGTCTCACTGCAGCAAATGTGTTATTCCTTTTACTTTTACGTAAACGCCCGGTTTGTGCTCCGAAACGGCTGAAGTTTACATTGTCTCCTCTCCCATCGTTATCGGTGTGTGTGGTCTTGTTGTGTCTTCTGCAAATGGTCGATGGCGGTGTCACGTTTCATTTTACTTTGCTGGGGTTCGACGACCTCGGCGAAACAAGGCTTTCCTCCGACCCCTACGCCGACGTACGGGTGCCCTCCGGAGGCGCGCCCGCGCCCAATCTGCAGTGGGTGTACGAGTACGAGAGCGGCAGCGACTCGGACGTGGACCGGCCCGACCCGGACCTGGTCCTGGACGACCTGGCCAGCAGACGCTTCCACAGCCCCTCCACCCACCAACCTCCACCCACCAACTTCGCCGTGCCCGTCAGCCCCCGGGCCGCCGGAAGGGGCAGGGGCGGCCCCTGGCCTAAGGTCACTATGACTCCCAGTGTTGCCCCCCCGCAGAGTGTGACCTACCTCAGGTCAGAGAACACGAAGCAACAGCGTGACTTTGTTGTGCCTGCCTGATGAGAGCCAGCTTCTGAATAGCTTCTCTTAGTTAATCATAACCATGAGCGACGTCTTTGGTTGCCGCATGCCGCCGCTAACAAGTCCTCAGTTTGTTAGTTTTTGTCTTGGATTTTTTTCTTTTTTTTTGGCTGTGGTACGTCTCTTTATTTGCTCTCTCTGATTTTCCTGAGCTTGGAGGGGTGATTTGAGTTGGCATCTTAAAGCCTCAAATCAGTTTTTTGCCTCCCTCACAGTTTGGTTTCCGGCTTGCGTTGGTTTGCTCATCTGGTTTTGAGGTTGTGCTCGAGGAATGTGCTCCTCTTGACTGGCGTGACTGGCGTGCTGTACGGCTGTTGAAAACCTCCTCTCACACCTGTGATTGGCTGTCCCTCTCGAGCAGCAGCGTCAGCAGGGGGGAAGCGCAGGCCCCCAAGCTGGGCTCGGTGAGGGTGGACCACAGCCGAGGCGTGTCCGCTAACAGCCTGTTCAGGGACCTGTACGATGACTCTGAGGACGAGGACGATGAGGTGGGCTACGCCGACCCCGTCCAGGATGATCTCTACGCGCGGAAGATGGGCATTAAACCCCAGCCGGCGGGCAACGAATCTCATGACAAGTTCTTACCAAAGTTCTGGACTCCCGAAGAAGACATTCACATCCAGAGGATCAAACTGGGCTCTCAGAAGAGGCCCTGGTACAAGAAGATGCAAGGCTTCAGGTGTGTGAGGGGATACTTGAGATTTACAGACATAATCAACATTAAAAGTCATGTTTACCAACATGTACCAGCGTGTTAGATAAAACATATCCCCTGCTTCCTGCAGATTTTTTACTTTCAAACTATACTCTTTAGATCTTGCTGTCTAATAATCTCCTCATGCCAGTTAAACCTTTAAGACTTCTTAGATTCTGAATTCTCTTTCATTGCATTTTCTGTACAGACTCCACTTACTTTTCTTTCTCTTTCCCTGCTGCTGCCCCCTGTCCCTCCCTCTTACCTCTCTGCTTCTGCCTCCTCCGTCCTTCCTGCTGTCCTCGCCTGTAGCTATAAGAAGTCGGGCTCCTCGTCAGACGATTCAGACCTTGACATCAGTCCCTGGCACTCCTCTGCCCCCTCCCCCTCGGGCGCCTCTCCCTCTCACCCCCACACACACGAGGCCCCGGCTCACACCACCCTCGTTGTGGGGAAAAGGTCGATACAGCTGCATGATTGTGACAATGAGGGGGTGTTTTAGAGAACCAAAGATGCACAGGGGAAATGTAGAGCCTTCCCCTGTGGTGGGGCTTGATTTCTGATGACCTGCCTTCTAATACCCTAATTAATAACTACACTGACATGCTCCTGAAGGCTGCATCATAAAGCAGTTTGCCTGCACTGACCTTGGTAGAAAATAGGCTGTTTCTCAGCATATTTTTATTAAATTTATTTATTACCAACTGAAGACCTAACGTTTTCATAACTTTTACTAACACCATAATTTTATTGAGTGTAAGCGTGTCATCCTGATTTGATCAACATCTGTTTGAATCAAATATTGCCACCAGAGCTGCTTATATACCTCTCCCTCCTTTTCTTGCTCTTTCATCCAGTTCACAAGCATGCACTCATCACCTCTCTGTCCTTCTCTCTCTCTTTTTGCCCACCCTGCAGTCCTCACATCCAAGCACACTCTCCCCCACAGCTCCCCAAGATTCAGACCCCCCTTTTAGTGCCCCCCCCTCTGGTCTTTGCCCCCGTGGACCCCGCCTCGGGTCCCAAACTGGTCAAATGTGAGAGGTGGCCTCTCCTGGGGCGCCAAGACCCCCGAGAGCCCCCAGACCCCATTGATTATGAGAGCATTGTCCCAGACTTGGCGAACGATGACATGTTTGCCAGGCGAACGCTGGCCTTCCAGTCCAACGCCGACTTGGCCACGATGAAGAACCCGCTGTGCGGCCTGCGCCGCGCCTACACGTCCGAGCCGCAGCTCAACATCGTCACCCAGCGGCACGGCCGCACCAATGCCGAGGAGGACGAGTTCCCCGATATCGAGCAGGACGATGTGGTCTATCGCAGAGAGAAGGTGCAGCAAGCGCAGCGGCCGCTTTCAGGAGCACCCGACAACTACACCCCGATGCCCATCCCGGAGCCCTGGGCTCTGCCCCCCGAGCTCAAGGCCAGGCTCCTGTGCCCCCCGTGCCCTCTGAGCCAGCAGGCCGCAGGAAACCAACAGAGCCAGGTCGAGAAGGAAGCACGTCCCAAAACAGATGACATGCTTGTCAGGAAACTGGGGATTTGTTCTCAGGAGAGCCCAGGCCCCTCGGCCGGTCAGGTGACGCCCTCGGTGCCCTCCACCTGCAGCGAGGGGGACCTGCAGCGGTGGCAGGCCATCAGGGATGCCAGTCAACTCCGATTTAAGAAGAAGCTCATAGTGGAGAGGCTGGCTGCTCTGAAGCTGTGAGAGCCGTTACAGTGCCTGTCGTGTCCTCATAATCTGCAATATTTTGTGGTTTTATTGTTTCTGTGAAAATCCTAAAGTGCTGTTTCAGTTCTTGAAATATTTTCTGTCTGATGGTGTTGGAATCCGTGTCGATCCAACCTGCTCGTTGCAGAATGGGTGTTGTGACCATGAAGCTCTGCTTTATGAAAATGAAAAGTCAGGGCTTTTAGTCTTTATCTGGCCAGTCCTGATGATTTTATCTTAAACTGCAGTGAGAGAGCAGCCACAGCTCAGAACGTTTTAACTGTGTGTTGTTACGTTTTACAGTTAGAAAAGCTCTGTAATGAAAGGCCCTTGGATGTTGTTATCGCAGGGCCGTTGGTTCTGGTGTTCTGCATGACGGCAAAGTTGTTGTTAAACCGCTGTTAATGTTGCACATAAAAGTCAAACGATGGGCTAGACTCCACTGAATCTACTGCTGCTGTGTTTTTTGAAGTGTGATTTCTGGACGAATCCCCCAGCATCTGTTAAACAGACCCAAAGTCTACATTTCATCTTTGGCTTTGTTTTCCTATCGGAACGGTTTTTCTTTTGCCTGTGAATGGAAAGTTCAAGTTCAATAAATATCAGAAAAACAAGAGACCTGACGACCTTGTTATGGTATGCGTCGAGCCAGCCATTTGTTGGCCACACCTGACACCCACAGCAGTGTGGACCTGGCTGCTGTTTTCCTACGTGGAGGGAACTTCACACTGACATGTAAAGCTCAAAGTGCAGCAGCACGGGAGTGTGGAAAGGTTCACGCTTATGTAACATCCAAACATCCTGAACACACTGACAGCAATGATCAGAGCAGTTAGATGCGATCCTGTCAATCAAGGAGACATGAAAGCTTATAGAAATTCCCCACAGCTCTGACAGGAGACGCATCCTGTGGTCTCCATAGCAACCTGAACACAAATCGGCACACGTGTTTGCACATGAACAGACACACACACACACACACAAGCACATACAAAGCAGGCATTTAACCTGGTTCGAGGCCGTCTGGACTTGCTTCGCTTCCCAGTGTAAAACCGTGTTTCCAGTGACATCATGTTGGAGTTGCCAGAAAGGCATCATTGTTTAGAGAAAGGCACACACCTTCCTGGCCAAATGTCAGGGTGAGCTGCATCTGAGCTACATGAGGCCTAGCGAAGAGCGACTCTTTGACTGGGCTCGAGTTCCCAACTAGACGACTCTTCCAAAGCAGTCCGGCAGAAAAATGTGACTTTGTTGTCTGTTGGTTCTCTCCGGTTTCCTAGACAGCACCGCGTGCAAGAGAGTATCGACGGGTGAGTTGATACGAGCTTCCAGGAATGTGGCACGTTTGCATTTGCTTTGGCCTCTTACAGTCACACCTCGCTGACCCCCACCCCCCTGCTTTTGTGCTGCTGTTCTCACCCTCTAGCTGCTAAATGCTGACCCACAACACAGAGTATTGTATGGCACAAGGCCAAGTTCAGGGAGTGGGGTGGGTATGGTGGGGGGGGTGTGTTCGTTGCTCCACAAAGCTCTGTTGACAAAGCAACAAAGTGAACAGATGTATACAAAAGCAACACGCCTGGTCATCTAGCTGCACTGTAGTGTGTCCCAGTGGCAGTCATGACTGAGCACTGGCCTCAAAACCCCGATAGAGACATGAAACGGGTGTAAATCGGGACAGGTAAGTGACACCTGAGTGTGTTTTTTTCACCCTGAGGCTGTGAGCTTTGAGTGTGGTTGCATGAGCTGGAGTGCTGTGTTCCCTGCGACTAACCCCCTGAGCTGACATGGCTCCACAGTCTTCTGTGGCTGATCCGTGTGCTCTGTTTGCAAACTAACGCTTCCTCCCAGGATAAAGCCCAGCATCAGTGCCAAATGTCTGGAGGGGAACGAGGTGGTTGGTGTTTTGACTGCACTTTTGGAGGATGTGTCAAGGCACAAGCTGCTGCTACTTTTTCTGTCCAGTACCATGGTGTGCAAAGTGAACGTCCCGCTCCTCTCCTGCTGTGATGCCCTCTGCCTTTTTTTTTTAAAAAAAAAAACCTTTCTCTGTTTCTTTAGGAGCAAATCAACGGGCGACATCTTGGCTGACAGCACCGCCCTCCGTCAGGCTCGCTACGAGGAGCTGCAGAAGTACCGTGAGCAGATCAAGGAGAGTGAGGACAAGTGGCAGGATGTGAGTACAAGTGGAGGGCCTTCGGTTTCCCAGTCTAAATCGTCACAGGGGGATGTTTTGTCTGCATCGCAGTGGAGGAGGAGAATGGCGAGCACATGATCTGTGGGATCTGACCAGGAGAGCAGGTGTTGTGGTGCAGTCTGTGGCCACAGGGTGGAACGAGAGCCGCTTCAACACGAGCCAGAGACGGAGGCAGACACAGATTGGTGCAGCACTGCCCTCTGGCTAATAGACTGTCCTCATTTCCAAATCACAGTGTCTGTGGCACGAAACATCACGCACTGTTAATACGATTAAATTGATGTGAGATGATGTAATACAGACAGATGATTTAAAACATGCACCATTAATCCATGTCAAATGGGCTCTGGGGGTGCAAGTTACTCATGGAAGGAGAAAAAAAAAGTGCAAAGTGATCCCGATTTTAACACTGGAGAGTCATTCCTTGGTTGGAATATTTGTAAAAAGAAATAAAAAAAAAAGTTTTCCACATACTGTATACATGACTGTCTGTGACTGTGGCATGTCCGATTGGTGTCAAAGCAAAATAATGGAGTCTTAAAGCAGCATTTAGGTCACACAGTCCCTGATACACAGGGGAGGTGAGCCGGGAGGAGCCTAAAGCCCACAAATAGAACACCTTCAAATGCAGCCCTTTCTTTTTGTGCGTCTTTCCCTCTCCCCCTCTCAACCCTCAACTCAGCAGCACAGTTTGCCATGCAACACAAGCCGCCTGTTTTGTGCAGACCTGGCCCGAACTGTGGGCAAATCGGTGCATGAGGTGACCCGAGCTCACTTCTGTTGCAGGACCTGAGCAAATGGAAGAACCGACGCAGGAGTGTCAACTCTGACATTGTGAAGAAGAAGGAGGAAAGGGAGAGGATCGAGTCGATCACGAACAGCGGCAGCAGCAACCGAAGGTCCAAGACCTTCAAGGAGATGCAAGAGGAGAGGTAAGGGAAAAAGAGACGAGGCGCCCGCGAACGAGCATCGTCCTGTTGGATGTTGTTACTGTCTGATGCTGGTTTTAAACTAAAAAGCAACACTTGAATTTGTTCCTCTGTCACGCCCCTTTTTCCTCGGAGGGGGATCCTTTGCTGAGGTAACAAAGAGACAAGGTGTGTATGAGGAGTGTGGAGCGGAGAGACTGTAGAATCATTTGTGCGGGAGAGAATGAGGAGACTGTAATTGTGCCCTCAGTCAGTGTGAAAGTGTAATCCAATCATGGCTCACAACCTGCCCACTCCACTCCTCCGCCCCTCCTCACGTCAACCTGTATGCTCCTTTCCATTTTCCTCCCTGTCACTTGTCCCTTTCATCTCCCTAAATCGCTTCCCATTCCACCCTTGTCTTTGTACCTTACCCATTACTCCTCTCTTTCTTCCCACGCTTGACCTCTTTATTCCCCCATCTGTCCGCTCCACAGGGAGAACAAGAGCAGCGTCGGCGAGCGTCTCAAATCTCTGTCTTACTTGGACGAGGACGAGGACGTGTTTGAGAAGCCCGTCATCGTCCCGCGTCTCCGGAGCAACCCCGTCAGGAGCTACACCGTCGACACTCCTTACAGCTCCTCCGAGGTCCCCGAGCCTCGTCAGAAGGAGGCGGCCGGCCCCCCCATCGCCCCTCGCCGGGCCCTCGACAGCGTGGACCGTCCTGCAGGCAGCGACGCCGCCACCGCCGTAAGCCGCACCTCCCTGCACACCCCCGAGCCTCCAGCCGCCGCCCCGCCTCAGAGGAGTCCCACGTTCGAGCGGGCCAGGGCGCCCGAGCCCAGGCGCCCTCTGTCGGGGACGCAGGCGGAGCCGGGGGCCCCCTCCTCCGCTTCTCTGTACAAGCAGCAACAACCGCAGCCGGGCTCGATGGAACCCAAGCCTCCCGCGGTGTCTCGGGTTTCCGCGTCCCTCCCCAGGAGCTACCAGAAACCGGATAGCTCGCGTCTGACCTCAGTCGTCACGCCAAGGCCCTTCGGGACCCAGCCGTCCCGCCTCAGCTCACTGCCGCGGGTCCTCCCAGTGAGTACTTGATCATTCAACAAACCACACAAACCAGAGAGGCTGGAGGACGGGGGGGACACGGTGCTGGTTTGGCACCGAGGAACCTTTGCCTCGTTAGCACAGGTCCAGCGTTGTTTGTCTGGAGGTCGACACTTACCCCAGAGTCCGATCTGATTACTGCGTGAATAATGGATGAGGCTTGGCGTTTTGATAATGTTAACTCGACTAACAGAGGCACTATTTTCAGCCTCGCTCACAGTGAACGTCAGGAAGTACATCGTGTTTGCTCCGATCATTTAAGTCACCGTGACAACAGATTCACACCCACATACTCCTCTTCAATAGAATGTCATTATTTGCATTTCCTTCCTCACGACACCCGTCGTTCTCCACAATCTGCGCTCGTCATCCGCAGACGGAAGAGAAACGTGTCAACGGAGACGTGGACGTCTCCAAGAAGTCGACGGTGCCGAGCCGCTATCACCAGTTCATGACCTCTGAGGACGAGGCGCGCTCCCAGTCCAGCTCAGCCCACAGCAGTGACAGCGAGGAGGCGGAGGAGGAGCAGACCAGAGTGAGGAGCACCACCTCCACTCAGAATGTCTCACCCGTCCCTGGTCACGTCAAGAGCGGAGCCCCAGCTCCAGCCAAAGGAAGCAGCCAGGTACTCAAGTGACCACCTGTCAGCACAAGACATCAGCTGAAGGAAGAGTAAAGCACTGAATATGAAGAGTTCCTAAAAGTTTGGCATGAACAATCGTGACCTCTTAGATAGAATAAACGTGCTTCTTCCTCTGCTCTGTTGCCCCTGACATTAAAGAAAATCAACAGGTTGGCATTCAATCAGCAGCCATGAATGATTAACACAGGGTGTTTTCCTGCCAAAGCGGCTCGACGTGCCGAGCTGTGCTGTGACAGCGGGTCACCGCGCCGCTCCGTGAGCACTCGTCGTTCAGCTCTACTCACCTGTGCCGGTGTTTGCTTTCCAGGAGGACTACTGTGAGATGCGGGTCAGCCTGAACCAGAAGCCCAACAGCAGCAGGGACTTTGGTTTCCAGGCGGCCTGGGACTCGACGGGTGCCCGGGTCACCTCCATCCAGCCAGGTAACAAAGACAAACAAAAAAAAAGGTGGTAACCGAGGCTGATTGATGCATGGACGGCATTGATGGTGTCAACCAGCGCTGGGACTGTATTTTCCAGCCAGGCACAGCTGGTTTGCTGTCAGCAGGGTTTTGAGTCCATTGCAGTAGCTGTGCCAGAACCTATGTAGGGCAGCATCTATGTGGGTCAGATCTGCTGGGTCTGAACCGCTCTTCCTACTGAGATCTTCACACCTATGCAGTTTCTCGTCTAATGGAACAGCATTAACGTGACCCTGGCGACACACACACACACACAAACACACACACACATACACACACACACAGCTTTCATCAGTTCATGACCTCTGGCTTTGTCACAGCAACAGCGTACTCAAGCATAGCTATCTTTCCCTGCAGTCATTGTCTGGAACACGTCAGCCATGTCAAATCATCCGCTGCGTTATCTTTCATTTCTTTGTTTATTCGGGTGAAGCACGTCCCTCGCCATTTCTGTCGTCGTAGACGCCCTAGCTGGTGAATCTTTAACGCTCCGTGTTCTCGTCGCGGTGAATCGACAGGCCGGGCAGCGAACGACAAAAGGCAGCGAGAGGCCAAAAAAGACAAAGGGAGGGGAATGAGAAGACGGTGTGGCGCAGGTCATGCAAAACAGTGGGATGCACGGTGACAGTGACCGCATCCACTGTTCGACATGCCGCAGCTGCGATGCAAAGCAGCGCGGAGCGACAGAGCGAGAGGAGCGGCACAGTTATTAACCACGTCACAGAGACACCAGGGAAGCAATGAGACATGAAATCTAAATCACAGTGATATCATTGCCAACATTTCAACAATTAAGCCAGATTGTTTTTAATCACAACACTATCACAACACTCTTTGTTGCAGTTTCTCAAAGATAAATCTATCTAAAACATCTTGGATTTCGGGTTTTTGGGGAGAAAGCTATAGAATCAACAGATTTCGATGCAAACTCTATTCTCAATTCTGCAGAACACTGCGCTTTCTCTGCTCCTTAAAGCTGCACCCCCCCTGTCCGTCCTGCAGGCAGCCAGGCCGAGATGTGCCAGCTCCAGGCCGGAGACGAGGTGCTGACGGTGAACAGGCAGCAGGTGGCAGACATGAGCTACACTGACTGGAAAGCCTGCATGGAGGAGGCTCTGCAGGAGGGCAGTCTGGTCATGGACATCCGCCGTCATGGCAAGAACAGTGAGTCATCTGAACACAGGCTATATGCATGTGTGTGTGTGTGTGTGTGTGTGTGTGGGAGACAGAGATGAAACACTTTAAGGGGTTTCAGTGCGGGACTGACAGCGCTGTATCTGCCGGGGGCGTTACTAAACAGTTTTGACACTTTAAATTGCTCCATAAACTATTGTGAAATCATCCATGAATGATCTCATGACAGCTGGTGAAGGACTCGTAACTTGTTTTTTCCTCATTTGACGCGAGGACACTGTTGTTGTGTTGACCTCTTCAGTCGTCTGTTTTTTATCTGTGTGTGTGGGTTTGTGTCCTGTTTTTGGTATTCCTTCCCCTTTTATTTTTAGGTTGTTTTGTATTTGTGTGCCTTTTTTTCTTCAGTGGTAACAGCATTCCTATGTGTTTCCATGTTTCCCTTGCGCGGAGAACTAACCCAGCTCGCGTTCATGGTGTTTCATGGAGTGTGTGCTCTTTTCACAGTGTTGGTATAACAGGCTTACCTAGTCCAGCTACGTCAGCATCACCTTACAGAAATAACAATCCACCCAGGAGTAGCTCACTTGCACTAACACGCAGCACTTGTTGGGATAGTTCATTCGTTAAAGCCCTGGTGGTTGTGAGCCTGTTAGAGACACTGTGTGTGGGTTTATGAAAGCTTTGATAGGCTGCATGGCTGGGGGAAGGTGGTTTCTCTGTCACTCCCTGCTGCTCTCTGTAATAACACCACAACGGCAACCTTGTCCCTGGCTTTATAGTGGTCTGTATGTAAATGGGCAACTCTGTGTCAAATGTTGGTCGTCCAATGCACAGAACAACTGCTGTACACACGTAAAAGCGTGGTTTATGTGCAAACACGCAATCTATCTTTTTTTTTTTTTTTTTTGCTACTCCATTGTCTGCACGCAGACTGGGACAGAGATCAACCTTCCCTGCCATTTAAAAGCCATAAGACCATCAATCTGACATCTACGGATCATCCGATACTTGTAGGTTACCCTGACACACACACTGTCAACTCCAGCCTGGATCTGACCTCACGTGGACCCAGGGACACGTCCAGGGAGGCCCCCTCCCAGCCGCCTCATGTCGTAAGTGACCCAGAATCCCTCAGATTGACTCACAGGTTTGATCATCTAGTTATCATTCCTGTTCGGCTCCCAGCCGAGCCCCACCCTAAGCGCCCCCCCCCCCCACCGCCACTTTAACGAGCGCCCACCCCCGCCATGTCTCCCCGCAGGACGCGGCTTCAAACGGTGTCAACGGAGGCCTCTACGAGCGGCCGGTGGTGACCATGAGGAACAAAGGTAAAGAGCAGCGTGCACAGTCAGAAAGGTTATGGAATTGATCCTGGGGACTATTTGTGCACCGAACACAAAAGTGCACCGGTGGGGGCATCCTGTTGACTGAACCCTCTCTTGCAAACTGTGCATAATATTGATGACATTCAACGTGTTATGCAACAAATCTGTGTCGTAAAAGCCGCCTGCCTCTGACACTGTGCGCTAATGACAATGACATACTGTTTACAGAAGGTGTTCAATGGTCTGCTGTGCCTCACTCTTCCCTGTTCTCCATCTCTCATGTAGAGTCAGAACCCATATCTTTGAAAAACTTAAAACGGAGGTCAGAGTTTTTTGAAACAGGTAAAAACGCGCTGGCCGACACTTGCGCCTGTAGTAGCTCTGAACATGATTACGACAGTAGTGATGAAACCGTCCGTGCAATCCGGTGGCTGGGTCCTCTGTGCTTTCCTCTCTGCGCTATGTTCCTCCGATTTTTTTGTGAACTTTTTTTTTTTTTTTTTTGCATGTTTCTCCTCCGGCACAGCCTCGCATTCGGTTGACAGCTGTCAACTGATTATGAAAGGGAGTCAGGGTTGAAGTCCCCCCTCCCTCTCCATGGCTGTGTTTTCGGGGGGGGGGGGGTGTTTTCTCCACAGTCTGGTCCGGCGCCGGAGCTTAACCCTTGTGCTGTGCCCCTTCCCTCCCTCAGGTGGCTCTGTGTCCAGTGTCAGTGCGCTGGTCTACCTCTGTGGTAAACAGGGTTGAGTGTGCAGTGACCTCTTCGCCTGCTCGCCTTCGGTACACCCCCCCCCTCCTCCTTCCCTGGGTGATGGGGGGGGGGCACTGACACACTTCTCAAACCCCAGGCAAATTAAGAGCAAATTGGGCAAACTAAACACACTTTGTTCCACTTTATTATTGTGAAGACAAAAGTGACAAATTCGACGTCTTGTCCTCGTTGAACAAACGTGAATAAAAGCGACATATTCAGGCCAGACGGTGTGTCAGACGCTTCATCAGTGTACCGAGCACAAACACAGACCTTTGGAGGTTGTGTTTGTGGCGTTTTTGGAATGGTGTCCAGGTTTAACACATGGTTGCGCTCCTCCCTTTGCTGTGCATGAATTTCAAAGCATTCCTGTTGCCCCCCCCTCCCTCCCTCAGCATGCGTTTATCAAACCCTCAGACCGGCTGAGCTGTGCTTGTGTGACCCGTGTGCATGCCGCTCCAGTGTTTTACTTTCAGTTTGTCTGATGCTGCCTCCACCCCTGACAATCAGTTCATTGATTTTCCTATTCAGGGATGACATCCAGTGTAAATGTCAACAAGTGGGTGATCTTGAACTGAGAGAATCAATAAGTGCTAGTGCGTGAAATCTGACCTTTGTTGCTGCTCGACGCCTGCTGAAAACATTAATTACAGTTGTGGTTTCAGAATGTCACTTCCAATGAAGTGCTGCTTGAGTTAGAAATCAGGCTGAAGCCTCAATGAGCCTGTCAACTTTGCCTTGTTACTGCATGAGGCCTGGAGGTGACCTCCGGTCTATTGTCCTGCCAGAGGTATTGACTGGATGATTTTCTCTCTTTTCAAGGCGGATCAGACTCTGCAATGCCAGATGTGAGTAGCATTACCAGACCACAAAGTCCATTTTCTTTCCGTCTCTGTTGTGCTTTGGGCTCGTAAGTAATGACATGTTCGAAAGCAGACGCCACAGTTATTATGGAGTCCCCGATGTATTATTAAGACCCTGATTTGAAATGCGTTCTGAGTTTACTTCTGTTCACTCTGAAATTCAGTCAATTACTCAACTGTGATTGCAGGCGGCTTTCATTTCGACACTGCTTTGAAAATGGAGATGTGAAACACTCCCCTTATTATTCTAAACAATGAATGGCTGTATCTTAAACCAATTAGACTTTGCTTTTAAAAACAATGGTATCTCTATGAAAGTCAGAGAAACTGACCAGAATTTGAGGCTTTTCAGGCATTTTCTTAGCGCAAATCCACATCCAAATAGACTTTTTTTTGCAAATTTGACTCTTTAATTTAGAATATATCTGAACACCCTGTTCCTATTCAGCTATTTCGGGGAGCTTGCTTGATTGTCATCTCCATTTGCAGATACCTGTGCCTTCAATCGCTCCGTCTGCCAGCCGCTGGTCATGGGACCCAGAGGAGGAGCGCAGGAGACAGGAGAAGTGGCAGAAGGAGCAGGAGCGCCTCCTACAGGTACTCAAAGGCGCACCCGTGTGGCTGCACCCTGCGTCTGGTTCGTTAGTTCTTCTCGTTAAAACTGACACAGGGTCATGAATCAACCCTGCAGCAGATCCTGCCCTCACGAAGGTCACAAAGCTCGGCTTCAGTACATTTTTTTGGAGGATGTTGCAGATTGTGGTGCAGCTCGATGAATCTGCCTCAGTCATTCTGTCCTAAAACACACATCTGGAAATCTCCGCTCAGACACAGAACTTGAGCTGACCTCACAGGCGACGCAGGCCGCTTTAACGGGCTGACGACAGACAACTTTACAGAGCGCTCTGGCAGCTGGAACGTAAAGCATGTCCACTCTCCAACTTAAATGTAGTAGAATCCTGTCAAAACACTTTTTGCGAGGGTCTATTTCTGGACGGAGATCAAAGGTGTCCGCGCAGCGCGCTCGTGTAGCCGGGAAGGCTTGTTACTCCTCCAGTCTCACTCCCTGCTGGATACGCGGCCTGATTTTATAGATGTGCCGGGGAGACCGCCTGCCCTGGGCCAGCTTCTCTAGGTTTATCAGCTCTCAGCGCGGTTAGATAACATGTAGGTGAGCGAGGACTTCTTTAAAAAAATAAATAAATAAACGGTTCGGCCGCAATGTCTGTGCAGCTTCTCGGCTCTCCTTATCTCTCACAGCTCCTGCCACGTTGTACAATCTGGTTACATCACAGATGATTTGTGGGTTTGTGTAAACACGGCTGGAAGCATGCATTTCATTGAAACAAATGACCTCTGACCTCTCTGCCTTCTCTCCCTCTCGTTTCAGGAGAAATATAAGCGTGACCAGGAGAAACTGCAGGAGGAGTGGCTTAAGGATCAGCAGGAGATCACCCCGAAGGAGGTTGTAATGATTATGAGTATTTTGATTTTTCACAAAGAAAAGTTGACATTGTGGCGCAAGTTTAGAGTTCTCCATCGAAATTGCTGCAGTTGCATTTAAAGTGGCGTCTGGTGGATGTCTGGTTAGAACATGGAGCTGTGCTGAGTGGAACGTTGGTCGTCTTCTCAGCTCGTGGTTTAGCAACAGAAAATCCCTTCAGATTGCAATTTTAAAAACCGTGGCCAGTTTGTCACCTCAGGGGAGTTCCTGGGCTGTTGTTGCAGTTCCTCCGGTGGTTACTGGGATTACTTCACACCATCCTGTGTCTGAACCTTCCTGTTTTCTTCCCCGTCGTTTCTTCTCGGCGCCAGCCTTGGAGCCTGGAGGTGAACAGCCACAGCGTCAGCCCACACTCGCCCCTCTCTCCCGCCTCTCCTCCGTGGGAAGAGGAAGAGCGAAAGAGGGAGGAGGAGGAGCAGGAGCGCCAGAGGCGGGAGGCGGCAGAGCGGAGTAGGAGGGAGGAGGAGGAGAGGAGGAGGCAGGAGGCGGAGAGGAAGAGGAGGGAGGAGGAGGAGCGGGAGCTGCAGCGTCTCCGCGAGGAGAGGGCGAGGAGAGAGAGGCTGGAGGAGGAGAGGAGGAGGAACGAGGAGGAGGAGAGGAGGAGGAGGGAGGAGGAGGAGAGGAGGCGGCTGGAAGCTGCAGAGCAGCAGCGCAGAGATCTGGAGAGAGCCTCGGAGCAGCAGCAGTGGTCAGTAGAGACGCCGCTCCACCCACTCTCCTGTACTGTCCTCCAGCTGGGCCCACACACCTCTATCATCTGTCTCTGCTCCTCTCAACACAGTTTAAGGGGACCCAGGATGAAAAATCACACGTTTACCTTCCCTAATGTTGACTAACCACAATCTATACCCAGCAGGTCCAAAAACACCACAGCTTAAAGCGAAACAAATCTGACAGACACAACTTGATGATAAAGCCTACCAGTGGCTTCGACAGCCATGCAACAGATCTATGCAGAAACAGACCATGATATTTCCTCCCCACAAACAGGATAGCATTCCCTCTGATGAAACCAATGCACCATAGCTTCTATGTTAGCGCAAGAAAAAACTCTCCATTCAGCTGTTCTGGGTCCCTGTTAACCTGCTCTTTCACCTGTGCTTTTAACACCAGTGCAACTAACATGTCTGCATTTGCTTTGTCCTCCACCTCTGTGCTGTATGTAACCCCTGCCCAACCTCTCTCCACACACAACCCCCCCACCCCCACCTTCACCAAAGGGCTGGTGGCTCCCATGGCTTTGCCACTGTCCACTCTCCACTGTCCTTTACACACCGGTGAGTACAGGAGGGGCCGAGTCACCGCTCTCTCTGCTCTGAACTAACCAGCCCCTCTGCCGTTACACACTTACTGTAACACACACTTGCTTCTCAGTGTCACCTGATGAGTAATGTCATATAGTATTTCAGGAAAGTGAGGATAACTTCAGCTTATAAGAAGATGAATAAGATGAAAAGTTAAAAAAACAGATGCATACTTACAGTGATAGTATTATGAGGCAAATTAAGCTCCATGTATTGACGGGTGCCTCTAAAAGCTGTTTTTGCAATATACAATTTAATTTTCTGAATATAATAGATATAAATAAGCTTGTGTAGAAACAGAAACAGGGGAAACATGGCAATTAGTGACGTTTTAAAGCTAATTAAGAAATGTCTTGAACTCTGTTAACCACCATACTACGGCCATAGATTGTGAATAAACAGCACCTTCTCCATGTTCAGCTCCTGGTTGATTATGCTCATTCTTTGCACCAGGAGGAATCTTGGCAAGGCGATTTGTTCTTTGTCCAAATTGGACCAAATCTGCCAAAAACAAATGTCTCACCAGGAAAAGACACAAACACTAAGAGCGTTTCCTGACAAACAGGAGCAATGTGTCACCCGTGTGCCTCTGTAACCTTGAGGACGCATCGAGCCGGCGGCAGTAGATGCTTCATCTCCTTCATTTATTTGTGTACGTCCTTGAAGCAGCGTGCATTGTTTCTCTGCTCCCATATTTCCAACACATTTCGAAACAAAGCTGGCGCATCGTCACCACGCGGCCGAGGTCTCCAGCTACTCGCCGCATTGTTTCTCCCTGGCTCCATTCAGGTCCAATCATTGGAACAATACATCTTCATGTAGAGGGCTCATGAAATTGGAAGTTGTCCAGAAAGTGGGTTAGGTCTCCAGCTGAGATGGGAATAGAGCTGCAGTCAGCAGTTTCACTTTATAACCTCTAAAAGTAAACAAATACCATGGTCTTTTTATTATATCTGACATGTCAAAACACTCGATGGTGCGGGCGGTTTATTCTATAGGGGAAACAAACGCTTATTCACTCAAATCTCTAACAGCTGTTTTTTGTTGCTGGCGTTCACAGGATGAAATCCAAATCGACTCCGCAGCTCGATGAAGACGAAAAGCCTCAGAGGAAAGGTTTGTTTCTTTGTTTTCATCACCGCATTCTCCACGGCGGATTGGGTGTCTTATTTCCGTGTCCGGGCGCCTTTGCACATGTGTGTGTGGGCTACGCTGTGTGCTGTAGGGAACCAGCCGAGGGGCATGGTTCAGCACTGGCTGCAGGAGGAGCAGAGGAGGCAAGCGGAGAGGAGGATGGCCCAGATTCAGAGAGCTGCGGCCGAGCTGGAGCAGGAGAGGAGGGACATCCTCAATGCCATGAGATACGGGGAGCCGGAGAGAGGTGGGCTCGGTCCCCGGGAACGTCCGCCTCTCCGCTCCGATCTGAAAAGCCATCCTGATACCACCGCTTTGATCCGCTGATCAGTTCTGACACGCGACAAATCTGAAACAGCTGTCCCATTAACAGCTGACAAATCAGACCAGAAATCACTGATCACTCGTCTCGGCCTGATGCAGTCCGTCTCAGATCAAACCAGATCCCCTGACCCCCCCCGACTCCCTCCCCACCGCCTGTGATCTTGACCTCCCGCAGACTTCTCATCCTCCCCGAGAGCTCGCTTTTCACCTCTGCTCTCCTCTGGCCTACAGTGACAGGCGGCGGAGCGGGCAACCGCAGGTCCCAGCAGCCCGTGTCCCAGGCCGAGGCCGATCGCCAGCAGATCCTCAGCGAGATGAAGAAGAAGAACTCGCTGCTGGGGGACAGCAGCTGGATCCGCCAGCGCTCCACCACCGCCGCCCCCAGCTACAAGGACTCCGACCTGCCGCCCATGCGCAGGTACGGCCTAGGCCCCCCCCCCTCCTCCTCCTGCTGTGTGACGGTGGTGGCTACCTCCTCACGTGTACTAATACCTGAAGCATTTCTCTGAACCATCCGGCTGCCACTGTCCAACCACTCCATCTGGAGCACTGGAAGATAAGACCAGGCGGTAGCCGGATGTTTCCTCTACATACTAACTCTCTAACCTGGGTGCGGGGCTGGTTGGCTTTGCAGAGGAGAGTCTCTCGACAACCTGGACTCTTACAACCCCTGGCGCTCGTCGCTGACCAGCAGGAGCAACTCCCAGACCCCGAACTACACCCGGCCTCACTCTGCCCTCTCTGGCAACGCCTCCTTTCAAAGCAGCCAGCGGCCCGGCTCCTCCACCCTGCCCTCCTCCTACTCCATGGGGTCCCTCCGGGGCGGGGCGGGCACCCCCTCCTGGTCGCGGCAGTCCTCCTCTCCCCCCCTGTCCTCCCCGTCTCTCAGCCCCTCTCCAGAGCCCACGTCTGAGGGGCCACGGACCAGGTAACGTGATGCTTAACACCCTCTACGCTCTCTAACCCTTCTACCGGGCTGCAGGCTCTTCATGCAGGTGGAGGTGTTGAAGTTTATGAACTGGTGGTAGAAGTGTGCTGACTTTATCTGTTCGACTTGTTTGAATGTGTTGAATGTTACATGTCATTTGCTCCTGACAGGTTCAACTCTGTTATGACCTTCATTGACTCTCATTCACTCTTTTTTTTTTCAGAGTTCCTGTTTAACTTCTCTTGCACACGCAGCACTGTGTTGACTTTTTCTGTGTTTTGAAACAATAACCTGGCACTGATATTCTAACATTTTCCAAAACCTCGTGCCAAAATGTCAAAATTAGAATAATATACATACATTAATAATCAGCATTGTCTCCAAAGGCTTTAACTCATTCTTTATACATGAGGCAAAAGGGTTCAGCGAGAACACACTTTGAGGATTTTTTGCTGACTCAACAACTGAATGACTAAATGCAAAATAGTAGAATATTGTCCTGGATGCTTTAATGGAGCTGTTCCATTTTAGCAGGGACTGTGATTGGCTTTTATCCAAAATGAATATTTAATCAAAGGCTGATATTGGAGAGATTACTCACTGTGGCAAACAAATGACTTATCAGCTTAACCCTTTAATTCTACAAGTGTGAACGTGTGTCCCCTGTGCGTGTGTGTGTGTGTGTGTGTGTGTGTGTGTGTGCTAAATACATGCGTCGCGCATGTGTGCTGGACTCTCCAATCACAGCTGTACGTTCTGTAATCCAGGTCAGTGAGTGGCAAGAAAATCTGTACCTTCTGTGAGAGCCCGCTGGGGAAGGGAGCAGCCATGATCATCGAGTCCCTGGGGCTCTGTTATCATTTGGGCTGCTTTAAGGTGAGAGCTGGGCATCTGTCGGCCCCCCGGAGCACGTCCTCAGCACACCTCGGCCCTGCCTGAAAAAAACACTAACCTCAACCTTCCAGACTCTCCTTTTTTTTTCTCTCCCTTTGATTGCTAACTCGGACCACGGTGAATGTCAAGGTCCTGATCCTTCTGCCGTAGACTCTCTGTGCCAACACGTGCCAACCCTTCACCTCTTTTTCTAATCATTACTTTGCTCTGGTTGTTCTTCCTTCCTGGAACCTTCCTCTCTTGTGTCTGAACAGTGATCCAACCCTGTCAAGTCTCCATCATTTGCATCACTCTTCTCCTTTCTTTCTGCACAATCAAGGGGGTTCTATCTGTCCTCACCCTGTACCTCTGGACTTGGACATCCTGGTCTCACTTTTTAACTTAAGTTTTCCTTTTTTTTCCCCCCAACTCCACAGTGTATCGACTGTAAGTCGGACCTTGGAGGATCGGAAGCCGGGGCTGAAGTCAGAATACGAAACAAACAACTCTACTGTAACACCTGCTACATGCGCTTCAAAAGTGAGTGTGTGGGCGCCCTGAGAGCAACGCGATGTTACGTCCTCCATCTTTCCTCCAAGTGTAACGGCGCCGCTCGCTCTCTTTCAGCTTTCCAGCCAACCTCTATGTGACGTGACTGTGCTGCAGCAGATCGATGAGGAGACTACTTGTGACAACAACCCATGAACACTAAAGCGAACACTGACACCGTTTCAGATAGCCGGGACCCTTGGATTTACTCTAGACTCTAGAGAAGTCGACTCGCTGACGAGGAATTATATGTGTTTTGTTTTTTTTAAGTGCGTGATTGAGAGGGTAAGCTTGCAAAGTTATCAACGTTAATGTGTTTATATCGTATTAAGTATTACAGCTGTACAAAGCGTAAGGGTTCTGCATGCGCCAGAGTTTTAAGTGTTTTAGCGAGAAACTAGTCCAAACGTTCAAGTCGGCGATATCATTACAGAGACACATTTACACATGCTGAGAGACTTTTAAAAAGGAACCCTGCTGGATCATCTTTGCTTGTCCGTGCTTCTTTTCTTCCCCCTCGTGGTTAAATCTGCTTTGTCGTCGGAGCTCTTCTCATCTCATCTATGTGCCTTTTTGTTTCCCACAGGAAGAAGTCATTAAGATTATTAGAATTCTCTTAAGCCCTATTTAAAACAGCCTGCTTGGGATAGCACTTGTCTGGTGTGCTCACTGATAGATTAATTATACGCTGGTTTCCGTGTGAAGAATTTATCCCTCTGAATGGCATTGAAGCAAACAGTAACATTTGTAAATAAAATGACTAAATACGCCTCTCGTTTGTGCGTGCGTGCGTCTGTGTATGTGTTTGTTTGTTTGCTTTCTTTCCAATGGTAAAATTGCACAATTCTCTGTAATGATATGCAGGTCTATGATGCAAGGCTTTCCCTGCCTCTGTAATCAGAAATCATTACCCTCCACTCTCCCTGTCTGTCCCTCTCACTCTGTCTCCCCGTAGCGCCACAGTCATAATGAAAGGAATTTCAATGAGCTTTTGTGCAAAGGTTCAGAGGACCTGCCTGCTCTGTGGTCTCCAAAGCCAATTTGTCATGCATATTTCATCCCGGGTGCATGCATTTGATTACTCTTTGATAAGCTATTTTCTTAATGTATTCTGTCATTTTGGAGGTTTCATGAAATGCTATCTGCATAAATACTGAATATTCATATGAGCGGGGATGCTCCTGATTGCTCAGCCTGCAGCTCCCTAATGCACGTGAACAGCAAAGGCAGGAAATTGTCCTCATTTCCCATAAATGGAAAGAAGCTCAATTGAGGGAGTGTATGGAAATACATCAGGCCGAGCATAAATTGGCTCTGTATTCTTGAGGTGAAGCACAAACAGCCCCCGGGGGCTGGGGGAGTTTACGTCTCGAATTCTCAGATTCCGTTTTTAGATTTTTGTTGGCATTCTCGTGGGAGAGAGCGATTTTAATCCTTGTGCTTAGAAAACAAGCACGGCCTGAATGGCGCCGAGCTGAGTCGAGTGCCTGAGAAATATAAAACGCTTCAGGATCTTTTCCCTTTTTTTTTTCTCTTATTTTTTTTCCCAAAGCCAAGGCCACAAGCATCCTTTATAGGGGGCTTTGACTTCGGAGAATTTAATGCAGTGTGTGTGTGTGTATTTATGTCTGCGTGTCGGGGGGGGGCTTACAGAGAAACATTGTGCTTGGCTGCTTCGAAGAATAAGGTCTGTACGGCAATGGAACACAGATGGAGGAGCTTAGATATGCCTGCCCTGACCGCCATCCAAAAGTCACTCCTAACTTTATCATCTCATTGTAAGCTGCTTTTTTTTTAACGCGCTCTCATACTGGGAAGAAAGATGTTCAGATTTTTCACGAGTCCCAGACACATGTGGCTAGTTTTGTTTTGTTGTTTTGACCTCATAATCAACACAGGAGAGTGAGTCCAATGATCATGCTCCATTTCCACACCTCAGAGTTGTTTTTTCGAAGCCCAGCTGTAGTTCAGGTTCACCAGAAGGGGGCACTGTTATGTAATATTTATAGCAAAGAAGACTGCAGCTGCGTGTGTGTTAACTGCTGTTCCTCGCGCCGTCAAGCGTGACAAGTAACAGGACGAGCAGTGGTATCAGACTTGAGGCCGCATAATATCCAATGTGTTGCAACTTTTTGTGGTTCAGTGTATGAATTAATAAGGAGGTGAGACTGGATGTCTGCTCCTGTCACCACTGTCAGACCGGGACAGTCTGTGCTTTCATAATGAAGTTCCGGTTTTTCCAAGAACACACGTTTGGCTCACTTTGGGCCAATAAGATGTCAGAGTTTGGACTGAAGACATTTCAGACGAGCAGCACCTCCTGCTGTTTGCCACTTAGAAGCGATGCCTTTCTGCTCTTTAGAGAAGCCTTCAGGTGCTTATTCACCTGCAGCTTGAACCGATGCTATAATTAGTCGTATAATTGCAGGCGATGTCTCACCAGACCTGTTGCTATGGCTTTCAGAGATCATACCTGCTGCTCGGCGTGCACTTAACATCAGATACCAGGGAAGACGGACTTGAAGGTGAATTAATGAGGCTGCCGATGACGAAACTGTCCTTCTGCCAATTTCTCAGCCACTCTCATCAGGCAACATGCTTCCACTGAGGCTGAAAAATTCAACGCCTCCAACATCCAGCACCAAGTTCTGGCACAAACACACGTTGAGCTAAAGGACCTGAACAGCTGTAACGCCAGCAGAATACAAAAACGCCACGTTACGTTGCCAGGCGATGGATGCCGTCTCCAGTTGCCGCACGCTCACCTATGTGAGCTTCGCTCTCTGAGCCTCAGTGCGCCACAGTCCGCCCCCGGCCCAGCCCCCATGCACGATGAATGGGTGAATCGCAATGATTGCCCTCACGTCTCGATCGTGTGTTTGATTTGCGCATTCAGCGCGCTCAGCAGGTGGTGCATTAAGCGATTAAAGCAGTTGCGACTACCCTGAGCCCCGTCGGCTGCGGTAATTACAGCTCTTAAGACTGAAGGAAGCTGCACTGAATTCGTTGGATCACTTCAACAGGTGACGCTGAATAGACCGAGGAAGTGCGGGGCCAATGTGTTGAGAGATAAGAGCCACTATTGAGAGGTGTGCGATTGAGATGAATGGGCCTCACACGTCAAACTCTTTGCCAAAAGTGTAAAAGAGAAAAAGATGGGCCGACCTTCCAGGTGTTACCAGAACGACCCGAGGTGCGTATGTTAAGTGATGGATTTGGATGTGGATTTACTGTAGTTACATGCAGCCTATTATGCGCTGGTCGTGGGTGGCACAGGTGGATTATGATTGTTGATGATCAAGAGATAATCACCATGGCAACGTTTTTTGTTTTTTCCCAGACTGGCACGGGGATATCGATCGAACTGTGACCTTTTCTTCAACGATGAAACGATGAGCCCAGATCCCTACTTACCCTCATTATGAAGCATGGCACTAATCCCCGACACACAAAGGGGCAAAGGTGTGCGCTTTAAACACAAGACCGGATTAATTTGATGACTAACACCTTTAAAGTAAACGTGACGCATCCAGAGGAGTCGGTTCCCCTCTCTGTCAGCGATCATTAAACATGACACATCATGAGCGATGCCGCGCTCCTTTATCTTTCCAGAGCGTTATCGCAGTGACAAAGGAAGACGTTTTTCTCCCGTTTCTCTCCGCAGGGTAAAAAAAAAAAAGAGAGAGAGAGAGAAAAAGAGAGAGAGAGAGATTTTCCTTATCTCCCTTCCCTCCCGTTGCGTGCAAAAAGACTTCATGCAGCCGTGTTACAATCAGGAAAAAGAACATCTGTGATTCCTCTCTGTGACCTTAAAGAGCACTCCGATTTATTTTCCCTCCTCTACATAGCGGCTGCGGAGGGAAATGTATCACTGGCAGCGAGATGCATTGGAGTTGCTTCTCCAGTTGGCAGGGAATAGCACGGGAGCACAGACAGTGTTACACGCCTCTGAAATGATAAGACTGCATGGTCACAGCTGGGGCACCCTGATATGCTTGAGACCGCATTATGCCCAGGGTGACAGGGGACCACGTTTTCTGTCCTCATATTAATTCATCCTGCTTCAGTCTCGGAGCGGAGTGGGAGCCGGAATAGAGATTCTCAGCGGTGCCTCTCCCACTCTTTATCTGCCGCTTTCTGTGCGCGTTTCAACCTGGAGAAGATGGACCGACGAGAGCAATAACGATTCGCCGAGACTGAATACTATCAAAGATTGTGCTCCTCACACGCGCACACACGGTTCCTGTTCGGGGGCCTGAGTCCCGGATTCATTAAAGCTGCAGCACCTCACGCCCGGCCGCATCTGTTCAAACAATATCCTGACAGAGAGACGGATGTGAGAGGCGAGCGGGTGCGGGGTATTTGGCGGCACGTCGCTCACCGTCCAAGTCAGTCACACTGAACAAACCAGAAATTTACCTAATGACTCACGGCAGGAGCAGCAGGAGCAGCAGGAGCGGCGGGAGCAGCAGGGCCAACTTGAAAAGGCGCACGAGTCCACAGATGAGACCCGCAACGCTCGCCCGTCACCGGCCGAACGGAGACGTCACCATCACAGACCCCCCATTAGCCCCATCTCTGCTCCCCGGGCCCGTCTCCTCGCTTGTCAGCCGGCACTGAAGTTAATTAGAATTTTATCAGAGGGAAACTTAAAAGAGGAGGTGACACGCTCCCGCTCCTAACCTTCATCTAATGTCAGGGGGAATCGTTTCACCGCCATGGAGGTCCTGTTTGTACGCACCGCCCACGACATCCAGCATCCACCGTCACACGGACATTCGCTGATGCAGACACGTCCTTCGCCACTTAAATGTCATTTTGCATAGTCGGCGGTTTGGCTCGGATGTTGTTTTGCAGCAGAAATCAGGAACGACGCGGCCGGGGACCGGATTACAACAGGCCTTGTCTGTGACCGCCGCAGCCCTCACGCCCACTATCGCGACATGATTCCCCTTCAGCACAACACATCAGACTGCCAGAATTCGAGAGACCACTCAAAGGAGAGAGCTGAAGCGCCACCCATGTGGGGCTAAAGACGCTTATTGGGGCCCAGCTGGTGCGTTCTACTCTTCCCACAAGAACAAAGCAGCTACTTTGTTCCTGCGCCTTCTACACGGATCACCAGCAGATGAGCACGCTGACATGTACACATGGGACGCGCCTGAGCTCCAGCGCGGGCCTTTGTTCTCGCACAGCAGCGAGATGGTGTAACGCGCGTAGTCATCAAAGGCGAGTGTACCGTCAGAGCCATTCGCGGGTTTGACTCGAATCAAATGCAGGCACAGAGTTGTCAGCCTGATATCGCGCTGGTTCATCAAGGGGCTACGGCTGACCAAATACTAGCACGGGAACTAAGAATTGAATGTCTAGGGAGCTGTGGTGTCATTTCCAACTATATGGTTGAAAAAAACAACACATGAAAATCGGTGAAGCGATGGAGTTGCATCAGTGCTTCATTGCAAATGCTCACAGGCAGGTAAAGGTGTCAGCATCGCAGCACAGGCACATCGTTAGTGAAAACACATGCCACCAAAGGGACTTCCTGGGAATGTGACAGACAGGTCATTATTCCCGGAGCTATTTTTTCCTCGAACCGTTTTTCACGAAAACCAGCCTCTAATCTGCTTCCAAGGGGCTCTGAAAAAGTGTCCCCTCACTACCTTTAACCTCGAAAGCTCACCAGTTAACTAAGCACCTTATGTAATTAGTTTTCTGTTAAGAAGCGGAGGACAACAGGCTGCTGGTCCTAGCCATGACAAACACATACACTGTTGTTTTCACACATTTTGTTTGTTGCGCAGATGCAAGAGACGAGACTTGACACCTTGATAAGTCATCCTAAAAGATTAAGGTTCTGACAGGGATATTAAGACAGAAGGGAAGAAAGCAGAGAGCCCATCTCTCAAGATGAATCCTCTAAAGGCTCCGCACTCCCACACAGTTGTTTTCAATCACTGCGACCGACCTGGACCTCCGCTCGGGTCAAAGCTGGGTCAGGCCTTCCTTGGAATTATGTGATTTCAGGGTGAGACATCATGCCCTTGCGAGGTCAGTGAGACGTCGAACGAGCCGGGTTTCCACCTCCACACAGGCAGATTCTTTCAGCCTTGGCGTGTGGGTAAAACTTGGATGCCGTAATCCTCAGACTCAATGGCAAATTTGTGAATACCCCGGAGAGTGGAGAGCCACCGTTTGCACAGGAAATAGGATGTGCAAATCAAAGGAGTCTTTGTTTGTGCAGGTGAAGGTTGTGGAGGATTGTGGAGGATAAAAGTCCCGGCATCTAGGCTGAACTGAAAAAAAAACTCATGTTGTACATTTCAGCTTTCTCAGGGTTGAATTAGAGACTTTTATACAATTTCAAATGATGTGTCGCATAACAACTAGATTCACTATTATTCCACATGTGCAGCTCCATCTCCACATCCACCAGGCAAGGGCAAATGAGGTAAGGATCAGAGTTAATAATGGGTTAGACGTATTTGCTTGTGTAGGGTCATGTAATGCTTATATTGTTTGGACATAAATGTGATAAATTGTAGGGAGGGAACGTGGTTCTGCATGTGTTTCTGCAACAACACATAATATGGATGGATCAGAAATCATTCAAGAATAAACATTCAACTTGAGGTGTGCATGAATGTGTGTGTGTGTGTGTGTATGTGAGAAAGGGAGAGAGAGAGAGCGAACAAACAGGAGCAGAGCAGTTGGACTAATCTCTGGCAGGACGGTGTCACACACTCCGTGCCTCTGGGAGCTCTGGAGAGTGTTTGTTGCTGTGAGAGAGTTCTGCTCATTCACCACTGGATGTAGTCATGCCAGTGCTTTGTTCCTCCCTCTCCTCCTCCTCTCTCTCTCTCTCTCTCCCTCCCTCTCTCTCTCTCTCTCCCACTAGCCACACTGGGAACTCAGTGATCCTCTGAACAGCCTCAAGTCAACCTGAAGCAGAAACAGACCGATTAACACACTGTGGCAGCAAAACCTTTAGCTGTCTTTGTTTCAGATTACATTACATAACAGACGGGGAGCAAGCGTGGCCGAGACTGAGACGTATGTGCCGTTTTGCTCGTTTACGTGGCTTTACACTGAGGGTTTGTGTCATTCACGACCCGCTGAGAGACTGTGACTGATGAGTGGGGCGGTTTACACACACAAAAAAAGGCTGCAGTTAAATGCACTTCATTTGTGGATTCGTCTACTTTGTTCTAATCCTTCCCTTTTATTTATTTGGCCTTAAAAAACTGGAACTCTAACCACTCAAGGCAGAGCCGTCTGCTGTGCGGCTTATGTAATGGCAAATGTTCAGTTGGGCGTCGCGGACGACTCGGTCGCCAGGTTCGCAGAGCGAAGATAATGCGACTCATTTACAGGTCCGATGAAGAAACAGATGGAAAAATCAGGACAGAGATTCAGCCTTTTTTTTTTTTTTAACTCGGAGAGGCCGCTGGAAACGACGCTTTCATAGTAACATTGCGTCGGACGACAAAGTGGACTGACTTGTGCAGCTCTGCCGAGCTTTATGGCGAGTTATGAGTTACGCAGCTCTTTGTTTGGCTCATTTTCGCTTGCTTGCGTGCCATGTGAAGCAACAGGTGGCCACAGGAAGTTAGGGACGAGCGTTTCTCCGCTCCCTCTGGAGAGCGTAAAGCAGAAGTAAAACGGAGCAAATATTGGACTTTCATCGGGTGGCCAGACGCAACTCCAAGCTCACGATGCTGCATCACTAATGGATGCGTGACCGTCTCTGCTCCCACAGTTTGGCTAAACACGTATTCACAGGGCTTTAGTGAACGCGGAGTAATAAAGCCCGTGGCCCGCGTCATCCCTCGTGAGTCAGGCGCATCCTTTTTCCAGCAGCCCAGATAGACTTGCTTTTAGGATTATCGCTACAGCCGCAGTGAATGGAGGACATAAAGGGGGGGGTTTGATGCGATGGTTCCGATTGTGTTTCTTCCTTTTGTTTGGGCTGAAAAGCTTTTACAGCGGAGTAACTCGGTTTTCTCGGTAAGATAAAGTTGTCCCCGTCAGAATCTCTGAGGTTTCTGTCATGCTTTTTTATTTTATTTAAAGGCTTCTGGTTTGCGTGGCGCAGTTCTTCTGATGACTTGGAGAGACCAGACAGATGACACACCGGTTTGAAGCATATTTTTGTCGGCGCGTCTTTTCCGAGCCGCAGACATCGCTTTGTGTGCCTGACAGTGACTTGCTGCCTGACACAGGAGCTGTCCTCACCCTGTGTGTGTGTGTGTGTGTGTGTGTGTGTGTGTGTGTGTGTGTGTGTGTGTGTGTGTGTGTGTGTGTGTGTGTGTGTGTGTGTGTGTGTGTGTGTGTGTGTGCGTGTGTGTGTGTGTGTTCCTCTACAGACAGCAGTGTAACAGTAAAATGTGTTCCACGCCCCCAGCGTACCACAGTATCTAACGCGGCGTGTCAGGTTTTGACTCTGACTGATGTCAAGCATCTGTCCATTCACTCCCAACACATACCGATGTTGTCAAAGTGTACGTCTGGACCTGTGGTCTGTCATGCTGGATGCTGTTTTTGCTTATCCCCCCCCTCCCCGTTATGAATGTTGCTGGCCTCCTGGGCAACAGAGGGTTTTCTCGCTCTGACAAATAACTACTTCTTCTCTTGTTGGAGCTCTGTCTTGTGGCCAGATCCAACCACCCAAGCAGGAACTCAATTCTCGTAAATGTTATTTATTATTTCCTGTTTTTCCCCTTCATGTCTTCTTAATGAAAGGCTTCTGCTTCTGACCTTGGGAATGAAAAGAACAGTGAGCTCAGTGTGAGGTCTGAATTTTATCTTTTTCGGACCATCACATGGTTTGACTCATAATTATCAAATTAATATTTAGCATTTAGCAGTCATTGTAATTCAAGTTTTTAATGCTTTTGTCTTTGGTGTTTGACAAAATAACATTTTGGACTGTAGTTTGGCATATAGCAAGTCAAAAATGAAATGAGAATGCAGTATAAGGGTTGAGACCTGTTGAGGGTTACATAGCTGGAGAGCATGTCCATACCACAGATTATGATGCATTCAGAGGAGCATGGGCATATATTCATATGGAGCTGCTTTTGAGCTGTTATTGATAATTCAGGGGGTTGGGTATCTTCTGCAATTTTACACAAGTATTGTCCTGGCATATAGTCCCTGCCATGATTACAGAGAGTTCACCACTTGATGTGTTGTGTATTTGGCTTCTGTCCGCTAATAGGCATAATCTGGGAGATAATGGTCTTTCACTTCCCAGCCAGTTGTTCAAATTGTCCACAACTATTTTTCCAGGAAGGCTGAATGACAAGGCACTCGCAGATGCAGTGTAACAAAGCCAATGTTTACCAATGTTTTTCTGGCATTTTCAGCAAGTTATTGTTGCTCATACCTGCCCTGTTGAGTCTATGTGGAGTCCAGTAACACTTGAGTGTGATTTTGTGTCGTATAACTTTCTCTTTAGCTTCCCTAATGTATTTCCCATTGTTTGATATGATTCTCAGCCATCCATCAGACGTCTCAGGTGTCTCTCCCATTTTGTTTTTGGTGAGAAGCTGGTTAGTTATTCTGTAAAAATACAGCAGCTCAGTGGTGCAGTACCCCACTCTGTGTGGCTGTCAGTCTTTAATCCAGTGTTGAGATAATTTGGCTTTTTCAAAGGGAGACATAGTATAATCTCAGGTCCGGCAACCCCCAGACTTCTGTTTGACCTCTCGGACTTCTCTCTTTGTTCCTTTTACTGAATTTAATTCTGCTCCTTCTCCTCTCCAATAAAAAACCACCGCAGTCTTAAGCAGTCATAATAAAAGTGCCACAAAGTACAGAACCTCTCCTGACTTCACCCCCTGTTGTCCTCGACCCTCCACACGGAGACCCGAGACCGCGGAGTGAATGGATTCCCGAAAAGGCGACAGACCGGCCGAGACGAGGCTTTATTGCCGCCACCGCTGCAAGCGGGCGATATTTCATCTGAAAAGCACCACTAGAATGCGGCGCAGTGAGTCCACTCTTTTGTTTGTGCTCCATTCAACGTCATTATCTCCCTTGCAGAGCCGTAATTACCGCGTGGTGAATGGCTCTCTAGAACCCATCATTTCCTGCACTGTAAGCCTCTTGTTCTGTCCGCGCTACGGCAGAGGAGCCGCGCTATTGTGAATATATCGATATTAGCAATTTTCATGGCGGCGACGCCGGGCATGGTTTTGTGCCTGTGTCACGCACACACAAAGGATGGAAATGGACATCAAGCAGATCTTTCGGGGGGAGAGACAGTCCCGTCAGGCTGCGACATATTGAAGAATTGACCTCTGCGGCAGTCGTTCGGAAGCCGGGCCCGGCACGCTGCTATTAGCAGCGGGTTTGATGTTTTTAACCCTTGATTTATTGGAAAAACCAATTACTCAGAGGTTTCTTTTTTTCTTTGTCAGACTTTGAGTAATTCAGTTTGGACTTTCAGAGCTCCAAATGGGTGAGTGCGTGTTTCTGAGGTCTGTGCCCCCGAGGTCCCAGGCGTACGGGATGCTGATGCGCCAGCTGCTATCTGCTTCATACTCGACTGCAGGCCCAGGGGGGGGACGAGGCTGGAAATGGAGCTGGAACAGGGCACCCCTGAGGGAGTCCTCCAGAGCGCCCGCCACTACATCACTGTTTGACAATTTGTTTGTTTTGGATGAACGCTCATCGTTCATATTCGCATTCTGGAGGCGCTCGGTCGGGGGAGGACATTCAACTCATATCCATGTTAATTCAAGATAAATACAAAACTGCTTCCACCGCTCCGACGTACCTGACACTGAATTAAATGTTGTCTTTGTTCTTCTAGTCAATCAGCCGGAAAGCCTCTCAGGTAAAGTCTGGTTGTGAATATGTACATACACCCTGATTGTGGTAAATTTGTCCATTTGCACATTATTGAAAATGAAATAGTAAGTGAAATTAATCATGGATAAATCAACATAGATGCAGTTGAGGAAAGGACGGTTTTTCAGGATTATAAAGAACATTTACATTTCCACGTTTAGCATCGAAAATTTAGTTTAGTTAAAAAATATGCTCTGGAATCTTTTGCTATGAGGATATTTTTTAATTGCATGTGTGCTAAGACATGGAATCGGTGTACGTACGTATAAAGTTGCTGAGATTCCTGGGTTGGGAGACCACAGAGTGATCACAGGTGGCCTCCAGGCTGTAACCTTGCATGTTTGCCATCCAGCCGTTACCTCGGTTCATCATTAAACCCCGTAAGTGCTCCGAGTCGTCCACAAAGCGAGGGGGGGAAGGCTGAGCTTATTAGACTGTTTGGCTTGTTAACTTGCTAATGTCCTGGGTGTTTGCTTCAGGTTAGCGCGGAAGCACCACTTACTCCCATTTGTCTCTAAACTCAATTTCATGCTCTCCTGAGCTGATAGTTTGTGTCCTTAGGAGGAAAAGAAATGAAGCTCTCTGGGCAGTGGGAAGGGAGGGAGGGCGGGGGGGGTTTGTCCCTCACATCAAACATGTGACTTTACTTCGTCTTTGAAGGAAAAACCCGGCACCGGCGGAAACATTTCCAGCAGTTCTGCTGCTCTGCAACAGATTTCACTCACGTCCTCGTCAGCTGCAGCTGGATAGAGTGAGCCAGTGTCTATCTTTAGTGTCGTGCATGTCATAAGCTGCAATACTTGATGTCTCTTGCCCGGGACCGTGAATGGGAAACGGATTTCAGCACAAAAAAATCGTCCCTGTGACATTTCATGTCTTTGATGTTTATTTCGCATCCGCTCGGATCTGTTTCATGCGCTGATTTAATCAGTTGTTCCGTCCCTCGGTGAGAATAATTAATACGCACTTTATCACATTACATGGCTTTTTTACAGGTTTTTGGTCTGGATAAATTTATACGTGGCAGTGAATCCAGTTGTCATTCAAATAAACTGATGCAGAAATATGATCACTGATAATGCATTTCGGTTTTTGCCTTAACGTATTAACTGGATTTTGCTCACACAGCATGATTTGTCTCAGCATGAAACATGACTAGATCTCTCCCTCTGACCAGTAAGGGCCTGAAGGTTTTGCTTTTCAGAGAGCCAGTGCATGTAACGTATCTTTGTGGCCGCCAAACTCGTTTTCCATCATCTTTATGATGCATCATTTACTGTATTGTCCTTACCGTTGCCATAGAGACCCTGGATGCATTATTTCGGGCGTCCTTGACTTTTTTGACATGACATTAACAGCGTTCGCGACCTCAGCTGTCTCAGCAAAGCGAGATCATCTCACGGCGGCGACTGATTTCTGCCCCTGTGACGCGAGTTTGGAGCGCTGCGACGTTCTCCTGCCTCTGCTGAGAATTTTTTCGCAGAATAATCCCTTTTTTTTCATAATTAGCAACACGGGCTAAGCCGGGCTGGGTTTTTTTTTTTGCTAAACACTGCTCCTCATTGTGAATGCAGGCCACTCGAGGATGTTAGACCGAGCGTGTTTCTCTAAACCACTGATTGATTTCCAAGGGCTTTGGCTCTTCACGGCTCCGGATGAATCATACCGGCTATTTCCAGCTTTCTCGCTGGTGGAAATAACGTAAATTGTATTTCCACCGAGCAAGACTAAACATCAAACTCTTATTCACATATTAAAAGTGCTTTTCTGCTCCTGTTTGACTAATGTGCGGGCTGCGAATGAGAATATTTGAAAATGATTTGCCGTCCTTGCAGGAGTAGTGCCATCAGAAAAGTTGATTCCACTCTCATATCTGTGAGTTCAACAGGTCTGTTAAATAATTTCCTTTAAACCTACACAGTGTTAGCCAGACAGAGGGCCAGTGGTTAGCACCCCAGGTTTGTATCCTGGGTATAGGCTCCAGCAGACCAGTGTGTCATATGCTTTAAATGAAACACAAATTATGGAGGCGGAATCAAAATTCCCATCTAATTGGACAGTCTAAAAGTGGAGTTGTCAAGTAATGAACTTTTTCCCACAATGGATGTGTTTTTAAGTTTGAAAGCATAGCAGGGATCAGCAGACAGTGTATTGTTGTGTTTGCATGTTCTTTCATCTCACATCTTTTTTTGTGCTCATTAATCCCCCTGTGCCCTTTAGTAATCTCTCTCAGCCAGCCTGATTTCCTGACTGAGGAGCGGCAGCTGTTGACCTCTACTACGGAGACAGATTTAACTCTGATTTGAGAGGCTTGATTTTTTTTTTTCCTTCCCCCTCCAACTGTAGGCCACGCTATCTGCTGATTCACCAGCTGGAACCCAGCTGCCGTATAGGCCGCGCTTCCTCTGAAACACCACCCTCGGCCTTCCTGACAAACCCTCTCCAGCGTAATAGGGGATCAATAGCACTAATTTGCTGTCCCATCTGGCTTTGTCCCGCGTACACAATGTCTTGCGTCGGGTCAATGGCTGCCCAGGTAGGGGCAGATTAGTGAGCCGAGCGAGCAGGAAGAGGTAGAAGATCCACCCTGGGAGACGCTGGCTCCTCAACGTCTTCGACCGTTGGAGAGCAGTGCGCAGTGTGAGTCCACAGACACATCTGTGTAAGGGTGGGGGGGGGACGCAGGGAGAAATGAATCCAGGTTCTGCTGTTACAGAACCTGGATATTAAAGTGGTGTGTCCTGAGTTTGCATATCACACACATGCACACACACACCCTTGCTCCTCAGTGATGGAGCCACCAGATTGTCCACTATACATCAAATTGCCCGTAAACATAAGACTGTTACGTTTTCTGAGATCAACACAATGCAATTTATGATTTTTATTCTATGCCCATTAAATGTATGTCGTACGCCTGCATGTTAAAGCAGGCATGTTGCACCTCATTTCTAAACTTGGATAGTGTTAACTACTGGATAGTATCAGTGGCAGGACAAAATGTATTTGTGTTCTGTGCCCTTGCATAACTTTTTCTCTGAAATTGTTCTCCAAAGCACATGTTAGCCATTCTTATTCCCCCAGATAAACATGCTTGGCTAGATGATTTTTAAGTAGGCGAAAAGTAATCCAAAAGTATTTATTTAGAATACATTACCTTACTTGAGTAACCACACGGGGATACATTACAGATCACATTTTAGGACATGTAACCAGTAACCAGTGGGGGCCAACATTCAACTGTCAGTGTCTGTGTGGATGTAATCACTCTGAGCTATAAATGGTGTGAGGTGCTGATGACAGTGTCAATTGCCTCACTCATTTGCTGGCACCACCATTACGCCCTTACATAATTTCCTTTTACATAATTGTTCTCGTTCCCAGACATCGTCACAGGAGGCAGAGCCGACAGCCGAGCCGCCGGTCGCCTCTTTATTATACCTGTAATTTAAATCAGCAAAGCCGTCCCGCCACCGTCCAATGAGAGGCCGGCCCGCAGAACACGTGACGCGGCTGATGATCACATCGCTGCAGCAGCATTTGGTCCCCCGGGGTCCGAGTCGCCGTAATGAATTCGCCCACCTCTGCGTTTCCGAGTGGAATCACTTATCACTCCGCTGTTTTTTAATCAATATTTCACGGCCGATCGGAGATCAAGAACCGACTCCCCGCAACTACCGAAGGATATCCCGGGAGGCGCCTTCTAATGGAGGAGAGGAATTTTCGCTCTCTTTGACACCAGGGCGCTCGGATCGGAGAGTCGGTGTGTTTTCCTGCAGATACGTTCAAAAGGAGGGAGGAGAAAAAAGAAACGATTACTCGGGCTCCTTTGAATTTCAACGAGACAACGCGGCCGCTGGAGATCTTTTCTCGGTAATATGTTCGGGCAACAATGCAACTTGAATATGACAACTCGGAACAAAGGAAACGAGCTAACACGATTGTCTGCGACAGTCTGAGGGAACTGTACCAGGAAACCCGGGCCGGTAATTAGGCCTCTGTAAATTGGATTGACTTCCTCAGCACTTCAAGTTAGCATTAATCGCCGGGGTCGGGCTGCGCTGCACACGGGTCGGTCCATTAGACGTGGATATTAATTCGGTGTGAATCACCAACTGTCTCCTCCGGTTGAGCTGCGGTCAGCGATCAAACCTGGCCGGTGGACAGGCAGCCCCTCCTGCCGAGGACGGCTATTTCCAGAGCTGCACGCGCGTTCCAGCGTCAGACAAACAACGGCAGAGGAAGTTCACTTCGGAGCCCTCGGCATCGGAACTGGTTCGGCTCTCACACGTAACAACTGAATAATTAAATAAATGAAATAGCCTCGGTGGATCAGGGTAACTACGATACCAAACACCAAAGAGAATAGACTGTGTTATTCTGCGTGAGAGCCCAACTCGCAGGGAAATATCTCCCGTTTATTTTCTGATCTTATAATTATTGTATTGCTGAAAGAGACTCTTTATCTGCTCTCGCTGAGAGTTTGATATGAGAGATGCCGCCGTCTTCCAGGGGCTCTGTGTAAAAAGATAAGAGGTTGCATCAGTGGATGTAAACACGAGGTATGAATACTGCGGTAAAGCATCTCCGGTGCAGCTGAGGTGAAGGCACCTGGACAGACCTCCAGTCCATCACACACAATTCACTCTCACACTCACATCTCTGACAGATGTGCAGTGGGATGTGAGCGAGATTTTCCCTCAGACGTGAAGGGAAAAGATCCAGACTCGCGGCGAGTCTCAGTCTGAGGCTTTCGCAATTAAAACATTACAGACGAGCTGCTGCGTCTCCGCTATCGGTGTTGATAAGCGACACAAAGTGACAACAGCTGATTTGGAAACGCGCTCGCCTGCAGTTTGACTACCTCTGCTCTGAATAATTCACAGGCCCTCACAGCGGGCCGCTCTCTCCGCTCTCTCTCGCCTCCACGGTGAAACTTGGAGGGACCCGGCAGCGTCTGAGCACCCAGGTAAGCTGTAGAGGGAGCGCATTCATCTCTGGTTGTGTGAGCGACGGCGCTGATAAAAGGAGCCGCCTCGTCTTTCCCACAGGACAACACGGCGACGCCGTTCTCCTGAGTCAGGGGCCTGTCTGTCACGCGGCTGCTTTTGATCAGCGGAGAGGGAAATCGCACACTTCAGGAGCCACTCGGCTGTAGAGGAGAACAAACGGCTGGGACAGAGCGGTTTCCTGCCCGTGGCCCCGTTTAAAGAGTCCACATGAGGCCATTAAAGTGACAAAAAAGAAGAGGATTACACATGCGAAACCCGTGAACTGTTAATTGGAACATTCATTTCCTCTTTCATTCAAGTCACACTTTACCTGTTCCTTACTTCCTGATTTAAATGTTCTACCTCTGTCGTCATTCAGTTTCTTTGGGACTGAGTGGATATGCTGTGTGTGCTGACTCGGACCAGAGTACCTGGAAGCGCTAACATAGCAGTAAACAGCAGCCTGTGTTAGCCTGTGAACGCGTGGTCTTCCCGAGCATGGAGATCAACTGTGGATCCACCGTCGTCTGAACTCGCACTGAACCCAGCGAGAAGGCAGGGAGCCGGGTTATCAGTGAGCAAACAAGCGGCCCGTCGCTGACGTGTTGTTGGTATTTTCTGCCAGCCTGCCACCGCACGACCTTTACATTTCCAGAAACATCTCTCTGAGCGACGCCGCTGTCTTTTTTAAATGTCAGCTGTCTCGGCGTGATCTGCGCTCCCTGGATATGGGAGGAGGGGGGGATAAAAGGAGAAAAGAAAGAAAGGGAACGTACCAAGCGCAACTCCGCACGCCACCTGTCGCACTGTCGTCACGAGCCGCGGCGTGATCCGCGCGCGAGAAACTGTTCTTTACAGCCACGTCCGCGTGAGTCACCGCAAGCGCTCCCGCCGAGATAATTAATGCAAGAGGGAAAAAACCTGCCCAAAAAGATCACTTCAATAAATAATAGAATTGAAATATCTATCATTTCCTTGGCGCGAGAGAGAGTGAGAGAGAGCGAGATCCAAACTGGCAACGCGTTCGCGGCCCTTAAATCTTCCACTTCCCACCATCTCTGTCTGATCCACCGCTTGAATGTGATCCACATGGAAATGACGGAGCACAACGCATCGCACTCAGCCCCCCCCCCCCCCCCCCCCCCCCCCCCCCCACCTCCACGGAGGTGTTCATCTCGTACACGTCTTGGAGTGAGGACTCATAGCGCAGGCTCAGGTCCCAGCCACGAGCAGGGTGCAGCGGGGACAGATCAATGTCTCGGCAGCTCTTCATCACAGCAGAGCTCTCCTCCGGTCTGACAAGAGGCTCCACCGGGGGTGGGGGGTCTGAGAGAGAAAAAACTTCTGCAAACTGCAGAAAGTGTCGAATCTGTGGTCGATATATGTAAATGTCAGGCGGCTGAGGCTTCTGCGTTAATGGCCCGAGACTGGGGCAGAGTTCGGCGTTTCCCCCGGGGCGGGTCAGGAAACTCCTGCCGACCGAGACGCATTGTGTCGCACAGTAAGTGGGACTTAACAATGAGCCATGTTGTGACTAATTGGATTCTGCAGTCGTCCGTCATGAAAACTGTCAACAACGTGCCATATTGATTTCAATCATTCAAAAGCCCCTGTCTCCTTTTATTACACAGATTTATGCTCTTTTAATCATCCGTTAGGACACGTGGCAGAAAACGTTGGACTCAGAACAGCAAAACAAAGAACAGGAGGACAGAAACAGTGAAATTATCGGTCACACATGAAAATGAAGAGAAAGGGGTTTAATCATTTGATGTCATGAGTGACATCAGCAGGAATATCTTCCAATAGACCAGATGTTATTCAATAAAGTTAACAATTTCAAACTGAAATGTTGAGTTACTGAAGGGAGCTTAAGTTTCTTCTTGATGGGATAACAGCTGTCACAGCTTTGAGGTCTATTGAAATGCAGGAAGAAAAATCAAAGGAAAAATCCTAAAATTTATAATAATAATATACTTTTTCTTTTTTTATTTAAAGAGCGCTTTATATTAGAAGAGAAATCTCAAAGTGCTACACGAAAGAAGATTAAAAGCAAGCATAAAAACATACATAATATATGCAGCCCAGGAGGCACAGGTAGGGAATTTAAGTTGGATTGAATGTGAAATTGGGCCTCAGGTTTTTGCTATTTTTAATCTAAATTTGAGGAAAAGTGGCATAGATTTTTTATTTATTTGTTCATTCATTCATTTATTCATTTCACTCGCAGCCTTTCTTTTCTTTCTCATAGTCAATATGTCTTCGGTAATGACAAAGGGTATGAAAAGCCTCTTTCTTCAGTGACCTTGCACTGTACCGCAGGTAACACTGGAGGAGTGCACTGCGAGTTGTTTTCCTCACGAAGTACATTCTGATCCTTTTGTAGCGTCAAAATAACTCCACTGATGTTTGCCAGATCCAGCAGCCTGAGCGCTGCCTGGCTACAGTGGTAAAACACTTAATCTGGATCCCCTGTCAAAACAGAAACTCCACTCCGCACATCCCCATCGAGAGCAGCAGTGATGATAGGCTGAAATATTGGCACGTTTGAGCATCTCTGCCACTACATTTCACGGCAGATTACGCGTTACCTTCCATCCGCGCCCTCGGCACCGACACAACCCGCGTCGCATACGTTGACAGAGGACGGTCGGGGTTGTGCCTTGTGTGAACATGAAAGAGCTCGCCGCCTGCTTGTTTAAGGATTATTTGACCCGGTTATCTAATCAAGCTTTAACCCGTAAACACGTCCTGCAGAGAGGAGGCAGACATCTGTCGGAGAGGAGCCGGGCAGATGTTAGATAGTCTGATGTCTCAAGCTTTCAGCCCTGCACTGTGGCAACATCTCCCTCGGTTACTTCACCGCCTCTGTCAGACTGTGAGAGAGAAGCTTTGTATTTGAGCAGGAGTACGTCGGAAGAATTAAAGGTAAAAAAAAAAAAACAGCAAACCCCCCCCCCCCCCCCCCCCCCCCCCCCCCACTGTGTACCCGTGTTGCATCCCTGTCAGATGATATTGATTCAGTGTTACGTAACATCTGGAGGGACCTCCATCAAGGCCTCTGCCGCTTCTCCTCCCGCTACAAACGGAGGACTGTCAGGCAGCCAGCGTGCACACGAGGCTCAGAGCAAGCTGGATGAAATCACCTGTGAAACGCTGTGCGCACAACGTTCCCCCCGCTCGCCACTTCCCGCTTTGGATCCGACATGACGGATACAGACACTTTTACCGACGCGCCACGCAGCTGTAGCGGCCTCCGTTGTTGTTTGTCGAGACTCGTATCCTCTTAATGTAGCCTCGCTCCTTCCCCGCCCCGCGTCCCCTCCTTTGTTTGTGAATCTCGCCTAATGCAGAGCGGTAACGATGCAGGCGGGAGGTAGAAATGGATGAGAGGGTCCTAATTGATCTACCTCTGCACCCCCTCGACTCCATATTTTATGTTTTCTCATTTAAACTGCAAAGTGCGAGGGAGACTGTGCATTAAGCGAAAACAAGAGTCGGAGGAGCTGTGTGCGCGCGGTTTCGTGCGGAAATGTGATATGCTCTGAAAAGTACAACAAATTGGCTCAGTCTGACTGATTTGGATTGTTTACTGGCCTCAGATGTATAACTCGACGGCGCGGGGGTTTTATAAATGATGGCTTTCTTGCCACACTGTGGTTTGACCAGTTTTACTGGAGGGGTCAGCGATAATAGGAGTGCTGCCAAAAGTGGAAATACGCAAAATCTGTGGAGGAAATTACAACTATTTCCTCCTGACGGACAGAGACGGGGGCTTTGTTTGCGCTTTTCCCTCCAAGGTTAGACGTTGGACGTGCATGCAAATGATGTCCTCGGCGAGTGTTTAAGACCAACTTTGTGTTGGACTGTTTCTCCTCTTCGACCGCGGAATATCAGCACGAATCTGTTTGAGGAGAGCTCTACCCTCAGGATTGGGTTCAAAAAAAGAAATGTGCAAACTCAAACAAAACCCAATCATATAATAATAACATGCTTTCAAAGTGCTTCCTCGGCATGAAAACTAAAACCGGCTTTTAAATGGTGGTTGCACTTTTGAGGGAATTAGGAAGAATTCGGCGGCCGAGCATAAACTCAAAACCTATCTGTAAAAAAGCGCAGTAGAAATCACTGAAGGATCTATGTTCACCGCTCCATATAAGTTTTGTGTGTCATTCTTTGCACGCCAGCTTTGTGTTGCATTTTCCAGAACACTTCTGCTGTATTAAATCATCTCCGGATGTACATGTTTATTTGCTCCTAATCAGGGAAACCAACCTCTATAACAAATGAAGTGACAGGCCGAGCTACTATAGACACAGTTTGTCCACTGAGTCTGAGGAGTGGTTCGGCTTTTTGATTTTTGATTCGATGCAAAGTAAGAGACAAAAAAACATACTCTCTAGTTTTCTCATTAAGATTTGTAATTATTCCATCTGCACCGTATCAGAGAGTACCCCCAAATTCACCTTATTTGATGGTGTTTGTGCCAGGAGGGTGTCACAGTTGTGCCATGCTAAGCTAAGCTGAGCGAAGCTAAACTAGCCTGGTCGCCGGCTCCAGCCGCATCTTTGCCGCGCTGGCCTGAGAATGGCGTTGATCCGCTCATATTACTCCCGGCAAGTAAGAGGATAAACTAAATTCCCCAAAATGTTGAGTGATTCGTTTCAGCAGCAAAGACACAATCAGGGTTCAGCAGGTTGACGCTCAGAGCTCATTCCGGCAGCTGTTGGACATGCGCCCAGATAGTAGTGTGTGTGTGTGTGTGTGTGTGTGTGTGTGTGTGTGTGTGTGTGTGTGTGTGTGTGTGTGTGTGTGTGTGTGTGTGTGTGTATTCTTGGGGAAGAGAAAAAACAACAATTTGCGTGTGAAATGCATGATCAAAGTGAGGCCTCAGACTGTAGGTTCACATCACTAGAGCGCGTACTTGTTGCACTGCGCCTGTTGTTTATCGAGGGAGCCCTCGATGCCGCGGTTCACGTTGAAGCCTGTAATTTAGATTATTCCTGTCGTGTATTACACAGTCGGCACGGCCGTTCTGTAATTGGGCTCGCAGTATTGTCGAAAGCGCATTTGAGAAACGCTATTAGAGGCCATGATTGACTATTTGAGATTTAGAGGGAGGGAAGAAAAGAGGCACTTGCTGAGAATTAATTGCCTTTTCCGCAGTGGCACGGCAATTACCATGCGTTCTACTGTGCCATTCATACCATGCTGCTGCTGCTGCTGCTGCTGCATCCTGCTGCTGCTGCTGCTGCTCTGCTGCTGCTGCTGCTGCTGCTGCTGCTGCATCCTGCTGCTGCTGCTGCTGCTGCTGCTGCTCTGCTGCTGCTGCTGCTGCTGCTCTGCTGCTGCTGCTGCTGCTGCATCCTGCTGCTGCTGCTGCTGCTGCTGCTGCTGCTGCTGCTGCTGCTGCTGCTGCTGCAGAGGTTCCCATCCTTTCACTCGATTCCGTTCAACGCTCTCGTCCAAAGTCAATACGCCACTACATTAATCAGACCTATTCCTGCGCTCAGACGTCACCGACTGATTTCATACTTTGGGAGTAATGATTTACGCTGCTGCGCCCTGTAATTTTGTCTCCCGTACGCAGAAAGGCGTCTTCTCGAAAAGAAAAAAAGAAAAGAAGGAAAAAAGAGAAACCAAGCCAGATGTGGAAAACCTTAAACTACGGCAATGGCTACGAAAACCCCGCTGAAACCATGCGAGTACCGCGGGACCGCGTTCGTGCAGACGTAACCCTGTCATTGAGGACTAATTCTGCTCTCACACGGTGACTCAGACAACTTGTAAGAACCTCCCGGAGCCCCCAGACACGAGAAATCAGTGAAGCTCTTGCGACTGAGGTAAACATTCATCACTGTTCGGTAAACAGAGAAACAAGGAAATTATTTTAAGACCAACCGGGGGGGAAAAAAAGGCCTGAATCTAGATTGTGTAGTAAACCTGTGCAGTGGTGTCTCATATGAGCAGGGCGAGAAGCATTTGGTGTGGGGTCAAAAACAATAAAGGCCGCGCGCGGTCGGGCACAGACACCTGGGAATTAGCAGCGTTCGGAGCAGGTGTAAAACGGCTCTCCGTTTCCAAAGAGCATCAGATCCGCCGTAACCCCTGGGCGGAGGACGCTCGAATGAAAGGCCAGCGAGTGGGACGAGTGGCCCCGAGTCGGCTTTTACAGGAGCGGAAAGAGCGTTTTCTGTTTGATGACTGTAATTTTCAGCGAGAGCTCAGCTGGCGCGAGAGGTGGGAGGCTTAATGGCCAAACGATCGGATGGAGCGCCGTCTCAGCTCAGGTGACCGGGACGCGGCGGGTCGGCGTGGATGCCGCCAATGGCGAGCCACGACTATTGTAATCGGGCGCATTAGAAACTCTCAGAAACGCCACGTCGATCTCTCCTCTGCCTCTGACGCCACGCGTCCGGGCTCAGCCACACGGTTCCCTCTCTCCGTTTCAGAGGCTCTCGTCGTCGTCGCCGCCACTTTGCCGCTTCCCGGGAGAAGAGTCTCTCCATCCATAGTCGTCTCAATGCTATTACTGTCACAGAGGGATTGGTTCAGGTGGTTCTGCTGCCGTCACTTTTGCTCCCTCTGCTTTTATTCTCGTGTGAGCGAGCTGCCTCTTCCAGCGCCGACACTCAGCGAGTTCAGAGAGAGCTAAACTCGGGTGTGAATGAACAGGATCCTTGCTTCATTCATACTGCTACTGATGCTGGGAGGATGTAGGACTACCACTTATATCACTTCATGCTTGCTTATAGTCATTCATTTCATGAATGCATGTGATTTACGTACATTCTGGACCGATTTTCGTTGTTTTTTTGTCCCTTGCAACACTGCAATGTTGTGCCTCCACACAACAGTGGGAACCCCCCTCCCACGAACGCTGACTGATGCATATCCTCTGGTGAGGAGTTCATCACGTCCTTCTGAGTCAGAATGAAATTAGAATAATGAAGCCCGTGGTCTGGAGTTACCGTTTGTGATGTGCTAATGAAACCGACTTTGATCTAAAATAACTCGGGAAGCTGGAGTGCGTCCCCGGACCCACACATGGAATCGCTGACGTGCCGGGGGTGGTGTCAGGCCGCCCCACGCGGAGCATGCGCACACGGCGGGACGCCAGATATTCCCAGTGGAGATAAGCGCTCCGGAGAGGAAAGGAGAGTACGACTGGCTGACAATCAAAAGTCCGTTTTTGCTCTGTCTCCCTTTCAGTCCCCGATCCAATTGCCGCACAGCTTCCCGCTTTTGTTCTTTGTTATCCCATCATCGCTCACGGGGCAGGCCTGACAAGCCGCTCGTTGCGTTTCCACCTTACTCAAAGGTTACGCAGTCACAGCGGCACAATGGAGCTGTCGGTGACGCTCTCGTCTTGTTTTGTCACAATACCTATACGGTGCAGCGCGACATGGTGAATCTGTGGACAGTGGTGTCACCTCACAGCGAGGAGAGCTCACAGCTTGGGTTTTCTCTGGGGTACTCCAAAAATGTACACAGTCTAGACTGAATGGTGTGTGTGTGTGTGTGTGTGTGTGTGTGTGTGTGTGTGTGTGTGTGTGTGTGTGTGTGTGTGTGTGTGTGCGTGTCCAGGCTGTACTCCCTGCCCTGGCCCTTTGCGCCCTGGGATAGGCTCCGGCAGACCCCCGTGACACTGCTGGGTTCAGACGAGGAGAGATAATGGGCGGATGGACGTGCTACAGCACACAGTGGTAATTACTCCTTTATTTCCCTATCAACCGCAATCATCGGCCACAAACCATCTGCAATGTCAGCGCGCCTGCTGTTCCTGCGCAGTGACAACGAAAGCTTTCCATTCCAGCTCGCGTTCATTACTCCTCCACCGCGGTCGCCAAGCGGCGCACGCCGCAGGTAAACATTTTCACTAACGCGTCCAAATAATTGTCAATTAACCGCGAAAACAGAGGAGCTTTGGCCGGTGACGCGCTACCAGCATGAGGACACATGCGAGTGAAGGAACGACGGCTGGTGAGGACGAAACGTCTCCAATCCAAATGGACTCTCGTGAGGGATGTCCTTATCATTTAATTTCAATTACAGATAACCGGCGCCCCTCGGGATCCTGCTCTCTCTGCCTCCCTCTCCCTCCAAAGTGGCTGAAATTAATTCCAACAAGTGCGCAGAGGGATCTCGACATGCAGCATGCGCTGCAGCAGCTTGTTCGCGGATGACTGACAGCCTTCGCTGCACCTGCGCGAGTGGGTTTCCTCCCACCGTCCAGAGACGTGCGAGAGGAGACTGAAACCACCCGTACTGAACTCTGTGTGTGTGTGTGTGTGTGTGAGTGCGGGAGGTGAGTCAGTGGCTGTTTGTAGCCTGATACCTGCGACAGGCTGGTCCAGGTCTCCACTCTTCCCCTGCGTCAGCCCTGCAATAGCAAATTGCACAGAGACATACGAGCCTCTGGAATCAGATATGAAATCCATCAAAAACTGGATTGCTTAGACGTGTCTCGTTTGTCCCGATGATTCCATGTGCACTGTCTGATCAGTCTGTGTTTTCGGGAACACAACACATTTATCGAAAGCAAAAGATCACCTCGGTGCAGATCAGACGCTGAACAATGAACGTCTACGAGGGTGTGCGGCAATATCTGGGCTATCGATTTGCGGCATCTGATTCTGCAGCTTCTATCACTGCGGCTCAGTCACTGCAGAGTAAGCCTGCAGGATCACACAGGACCGCACACACACTCCACATGTTCATGTCACTCGGTGAGTCTGACTCATTGATGCGCATTGATGCGTTTTATTGTCATACTGAACAAAACGACGACGTGGCAAACCTGGATCTCTGCATCAGGCGTGCTTCCCCAAATATCACAAATCAAGCATTCACCGGCACAAACAGGCAGTGTATCATTAATCTAGATTCGTCTGTGAATAAAAACACGAGGTAGCATCTTGGAGGGGTAGGAGCTTCAGCCTTTTTCGAACCTTCATTTCCGCCCGTCATCAAAAGGAAAAAAATCACAGGTGTTACTATCACATCACACTTTTCCGATGCATTGGATGGTGTTAGAAGGACCAGTGCTATGAAAAAAAGAAAAAACTACACCACAGTCAGATTTTGAGTGCGCGTCAGCAAAGCAGAGACGACGGGGCAGAAAATCAACTGGTCCTCGACCTGTGGCTGTCACGGTGAATGAAACCGCCACGTGACCGGAGGCAGAGGCACAGACGGGCAGCCAGAGAGCTGTCACTGTACCTCAACCACACTGCCGACGCTTCAAGGACTTCAGGGAATCCTGTTCAAGAATTTCAAGGCCTCTTCAAGGACTTTTGAATGATAGCATAATGGTAATAGTTATTATCAACATGGTTGCTCATGTGTGTTTTTTAATTCTATTGAAAAGCACGAGGTGAACTGTTTCATATGACTCTGTTGGTCCATTCAGCCATTGTTAGGTTTGGGGCCTTTGCTGTTTCCTAGAGGCCTCTCACCTATTGAGTCAGTTGTCATCCTCAAACACTGTACCCTCACATACAAGAGGGTACCGGTATTCTCAGGTAAACTGACCTCGGCCGCTTTACCAATTCAACACATGAAAGGCTGTGAACTCTGGGAGGAGGTCCCCGAGGCCCTCCAGTGTTCTCCCCACCACCTCTGGTTCATCACCCCCCCCTCCCGACGTGCTATAATCCCGCCAATGGCTTTGAACGTGAGGCCGTTTTTTTTTTCCTCCACATCTGTTTGAATGAAAGGCATAATCCAGGAGCTGGCTGTACACTGTATACGCAGACAAATCACCCCGCTCTCCCAGCAGAGGTGCACCAATCCACTCTCCATTCATCCAGAGAGCCTGGCAGACCGGACCCTCCTATTTGTGTGCAGCTGGACCCTTTCATTATTTACACTTGAAATGATAATGACATCATGTGTGCACAGCTGCACTATTTGCATCCACCCGGCGCGCAGCCTGAATCTGTGCGACAAGACGGATAGGTGGGAATGTAAATCCCTGCAGTATTTACATGCCAACTGTATTCAGATGTGGAGGTCTTTCTGCACGTGTGATTTACAGACGGGGGAAAGTGGAAGGCAGACGCGTTGCTCTGAAACAGCTGCTTGCAGGACAGATGGACTAAGTCGGAGTCAGGGGGAGTTCACGGTCTCATGATCACAGTGAGAAACACACATTTCAGTTAAACCAGTATGTTGAGCTGGCACAGTCTGTGTCATGATGGGCCTCCAGCGTAGACCATCTCTCTTTGAGGCAGACTCTTTGATTTCCCGCTGGGTAAGGTTTAAAAGGCTGCGGGCAGACGAACGCTATTGTTTGTACCCTTTAAGAAGACCAGAGGATGACGGGCAGAGGGGCTGAGAATGGCAGAGTACAAGATTTTATTTCATCTGAACAGGCTTTACAAATACAACTCTACCGAGCAAGCACAAACACTTACAATCATGTCAGTGAAGAAGAAGCTACGAGAGAATACAAAACTTGGCCAAACAAGTGATCAGGCAGTGCCTAGAGGTTACAAATGACACTGAATGCTAATCGCTGCACGTCTGCTCTCGGATCCTGCTCAAATCACACTGAGTCAGATGTGACTGAATCATTGACATGCACTTCTATGAGATGGACTTGGTGTTTGCCCAGGAGTTGACTCCACTGATGCTCTGGACATCCACACATTAACTGAAGTTTTTACCCAGTGGTGCCTAGCTCCCTGAACAGGTCTCCAGTCCACCGCATTCACTCCATTCACTCTTATACTTACTCCTAGGAGCATTTTGGTGTCCCTAGTCAACCTAAACGTGTATGTTTAGGGGCTGTGGGAGAAAATTGAAAATTTATAATCTCACCTCATGTAGAATAAAGGGTTTGTGAAAGATCTCAGTTATCTAGATTATTGTTTAGATGCTAAAAATGAAGGCAACTGGACTTGTGTTTGGTTCTTGAGGAGCCAAACAGGCCCCAGGTCTTAAACCCCTGGTGGCCCCTCGGGGTCATTATCAAGAGTCGCATGAGCAGCTAAGGTCACAAGCCATAAGTCATGAGCCTTATGGTGGGATTTATCAGGGTCGTTGTTCCCCCTGAACACTACGAGAGACGTTAAAGTCACTATGTAAAAGTGTGAATTTTAGGGAGGGCCCTCAATATAGCACTATAAGTCCCCCAATTAGGGTCTTAAACCATCTCCTTTACTCCTCTCTCAAACCTCACACACCTGCAGGGTTCACTTTTAGCACCTATAGGTCTAACATTTGGCAGTCACTCACCCAAGACCATACTCCCCCCTCAAACACAGCAGATGCAATACTTCCCCCCCTAGGTTTGTCTATTTACACGAGCCTGACAGGTATTCGCCGCTATTCCCGACAGAAGACATACTCAGTGTAGCTGGTCCAGATTTTGTCCTCGTTGGGGTCGTTGCTGGTGTAGGCGCAGGTGCCCGTGGAGCTGCAGGCCACCATGTGGAAGCCAGCCTCAGTCAGCTTGTCAAACGCCTGCTCTAAGAAGTTATACTTGAGGTAGTATCTGGAGGTGTACCTCTCCGGGGGTCTGTCCGGGTCCCTGCTCTCGTTGAGCGTGTCTCCAAACACCTCTTTGGCCAGGGAGGTCTTGCCGCAGACGGTGATGCGCGCCACCCTCCTGAACTTGGCGTCGGTCTGGATGTCTCTGCCGATGGTGTAGGAGCCGCGGTATCCCACCGTGATGTAGCCGGACTTCCTGGAGTCCAGGGAGGAGGAGGCTGCGGCGCTCAGCGCCTGCTGCTGGAGCTGCTGGGGCTGCGTCTGCTGGAGCTGCTGGAGCTGCTGGGGCTGCTGGGGCTGCTGCTGCGCTCCGTCCTCCGGGTCGCTGTGCAGGACCTCCTCGCTCAGGGAGTTGTCCTTGCTGACCCGGGGGCTCAGCCTCTTGGCCAGGTCGCGCAGCTGGAAGAAGTCCGCCTCCCGCTGCAGGCGGCTCCTCTCCGGGAAGTAGTCCGGCAGCACCAGGTTCAGGTCCCGCAGGTAGTCGAGGATGTAGCGGAACAAGAAGCCGTCCCGGTCCAGGAAGAAGCGTCCCTTGCTGTCCCTGGCCAGCTCCTTGGGGGACTTGCTGGTGAACATGGTCCACAGCAGGGAGTCCGGCACCGAGGTCAGGGTCTTGTGCCGGGTCACGTACACCTGTCCGCCCACGTTCAGCTCGATGATCTCTGTGAACGGGGATCCCGGGGATCCGCAGCCCGGACCCCCTCCCTCTGTGTCGGCCAGTGCCATCCTGCACTGAAGAGAGATGAGCGGAGCTCTGAGGAGCACCAGGAGCAGCTGCCGCTTTATATACTGTTCAGAGCGCTCCACACACGCTGCGCTCGGAGCGCGTCAGGGGGCGCGATGGGAGGAGGTGGAGGAGGTGGAGGTGGTGGTGGTGGTGGTGGGGGTATAGTTAGTAGACGTTTAACTATAGCATGACTGTCCTAGGAAACAAGAACATGCAGTCACAAGTGTTTGCTCTCTCTCTCTCTCTCTCTCTCTCTCTCTCTCCTTCCCTCCCTCTCTCCCCCTCTCTCTCCCTCTCTCACTGTGTTTGTGTGTGTGTGTGTGTGTGTGTGTGTGTGTGTGTGTGTGTGTGTGTGTGTGTGTGTGTGTGTGTCATGCATCACTGAGAGTCCACACTTCTTAGAGAATGTGTTCATTTCTTGGTTGGTTGGTACATGGTCATGTATACTGTAACTCTCTCTCTTCCTTCTTCTGTGTGTTGTTGTTGCTGAATGGTTATTTAAACGTGTGTAATCTCATGTCATGCATTACTGCATTGTGACACATCACACATACTAAGACTTTCTCACATGCGCTGTCTCTATCTTTCTCTTGTTCCATCTGTGAAATTGTGTGTGTGTGTGTTGACTCGTGTTATACATTACGATTCTCTCTGTGTCCCTCTGTGTGTGTGTGTGTGTGTGTGTGTGTGTGTGTGTGCACTCGGGATAGATGGGAAACATCCGTGTATAATCCTCCAGACCACCTGAAGCGTTTGATTGCCTGCCCCTTGCAGTTTCTCTCCTGACCTGTGTGACCCCAGTTATTGCAGCGGGCCCTCTAATGATTATAGAATCAGTCAGAGCAATTAAATCAAGACTCTTACAGATCCCACTGGAGCACGCACACATACATACGCACACATACACACACACACACACACACAACCAGGAGCTGGTCAGACCATTTTTCATTTGTCTTCAAATCGAGAACTGGGTGGAAAATATGGAAAGAGTGACACCCATTGCAACTCTGCTGGAAATGCAGCCATCAAGCAACACACACACACACACCACATGTCTAATGCTTGACATCTCACTCCAGACACACAATAACTACTACATCCCTAAACAACCAGCCAGCACCAACCACAAACTCCTCTTAACTCTGCCTGTGAACAGAAACCAAGCATTAACCCTGGAACATGATGTTAACCATAGTCAGAGCTGTTTTGTGAATCCATGGAATTAGATTTATTTATTTTGAACTGGCAGATCGGTCAAAAAAAATCTACGTTATCCACACAAATTACACATACACGAAACTTCTCTGCCACCCAGTGAATTGCTCAATTTTAGTGGTATGATTAATGATTAGCAGTTGACTCTATTGTACACTGGAGGAATCAGGCCTAACACCCACTGGGATGTTGTCATTTAGGACATCTGACAGCATGCGACTCAGCTGCCTCTGCAGTCATGTCTCTGCACAACTGTCAACCTCGTGCACTAATCTGCACTGACACATGCATCTTTGAAAAACACACATCTTACATGTTCGTATGAGTTCCAAGGAAGCAAAATCATAGTGAGAGTATGGTGACAATATTTGTGGAGGCGTTTTAGGTGCACATAAAATATGAGTCACCAAGAGTTCATGAATAATCATCGGATCGGAGTGTGTTTACTCATTAGTGCTCGCATACAAGTTTGTGCCGTACAGGGATGACAAGGTCTGCCAGCCTGCTGCTTTCTTGTCATCGCAGAGTTTTTGTAGCATCACAACCGCAGGTCAGCCAGGCAGGGATGCAATCACTGTTTTTCCAGCTGCTGGAAGACAGACATCCCTCAGTCATGTGGTTATCATGAGGCACTGAAACTGGGGTCATTTCCCCATTCAGAACTTCCCACTGCAGAGCACATCGGGCATTTAAAAAAAAGAAGGAAAGGAAGAAAAAAAACAGTTGTGAAAGACAGGATAATTGCTTTTGCCCAAGTCAGTTCATTGCACTAAAGTGACGTGCTCTTACAGCTTTGTTACATATTTAGTGTTTTATTATATTTTCACAGTCTCGTGGGTTTAAAAGCAGGCTGCCAGAGTACAGGAAAGGTTCACTGTGGTGATGATTAGAGATTCAACGATGATGTTTTTAAACCATTTTTAACTCTGTGACTTCGGGCTACGAAACAGCAAGAATATTTTAATTGTCCCTGACAATTATATCCGACACATTTATCTTACAGACTCACAAAGCTGAAATTAAACCAGATCCGGGACAAGGAGTTTTTGTAGATTTTCCCAAAGCAGCCACTTCAAACTGAAACAGAAACTCACATCTAAGGCAATGTCTAGTCATTGTGAAAGTTCATACTTCCCACCACTCTGGCTTTGTGCCACTGTGGAAATTTGGAGGACCAACCTTCCCAAAGTCAAATCACCTATAAAAGGCAGATGCGCTTGGATGTTTTGTCACTCAAAAACGTTGTTGAGCCACTACAATGCTGCGCAAGGTAACGCTGTCCTTCTGTCCTGTGCTTTAACTGAATTGAGACGGCATTTGTAGAAAACGCCAAGGCTTTGAAGACACCAAATGTTTGTTGCATGTCTTTACTTGTTTGTGCTGGTTTGATTCTTGACAACTGGACCGTGGCTGATGAGGTTTGTGCCTCAGACTTTTGGACTGACTGGCCCGGTTTCACCTTTCCAGGGTATTACAGAGAGCTTTGGTGCAGCGATCCATGCCCTGACCAGCACCCATCTGACAGATGGCGTGATTAACCGGAGCAAAAGGATGATGCTGGACACCCTGGGTGTCGGCCTGTTAGGAACCAGGACAGCTGTCTTTAACAAGGCTCTCAAGTACAGTCAGGTACAGTCCTCAGCAGCCATACAGTATCTGCCGGATCCATTGTTATTACTGGGACTCTCATTAAATCTCGCTGTATCTGGAAGTCTGTGTTGATTAGAAGCTACAGAAATAATGACTGGTTGGCAGAGATCTCTTACAGCAGATAAATACTACAAATGAAGCTGGTGGGACCCGTCATTGTGCACTGTGTAATTCATTTCCTTGCTGATGTTATGAGTCGGCCTCCCGCGCCTCTTCAGCAGAACAGTCACTTAATACAATCCCTTTAGTCTCTATTGGTTTAGAGTTTCGCTGTTTGGGAACTGGGACTGTCACAGCTGAGCTCAGCGTAACATCCATAATTAAATCTGCACTTGTCCACATTCTAATTTGTCCGGCCGCAGATGTTCATGTCCGAGGAGAGGAGCAGCGTTTGGGGTAAATCGGAGATATCTCTTCCTCCTACATACGCTGCGTTTGTCAACGGCATCGCGGTAAGTTCTCCTAGGTTAAAGCACTAATAATACACGGGGGGCATTAAGGTGCTGTGGCTGCTGGTTCTGACACGCTCGGTGGTTCCAGGTTCACTCCATGGACTTTGACGACACGTGGCACCCTGCTACACACCCGTCTGGGGCGGTGCTGCCGGCCCTGCTGGCCCTGGCAGAGGCTCTGCCCGGCCGGGTCTCCGGCCTGGACCTGCTGCTGGCCTTCAACGTGGGCATCGAGGTGCAGGGCAGGCTCCTGAGGTTCTCCAAAGAGGCCTACAACATCCCCGAGAGGTGAGAGCTTTAGAGGGGAGCTGGAATGAAAACGTGCTGTCACCTCGGCCTTTGCTGAATCATGTCTTTTCGCTCTATAACACACCGTTCCAGGTCACCTTTAATGATATTAACCTACATCAGCCAGTTCATGTCAGACTGAGTTCACTGGAGTGTTGACAGGTTGCTTCACCAAGATTACGAGAGAAGTGCAACACCTACATCTAGTGGCATAGTTGATAACCATGCAGTATGGATACTCGTTACTCGAGTATCCATTTTTTTTTAGCTCCCTACTGCATCGAAAGAATACTTTTTAAGAATTAAGTGGAAAATCTCTGCACATAATTTCCACATAAACGCTTCAGTCAACATCTCGCTGTCCAGTTTTCATTCAGGTGTAAGAAAGTGAAAGTGAAAGTGAACCTTTTTCAGTGCAAGCAACTACTTGGAACAGCTCAGCATCATAACTTGGAAAATATATAATTTTTTGTTTGGTCCATGTTTGGGAAGCATTAAATATTTCTGTTTTTTCAAGTCGGGGCCAAGGACTGTTTATCATGTATGCTTAAGGAATAACTGATAACACATTCAACAAAGGAAATACATGGACCCTAATGTTGTGTCCCTCCTTCCTGGCCTGCTCAGGTTCCACCCCCCCAGTGTTGTTGGGGTGATGGGCAGCGCTGCAGCCTCAGCCAAGCTCCTGGGTCTGTCCCCAGCACAGTGTGCCCACGCCCTGGCCGTGGCAGCCTCCTCGGCCGGGGCCCCGCTGGCCAACGCCGCCACGCAGACCAAACCCCTGCACATCGGAAACGCTGCCCGCAGGGGCCTGGAGGCCGCTCTGCTTGCCCGGCTGGGTCTGGAGGGGAGTCCAGCCATCCTGGACGTGGACAGAGGTTTTGGGGTTTACTACAAAGACTACAGCCCAGCCGCCATGCCAAGAGCCGACTCTGACTTCAGATGGATCCTGGAGGACCAGAACGTGGCCGTCAAGCGCATCCCGGCCCACCTGGGCATGCACTGGGTGGTGGACGCGGCGCTGGCGGCCCGGGCCAAGCTGGAACACGCACTAGGGGAGTGTGACCTCGACAAGATCAGGGAGGTCACGCTCCGAGTGCCCCCGTCCAAGTACATCGACTGCCCCTCTCCGGCCACCGAGCACCAGGCCAGGCACTCGTTCCAGTTCAACGCCTGCACGGCTCTGCTGGACAACGGCGTGAGCGTGTCCTCCTACAGCCAGGCTCAGATCGGCAGAGCCGCGCTGCAGCGGCTGCTCTCCAGGGCGAGGGTGGAGACGCCGGAGCACAACCAGCCCAGCTTCGACAAGATGTACTGCGAGGTGGAGGTGGAAACGGACGACGGCCGGCGCTTCCGGGCCAGGTGCGACACCTTCTACGGCCACTGGAGGAAGCCGCTGAGCCAGGCCGACCTGCTGGAGAAGTTCAGCAGGAACGCCTCCTCGGTGCTGAGCGCAGAGGGAGTGGAGGGCGTGATTGACGCGGTCGGAAACGTGGAGCTGGTGAGAGAGAGCTCGACCCTGACCTCGTATCTGAGGATGACGGGCGGCCGACACCAGCAGGCTCGCAGCGCCAACGCTTTGTGATTCGTCAGTGTTTGAAAAAGCTTAACCCGTGCTCGCAATATGACAAAATCACTACAGGCTATGGTGAAGATGTTTATAGGTGTGGTTATGTGACAGTCTCTTTGACTGGATTTGTTAAGATTACATTATCTGAGGTAATTTTATGGGTTTACTACAGTGTATGGAACACACTATTATCAGAGTCTATTTAGCTCTTGTAATGACTATGTTGATTATCATATTATGTCATATGACAACACCGGTGGTGGGGGCTATTATATACTGTATCTGATATACATATAGGAAAACAATCAACCCTGCAAATGAATCCATAAATATTCTTTATATGTGTTCAGGCAGTGTGAGGACAAATACAGAGATTCTGCTCTCAAATTGGCCTAATGTTACAAATGACTACTGGAACAATCGAAAGCACTTTATTTCCAACGTCAAAGGACTCAGGCCACGATCTGCTGCAGGTGTAACAATTTTTTGCATTTTTTTTTTATCTTATATCTCGGTCTGAAGACCCAGGTGTGTTGAGCTGACTTAAAACTGCACAAATACCGCCCCATGTAAATATTTTAGACTCGACTCTAATAAATAAAACAACTTGAAAACCTTTCACATTTGAGTGCATTTTATTTCTTCTCCTGCGTCTTCTCTACAAAGCGCCTGTCTTCGTCAGACTGAGAGCCGGACAATGGCGTCTGCAATAGAACTCACACCAAACAGTGCAAATTACGACTGCGTATGTATATATAAATATATATATAAGTGCGGTTGATGGAGGAGTTACTGTAACATCGAATGATATGTATCCTGGTTCAGCGGGACGCTACTGTTAAGCACACGGAAACGAAAGCCCGCCGCCCCTTTCGTTTTCGGCCTCGTGGACCTGTCGAGCGTCTCAGGCCAGCTTCAGCACGTCCCGCACCATGGCCCCGATCCCGTCGAACACCTCGTGGATCGGCGCGTCGCACATGAAGGCGGCAGTGGTGACCAGCTTGTTCTTCCCGTCCGCGTGGCTGTCGGCCACGCTCTTGCTCACGTGCTTGCAGCCCAGCTGGCCGATGGCCTCGGCGGTGCCGTTGGTGTTGGGGTACCTGAGAGAGCGCAGGTGGTTTGCGGGGAACATCAGGGACGTGGAAGAGGCACGATGGTGGTGGTGGTGGTGGTGGAAAATGCTAAAGGTGCGCTCACTTGTCGTCGTTCTCCTTGCCGACGGTGACCTCGCAGCCGGGGAAGACCTTGGCGGCCAGGACGGGTGAGATGCAGCAGAGGCCGATGGGCTTCCCCTGGCTGTGGAAGGCCTGCAGCGTGGCCTTCACCTGCTCGTTCACAGAGCAGTCCTTGCCCTGCACGGCCCACGTGCACAGGTTCTTGGCCGCTCCGAAACCACCTGCCAGACACGACAGGCACAGGTAAGACTCACTCAGATCACTTGGGATGGGTTATGCATGCTCCGGTGGCGTTGCTGTGTGTGTGTGTGTGTGTGTGTGTGTGTGTGTGTGTGTGTGTGTGTGTGTGTGTGTGTGTGTGTAAATATTCTTACTACAAAGACTACAGACTGTGTGTGTGTGTGTGCAGACCCGGGAATATGATGGCGTCGTGATCCTGGACGCTGAGCTTAGACAGGTCCTGGATGTTCCCACGGGCCAGCCTGGCGCTCTCCACCAGCACGTTCCTCTTCTCCTCGGACGGCTCGCCTTTCAGGTGATTGATCACGTGCATCTGGTCAATGTCCGGGGCAAACATGCTCACCTGCAGTGGAGGAGGCAGAGGTGAGGGCTCCAAGTTCAGAGTTAAAAACACCAGGCAACCAGTAATAATTAGCAATCCATGATTTAGAAAAAAGTAGTTTTTTAAATGTGTGGAATACCCATCATAGAGTCCTGAAAGTCTACAGTCGAGCATTAACACACCCCTGCGGCTTACACGTTGCATATTTTACTGATTGAGTCCATTTATATAGCCAGTGGTCAAATATCAACAGATGTTGCACACATTTTCTTAACTATTAACAAAGCCAGGCTGCTGATTAGACACTGGAAAGAATTTGTCTGGTAATTTAATAGTAAGATGAGGATGCAACATTCATTTCAAGAGGACACTTGTGGCTCTTGAAGGACTATTGTGAAAAGTATGATTGTGGTGACCCTGAAGTGTTCATTAGAGTTTTGTAAAGCTGTGTCTAGTCTGTGCAACTTGATCTCAGTGAGACAATGGCTGAGGCACCTTTCATAGTTGGCTGTGTTCACAAGTTACTTATGAGTGCGCCACACTTGACGGGAAGTGACAGTCACTCGCAGGGTGCGGGCTGCACTTGCAGACAGCCTGATAACCTGTCAAACTTACAGCGGCGCCTCCTCTGCTCAGGTGGACCAGGACGGCGGAGGCCTCGTGGATCTCGCTGCCGTCGTAGACGCCGCATCCTGCCAGCACCACGGCCACGCGTTTGTCCATGTGTGTGGAGTAGAAAGTCCTGGGGACGGTGCTCACGGCTCTGAGGGTCAGCAGGGAGCCTCCGCAGCGCTGCAGCAGGGTGAGCATGGCCGACAGGACGAGCTGCTTCTTCGCCGGCTGCGATAAACCGCGGTGGAGGACGCGGGCTGCTCGCTGCGTCGGCGCCCCCTGCCGGACAAACACGGATACTGCTGCTCGCCCGAAGTTTTTTCAGATGTAAATATGATGCAAAGCCACAAGCAAAAATAGCAGAGGTTTCTATTTAATGGCTTGTGTCTGTGAATATTAATCTAAGCTGTTCATGTATTTTTTATGCTTGTTTTATTTCTAGTTTTATTTTACTGATTTTAAATTTGTCCAAAATCAGGCAGATTTTTGTCAGTGTGAAATTCTCATTACACAAATTAAAATTACAGCCTAAAATGGAATATTCAAGACTGCTGCAAATTCATCGTGTAATTTGATTAAGTAACATGTTTGAACATGTAGTCCAGAATTTCTTTAATTATTTATCATACCGTGTTTCAAATCGCCGAGAAATATTCCCTTTTTGAATGAATGAATGAATACATAAAGTGAAATTGTGTGTGTTTGTAATATAATATATGCGCCAAACTTGTTTCCACATTAGTCAGCTACACCGTCACGTGACTTCGTCTCATCAACAAAACCACGTGATGAGGAAGAGAGAGCCGCGCCGTCCGGGCAGGAGGACCTCGGCAGGGGAGACGCCGCTCTGGTGTGTGTGTGTATATGAGTGTGTGTCTGTCTCCTCCGACATGGTGGACAGCTCGGCTGCTGCGGTGTGTGTGGCGCTGCTGGCGCTGCTGCGGGTGGCCGCGGCTCAGGTGAGGGAGGGCGGACAGCAGCAGTGGCCTGTTCCCTACAGGTGAGGAGAGACGGTGGCGGAGCTCTGCTCGGCCCCGCGGCTCATGTGACACACACACACACACACACACACACACACCGCACTCTGTCGAAGAAGTTAACACTGCAGGACTAGGTTGTCGCAATCACTTTTGTCAGACAAACGTAGATGTTAAGCCTCCTTCCAGCGGCTAACGACGCTTTATGTCGGTGTTGAGTTCAGTAACGAGGACCGGTTAAAACCGCTGCGTTCACGTGACCTGGGAAACGCTGTGTGAATTATGAAGATGTAACAACTTTTTGTTTAGTATGTATTGTTAAGTGAAGTCCCAAGTTTCCGGTGTATTTGTGTTTGATGCTTAGAATGTCAAGTAGTAGTAGTAGTTATTTATGACTACCATGTAATGAATAAATCCTATGTATTAAATGGGGCCGCAGGTAATGTATACTGATTATTATTTATTTTTAATTTGTGGAGATCCTCATTTGTTCGGGCAATTGCTATAAACTAGTTTTAAACTGTAGCAGCCTCTTGGATAAGAGGTGACAAGTCTTCTAAGAATCTACAGAAAAGGTCCCGTTTCCACCACACAACAGCCTCTCTGATATCTTTTATTTAATAAAATATAATTCCAGTCCATTGAAGGAGGTCAGACATGCCGGACAGAGACCCTGGTCAATTACGGGGGTTAACCACAGCACAGAAAGGCATTTGTGGGGCTATGAACTCTCCTCAGAGGTCACATGCATGACAGTCCCAATGTGCATTCCTGGCGTTAATCCCCAGACGCTTCGAGGAGCGGCCGGCCGTGGACTCCTACTGCGAGGCTCTCTACCCGTTCTGTCCTACGGGAGACCGAGACGGGCGGATTCCCTACATGAGAGACAGCGACGTCATCTCTGTGTATCGGCTGCAGACACCAGTTTGGGAGTTCAAGTATGGAGATCTGCTGGGCAAATTTGTAAGTATGGATTGACACGATCCAAAGTCCATGTACTGCAAAACGAGTAACCCCAAGATTCGTCCCAAAATGAAGTAAGGGAATTCAGTTTTCACCTGTCGATCGGGAATTCAGGGCAAGCATAAATTCTGACTCTGAAAATGATTCGATATAATATTTAAAGGCGGTTGAAATCGCCACCTTGAGCACAGCTGTCCTTTGTGCCGTCCATACTGGTATTAGATTATACTCCGTGAAACTGAGATGAAGGAAGCACTGTGTGGTTTAAGCAGGTAATGCCCGACACAGGCACATAATTAGATGAAGCGAGGCCTTGAAAATGGAAGTGCAACTTGTGACTGGTGTGCTAGGAGCGCAGCTGCACGCCCAGCCGGCTGCCTGCCTGCCTGCCTGCCTGCCTCCTCCACACTGAGGCCCTGTGTGCAACCCCTCTGCTCTGCTCCGCTCCCCCAGCACATCATGCACGACGCCATCGGGTTCAGCAGCTCAGACACGGGGGCCAACTACACCATGGAGTGGTACGAGCTGTTTCAGCTGGGGAACTGCACCTTCCCCCACCTCAGAGCGGAGGCGCCGGCGCCTTTCTGGTGCAACCAGGGCGCCGCCTGCTTCTTCGAGGGGATCGACGACGTGCACTGGGCTCAAAACGGCACCCTGGAGAAGATAGCGGAGATCTCAGGTGAGAGCTCACAATGTGGGATCCCACATCCCAAACCAAGCTACAAGCACAGCTATAGTGGTCTGGATGTTGCCACTAGAGTGTGAAAACACTGGAGGACACCCGAGGACACATTATTCTGTCTCCCCTGGCTGGCAGGTGTGAAGCGATACACATATGAATATCATCCTCAACTAATTAACTCCTATTAATTTGTCTGTGAAAAACTATAGTCATCAGTCACGGCTGTGGTCTGAGACATGGCTATTGAATTTTTCCTGTCCTCTTTAATCTTGCCATTGAACCACATGCAGTTGTTATAAATCCTATAATGGAGAGTGGTAAACATGGCGTTTCTCTCTACCCCAATGATCTTCTTTTGTGTTTGCCTTATCCTGCCTTTTCACCGTGGTCTCTTTTGGAAAACTGGAAGTTGCCCAGAGGCCCTGATAGTAGGCTGAATGCCTGGCGGTGTGAGTCGGAAATACATCTGCCTTTTGAAAGCAGAGTAGCTGGTATGGAAACGTAGAGTTTGGCTCTGGTTTGATTTGTGTCAGGTCCTTCTCAGCTCAGCAGGTTCACGCTGTACAGCCCGTCTCCCAGCGCATACTGGGAGCGGCTAGAACGAGTGATCCACAAACAAACAGAGTAATTCAGCTGTGTGCGCTGGTGTTTGCACGGACTCGCTTCCTGTAGACAACAGTTCTGTAGACGTAACCTTTTTACTCAGTCCCGGCTTCTGCCTCTGACCAGGGAACCAGTTTAACGACATGGCCGAGTGGGTCCAGAAGGACAACGAGACCGGGATCTACTACGAGACGTGGACGGTCCGCTCCGACCCCGGCCCCAACGCCACCGTGTGGTTCGAGTCGTACGACTGCTCCCAGTTCGTCCACCGCGCGTACAGGAAGCTGGCGGAGCTGGGGGCCAAGCTCTCCAGCAGAACGCAGACCAATTACACCAAGATCTACCTGTACAGCGGGGAGCCCTCCTACCTGGGCAACGACAGCAGCATATTCGGCCAGCCCGCCCTGAAGAACCTGGCCGCGGACATCCACAACTTTTACCACACGTTCAGGCCGCACCAGTCCTACGTGGACTTTGCCATCAGCCTGCTGGAGGCTTTTAAAAAGGTGGTTCTGGACAAGAGCTTCTATCTCTACTACAACTTTGAGTACTGGTATCTGCCCATGAAGCCCCCCTACCTGCGGATCACGTACGAGGAGGTGCCTCTGCCTTGATGGGGAAACTTCCACCGCCGTGTTTACATCAGCGCCAAAGAATCACAACCCTTCTCTTTCATCCTTTAACCTTTTTTCAGCTTTTGGAGGAGCAGGAAAGCTTCACATTCTGGATTTTAAACCCAGAGGACGTGTCGTTGTTTTGTGTGCTCTTGCTTGATCGAATGATTCAGGTTCAGAGCTTGAAATAGAACCTATGTCTGTGTCAGATTTGTGTCAGCCATCAGTGCTTTATTCCTAAAGACTTTCTCATGCGGGTTTTCGAGATGTGCAAATGGTTGCAACAGTGCTCTCATTGTAGCCCAGTGAGTCACATCTTGATTTCCTTCAGATTAACCGGTGAGACACGCTGGAGACGTTTATTCATGTTTTAAGCAAGTCTGCCTGAGTCGCGCACCGCTCACAAAGAATGATGCACAGCAGGATGACGGAGCGGGGTTAGTCTCTGAGCTCCTCATTAATGAGCAACGTTAACATTGCACCCTCATAAATGCTGTGAACTTAACTCTTGGTGGAAGAATCCACAGCTCAGACGCAAACCAAGCCCTTAAGAGCTCTGTTGTCCCAGCGGTGGGGTGAGGTTCACCACCTTGACTAACTGGACACAGGATAATGTGACTGAACAATGGCACGGGAGCTTGTATTACTGATGCAGTTGCACGTTTCTGGACTCAAATCTGTATCTGCGCTAAGTACTGTTAACCCTTGACATTAGCAGGCTGTGAAGGCACATCGAGGCTCCCCATGTGGAGACCATATCCAGGCCAGCAGGATGTTTACGTGGAGCCTAACGCGTGGAAACACTTCTGAGGACTACACACACACCCTGACACCCGTGTTGTTTATATTTCAGCATTTGATGTTTCATATTTTGAAAGCTACGCCTGCGTGCCATGTTTTAACCACTTCTGAATTTCATGTGTTCTAATTGTAAATATGTACATTTTATGTGTTTAGGATTATATTGTCATGCTTTTCAGTTTACTCCTTCCTGTTTTTGAGACAGTCAGGTACACGCTGAGATGCCTTCTTTGTCTGATCAAACTTCCTTTCTAATAAACTGTTTGGATTCTGGTTGTATACCTGAGTATATGATGATTCTTCAGAAGACGACAACAACAACAAACACACAACAAGTACATAAGTAAGATGCTAATTTCTGCTTCTTTCTTTCCTCAGTGCCTAAAAGTAATGTTAGTGGCATGCTTTGGTCTGAAAAACTAAAAGATTGAGCAGACCTGCTCTGAACGCTCAGTTGTAGCGCCTTCCCCTCCGAATGCTAATGAGCTCTACATGCAGAAGACATGAGGACGGCATCATGCGACCATGACAATGACTAAATATGGGACAGAAATAGCTGCTGGACACCAAGCTGTGGTGCAGCCATCAATGTTTGAGCCGGAGTCTGAAAGAAAGATGATCCTGCATCTGACCACGGAGCAACGGCACTTGGCTTTCACGGTTGACATTGTAGTGGTGAGGCTGTCGCATACAGGTGAGGACAAGAAGATAGTGGATTCTCACAAAAGCATAGGGAAGAGGATGGGACCGCAAAAGTCCACCTCCTTGTTACAGAACCAGGAGAGATGTGGGTAACCAGCTTTGCTATTTGAGCATTCAGACCTCCTGTAAGACTGTAAGCTGTAAGACTTCTCTCCAAACGTATTGGTTCGAGTGCATAAGAAAATGCAGAATGCTTTTCTTAACGTTAGCATACTTGTGCTAGTGCTATCTATGCACGGCCTTGCTGCTATCTTGCAAACTTCATGCTAGCTTGCTAACTAGCATTTTCATCATTTCATCCTGCTTCTCTGCTTTTTTTGAACTAATATCCAGGGAGTCTATCCTCAGTATCAGGCTTTGCGGTATCAGGCATTAGTTTGAATGAAGTCATTGTTTACATTGTATACTTGTCACATGGGCTATTATGCAGCCAAGCCCTTTTAGGAGACCAGTGGCAGTCTGGAGTCGATAGACTCCTATGGGAGAAGTGAACGTGATCACGGAACATGGTTGATTCTTTCTTCCCACAGTCACTGAAGTAAACATTGATATGATAATCCGAAAATATTAGTATGAATATGGCAATCTTCAGTCAGACGCATAAGCAGAAAATCAGCTCTGTTCAAAACCTGCCTCCATGTTGGCAACTCTCAGACTTGGCACTGATCTCTGTTGTTCAGCACTTTCAGACAAGGTGATGGCAGATACACAAGGGGTGGGATAAGGGTGGCCCCACCCAATTAGAGACAGGAATATTCATATCGTTGGAACAGCTTTTTCATAGGCTATTATACAGGCCATCTATTCTACTTTTGACAATTGTCCCTAGGTGTAAGAGTGAATGTATCTATGTGTGTGTCCATTGGAGGCCTACCCAGGGTACATGCCCTTTCTTCACCTTTTGAGTTGGAGATGGACACCATGAGACCCCTGGGACAGTGATCAGCTACAAAATGTGGATGGATGGATGCAAGATCTAATTTTAGGTACTGGAGGAAAAGAAAACATGACAGATTCCAAAAGTACATTCACAAATTTTTTTATTACTGGTATAAGATCACATGTCTAAAACAAGAACTTTAATTTCAAGACAGGTGACCAGTAAAGCAAAGTCGACAAAGCGTTTGCCATACAGAAGCCAAACTAAAAGGACAGTGCTGTCGACGCCGGCTCACCCGCCCCCCGAGGGAGGCGACCGGCGGACGCTCTGAACAAACGAGGTTGACCGGGACGCGTTGGAATTCTCCAGTAACGGTGACGAGAAAGCAAACCACCCAGGACGCGGCCTCCACTTGAGAGCGGCAGCCGCCGCGACCGTTTCAACGCACGGCACGAGTTGTGAGAAACGAATCGGGAGATATGTCACGGTGCCGTCCGAGGCTAGAGCACGAGAGCGCGGGCCGAGCACAGGGACCTACCTCGGCGATATAAAATGAAAGACCATTGCCATCAACAGACCGGATGAGTTCGACGCAGTCATGGTAAGAAGCGCTTACGCTTCCTGCAAGGAGCCGGGACAGTTTTAGTGGACGGCCTGCTGCGTGAGACGCCTATGAGGACGTGAACGATCTCGCCATCGACACGTCCATGGGGCACGGCAGAGTGGTCCAAAGGTTTTTCCAGAGAAAATCCAGAGAAGTCCTGAGATTGCACGACAATGTGGTGCCACTGTTGGAAAATGGGTCAAACTTTACGTGCTGGATGACGTGCGGCCGTTCGTCTCCCTCCCACACGCGTTCAAAACCTCTGGACCACGAGCGTGGCAGGTAAAACCGTGGACGCGTCCAAACCGGAGGAATCTAATGTGGCTGCTCGTCTGGCCGCTCTTCCGAACCGACTGAACGATTGCTTCTTTTGCATAACTGAAACACACAAGTTCATTACAAAAGCAGAGTCCATATCAATAAATTACACATCTCTCTCTCTCTCTCTCTCTCTCTCTCCTCTAGGGACTACGGTATGAAAAGATCCACCTAGCGAAGGATAAGCTCGCACCCCGGGTTGTAGAAAAGAGGCGAGCCGTCAGCTGAGGAGACTTCAAACCCTGACAGAGGGCGAAATAAAGAAATAAGTACATTTCTATTCGTAGTAATCAAAACACACAGCGTTTTATATACAGACGCATTTGACTTCCTTCTTAAAGGAAAAAAAAGTTTGTTTCACTCATCTGAATTGCCAAATCTCTCTTCGACTGAAATGGTTGGTGTGTGTTGGGACGGGAGCACGGAGGCCGGCGCCTCCGAGCGACTCCGGAGGACCGGTCACTGGGGAGTGACACCAGGGGCCGGCTCCGGGGGCCCGGCTCCGGGGGCCGGCTCCGGGGGCCGGCTCCGGGGGCCCGGCTCCGGGGGCCCGGCTCCGGGGGCCCGGCTCCGGGGGCCGGCTCCGGGGGCCGGCACCGCTCCCGCATGTACGACGCGGTGACACGACACGGAGCGAACGTGGGCCGACAGGAGGGCGGACATGACGCGCGGGTTTAGAGTATGAACAGGCAAATAGCAGAAGATACAAATGAAACCTATAGGAGTAGGAAATATCACCGAACGCGTCCCCGAGGGACACACTCCGGAGCTAAGAGCCGCAGAGACTAGTCTATGGATTTTATCGTGAAGCCCATCTGGTCACGAGGGGGGGGCACATCCGCCTCCACGCTCGGACAGTGTCTATATTTACAGAGCGTTGGCTTTTGTGCTCGGCAATTAGAACAATCTTCATAACTTCGGCGTTCTGCCCGGCCCGCGGCCTCTGACTCAACGGGACCCGGGCACGGGCTGAACAATCCTCAACGATCCGGACGCCACCGAGCGACACTGGCCCGACATGGAGAGCGTTTTTCCGCGCTCACGCAGGGCACAGGGGCGCGGTCCGCCCCGGGGGCCGTCATTTGGTTTGTCCATCTAAGGTGCTTTTGGAGTCTAGGACTGTACAGGAACCTTCTTCACGCGAGACACGGGGAAGCGGAGTCGTCCCGAGTCGACGGATGGGAGGGAGGGAAACCACGGGCGACGTGGGGGGGGGGTCGAAGTCGATGACGTGAATCAACACTGTACACCTTCACACGTCACAGAGAGACAGGGGCCTATGTACACCTTTCTAATTCTCCCCCGGCCTCCCCTCCACAGTTTCTACAATCACGGTTTAGGTTTTCTTGATTTTTTTTTTTGTTGTTTTTTTTTTAGTTTTTCCACGTTTTTCGTTCCAGCCGAAGCCCGACTGAGCTCCAGCCGAACTCCGCTGCTGCCTTTTGCTTAAATTAGTCGAGAGATGGGGTGCAACACCCAGCCACTCTCCTGCAAAAGGATCCTCCACGCACGCACACACGCACACACACGCGCGCATTCCTCAACCGCGACCTTCCCTTACAGACTATATACAGATAACGTCGCAGCCGTACTGGACACGTCCACGAAACACGTTCCGTTACAGTTTGCGGAGCAAGGACCTCAGACTGGGTTGAAGTAGGCCAAGTGGTAGTGTAACAACATGCAATTGTGCACCTAATTGCCCCAAATTACTCGACCATGTTCTAACACACACACATACACACACGCTCTTGCATACGGAGTAGCCCGCACACCTCATAATATAGATTATTATTATTATTATTATTATTATTATTATTATTATGACCAGGCTACAATGTCCACATATCCCTGTCTGCAGGTATAAAAACATTACTGCCGAGTCAAATCCCTGCACCTGCGCTGGTCCGTGTTGCTGTCAGACATGTGGAGGAGTCAGCCGGGCCAGTTCTGACTGCACACTCCACGGCGCCATGCCGCGCCACATCTTCATCCCTGCACGCAGGAGCTCCGCACGCCCTCTCTCCTCCGCTGTGGCCGAGCTGAACCCCCTCCCTTCCTCCTCCTCCTCCTCCTCCCCCTCCAGTGCGTGCGCGCACGCTGGCCTCCCTCTACCAGGTGGGCATCATGTCTGGGAACCAGACGCGGCCCAGGTGCTTGGACACCTCCCAGTGGATCTCGTCCAGGGAGTACTTGTGGTCCGGGATCAGCACCTCCTCCATGATGGAGAGCTGCGAGAGCCGGCGGCCGCACATCTTGACGAACTCCACGAAGGCGCTGCACGACACCTCGCACTCGCCCAGGCCGATGGCCGACAGCTGCGTGCAGTGCTTGGCGATGCGGATCAGCTCCTCGTCCAGCGGGCGCAGGCCGTTGGCGCACACCACCAGCTCCACCAGGCGGGGGCAGTGCAGGCCCACGCGGCCCAGCACCTCCTTGCTGACCGAGCGGCCGAAGTAGAGGTGCGTGACGGGGATCTCCTCGTTGAAGAAGGGCCCGAACTCGTCCTCGTACAGGAAGAAGTACATGACCAGGTTGAACTTGGGCGAGTGCTTGACCATGGCGTCCCAGCTGCTCTTCTTGATGGTGTGGAAGTGCTGGCCGGGGTTCTCGCTCACCACGTCGATGCGCAGGTGCTCCAGGTGGACGTGCTTCTCCGAGGAGAGCGCCAGCAGCAGCTCGTCGCTCAGCAGGTGGTAGTTGAGCGCCAGCTCCCGCAGCCCGTGGCACTGGTCGGCCACACACAGGATGCCTGTGCGAGCGGGGGACAGCCCGGGTGAGACAACGAAACAACAAACCGGGGGCGGGCCACACAGGCTGCGGGAAAATGTGGACCACACAGACGCTCCGCTTGCAATGCATCACGCGGGGCCTGGCGGCCCGCTGCGTGAAAGGGCAGGAAAATTACAGGCTGCGACTGGATGGAAACATTTACGGGCTCGTGAGTCAAAGAGAAAGAAAAAAAAAAAGGGGGGAAATCAAAAACGTGAGGCTCGGGGATGTTTTAGTTTCAAAACCGCGGAAATGGGGAGACGTGTAAGAATGAAAGGAAGAGGGGGGGGGGGCGTGACGGCGCTCCCCCCTCCCGGGGCTGCCCCCTACCTGCCGGGGAGACGTGGGGGCAGCTGCTCATCTTCAGCAGCTTCAGCGTGTCGCTGTTGTTGGCCACCAGCACCTTGAGCGACGGGTCGTCCACCGGCGTGTCGTCGATCTTCAGCGAGGACAGGGACTTGGAGTTGACGAACACCACGGTCAGCGCAGAGATGAAGTGGGACTGGGGGAGGACAGAGGGGGAGAGAGAGAGAGAGAGAGACAGAGAGACAGAGACAGAGAGAGAGACAGAGACAGAGAGAGAGACAGAGAGACAGAGAGAGCCAGAGAGAGACAGAGAGAGAGACAGAGAGAGACAGAGACAGAGAGACAAAGACAGACAGAGACAGAGAGAGAGAGAGACAGAGAGAGAGAGAGAGACAGAGACAGAGAGAGAGAGAGACAGAGAGAGACAGAGAGAGACAGAGAGAGAACCATGAGGCTGGGTGCAAACGTGGCGCCAGTTATGAATGTTTTGGCCCGACAGACTCGCAAATGAAAGCGAGTGACTCAGACCCACTCGAAGCGCAATCACCGTCATTAGTCAAGACGTGCACATTTTGGGATTAGGGGAGATCCATTTCCTGCACGATCCTATCCAGACGTGCAGGTATACATGACTGGGATTAGCGCCGCAGACATCTCTAAGCCCGGGATGCGTCAAACCCGTTGGACGGGGCTACGATGCCGCGGGGTGCTGCATGGGATTCCTGGAGCGCCCGGGCCTCTCCGGGCTCAGGTTACCCCCTGGTGCCTTCATTCCCACCTCCTGCACGCCGGACATACAAGGCGCGTGAGCCACGTTTTGACTCACGTGACCCCACACAAAGAGAAATGCACATATTTGCACAGCGGGTTCCCGGAGCGCCGGCTGGCTGCTTAATAATGCAGACCTCCCTCTCCCTCTCTCCCTCTCTCCCTCTCTCTCTCCCTCTCTCTCTCTCTCTGACTCCGCAGTGCTTCACCTACCATTCATCGAGGGCCCGTCTGACAGTGACCCGAATCCGCTGCCAGGCTGCTCCCTGATGGAGTGCGCCTCGCCGAGGCCGTGACTCAGGCGCCGTGACTCAGGGCTCCGAGTCATCCAAACGTAACGTGTGCCCCGGCCTGTCCACAACTCGGTTGCGATATTGAAGACATGAGGGTGACTGGCCCCGTTTGGGGAGCCCGCGGTGAAGGTCGCACACGTTTTGTGCACTGACCTTACGGGGGGGGGGATAGGGAGAACGTGGGGCAGTGGATGTGTATGTATGTATGTGTGTGTGTGTGTGTGTGTGTGTGTGTGTGTGTGTGTGTGTGTGTGTGGAGGACTGAAATGTCGATGGCTTGTGACAGCATGCCCAGAGCGGTACGGTTTTAGAGCGTCAACAAAGGATCCCAGAGGACACCCAGAGACAAAACAAAGCTCATGGCTGACGTCCTTCGCGCCGCAGAGGGCCCTGAGAGCAAAGGCGTCCTTGTCCGCACGTGACGATAAATGGCGCTTTTCCTCCGGGCCGGGCCGGGCCGGGCCGGAGTCCGGGCCTGCGCGTGGATTTTACCTTCGGAACCTCCATGAAACTGGGCCTGGCCGTCGAGATGAGCCCCAGGGTCTTCAGAGAGCAGTTGACCAGCTGCGACAGGATGTCGCAGGCCGCCTCGGCCGACTCCGTGCTGCTGTCCACCTGGTGGGAGCGAAACAAAGGGCGGCGTCACAACCCGGGGGAGGGGGGGGGGTGGCGGCGGCGCCGAGCCGTCCCGACGAGGTGCCGACGAGGTCCCCCCGGCCTCACCTTGAAGCTGACGTACTGCAGGTGGTTGGAGTGCCTCTTGATGATCTGCTTGATGAGGTCCGGGTGCGTGGCCTTCAGGTAGGAGCTGGCCGGCTGGTTCAGCTCGAACTCGAAGCAGCGCCACAGCTCGGGCATGTGGAAGGCCTGGTTCCAGCCGCGGCACACCTGCGAGGCGTACGCCCGGTCCAGCAGCGGGAGGTACTGGAAGACGTGCAGCAGGAGCTCCTGGGGGAGCCGGGCCCAGTCGCTGCCAGGCGAGGAGCCGGCCGCCGCCGCCGCCGTCCCCTCCTTCGCCGCCTCCTTCGCCTCCTCCTCCGTCCTCTGCTTGCGCACCTTCTTGCACGCCTCCGGGGGGCTGCTGTTACCGCTGGAGCTGTTGCTCTCCTCCTCTCCTCCTTTCATTCGCTTCATCCTGAGGAAGACAGGCCACAGACTGGGTCAACGGCAGATCCTGGAACCGCTTCGTTTTGTTTTCCATGAGCATGTGACGTTTCACCTCTATCAAACTATCAAACTGTGTAGTAAGGTGGCACACATTAACACTGAGCAGCCTTTGAGATGAACCCCGTAACTTATTCATTATTCATTAAAAGCACAATCGTTGACATTGTAATTGAATCTCCACGTGCTTACAATGCGAAATGAAGTCTCTCTTTATAATCGCACATCCTGCTGAATGAAGTCTTTCCATCGGCTCACCCCGGGTGTTTCAGTCCACGCGTGTGTTTACATCAACCCCAGCATGGATAATGTCAGAGATCTAACCCGTACTGCCTCCACTTCTTCCCCTCGGTGCGCATCACTCATTCAATCGCAGTGATTTGGGCACCCGAAGCCACTTATTACGCACCTTTACACGGTCAATTACTATAATCTGGAGGCCACACGGGTGAATGGCAATACACCGACGTTGACCGGGGGGCATGAAACTTGTCGAGTGGCACCGCAGATACGTTTTAGAGGGGGAAATGGAAACGGTGCGTGAAGCACGCTAAGTCAGCTAATGCAGGGACAGCTTAGGGAAACTGACGTTAGCTACCGCGGCTACATGCGCGGATGAACTGGACACAGCGCTAAATGAGCCCTCGAGTGGGGTCGACCTCTCCTAAACGTGAACTCGGTAGCTCAGATAACGCCACAGACTCCACTTCACACACTCGTCCGCGCCGCCAGAGCAGAGGCCAGCCCATCCTACCTTGTTGTTTACAACCAGCTAGCTCCGCTAGCTGCTAGCAGCGAAATGCGACCCCCGCTCGACGCTTCAGCCCGGGCCCACACTGGACAAACTCATCCGCGGCGACCGCACAACCAGCATCGGAGATCGGGGAGCGAGCCGGGGTGGGGGGACGGAGGGCGGGCCGGGAGCGCTGCTTTTCGCCGGGCTACACGTCTCCTCGGGCTCGGCTGACCCACTTCTTTGGCTGGGAGTCTCGGGCCACGCACCTGAAATGGCTGAAGTGTTGTTGTGACAGCCGAGCTGCTCCAATGCGAAATGGCTGGTGGACGAGATCGCCTCTGCCGGTGAGAGGACTCACTCCACACCGAGGGAAAAGAAAAAAAACTACTGCTTTTTCTACTACTACTTAAAACTACTTATTCTAATTAGGTGAGGGCACATGACATTTTCGTACCTATTTTAATAACATTTTAGTGTGAGGTATCAAAATCTTAAACATTACGACTCTAAATGGCTTTTAGTATGTAATGATAAGACCAAATATAGGTAGATCCTGCAATACCGTTGGGTACAGCGCAGGTTATGGATGGATGGATGAATGTAGGTTATATAAGGCAAATGCCCAAATCGCCTCAGCTGGCTATTGTCAATGCAGAGGAGCAGCAGCTCTACTTAGAGCTCCCTCCGAGATCCTCAAACCACCCTGTGGACACCGAGGGCTCCTCCCAGACTGGGGAGGTGTTCCAGGCATGCCTATCTGGTATGCCCAACTGATTATGTCTTTCAACTGGCTGGGGGGCATGAGCAAACAGAAACGAAACAAGGTAAAGAAGACAAAGGGAAAAACAGAGATTTTTCTTGTATTTTCTCCAGTCAGCAGTCCCTGCCTCTTGTCTTCTCGTCTTGCACCAAGGAATAAATACAGGAGTGACACATCTTCACATTGTCGCCATCTCTGTTGAAAATCTCAGAGGATTCAATTTTGGATTTTTTCTGTATTTGTCAAAATGATGTTTACATTAAGCATTCGGGTCTCTTGTCTGTGGAATTTCTCTCTCTTCAATATAAGCAAATCACAGTGACACAGCTACTGAATGAACTGGCACCATTCATTCAAGAATGACACTCGTATACTTTGCGAAACAGAGAACCTGGTTTATTACCATTCAACTCCATCCACCACAGATATTACAGAGCAGATTCACAAGTATTAAGCTTTTTTTTTTATATAACAGCAGCTGCTTTTTTCCACACTCCATTACCCTGACCACCCCCCGCCCCTCCCTCCCAAATCCCCCTGCCTCCTTCTAGGGAAAAGCATTACAGGTGCACAATTTTATTTGGTGTGGAGACTGGCCCCTCGAATCATTCAGCTGTGAGTCAGTCTCGCCGAGAGGTTCGCGCTTTTCTTTCTTTTTGTGTTACTGTAGGATTTGGTACGTTTTGTTTTTTTTTTTTTTCTGACAGAGCTACAAACGGGATTTACATCCGGCCTCATTCACTGCAGGCGCCAGGCTCCTCCTTTCTCACGTCCAGACACCAGAGGAGATCCGACATTTAGAAGAGGGGGGCAATTACGACCGTCTACTGTATAAAAATGTACAGTGGCTTTATTGACATACATTCCATAGGTTAAACAGCTGCAAAATAGGAGGCACACCCAGTATTGCACTTCATTAAAAGTTCTGGCTCAAAACATAACCCAGAATATCAAACAAAACTGAAGTGAAGAGTAGCAACTTCGGAATACAGCTATTTTGAATAGTATCATTATATACAAGATTAGATAAATCGTACACTATTTTCCTCCCAAACATAATATTCTTAACAGTCTTACCCACCGACTCGTCCCGTTTGTTTGTTTTCTTTTTTTGTCGTCTTTTTTTTCTTTTTTCTTTTTTGTCCGTCAACCTATGATGCACTTGACAGCGGAGAATACTGTACAAGATTACGAAAAAAAGTTTACATACAACAATGTTTTAAATCTTATAGTTAGGAAGCTGGAAATACGGCCCGTTCCTTTCCTCTCTCAGACCCGCGCTGATCCCCGCGCTCGTCTTTCGCCCCCCCCCCGAAGCAAATTTCTCTCGCGCTCAATCCGGAATCGGTTACACTTCAGTGATCGGGAGGTGTGCAACGTCTATAGAAGCCGAGGGAGTACAACGGCCGCATGCAAACACGTCACAAGTTATTTTCTTTGTTTTTTTTCTTCCTCTTTTTTTTTTTTTAAAACTCTATTGTTCTCTTTTTTTTCCCCTCTTTAACCCCCCCTTCCCCCACCCCCGAACCCACAATTCAGGTTACTCTGAGTCCCGAGGCGCTGCGGCGCGTGTCCGCAGCGGGGCCTGGATACTGATGGTGGCGAGGAGAGCGGACCTGAGGACTCTTGGCGAGGAACCCGGCCCCCCCCCCCCACGTCCACGGCTGGGCTCCCTCAGCAGCAGCCAGAAATCACAGTAGACGAGCTGACTTCGGTGAAAAGTCTTGTTCTCTTTCGTTCTTCGTTTGTTTTCTGTTAGAAGGTGTGGGCATTCCTGCACACCCCGCAGCCCAAGGCGAACTCCTCCCCCGTTGGTGGATGAACCACGTGCAATGGGCACTCGGTGCCCTCCAGCTGCTTGCCTTTGGGCCCTGCGACAGAGAGGACATGACGTCACAATCCCCCCCCCCAAACTCCTTTCCCCGGGTCAATTCCAAGCGGCCATGCGCGCACTGTCCGAGGCGTTCCCGACGTACCTGCGGGACAGTGGGGCAGCTCCTCCTTGGGGACGCTGGTCATCCTCTGGAAGTCGTCGTGGCAGGCGTTGCAGAAGTGCGTGGTGCCGAAGCAGAAGAACACAGCCACCGAGCAGCAGTACCGGCATTTGTACTCCAGGAAGTCCGTGCCGTGCTTGGAGCACATCTGGGGGGAGGGGAGGGGAGAGTTATGTAGCATGTCCCGTAAGTGGCCCTGAGAAAATCCGCCTCTGAGCGGCAAACATAAATCTGCACGGTCACGAACGCTCCTCTACGTTGGCCTCCTCCTCTACCCACCTGAGCCCTGGAGACATCCGAGCACGCTCCACAGATCAGCTCGCTGGGGTCGTAGTCGTCCCCCTGCCCTGCCTCGGCGTCGCAGCGGGCCTCTCCCCCGAAGTAGGCCTGAGACAGAAAAAGACAAGAGGGATCACCTCCCGGACTCGCGAACGACGGGCTTGCAGCGGGCTCGGGGGTGGCAGCACCTTCTTGCACTTGTAGCAGACGTAGTACGCGTATCTGTTCATGGCGAAGCCTGCGGGGTCGTTGTGGAAGCGCGCGCCCGGGGTGGTTATGGCCTCGCTCTTGTGCAGGCCCTCGTACTCCAGCCTCATCAGGGCCTTCCTCCTCACGTCCTCGTACAGCTCCTTGATCGGGTCGAGCAGGTCTTTGATCACCGAGTGATTGATTTTGTTCTGCCAAAAGGGGAAAGACAGAGAGAGGCCCGTGTCCGTGAGCGTCCGAGTCAGGGCGGCCCGCGTCTCGCCGTCGCCCGGGGCAACGCCTCACCTTGCAAATGGGACACAGCATGAAGCCGAACGTGATCCGGGGGCCGAGCCAGCGGTTTTCCAGGACGCGGCGGGTGCACTGGAGGTGGAACACGTGGGTGCAGTCCAGCTGGGGGGGGGGGGACAGAGAGGAGGGAGTGAGCGGGGAGCCCCGTCGCCCGGCCAAACCCGCGGTCACCTGCAGAGCTGTACCTGGACGGCGGGGGGCGGCCGAGAGGGCCTCGGTGAAGCAGATCATGCACATGTCGTCGGCGTCCTGCTTCAGGCAGCCCGTGTTCTTGTCACAGCCGTGCAGGCAGGGCAGGCAGCTCTCCTCGTTCTTCACGCCGCCGCAGGGGTGGCCGCACGGGTGGGTTTTGCTGCAGGCCAGCTTGGCGTACTCCTGGGTGGACAACGCGGGAGAGGAGGAGAACAGTTAGGCTTGGGAAACCTATGAGAAGATCCCTACTAAGTGTATCGCTCTTTCAGACCTGGCAGTCCGGGTCCGAGCAGACGCTGCCCACCGCAGACAGCTCCGTTCCGTTCCTCGTCCCACAGAACCTGCAGGCGTCTGAGCTGCTGGAGGCGGGTTTGCCTGTACGTGTGCACAGCAGGGCACATCATAAAGCTGCGGAGTCTTACCCAGAGAACGCACTCTAGCTGCTCACAGTGGCGTGTGCGCCATACCTGTGTGCTCTCTGAACTCCACCATGGCCTTCATGGTCTTGGAGTCGGCCAGAGCCATCAGCCAGAACAGCTTGGTCCTCCCGCAGCCTTCGTGGAGATCCACCTTTATGGCCTCCTCTTCCTCCTTGAACACCTGAGAGCGGCCGCAGAGAGGGCATCGTTACAGTCACAGTGATTGGACGGTTGAGGCCCTGGCGGTGACTGGGCGGGCGACCCGTCTCTGGCACCGACCTGTCTCTGGTGGGAGCGCGTGCGTCGATGCAGGTGGAGGAAGCGGTCGCAGTCGGTGCACAGGTTTCCACACATGTTGCACAGGATGATGGCTGCCGTCTCACCGTCGTCATGGTTGTCACACATGGGCTGAGGAGAGGAGAGGAGAGGAGAGGAGAGGAGAGGAGAGGAGAGGAGAGGAGAGGAGAGGAGAGGAGAGGAGAGGAGAGGAGAGGAGAGGAGAGGAGAGGAGAGGATGAGAGGGAGGAGAGGAGAGGAGAGGAGAGGAGAGGAGAGGAGAGGAGAGGAGAGGAGAGGAGAGGAGAGGAGAGGAGAGGAGAGGAGAGGAGAGGAGAGGAGAGGAGAGGAGAGGATGAGGGAGGAGAGGATGAGGGAGGAGAGGAGAGGAGAGGAGATGATAAATCGTCTCGTTCTATTCACATAGCGTCGTTCTCAGGCTTGTAACTGCTCTCACCATCTGCTTCTGCTGCCCGTCTTTGCCCATCCAGCGGCCCGAGGACAGCCGGTCCACGTGGTCCTGGTCCAGCACGCACAGCGAGGCCAAGGCCAGCCACAGCTGTGAGACAGAGAGCCACGGCATGAACCATCGACCCGGAGCAACAAGTGCACGGAAACAGCTGCACGGTGTGCGTGTCGGCATGTGTCTGTGCGTACCCTGGTGGTGGCGATGCAGCGCACGGGGGACCTGTGCTCCTCCTCCATTTTGGTCAGCGCTATGATGGTCTCGGCGATGGCGTTCTTGGTGACCCTGGACCAGGCGTCCGACAGGTGGCCCTGCAGGTGAGGCCAACACATGTATGAGCGCGGCTCACATGAGTGTGGACCTGTGCGAGGAGGTCGGGGGGGCGGGGGATGAGGGGGTGACGGCGGGGACTTACGGCGGCCATGTCTTTCACCAGCTTTATGATGATCTCCGCGATCTGAGGAGGGGTGGAGCCCTTCATCCACCAGTGGCTCTCCCCACGCCGGATGTAGCTGAGCAGAGGGAGAAAGCAGAGAAAAACAAGGGGTTAATACCACAGATCAGAAAATGGCCGACTGATGAGTCACCGGGCGGCGGCTGACCTGGAGTTGAAGATCATGGGCAGCGTGACGGTGGTCACGCCCTTGCCCGCGGCCATGCCGGCCGTGCCGGAGATGGTGGTGCCCTTGGCCTTGAGCTGCACGGTGAGGGCTTTGGCGATGCAGCCCAGGAACATGTCCAGGATGCACAGCTTGTTCCAGTCGCCCTTCTCCGTGGAGTGGATGATGTCGCTGATGTCGGCCGGCGGCAGGGCCTTCACGCCGATGATGCTGGCCAGCCGCACCGGGGTGACCTCCGGGAGCACGCGCCTGAGCAGAGAGGTGACCTGGGGCGGGGGGGGGGGACAGCGGGTCAGACCAGACGGCACAGGAAGCACACACTTCAATGGCAGTTTTTGGCAAGGCTGTGATTTCCAGCTCAGCCCTGCAGTGACTTAGTAAATACACTGTAATCGAGCAATTGTGAAACGCCCCCATTGAAACCCATTCAAAGAGCCTTTTCAATCTCGCTGCCATTAAGGCACAAATCGGGGACTTTTGCCTTGGAACGGCTCATTTTACCACTCCGCAGAGCTTCAATTTCCCCCACACTTGACATAGAGTGTGGCGTCACTATGTCACAACCCAGGCTGTAACAATTCAACGCAACAGGATTACTCGGTGATGGTGACATCATGACAAAACGCGGGACGTGAAACCCGTCAGAACGCGCGCGCCCTGGCCCACCTGTCTCTGCACCCGCGGCGAGGCCGTGTGCAGCAGGGAGAACAGGTCCTGCATGAGCGTGAGCTGCTGGGCCAGGTACTGGCGGCCCACGTTGGAGCCGCTCAGCGCCAGCACCAATGGACAGCAGCTCGAAGCAGTAGGCGTCCGAGGAGGCGTCGTCGTCGCTGGGCTGCGAGTTGGCGTTCTCCTTGCTGGAGATGGCGTGCTCCCACTCCTCCCGCACCCGGGGTGGCCTCCATGCGGATGGCCTGGACGATGTGCGCGCACACCTGGTCACGCACACACACACACACACACACACACGGTTAAGAAGGCAGAGAGTGCTGTGGTGCGACGGCTGTGTGGTTCGAGGATGCGACTATCTCCACCTGCTTCTGGAGGTTGGTCAGTTTGCTCCTGCTGAAAATGATTCCCACCATGTGTTCCTTGAGGTCGGCGTCAGACGGCACCTGCCCGTGCAAAGCAAGAGCGATGTTGAATACGAGGTGACCGTTTAGTGTCCGAGTCGCAGGGATGGAGATTTGCCGACCTTGTCCTCTCCCTCGGGCGAGGAGAGCAGGTTTTTTCTCCTCCTGCTCCGGCGTGGGTTCTGCGTCTCCACAGATGAGTTTGCCAAAGAGACCTGAGGAAAAACACGAAAACGCAGTCAGAACGGCGACGCTGGCACGCGGACTCCCTCAAGGCGGGCGAGGGCGGGGCGCGCACCTGCGAGGTGATGAGGCGGAACACGCGCAGGGTCTCGGCCTCGCAGTTCTTCTGCTGCGCCATGCTGGCCGAGATCTGGCCCAGGATCTTGATGCTCTCGCCCTCCTTCCAGCCCAGCACCTTCACCTGCCGCACCCGCAGCGTGTTCTCCGGGCCTTTCAGCTCCACCTTGATCAC